>JAHTLZ010000204.1:36334717-36433526 GCA_023846285.1 Phrynocephalus versicolor
GGGGGGAGGGGTGGGGGTGCGCCACTTGGTATACAGTGGTACCTCGTATAATGGAGGGAGTGGGGTGCACCGGGCATAGCCCCGGAGGACTTAGTTCCGAGGGGCTCATGGGGGGGGCGGAATTTTTTTCCGTTGTACGGATTTTTCATTAAACAAACGCTCCGTTATACGAGGTACCACTGTACTAACAATGCACAAGGGCTGTTACTGTTATTGTATTCTTTTTATAAGAGGGAGAGATGGAGTGTAAAGGGATGTGCATTTTCATTTTTCATGAATGTGCAAAAGCAAATATATTCCATATGATTGTAGTTATTAAAATGCATTCCCTGTTGAAACCATTGTGTAAAGTGAGTTTTTGGATAGTAACCGGTAATGCTGCTGGAATTAAGCCTATTTCAATTTACCGTACTTGGAAAGGCATGTTTCAACCTCAGCTTTTCTGCTTCAGCTGCAATATGTACTGTTCCTGTAGCAGGTCAAACAGCAATCATTTTTTATTCAAAGTTCAGTTGTTAATGTCACAGTAGAGTAAATTGATATGTAATGTCAAAGGGAGTAGGCAGTTGTGTTAGAGTAGTAGATTACTTTTCTATCATAATCCTTTAATGCAGTTTATTTCCAGCTTCATTTTTCAATTTGAAGATTTAATTTGTATAGAGAAAAGAAATATGTATGTAGCTGAAAAAAGAATTGAGAAAACTAAATTATTTCAATATTGCTTATTCACACAATGAAATTTGCACTATTTCTCGTATAGTAACACTGTTATTTCAGGAATGTGTTGAACTAGAATAGAGATTTAATAATATTAGTATTAGATTATTATTTTAACATATAGTGCAAAGATATACAGTCTAATAAAATAGCTCAAAGTATCTTGTTGGAGAGCTACACTCTCATAACTCAAATTTGAACACATAGTATCTGTTATCACACCAAAGATGAAGTGGAGTTAATGGAAGCAGTTCCATGTGGATATTGCGTGTCTGTCTGTTCCATGAATCACACAGTCTTTTTCGGAGATCATGCAATGCAGACTTCCTGGGTGTAATGCCTGGGAAACTTCCACAAGTGTTGTATTTTAATATATTGTATTTATTGTATTTAAATGTTTTATTGTTGTAATTTTATTGCAATTTGATGTTTTTGAATTGTTTACTTTGATTGTGAGCCGTCCAGAGACCTTTGGGTAGTGGGCGGCATACAAGCTAAATAAATAAATAAATAAATAAATAAATAAATAATGTAACTTTGTATTACATCAACTGCAGCTGGAGTATTTTTCTTGAGGCCTAATCTTTAACACAGAAAATTTGCTTACAGGTGTAGCCAGTGAAAAGCAAAGACGACTGTTGTATAATTTAGAGATGGAACAGATGGCTAAAACAGCTAAAGCTTTGATGGAAGCAGTGAGCCACGTTCAAGCTCCTTTCACAAGTGCAACACACTTGGAACATGTAAGACCAATGTTCAAGGTATGTCTTGTTTAATGTTCTTTCCCCCACTGACATTTCAAGGTTCATCTACAGTATATTACACAAGTGAGTACACCCCCTCACATTTAATAAATATTTTAATGTATCTTTTCATGTGACAACACTGAAGAAATGACACTTGGCTACAACGTAAAGCAGTGACTATACATCTTGTATAACAGTGTAAATGTCCTGTCCTCTCAAAATAACACAACACGCAGCCATTAATGTCTAAACTGCTGGTAACAAAAGTGAGTACACCCCTAAGTGAAAAAGTCCAAATTGGGCACAAAGTGTCAATATTTTGTGTGGCCTCCATTATTTTCCAGCACTGCCTTAACCCTCTTGGGCATAGAGTTCACCAGAGCTTCACAGGTTGCAACTGGAGTCTTCTTCCACTCCTCCATGGTGACATTACAGAGCTGGTGGGTGCTAGAGACCTTGCCCACCTCCACCTTCTCTTTCAGGAAGCCCTACAGATGCTCAGTAGGGTTTAGGTCTGGAGTAGAGCACCAGGGAGAAGGAAAGATGGTGTGCTGGAATTATGCCCTGCGCGAGCCCAGCACAAGGTAAGGGATTGCTTGATTTCATTCCTCTGGTTCTGAACATCAACTGGGCTCCCGCAGTTCATTTTGGAAGCTGATAACTTCCCAAATGAAAAGCCCATCTCAAGTCTGGAGACATGCTTGGCCAGTCCATTACCTTTACCCTCAGCTTCTTTAGCAAGGCAGTGGTTGTTTTGGAGGTGTGCTTGGGGTCATTATCATGTTGGAATACTGCCCTGCAGCTCAGTCTCTGAAGGGAGGAGATCATGCTCTGTTTCAGTATGTCCCAGTACATGTTGGTATTCTGCTTCATTATGTCCCAGTACATGGGTACATGTTGGTTCCCTCAATGAGCTATAGCTCCCCAGTTCCAACATCACTCGTTCACTCCCAGACCATGACACTCTCACCACCATGCTTGACTGTAGGCACGACACACTTGTCTTTGTAATTCTTACCTGGTTGCCGCCGCACATGCTTTACACCATCTGAACCAAATAAGTTTACTGTATCTTGATCTCATTGGACTGCAGGACATGATTCTAGACATCCATGTCCTTAGTCTGCCTGTCTGCAACAAACCGTATGTGGGCTTTCTTGTGCATCATCTTCAGAAGAGTCTTCCTTCTGAGGCAACAGCCCTGCAGACCAATTTGATGCAGTGTGCGGCATATGGTCTGATCAGTGATAGGCTGACCCCACCCCCACCCCTACCCCACCCCTTCAACCTCTGCAGCAGTGCTGGCAGCACTCATACATCTATTTCCCAAAGCCCACCTCTGGATATGACGCTGAGCATGGGCACTCAACTTCTTTGGTTGACCATGGTGATGTCTGTTCTGAGTGGAACCTGGCCTGTTAAACTGCTGTATGGTCTTGGCCGCTGGGCTGCAGCTCAGTTTCAGGGTCTTGGCAATCTCCTTATAGTCTTGGGCAGGCCATTTTTATGTAGAGCAACAACTCATTTCTTCAGATCCTCAGATAGTTCATTACCATGACTTGCCATGTGGAACTTCTAGTGACTAGTATGAGAGAGAGAGAGAGAGAGAACACCTGATCCCCCTTCACACATGAGACCTTGTGACACAAACGGGTTTCATGACACCAGGGAGAGAAAACGGCTACTTGGGCCCAATTTGGACATCATCACTTAGGGATGTACTCACTTTTTCTGCCAGCGGTTTAGACATTAATGGCTGTGTCCTATTTTCTTTTGATGGGACAGCACATTTACGCTGTTATACAAGCTGTATACACACTGTTTTATATTGTAGCCTGTAGCCTAGTGTCATTCCTTCAATGTTGTCACATGAAAAGATATACTTAAATATTTAGGAAATGCGAGGGGGTGTACTCACTTCTCTGATATACTGTATGTAAGTGCTTCCAAAGAGCCCGGCCTCATAGGGACAAAATGCTATGGGTTTGGGGCAGACTGATTCACATTTTTTCCCACTGATTGCATGAAAAAATAGGAACTACAAATCAGCTCCAAATCCCATAACCCCAACTCTCCTCAGCAGATACCCTTTTTCTTTTGAAAAGTCAAATCCATTTGTTTTAATTTAAAGTGTGTGGCTGTTTTGAACTGATGCATAAAGGAAAACCCAGTTGAATGTATATGCATACACCCAAGGCACCTCCCCCCTCGTTTCTTGCCTCACTAGCTGCACTCTTTCCTCCCAAAAAATTTACACTTCTCTACAGGCGATTCTCTGGGGTTTCTTTTTTTTATATAAGTTAAGAAATAGAGCTTGTCTTTAAAAATAAAAGACCTAACAAAATAACTATACTGTATGAGGAAATCTGTGTTATTTGTAAAGCAGTTCTATATAATGAAACCACCTACACAGCTATATGCAGAACTTCAAACAAACAGAAGAAAAAGGCTTTCTCCTGTTTCTTGTGTGGCCAGTTGGCCACTTAAATTGCACAGATCAGAGTTTCCTGGTATGATTTCCCAACAGGTGATTATGAGTGAACTCGCATTGCCCTCACTTTATAGTCACACCCTAAATCCTCTTGTTATTCACAATAGTATATCCTTTGAACTAGTGGTATTTACATAAATGTTGTCTTAACAGATTGCATTCATTTGGTGAGTCTGAACCCAATGAGACTAAACATTGGATTTCACCCTTTTGTGTTATATTTTTTTTATGGCAGAGCCCTTTTTACTGACATTGACAATGTTATATCTTCCATCTTTGATCGTTATTGTACCTATAAGTAATATGGATACTGACTTGAGTTCCCTGTGATAAAAATAGAGTATAAATAAAATCAGATAAATAGATAAATGTATAAAACTTATGCATCCAAGTTTTGATTTATGCTGCAATTTATGTTTAGCCATATCGAATATTAATTAAAGTGCATTCTGTTCTTTTTATGAATTTGTATTCTAGTTAGCCTGGACACCTTTCTTAGCTGCATTCAGTGTGGGTTTACAAGACTGTGATGACACAGAAGTTGCCTCTCTTTGCCTGGAAGGCATACGATGTGCCATTAGGATAGCATGTATTTTCAACATCCAGGTAAAAACAAACTTGAACATTTCAAAAGAACTTTGCAGCAGTGTGTCATTAAGCAGTGCCAGTGTACCATAAAATACTTGATGCATTTTACACATAATGTGCAGTTTATTAACAAAACCCAGAAGTAACTTTACAAAAGTGGAAGGAACTTTAGATCTCAGATTTGGAATTAGATTAAATTATGGACATGGGCCAGAATGTGGAATCGAACTTGTTTGAACTTGCTAGGATTTTTATTTTTTATTTACTCAACTAAGTAAACTCCTCATGAATAGAACAGCTTGAAAGTCATAGTATTTTAAACCTATTTTAGAACAGCTCAATTTTTCCTATCATGTGGGTTCAGGAAAAGCTTCCTTAGTCAACTCTATCATTATCTGGACATTGTAAACTGCCGAGAGGAGCTTTGTTGCTAGATGGGTGGTATAGAAATCTAATAAATAAAACTAAATAGTTACGTTGGTTTGTCTCAAGGATTTGGAAGAATCCAATAAAGTTTGATAGTTCCAGCACCCGGTGTCTTCTTCACAAAATATCTGAAAATTATGCTTAGCAGAAAGCTCTTGAACTCAATTCCAGATGTATGAAGCTAGCTGTGGTTAATCTCTGCACAAATCTGATATCCATCTTTAGGATTATGTGAGGGTTCCCGTGCATCATTTTGAATAGTTTTGGCCATAATACTTCATGTATTCTGTGTAAAAGTCCCTTGAGAATTTTTACTTTTTTTTTTTTCTGTAAACTTTCAAATGTCACTTCCATATATATTGATCTTAAACTGACATACTAAGACAAAATAATAATCAAATAAATTGGAACTTTTGGAATACAGGCCAAATTTTCTGTGAATGTGGAGAAATTCAATCAGTGTGGCGCTTAGGTGCATTGAGCATAACATAATTTTAAATTGTGCTACTCTCTGATATGAATGAAAAAGAAAGAAGTGTCATTTGCTTGCACATAACTTTTTTTGCAGACAGATATACATGTTGAGTGCATCACGAAGTAGACAGGAAATGGCAAAATATGAGGTCATTGAGTCTGATAGATGCACCCTCATACTTCAAATTGAATTCTGTGAGGCAAATTCAGTGCACTTGTTCCAGATTATAAATTTGCTAAATGCTCAGAGATAAAATTATATTACTCTTTTGCATATCTTCTCAAGATTTTGACACTAACCAGTAGGTAACATAATAGTGAGAAGAGAAATGTTTCTGAAGAGTTGAGAATGTCAGTCTTCAGAGCATATTGAAATATTAGTACTTGGACTTGGATGTTGCATTGTCATCTATTAAATACTCAGGAACTGAAGATGAAAAGTTATGGTTAGGAAGGTGCAAATGAATGATCTTTCTCTCTTATTTAACTCTTCTTTTAAGAGTGTGTGTTCCTCAAGGCAAGGCACTCACATTGCAGAGTGTTATGTGGATACCTAGAACTCATCGAAACACAAGATAAAGGTCCAATGCAAGTACAGGTCTCAAGAAGGGCTTACAAGAGTAGGAGCAACCTGTTAGATCTTGCACTCCCTTCCCGTCTGTTTGTGCTTTCTTTTCTGGCTTTCATCACATTCAAGGCTTATGGCCAGTATCCTGTTCCACTGTCCAGTGAAGGAGATGCAGTCATATGAGCATTCCAACAACTCCAACAAGCTTTTCTTTGCACAAGATATGGATGAGTAAAAACTGATGAGAATCCTGAACTACATAAAAAGCAACAGAAGTCAAGGAAAATAGAACTGAAAAATGCTTAGTTTTGACATTGAGACTATTGTTGATGACTTTAGAGACAGGACTTTCATTGGAAGAAAGAGGATAAAAGTCAAGTTGCAGTTGGTTAGAAATGAAAAAGTAAGCAATGGAATTATGTGAGGGTTCCCATTTGGGGCTCTTTAGTCTGGAAAAAAGGTGCCTGAGGGGGGATATGATTGAGACGTACAAAATAGTGCAGGGCATGAGTAAAGTGGATAGAGGGAAGCTCTTCTCCCTCTCACAAAATACCAGAACTAGGGGACATCCACTCAAATTGAGGGCTGGGAGAGTAAGAACAGACAAAAGAAAATATTTTTTCTCCCAGCGCGTTGTTAGTCTATGGAACGCCCTGCCACAGGATGTGGTGATGGCATCTGGCTTGAATGCCTTCAAAAGGGGATTGGACAGATTCCTGGAGGAAAAGTCCATCACAGGTTACAAACCATTAGGGAGATGTGTAATCTCCAGGCTTAAAATCAGGGTACTTCACGGGCCAGATGCAGGGGAGTGGTATGAGGAGACAGATATCTAGTCTCATGCGCTCCCAAACGCATCTGGTGGGGCCACTGTGAGATACAGGAAGCTGGACTAGATGGGCCTTTGGCCTGATCCAGCATGGCTCTTCTTATGTTCTTATGTTCTTATGACATGGGGAGGGTATTTTTTTAAAAAGTGGTGTAACCATTATGTACTTCAGTACAGTAGGACAGGAGTGTGAAACCCTCTTCCCAATCTTATTTTATTCGGATTTTGAGTACTGTATTTATACTTTCCTTCTCTATCAATGTAGCACCATGGTACATGAAAATGATGCTATCAAATTTGAAGACGCAAGATAATTTTGATGAATTAAAACAACTTCCTTTTTTTCTTCTTACAGCTTGAAAGAGATGCTTATGTCCAAGCTCTAGCAAGATTTACTTTACTTACAGTGAGCTCTGGCATTACTGAAATGAAACAGAAAAACATTGACACAATAAAAACACTCATTACAGTGGCTCATACGGATGGAAATTACTTGGGAAATTCTTGGCATGAGGTAGATTAATTTTTAAGTGCTACACATGAATTGAATATGCATTATGTACTTGCCTTTTCTTGCTCCTTTGGCGTATACACTTTGCATTATGCATAGAGTATTTTTGTGCAGTAAATTGGCAGGAATATATTAAAACAAAATTATATATTTTGGTTGTTATAAAGTGTACATTGCACTGTCCTAATGTGGCATGCCCATAGAATTTGCTGAGTTTGAGGTTGATGAATGAAAACTGGATGGAAAACAACTGGGAAAAAAAGTCTGGAAAAAGACGCCTGGGGGGGGGATATGATTGAGACGTACAAAATAATGCAGGGCATGAGTAAAGTGGATAGAGGGAAGCTCTTCTCCCTCTCCCAAAATACCAGAACTAGGGGACATACACTCAAATTGAGGGCTGGGAGAGTAAGAACAGACAAAAGAAAATATTTTTTCACCCAACGTGTTGTTAGTCTGTGGAATTCCCTGCCACGGGATGTGGTGATGACATCTGGCCTGGATGCCTTCAAAAGGGGATTGGACAGATTCCTGGAGGAAAAGTCCATCACAGGTTACAAACCATTAGGGAGATGTGTAATCCCCAGGCTTAAAACCAGGGTACTTCAAGGGCCAGATGCAGGGGAGTGGTATGAGGAGACAGATATCTAGTCTTATGCGCTCCCAAACGCATCTGGTGGGGCCACTGTGAGATACAGGAAGCTGGACTAGATGGGCCGTTGGCCTGATCCAGCATGGCTCTTCTTATGTTCTTATGTAACTGTTGCTCTATAATAAAATTTTGTGTTTTCCTTGGCTTTTTAAATGTATTTACTAGTATTCTGTTTCTTAAATCAAGATTCTGAAATGCATCAGTCAGCTTGAATTGGCGCAGCTAATAGGTACTGGAGTAAAACCACGTTATATTTCTGGGACGGTGAGAGGCCGAGAAGGTCCTTTTACAGGAACAAAAGATCAGGCACCTGATGAATTTGCAAGTCTAGGACTAGGTAAGTATTGAAAATACTAATAGAAGTGAATGACTTTGAATTTTCAGTGATTTATGCATAGAACAGAGTGAGAGAAAGAAATGCATAAATGTAAAGTTTTATGTCTTATATCCTGTAGTAGTTACAAATATGGCCCTAAAAATAAATGTCTCTGAAATGGTCTCATAACAAGTTTGTGATTGTCTCTTATTTTGTAATAGTTTTGCTCATGGGAAGAGAAAATGTAGAATTTCTGGCTCTTTGCAGTTGTTCTTATTTAGCTAAAAAGTATAAGCAAAGAGAGGAGTATTCTAACTGTGGCCCTTCCACTCTCTTCACTCTCCTGTATGAGAAGGCTAGCAATTCTGCAGAAGGGGTTTTTCATCATCTGTGGAAATTTGATGTGATCTGCCGCCCTGGAAAAGCAGAGTCCTCATTCGCATGGAGAATGTTTACAAAAGATTGCTGCTTTGATCTTGTGGCTGTCCTTCTTTAGAAGGCAATGAGGGAAGGCAAACAGGGTAGAATGCTCCTTTGTTTCTGTGAGCTGGGTGTAACAAGAACTTGGCAAAAAAAAATTCCTGGCAATTATTCAGCTGGTGCAAACTCCTTCCAAGATCACACAGACCAAAATATTTCCTGAAGTGGCATCAGAGAAAAAGGATGAACACTGTTACTATTCCTTTCTCCCAAGTTAGCTGCTCCATGTCCATTTCAGGCAGGCACATTGATCAGTTTCGTATGATTGTTTTAGCCAAAATAGGGGATCATACCAGCCATCAGAAACTGACCAGTGTAAGAATATGAAATTGACAAGACCAAGGGGAAACAAACATGCAGATAAAAATAGAGTTGTGTGGTCCTTTACACGATAAGAGTTCAGGAGAGGTGATAACTTTATTTGGCAACTAAAATCAAATATTCTGCTCAGGCTGTTTTGATTACAAATCATTTATTCAGGCATGAGTCTTAATCTTATACACAGTTTATAAATCACAAATTGTAACTTAACTGCAGGTGACAATACTTTAGGCCCTAGGAGCACAGGACTTTCAAATGTAACCTTGGTAAAAAGCTGTAATTAAGATGATTGGTTTGAGGCTGATAAGAAATCCAACAGATAATGGCACCAATTCCTGTGTGGTATCTAATGAATAATGTGTAGAATTTCATAAGAAGAAAGTGAGGATATTTTCCTCGATGGGCATTGCCTATAAGAGAAGAAAAAAGGCAGAAAATCTCATAGAACGGTATGGGACAGAGAAACATCTAGATTTTCTTATTTTCTGCACAAATAAGATGCACTGGAGAGGATTTCTGGCTCAGCCTTTTCTCTTGAACAAATGGTGAACGGAGACCAACAGTCGTTTCAAGCTATTCAAAAGTAGATATTGGATGAAAATTGGGACGATTAGCTTCCTGCTCGGCCATAGAAGCAAATACTTTGAAAGTTTTGAAACAGAAATAGGATGACCATTTTTCAGAGAAGCTTCTAGCTGAGAATGTCCTGCATTATCAGAGAGCCAGACTCCGTGACCACTGGAGTATCATCCAGAGGCAGAATTCTGTCTTACCCCATCTTTTGTCGTACGGCTCCTAAATGTTCTGAAATTTAAATGTGAAGATTGAAACTAGTGTGCTAGAAAAGGCCTGGTGGCACTTTCCATCTGAAAAACATTAATGAACGTACAGCTGTTGGAAAGTGTGGTGTGGGTTGTGAATGACTTAGATTATTGCTAATAATTTCCCCCTTTGGCTTTATTTTATCTGCTATCACTCCTTGCGGGTGGGGTGCAGCAAGCACTACGTGAGCTCCCAGGCTTTAAACAAAGGAATACAGTAGGTGGCTGCAGCTATCCTTTTCGACCCTGCAGTCTGTTTGCTTTTCTGATCCCTGCTTATATTACAAGGACTCAGTATCATTAACTTACATTATCTCTGAGTAGGGATTTTCTAGGCTTGGAAGAATAGTTGGCAACCTAGGTGGTCCCTCTGTCACCAAGCAAGAAAGCCCTTAGTTGTTCTAAGCACTGGTTGGTACGATCCACTTCCTGTCTTCTAGATCTAGAAAGAGTAGGACCTTGACCCCCCAATGCTGCCAAAGCTGAGAGGCTGCAATCATTTTTGCCATTGTCCTTTTGGTGGTGCTCATTTCATTGTATCACTTTTCTTCCTTTTTGCCTACAATCAATGCTATTGTTTCAAAAAAAATGTACACATTAGTTGGAGGAAATATGGACTGGAAGCAGATTGCGAGTATTCAAGAATCCATTGGAGAAACTAGCTCACAGAGTGTTGTTGTTGCTGTAGACAGGTACAGTATTACATTTTACTGTCTTACTTCTGCTTTTATAAGTACAGTATATTACTACTTCTGTTACAGTGGAAATAATAGTACTAGTGGCACCTTTTATAAAGGAATTAGTTCATTCCAAATGAAATTATGTTAAGCAAATTTTCCTTTGTACAAATTTCCCATAGGAATGCATTGAAAACGGATTAATCCCTAATCGCGACCATTTTTCTGTTGTATGGATTTGTCCTATAGGGAATTCTGTTAAACAGTTTCCCCCTATCTCTGGAAATTTTTTCCTTTGAGCGGATTTTCTGTTAAATAAACCGCTTCTTATATGCAGGTCCACTGTATATGATATGTCTTAAAAGTTATAAAAAGTACAGTATTATGCTATGAACAGCTGTAAAGTGAGTGAGAGAGAGAGAAGGGTATAAATAGTTACATGACAAATTCAAACTTGATATAATCTGTTCAGTTTATTTTCATTGGTTGAGCAAAAATAATGCCCCTTTTCATTTTTAAAATCCTATAACTCACTCTCTGAGGTGAAATGCATGTTAATATTTTACATTCAGTGATAGTGCTTTTTTTTCAAAAATGTAGACATATATTGAAAAAAATCTGTTGTGAAAAATATTGTTATATTGTTTCCTTTGCTAGAATATTTACAGGATCTACAAGGCTGGATGGAAATGCAATTGGTAAGTTTTGGTCCCAGTTTGTTCTATTATTGTATTAAAATGTTTGAAAAAGAAAATGCTAAGTGATTTTTTTCTTTGAATAATTCCACAGTGGATTTTGTCCGATGGCTTTGTGCTGTGTCTATGGATGAGCTGCTGTCTGCAACTCATCCTCGGATGTTTAGCTTGCAGAAGATAGTAGAAATTTCTTACTATAACATGGGGCGGATAAGGCTACAGTGGTCTAGAATCTGGGAAGTTATTGGAGACCATTTCAATAAGGTATGTCTATATTATAACTTTAATTCTAAATTTTAAACATAGCTCTTCTTCCAAACAGATTAGAACATCATATAAAAATATGAAAATTATAAAATAACTGCTGCAAAATGTTACAAGAGAAAAGAAATGCAAGATATGTGTATTTTTAAAAATTAACTTACTATCATTTGTGCCAGATAGTTCTTTTAAAATGTAGATAGGTTGAATCTGCTTTATACTGTTGATATTTTGTATCATATAAATATCTCCTTTATTGTTATGTTTTTAATGCCTCACTTTTATTTGATCTACGTTTTGTATTTGCAACACCATCCAGAGTAGTGACTTTGGCACTAATGGAAGCGATATAGAAATCTAAATAAATAAAATGTTTTTCTATTTTGGTTTTGGTAGGTTGGCTGTAATCCTAATGAAGATGTAGCTATTTTTGCAGTGGACTCTTTAAGGCAGTTATCAATGAAATTCCTAGAAAAAGGGGAACTTGCAAACTTCCGATTCCAGAAAGATTTTTTGAGGCCATTTGAACATATCATGAAGAGAAACGGGTAAATTATGTTTAATGGAAACTACTATTTGGAATCATTCTCATTATTTCGTATGTGTGAGGTCTCCTGTCTTGCCCCCAACAGAGCTGGTGGCCTTGGGATCCTCCACCAAGAATTCCATTGACTCCAGGTTGCTGGTATAGGTTTGGTCAGATGTTTCCAACAGTGATCCATTGTCTCTGCCCTCCTGCACCCCAGGGGACAGAGTATCCTTCACTAGTCCCCTGGAAACTGTCACTTCTGTACTGCTTTCAGCTGCCATTTCTAAGATGACTGGAGTCCTGCTGATGAAAAATGCCAGTCTACAAACATACTTGGAAGTTTTCAACAAGGGTCAGTAGAGATGCCTGACAGCAAATGTTGGCTGCTGTCTTCGCCCTCAAGGAGCCTTCTTCTTTCTTGTTGGTGTTTGCACCACCAGTTGAGTTTTGGGAGCTCCACAGGACTCATCAGGCATCTAGGGCACTGCAGAGCTGATGGAACAGAAGCATTCTCCGGGGCTGGAGTAGTTAAAGCTCCACTAACTTGATCTTGGCTGCTTAGGACATGGACACTGGTCACTGGCTTCTGCCGGTGTCACCCTCCAGTCCCAATTCATCTAAACCACAGTGCAAAAGATGGGCTCCAGCTCTTCCACTGTTGTGTTTCAGGTCTCATCCTTTTCTGCCCACTCTTTGCCAAGTGTTTTTGGTTCCAGAGGTACCAGACTTCCCTCCCTGCTCTCCTTTGACCCCAGCAATGGGCCCTTCTCCCATCCTGCCAGGTGCTTCTCATCCCCCAGTTCCCTGGAGACAACGGGGATTCCCTCCTCCCAGCCTTCCAGAGAGCCCCGAGTGGCTGCCCCAGCCACACACTCTGGGGTGTGTGTGGGGGGGGGGGCAAGAGCAGATAGCAGCAAACCCCACACTGCATGACATTACATTTTGGATTGAACTCTCACATTTCTTTGTAAAACGTGTGCTTCCTGTAGATCTCCAACCATTCGAGACATGGTTGTGCGGTGCATAGCCCAGATGGTGAATTCCCAGGCAGCAAACATCCGCTCGGGATGGAAGAATATTTTCTCAGTATTTCATTTGGCTGCATCTGATCAGGATGAGAGTATAGTGGAACTTGCATTTCAAACTACAGGTCACATTGTTAGTGAGTATTGATTTATAATTTGCAGAATATCACAAGGAGTTATAATACTAACTTGTATCTGTTGTAGTGCTCCCCCTTTTTATAGTATCACATCTTTCATTCTTCTTTATTGTTTATAACCCTAAACATCCTTGTTTTATAGCAGATTTTTGTTTATTGGCTAAAATCCAGTAATTCAGTCACAGCTAGAGTAGCTCCATTGAGTCAGTGGCACACACATAGGCGTTGACTTGGCAAATGCCCACTGATTCAATGGACCAGTTTTAGGTGCAACTCTCTACTGGATTTCAGCCATTGCTTTAAATTTTATATTTTATTAATGACATTATGATGATCATGCTTTTCATAGCCAGTATACCTATACAGTATGTGTATTATTTTAAAATAATTCAAACATTGTCCAAGAACTTGTTACAATTAAGGAGCAAGCTGTTTAACTAATTGTTTTATTCCTTTCAGCAATTGTATTTGAGAAACACTTTCCAGCAACCATAGATTCTTTTCAAGATGCAGTAAAGTGCTTGTCTGAATTTGCATGCAATGCAGCTTTTCCAGACACAAGTATGGAAGCAATTCGCCTCATTCGTCACTGTGCAAAATATGTATCAGAAAGGCCTCAGGTACAATTTATAGATGTTTTACTATTATTATTTGTAGAAAACTGCATCTGCCAAGTCTTTAACAGAAAGCCTGTGGCAGAAATTGGATTTGAGCAGGATAAAGGTACCACGAGTTTTGTAACTATCTATTGGTGAAAGTCTACAAGCACTATGAGAGAGTGAGGGCGTGGAGAGAGAAGGACACTCAGATCCAAATAATAAAACATATTTTTACAGATAACAATGTAGTCTGCATTCCAGGATATATATTATAGAGTAGTATGACTAAAGAACTAATTACCTAGAGAGATGGTGATATGGGGGGGGGGGACAAAATTGTGGTTTTGTCATGGTTCATGAACCATGAATTTTCCACCATGAACTAATAAATTGGTTTGTCACTTTCTGGGGATATTTTTTAAATAGTCAATAGCTGGTTTAAAAAAAAAAACACCCCTCCAAAGCCCCCCCTCTAAATCCTACTCTTCTTCCTATCCTAATTGCCACCACCACCAAAGCCAGGTCATTGTCGCTGCAACCATCTTTGCAAAGATAGCTGCTGGGTTTCCCTTCAGACCTAAGGGAAGCCAACCTGTCCTTTGCAAAGATGATGCTGGCGGTTTCCTTTAGAGCAGGCATGACCAAACTTCGGCCCTCCTGATGTTTTGGACCACAACTCCCAGAATTCCAAGCCTGTTTTTCCAATGACAAAGGACTGTGGGAGTTGTGGTCCAAAACATCTGGAGGGCCGAAGTCTGGACATGCCTGCCTTAGAGCAAAGCGAAGCCACTGTCTTTGTCCCTGCAAAAGGCATTCATTGTAGGTTCTCTTAGACCAGGGGTCCTCAAAGTTTTCAAACAGCGGGCCGGTCTACCACCACCCAGACACCACTGGGGGCCGGATCACAGTCCAAAAGCAGCAGCAGAGGTTGGTTTGCTCACAAAACAGGGGGTAGGTGGGGGGTTGCAATTGGTCCCAGGGGCCGGATTCAGGACCTTGGGGGGGGGGCGCATCCGGCCCCGGGGCCTTAGGTTGAGGACCCCTGTCTTAGATGCTAAGGACCTAAAGGAAGGTCCATAAGGTCCAAGGCAGTGGTTCCCAACATGGGCCCCACGCCCCACAGTGGGGCCATTTTATTTTTAAAGGGGGCAATTTAACTGAATTTTTGAGATTTTTTTGAGTTAAGTGTGAATTTGAAAGCCTTCTAATTGTTCTTAAATATTTGCAATGAAACAGCTGTTTCATTTTTGAACAGTAAGAATTATTCGTCATGGGGGGATTAGGATTTTAGAGATGCTTAGGTGGGGCATGGCCAAAAAAAAGGTTGGGAGCCACTGGTCTAAAGGAACCCAGGCAGTGCCTTTTGCAGGGAAATTGCCGGTGGCTTCCTTTTGCCCTAAGTGAGTCCACCAGCGCCATAGTTCCAAAAGGCAAGCAATCTGACTTGGTTTGGTTATTAAAATGATCTTGATTTTCTGTTTAACATCAGATGCATTGATGATATTCTCAAGATACAAAGTATGATTTATACATGATATTGCGTTTCTGCTGCATTAATGTTGGTTTGCTTCTTAAGGCTTTCAAAGAATACACCAGTGATGATATGAATGTTGCCCCAGAAGACAGAGTATGGGTGAGAGGATGGTTTCCAATTCTCTTTGAACTGTCCTGTATCATCAATAGATGCAAATTAGATGTAAGAACCAGGTAACAATCCATATTTGTAATTCAAAATTTAAAACCTTGTACAGTATTTCATTTGTAAGTCTTCAAGGAGATATCTCAGGTATCTCAGAATAGGTAGTCTGAATATCATCAGGAAAGAAGGAACATATTACATGCTGCAAAAAATAGGAATTGAGATGGAGTTTTTTGTTTTAACAAGTTCCTTCTCTGGGAAATTAATAGAAATGCAGTAGAATATCCTTATGTATCTAATGTGGGAAATATAAGATCTGTGCCTTTCAGTGAAATTATACACCATTCTAATTTCTGAAATAACTATTCCATAGCACTTTAAAGTTAAAGCTATCTATAGGCATAGACTATTAATATAGACAAATTTGTGTCCTCCAAATTGCTTTCTTGGCTGTGATAGAGTTTCAGAGATGAAGTCTGATAACACCACTTTCTATACCTTTATTCCCTAGTATAACTTTTTAAATTATATGAATGATGCTGTGCTCCCATAAAGCATTCTGGTTTGGCATTTGGAAGGCAGGCAGTTCTGTTCAATTTTATTTTCACTTATTTAAAATACTTATATGCCGCCTTTCTTTTGAAGGATCTAAGGAGGCCAAAAGTATTTAAAAGAACAAAGTTAAAAGCCAATTAATAAATGATTACATTATTAAACAAGTATGAAACTATCATATTGAAAATTTATAATAAGAATGATATGAAAACACAGGTAAAAGACAGAATAAAATGTTTTTTAAAAAGGCCTTGTAAAAGAGGAATGTATCATGACCTGAACGGACATGTGTAACTTTTAGATAAGCTTCTGAAGCTTAAAAACACTCTCTAGTTTTTGCTCTTTTCATCTGACCGTTCAGTTCATCTACATCTGTCGATTGTGAGTATGTGTGCATGCATGCATGCATATAGGACTGAATTCCCAGAGTCATGTTTCTGTGTTGGAAACTGTGGGTAACTGTGGCGGCAGAGAGAAGGAATGACATTGTATGTGCCTGTATTCTAAAAGTCTGTTGCAATAGGGATGAATAGCAAAACCGCCTGTTTTCTTTAATTATAAAAGTTTTTATGATTCTAGCATGCATACCTGTGAGGCTTCACCGAAATCGGGATTTTCCCACTAAAGTCCATTAATAAAATCTTATTTTCATTCTCTGGCTAGCTTTGGATTGAATGCTCTGGCAACTGTTTGCATGCCACCTTTGCACATTTTTGGAGTTTTTAAAACTACAGTTAGTATTTGGCAGATTGAATTCTTCTGAAAACTACATTTTCATTGCCATCATTTAAAAGATGTTAGCAGTCAAAAGATAATTGTTCAGATGGAATCTGCCCCCGCTTCTAATCAAGGGCACTAAGTGTATTTCTGTCCTGTTCCTTCTGTGATGGAAATTCAAGCTGGCGTATGCAATGCCTCTTGTACAAGATCTGACCTAAGTCCAGACCTACTCACCTTCAGAAAGGTTACAGTGTTATTTGCCTGTCCTGTTCACTACCCATTCTGTGCCCATTCTGATTACTTTCATAATGTTTCCTCAAGTTTTAAATAGATTTTAAAAGTCACTCTAGGAGTAGAGAGATCCTAGTTAGCCATGGTTGCGCATCTTGCAATTTATTTTTTTCATTCCAGAGGCTTGACAGTTATGTTTGAAATAATGAAAACGTATGGCCATACGTATGAAAAGCATTGGTGGCAGGATTTGTTTCGGATTGTCTTCCGGATATTTGACAACATGAAATTGCCAGAACAACAGACAGAGGTAAGTATATCATGAAAAGAGTGGATTTTTGCTTCTCTCAAACCTTCTTTTGCTCATCCATTTCTAATTACTTTGTTTTTCCCACCCACACATAAAAACACTGAATAGCTTCTGTTTCCAAAATCAGTGGGGCAGAGAACCTTATGCCTGTGATTGAATCTGAGCTTACTGAGAAGGCTGTCTCCCGTTTTTGATAACATGGTTTTTCAGTGGTTTCTCAGCTTTTTTGTGTGTGTCCCTGCTCTATTAAAGTTACTGAAGCATCTCTAAAGCTTAGTTAGTGGCATTAAGCACTAGCTGCACCCGCCACTGGTATGTATACCATATCATGCACTTACCTGAAACTGTATTTGACCCTCAAGCTTGCTCCATTTTCATGTAATATTTGAAACTGAGTCAGGAATTATTTGTCATATACAAATGTGCAGTTGTTTGGGGATTATAAATCCTATCATTCCGTTTTTCCTTGAACTGTCTTCTGGAAATGAAATACAGTGGTACCTTGTATAAAGGAATTAATTCGTTCCAAATGAAATTACGTTAAGCAAATTTTCCTTTATACAAATTCCTATAGGAATGCATTGAAAATGGAGTGATCCCATTTTTATGTTGTACGGATTCTCCCCATAGGCAATTTATGTTAAGCAAATTTCCCCTATCTCCGGAATTTTTTATGTTGTACAAATTTTATGTTATACAAGCTGTTTGTTATACAAGGGTCCACTGTATAATGGATGATTAATGCTTCTTTGTCTTGGTTGAAGTTAAAGTTTTTTGGTGATGTTAAATAAGGGTTTTCACACTGGGTATATAGTATTATATTCCTTTTACTAATTCTGCTTTTACAATACTGATAGCAGTAGGTGACTTCCCTCATCATTACTTATTTTATTTACGTCTCTTAACTACATGGTGTGCTTAAATCCTTTCCAAACTTTCTGTAGAGATTTGATCTTCCTTTCAACTTCCTCTTAACAGATACTCTTATTTTAAAGTCACCTTGTCCTTTTTTCTAGAAAGCTGAATGGATGACAACAACGTGTAACCATGCACTTTATGCGATATGTGATGTGTTCACACAATATTTGGAAGTACTCAGCGATGTCCTTCTGGATGATATATTTGCCCAGCTGTATTGGTGTGTTCAGCAAGGTAAGAGTGTACTGAATTGTTGGACACAATGCTAACAGTTTACTTTATGCACATGAACAAACCAGTGCCTTGTTTTGTGTTTCAGACAATGAACAACTAGCACGGTCTGGCACAAACTGTTTAGAAAACGTTGTCATTCTAAATGGTGAAAAGTTTACCCTTGAAATCTGGGATAAGACTTGCAATTGTATGCTGGATATCTTCAAAACGACGATACCCCATGCGTAAGATTTTTCCCCCTTATAAATAATTAGGAAGAGAGAAAAAGTTTGCATTTATATACTCATGATATTATAATTTGAAATGTAAAATTTCCACAGTCACAGTATTCATGTTGTTAAAAACACTAACTAGCCTCCTATTTAGTAATGGTTTACAAAATCAGTAAGATGTGTTGATAATTACTTTAGTTTAGGGACAAATCAGAAGCATTTCACACCTTCACCAGGAAGGCCACAGCTAACGACCCATATTTAATTGGTGTTGGGAAGTGTTGCATAGGTGGGACTTTCACCCACCCCAGTCCATTGTACATTCAATGAGCCTATTCAGGCCACTGTCCACCTAATGAGCCTGTTCAGATCAGGGTGATGTGAAATCAAGGAGAACTATAAATTGGAGGCCTCGTCACTGACTTTCCTCAGACTGATGAAGCTGCTTGGATGAGTAGCGAAACATTTTGATCTCACTAGAAAAGAAGTCCAGTTGCCATGACAGAACATCCAGGTTAGTTCAGAGACAGACAACCATAGACTTGAGGCCCAGCCCAGCCTCTGGTTTTATTCAGAGGCCTATCCCCCATTTCTCTTCATCATACTTGGAATCCATACGGTCCCAGAGGCAGACCTACAGAAAGCACAAATATTGGGATCCTCTACATCAGAGGTTCTCAACTTTTGATAACCCAGAAACCTTGGCCAGCACAGATGATGGTGAAGACTTCTGGGAATTACCATCCAAGTAGCTCTGTATTACCCAATATTGGGAACCACTGTTCTAGATCACAAGGTCCTCCTTCTGCTCCTCTTTCCCTGTCGGTGTCCATTACTTTGGACAAGAGGAGGGGCAAGTACTTCCTTCACCTGCTCAAGGTTTTTGTTCCACAGTCACAGAATGGTCCTCTTTAGATTATCTTTTGGGTTGTTAAGGAGTTTCTTCTTACTCAACATCATGCCATGTTGAATTTGTTCGGCTGCCCTTTCTAAAGGGTAACCTTAGCTTCTAGCATTTCACTTCATATCACAGTTAAATATCTTTTAAAGAACAGCCTTAACAAATTCAGTACTAAGGTCACGGTTGCCCAGTCTAGTGGCTGTGAGGTGTGTCTTGCATCTAGAAGAAAGTGGTAATACTAGTGACCATTTGTCCTTTCAAAAAATCTGAGAAAGTGAATGCAAACTACAGGAAAAGAAGTCATGTACAAATTAGAAAAAAAGAGAATTTTCATGTCTGTACATTTTTATCTTATACTTTTTTATATAAATGATCTTGGTAGCTTTTATGAATATCTTTTGAGTTCCCTTATATGCTCATAATATAGCTCAAAATAGATTTGCCAGGGTTTTTATTTTCAGTTACTGTTTCAGTTTCAAAACTGTCATATTTTCTCTTTTCAAGGCTTTTAACTTGGCGACCAGTAGGGGGAGATATGGCTCCTCCATCTCCAGCTTCTGGAAAAGATAAACAGTTGGTAGGTTTACTATGCGACAATTTGCAAGAGAAATCCACCATTTGCACGTAAAATAATGCTGTTCCAGGATGAAATGTTTGTTCTACATGAGCGAATGTTTGCAGACGTTTCAAAATACAGTGGTACCTTGTATAAAGGAATTAATTTGTTCCAAATGAAATTCTGTTAAGCAGATTTTCCTTTGTACAAATTTCCCATAGGAATTTTCAATAATGGATTAATCCCTAATTGCAAACATTTTTCTGTTGTATGGATTCGCCCCATAGATGATTCTGTTAAGTGATTTCCCCCTTTCACTGGAATTTTTTTTCCTTTAAGCAGATTTTCTGTTAAACAAACTGCTTGTTATATGAGAGTTCACTGTAGTTGCTTATTGTCTGTGGTTATTTCTGGTATCTTCCTCTTGTCAGGATTCTATATGGATAACATATATGTTTCTTTTCTTTGATGTACCTCCTGAGACCCTACTATAAGCAAATAAGACCCAGCGATGTTGGATTTACTCTTAATTTCATTGAATGTCCTTTGTTACTTGAGTGTGGTATCAGAATAACAAAATAATATAATGCCATGCTGTATTGTAACAAATGGTTTGTATAATATAAAATTGGTTTGTATAGCAAAAAAATTTCTGGAGATAGGGGAAATTTGCTTAACAGAATCACCTATGGGGCAAATCTGTACAACATACAAATGGGATCACTCTGTTTTCAATGCATTCCTATGGGAAATTTGTATAAAGGAAAATTTGCTTAACATAATTTCATTTGGAACAAATTAATTCCTTTATACGAGGTACTACTGTGTGTGTATATATATATACATACACACACACACACACACACACACACACACACAGAGAGAGAGAGAGAGAGAGAGAGAACATGGTTGGGTCATCCACAAAACCCTTAGGATCTTCTTTACAAGAATGCTACATTACCTTGTATCCACATGTTGTATAAAATCAACTACAACATGGATACATTTGCCATATTTTTCTATCTATAAGAGGCCCCCATAAGATGACCCCACACACACACTTTTCCAACCCAAAATCTTAGTTTCACAACCATGTGGTTCTCTCGTTAGCTTTTTTCTGTTGTATAAGGTGACCCTCAATTTTAAGTCTAACAATTTTAGACAAAAATATAGTCATACATGGGGAAATAGTGTAAATAAGTCTAAATATGCTAATTAAGATTTAATTTGTTCCTGTTGTGGCTTATTGGGAAAGTAGAATAGCCAGCTGCAGTTGGATTTCATGTAGTATGCAAATAGTAATACATAATTTCATGAATACGTTAGCTTTCAAGTACAGTTTCAGGTTTTTAAATTGTAGCTTTGCTCATGCATTATAGCTTAAATTAGAAAAGTAAAGAAATTGTATCATCAGAAGCTTCAGTAACTGATGAAAAAGTTGCTTATCACATGATAATGTAATCCATAGACATATGCCATTCAAAAATAATAAGGAGATCATCCTGGATTTTTGTCTGCCCTGCTTGCCTCAGAGTTCCACAAATAATCCAATAGCTCAGTGGTATCTCCTTCTTTCCTTTCTTCACATCCTCCCTCTATTATAGATAGGAACAGAATCTTGCACTCTGAATGGGAAAAGCTATGGTACAGACAGTCCAGGTATGGGGAGCCTGCATGGATGATGCCAGTCTTTGAGGGGAATTTAAGAAGGTACCCTCTGTGCTTCTTCCCATAGGTGGCCCTCCTGCCCGCCCACCCCCCACAACAAGACCTCGGCCATTTCTCTTTTTACTTTCTCCTCCACTCTCAATCTTCCATTGCTCCCAAACCTCTCATCCCTCTCATCCGGCCTGCTGTTTCTTTTATTCTTTTTTACTTTGTGCGCACTCCGTTCTCCCCTTTCCAGGAAGTGGCACATTTTCTTATATTAAAAAAGCTAGTTGTACATTGTAATAAAGATGGAGCCACGTCGGGCACCTTGGTTTCCCCAGTGTGCTCCTGGGCTCACATGGGCACCTGAAGACTATCTGGAGAAATGACGATGCAAGGCATGACTGCATCCTCCTCCACAGTATGACAAATATGTTTCGAAAGACAGAGGAAGAAAATACGTGGCAGTCAGGTAGAGGATGTAAACAGTTACCACCTTAGAAAACACTGTAATTGGCGGAAATAGCAAAAACGCTTCGGTCTAAGATTTGGATGTCAGATTATTTGTAAAGTCTGCATGAAGAATTCAAAGCTGTTTGTTGCCTTTTCAGGATTCAGTATCACAGAAATCTGTGGACATTCATGACTCTGTGCAGCCACGATCTTCAGACAGATGTCAGTTTCAGCCTGTTGCTGGGCCTCCAGCTATTGAGGAGATCAGCAAAAACAAACTCACAGCAAGTTAGTAACTTTCTTCAAGAAACTGGGACACTCATTGAGGAGGGGTGTTTGATACAGCCTGAACATATACAACACATTTAAATAGCATGGGGGTTTGCTGGGTTAAAGAAGTGCTTCTGTTTACCTTGTTGGGCTTCATCTTTTTCTGATCTTCAGCTTCTTCAGATGTATTAGAGAACAAAGTTCCCTGGAGCTCAGAGAAGGACTTTTCGGGTGGTGGTATCAAAAAAAGGCCATCCTTTTCAGCTTCTGGTTCTGGGCATGCTCAATGGAAACAAGAATGGCAGAACATCCAGGACTGTCATAGAGTATATGTCACTTAGGTTGCATGTATACTTTTGGCATCACACTCTTTAGTTATTTTAGTAGTATAGAGGCGAGATGGCTTACCAGCGTGGCTGAGCCACATTTTAGTTAAATTGCAGCCTTGTATCAATTAAAAGACAGAATAGCATGTGTTAGAATGATCATTAAATGTAATGTAATGTGTCTTGCCATTTTTGTTTCCGTATGTCCCGTGTACTATTTCCCCTACTTATCTGTATCTCTAAGCTATCGGTCATATTTAAATATGCCTTACGGGAAAAGATCTCTGGATGAGTTGCAAGAAAACACCTCTGAAAACAATATAAAATGTGAAAGATGTAAATGTTTAATACGAATTTAAAATGGATACAGTAAAACTTCACATAGTGCTGCTCTGTTTAGCACTGATTTGCTACAGTGCACATGCTTATGCAGCCACTTTGTGGTGCTGGATGGGAGGTGGGTCCACCTAATTGGGGTAGACTGTGCCTCCTTCAAACCGTCCGCCTGGGCTCCCCTCTCCATTCTAATATGTTAAAATGACCCAATTTAGCACTCTGTTTTTTGTATTGTTTTGTTTTTGGGTTGTACAGTATCTTCAGCACTAGGCAGGATATTGCTATACCTAACAGCTGAACTAAGTGTATTTAAACCAGATAGTTAAGCCCACCACCACCAAAGCTTATAGCTCGACACTGAAATGAGGCTAGTGCTGATGCATATTCCACAACGGAACTGCCAGAAATTCCAGGAAGAAGTACTCTTTAAAGTATCAAGATCAAGTATCAAATATTTCTAATAGTTTTGAATTGAGGCAGGAACTACATTGGCCACCAGTGCTAATCCAGAGTGTTCCAACATTTCTGTAACTATGCGCTCTTGTGGCTGCATGTTGTATCGTGCTTTCAGTGGCACCCCCACATAGGTTACATTGTAGGTGTCTAACTAAGAAGTTACTAATGCACAAAGTATTGTGAGTTAACTGTCCCTGTCTGAATATTTGGACTAGATGGAGTAGTTTTCACATTAATTAGATCTATAGCAATATTTACAATTAGTTTGAAGTCTATATTTATTTTACTGTTTTCTGGTGTTTGTTTTAAAGAATTTCCAGATCAGAAACTCTTTGGTGCTCTGTTGATTAAATGTGTGGTGCAGTTGGAACTCATTCAAACAATAGACAACATTGTGTTCTTCCCAGCGACCAGCAAAAAGGAAGATGCAGAGAATTTAGCTGCAGCACAGGTGAGTGCAGTTGGCTAGTATTTGGTATCAACATTTGGAGAAGCCTTGTTCTTCTTCTTCTTTAGTTGTGGGTTCAGTATCTCTTCTATAACAGCCATCCTTTCCAGAGAGAAGGCCCTGGATTCCCAAGTCAGCATATCTATCTACCTGAAACCAGGAAAAAGCAAGTGTGAATTTGTTTTTTGGTTTGCTTTCCTGTTTTAATTTTTGAGATTTATCTAGGCAGTACACAAGAAAATTTCTTTTGTAAATATAAATTTGGCCCCATGCCTAATAGGATTCTCATTGTCTTCTTCTTGGAGCTATCTATCATAAATGGCTATTTGAGAGGCAGTAGTGCCAAGTGTGGGATAGCCTTTTGTGATCTGGTGCTCTGCAGGTCACTCCCATCAGTTGCAGCCGGCCTGTACAGGTGGAAGGGATAGTACGAACGGTAGTCTAAAGTACCTGGAGAGCATCAGGTTTTGGAAGACGGAGGATGTAACCCCTCTGGTGCCACTCCCAATCTCATGAAATCATAGTAAAGAGGAGCAGCTTTTAAAAGGCAATGGATACCTTTGAAAAATAGTCTTCCCAACAATAAAACAATTTGTAGATATCAAGAGACAACATAAGTCAAATGGATGAGCTTTGAAAGAAATGAAAGTATAATTATGCAATTCTAAACTATTTTTGCCATTGAGTTATGGTAAGCTTAATTAAATACTCATAGGTTAGCATTCATTGTGTTACTGAGAAATGATACGAATCATGAACTAAATTGTTTTATTTTTCTTTAGAGAGATGCAGTAGACTTTAATGTTCATGTGGATACACAAGATCAAGGAATGTACCGCTTTTTAACATCACAGCAGCTCTTCAAGCTCCTAGACTGTTTGTTGGAATCTCACAAATTTGCTAAAGCTTTTAACTCAAACAACGAGCAGAGAACTGCTCTGTGGAAAGCAGGCAAGTTGTTCTTAGAAATGGCAAAGGATTTCAAACAAAGTACATTACCATATTTTATTAGGCTGCAGTAAAGAAACATCTCATAGAAATGATAACACAGTGACTTATTGCAATGTGGAGATAGTAGCAAAAGAAAAAGCTAATTTAAACTCATGCTTGCTGTGTGCCTGTTAAAGATTCTTCTCACTGTATAGCTGACAGGATTATCGGTTCTGGATGAGTCATAGGTCTCTCTTAGTCATTAGTTGTGGTCAAATGGTTTCAAAATGCTGGAACACATTTATGGAAGGTAGGATATTAGCCTATTGCAGCAGTGCTAATGAAGAATCGTGCGGCACCATGAAGACTTAAATTTATTGTGTTATGAGAAGATTCATTGGAAGAGATAATACTTGAAAAATCTGAAGGGTGTAGGGAAAAAAGGACTTAGCGTAACATGCAATAACTGTATCTGCAGGGACTTCATTCTTGAATCCATAGTGGACACCAACTGTAGCAGAATAAAAATACTGTAGGTTTTTGCTGCAACTGGGATGGAGAAATAAACAACTTGCTGCTGCCTTTGGGCTGCCCAATGTGTTTCCCTCCCATTTAATTCCAAGCCTGAAAGTCACAAGTCCTTTTTCTCCTAATGGGGCGACGACAGCTTCTCTGATGGGGTTTTAGAACAGATAGCTGTGTTAGCCTTTACCAGCATATCAGACAAAAACAAAAGGGGGAAAAAAGAAGACAAACTATTTAAATGTGAGGCTTCATGGGTACAGCCACAGGTCTAATGGAGTTATCCCTCCAAGATCTTGCATTTCTTTTTACCTCTGTCTTCTCTGGTTTCAAACAGAATCTTCCAGGTCAACCAGGGAGCTCATTGTCTTGAATTGTCCAGTGCCAGTGAGAAACGGCTTGCCCACAGGGTGCCCCATCCCACTTACAGATGCATTCAGCCCATAAAGGCTTACATAGCCTAAGGTTACAAGAACTGAACAGCACCATTAATGGCAAGAATTTGTAGAGGTCATTAATCCAAGGGATTATGAGTTCGGGTCTCACAAATGGTTAAAAAGTTAGACAGTTTACCCTTGAGTTAGTGTTAGTTCTACCTTCCTTCTGGTGCTTTCTGTTCCCCTCTCGCCCTTCCACCAGCGTTTATTTAGCTAAGAGTGCAACAGAATTTTGATGCCCTCCACCTTGGCAAGCAAATCTGTTTTGCTTGTTCTATTGCCTGTGCTTCACAATAGGCTTAAAGATCATATAATTGAATGTAGATGCTAGTGAAGAAATTGTAAAGCTGTCAGATTTAGAGGTCTTCAAACTAAGAAGTTTAGACGTCTTCAGGCTGAGTCTTGGGTGCTGGTTGTGGTGGGGTTGGATAACATTGAAGTCATAGTGAAAACAAAGGATTATAAAACAAGATGTCAAAAAGTTTTGTGTTGATTGTATTGATTTGGGGACTTTGCACAAGGATGAAAACAGAGTTTCTACTATACGGTAGGATCCTTGTATCCACTGATTTATTAACTACTTACTCAGTTATCCAAATTTGGCAGAGAGAAATAAATAAATAAATCAGCAGCCACAAAGCAAGCTACTATCACATTCACAAACAGCAGCTGTAAAGTAAGCTACTGTCACAAACAGTAGCCATAAAGCAAGCTACTGTCATAAAACAGCAGCTGTAAAGCAAGCCATTGTCACAAAATAGGAGTTTGGTTTTTTGGACATTCTCTTGTATCCACGGTTTTTGTTATCCATGTGAAGGCCTGGAATCGATCCCAAGTAGATACTGGGGTCTTACTGTAATAGAAATACTGTGTTAACAAAATGCCAACTCTGGGTGTTCATTGTCTTTCTAATATAAATCAGTTCAACTCTAAACTTTCAGATATTGAAAAGCATCCTGATCAAAAGAGGTGGGTTTTGTAAATATTTTATAAATAGCTCACAGGTTCCTATTTTACCTCTGCACCAACTATTTTTCCAACACAGGCTTTCAGATGAAGCTACTATTCTCTAACTGGAAATATTATTTTGGCAGGTTTCAAAGGAAAGTCTAAGCCTAATCTTTTGAAACAAGAGACAAGTAGTCTTGCCTGTGGGTTACGCATTCTATTCCGTATGTACATGGATGAAAGTCGTAAAGATGCATGGCAGGAAGTGCAGCAGCGATTATTAAAGTAAGAATCTGTTCACAGGTTTATATCAGCTTCCATATTTTTTTCTAGGCTGTTAAACTCTGTAGTAACCTGCTGAATATTTTCTTTGAAGAGGCAAGTGTGGTATGAATTATCAGTTGCATAAAGTTTTTATGTGCTGAGATAAGCTGTTTCACCCCCTCCCTTCTGTGGGCAGACACTGAAAGCTGTAGTAGTCCATAGACATGAGGTATTCTGAAGGCTCACTTTTTTTGGCATTATGTGATTTGTGTTGGTTGACACAATCAGTGTAATGCATCTCATATTTATAGGCTACTGTCCTTTTGCCTACATTTGGAGCAAAAGTGAAATCATGTAAATATACCTCCATTCCCCAACCCCAGCAGACTCTTTGTTTCATGCTCACACTTTGCAAGATTATACACATAGTGTCATGTCACAACAGGGGAAGGAAAATCCTTCCACAGTTCCCTTTTCATTTTGTGTTGATGCAACAAGGTACTAGCCATGATTTCTAATTTCAAAGTGATGCCATTCATATCTTGCTGAAGATGAAATAGAATGCTTTTATGCAAGCGTCCAGGAGGACATTAGTCACATACCAAACTAAGACAAACATATAATTATAGGTGACGGGGAACAGAAAAGTTGGAAACCAAGCAGGATCAAATGTTGTTGGAACTTTTGTCCTAGGGGTCAGAAATGAAGCAGAGGAATGACCTGAAAAGTTCCATGAAGCAAGCCATCTGTTCGTCATAGATAAATGTATCCGGCCACTGAAGACATGACTGTACAGATGGACATCATTAGATGGCCAATACAGAAATCAAATAGACTGCATATTTGGAAGCAGAAGCAGTTGTATCTTACAGAGTAAAGCTGGAAAAGCACACTGAAGGAATTCTAGTGCCAGAATATAATTTAAACAACATCTCTGATTAATTTAAAGTCCACATAAAGAACACATTTGCATTACTACACTCAGTTGACTGTGAACGTGGTGATACTGTGAATTGAAATGAGATCCATTATTAGAGACAAATGCAAAAAGTAAATGGGGTGGGGTGTGGAATCTATATGAACGATGGACGAAACACAGTTGCTAAGAGCAAGCAAGAAGCAAAAGGTGACAGAAATAGGGTCAGAATCCTGAGTGCAGCTTTTCAGCAACTGTCACATACAGGCCAAGAAAGCCATTATAATGGCCAAAGCAAAGAAATAGAACAGAAAAGCAAGAGATTTCTTCTACAAAAGGAACTTTGTGCCTAGATTAGGATTATTGACTAATAGGGAAGCCCATTATCTGACCTGGAGAAAAATAAAAAGTGGAAACAGTATACTGGTGTTGGAGAAGAGCTTTGCAGATACTACCAGAAAAAAAAAATGAAGAAGTGGGTCCTAGATCCACTGAAGCCCAGGCTATATCTGGAGGTAAAAATGATGAAACGGAGGCTGTGGTTTTATCTACAGCACATCAAGAGAAGGCAAGATTCAATGGGGAAAAAGCAATGCTGGGGAAAGCTGAAGGTGGCATGAATGGATTGCCTCCTTAAAGGAAGTCACAGCCAAGAGTTGAACAGGGCTTGAGGATGTTTTGGAGATCATTCATTCACAGGATGCATATAAGCGGGACGCCGGTTGACGGCATATAAAAACAACAATGCAAGCAAATAGAATTTGGTTTTACTGTCACCTTGTCCTTCCCAGCAACAGTCTTGAAAAGTCTTTTCCAAAGATCAGAGGTCCTTCTGAGTGGGATGTATGAAGACATTTTTCAGTACCAGGTAGGAGCAACCCTCCATGGAGCCATCTCACCAGGAACCCTCAAGAGAAGCCTTTGAGCAGTTGATTGAGGAAGGAGGGATCAGGAACCATGCTTTCCCTTCTTCCTTTCTCTGGCTCCAGTCCCTTTCCAAACATGGTGCTTTTCTCAGCTAGTTTCCATTTCTGACTGTCAACATGTCATATTTACTGTTTGTGCACTCAAATGTTTATCTCCTCTGTGTATGCTTCTTCCAGTGTCTGCAGTGAAGCTTTGAGCTACTTTCTTACTTTGACCTCAGAAAGTCATCGGGAAGCTTGGACTAGCCTGTTGCTTTTGTTCCTAACGAAGGTCCTAAAGATCACTGATGAACGGGTGAGTAAAAATCTAGCCCCCAGAGACTGGATACCTCCTCTGCACCTCCCTGAGAAGTGTGAGAATAAGGAGAGGTGGCCCCTTATTATTCTGGTTCTCCTGAGTTGATTATGGATGGGGTTCCCACAGGTGGTTTGTAACAGACTTTGGTTCTGGAGGTTATGACAAATGTGGGGGGTTATTCCTAAGTCAGGCATGTCCAAACTTCAGCCCTCCTGATGTTTTGGACCACAACTCCCAGAATTCTAAGCTTAGCCTGCCAGTGGCAAAGGACTGTGGGAGTTGCAGTCCAAAACATCTGGAGGGCTGAAGTTTGGACATGTCTGTCCTAAGTGTATAATTGCATACATGGTTGCTTCCTGGATCTAGGGGCACCCTGAGGCCTTTCCGATGTTTTATCGGAGCCTTTCTACCCACTTCTGTTGTAACTAATAACAACTACATTTCAGCCTAGGAGCTTCTTCCTGGTCTGTTTTGCATCTGACTTGAGACTTTCCAATCAGATTTGGAAATGGGGGAGAAGTGCAAGTCCAGTAAAACAGCACGTGTCTGGGTCCTGACTGTAAATTGGAATCTTCTGTCATATATAGTGTAATGTTTCTGCTGAAATTTACCACAAACCTTTAAAAGTCATGGTTTTCATGACGATGGGAAATAGAAAGATGCTGTGATGAAACTGTATTGTTATTTAATTTGAAATGCATTAATGATTAATACTGGTGGGGGGGAATACTTGTTTGTTGTGCCTCCTCCACCTGCCAGCACCCTTGAGAGGTAACATTTTTAAAGAAACATTCTCAAAATGTTTTCCTGATGGAAAGGAACACTAGGACCTTTAAGGGAGATTATTATACTGTAATTGCTTTGGACTTTTCAGGATTTATTTTCATTTATTAAGATTTAATTCCTAAGTCATGACCAGTTTGAGACTGTCCCTATTTCACTTCTGCTATTGTACTCCTCCCCTCTCCTCACTTTTGGAATATAGCTTTTTTTTTTTTTAATATGAGCCTCATGGCGCTGTGGTTAAATGCCTGTACGGCAGCTAAAAGTGCTCACGACGCGGGATTCAATCCCAGGTAGCCGGCTCAAGGTTCACTCAGCATTCTATCCTTCTGAGGTCGTTAAAATGAGTATCCAGCTTGCTGGGGGCTGCAACAATGTGTAGCCTGCATAATTAAATTGAAAACTGCCCAGAGAGAACTTGAAGCGTTATGGGGCGTTATATAAGCAGAACACTTTGCTTTTTGCTTTTTTACTAGATCCATTGCAAAAACGCTTTGATTAATTTCCCCAGTAATTAGTTTCAGTATATAGTGTTTATAGTATGTGTGTGTTAATTGTTTTAAAATAGTTATAATGTATTCTATATCTCCTCCTGGCAAGAAGTTGGTGTCTTACACAGTTCCTCTCTTTTCCAACAGTTTAAAGCTCATGCATCATATTACTATCCTCTCTTGTGTGAAATAATGCAGTTTGATCTAATTCCTGAGCTCCGAGCTGTTTTGCGAAGATTTTTTCTACGAATTGGAGTCGTTTTTAAAATATTCCAGCCACCAGAAGAGGTGGGAGTAACCAAGCAGTAGACGCATGGCAAAACGGATCAAGTAAACCTGCACTGAATGTCCATAAAAAGAGTTTCTTTATATGGCATTGTGCATCTACGGGTTCACAGTACAGATTAAAAATATAGTTTAGGCTTGCAACACTGTAGTTCTCCATTGAATTTCTCTCTCCTTTCCCATCCCAATCTTGGCTTGTGTTGAACATAAAGCCAGTTCCAACAGTCTTATTGCCAGGCTGGATTGTGATATCTTCTATCTTCCTAGACAGTGATATATATTAAAAGGTATTTATGCTGGGTGTGAACCTAAGATGTACCCAAAGAACTAAACCAGGAGTACAAGTGAGAAGAGCTGTGTTTTGGACGATATATTTCTGGTAAAACATGAGAGAAGTAGCAACTATGTGTCATTCTTATTCTGGAGATGATTTTTCTTCCTTTGAAGCACACTCAGGCTGTCTGAGATATAGGTAATCATCCTTCTGTGAAAAAAATGTACAAAGATGCAGGTCTGTAATATAAAGTTCTAAACACTATACAGTTCTTCCTGCATTCTCTTCTTGTATTATTTCTTAGAGACCCATAAGTTTGTTTACCAAATGCACTAGTCTGGGCTTGAGTTGGGATTGTTTTGGTCTGTATCCTAAAAGTTAGTCTTACTGACTTTCATCAAAAGGAGAGACTGAAAATGTCACAACTCCCTTAACTGTTTGTAATATACCTGTGATTGATAGGGCTTTTAAATATAATAAGCCATTGCAATGATCCTTCAGGACTGGAACTTGAATCACTGCAAACAAATCTAGGTTTTGTCTCGCTGTCACCTTTTGGGGTGGGGGGGTTGTTTGATGTAGATTTCACTCTATGTACAGAATTTAATGTTGAATATATTCAAGTAACAAATCTGGCATGGTCTGGGATGGTTTTAAATTTATTGGAAATGTATTCATACTGTGAATTGTGCTCTGATGGTTAAAGAAAAGATTGTCAAGAATTCTGTCTTACAGTGGATGTAGAAAATTTTTTCAGATGGAAAATGTATATGGTACAGCTCTGTAAAGTTTTCTATGTAAATTCTGTACAACTTTCTGTACAATATTGGTTCTCATCTGGCATATTCTAATCAGGTTATAGGTCAATAAAGTTTTTGAATTCTTTCATCAGTGCAATGAAAACCAATGCAACGTAAAACTACTTGTTTCACTGTTTGAATTTAAATAGACTTCAGCAGACATTGTTGCTGAGTTCAGGATCTTTGGAGGTAATTGAGGCCAAGGGTTTAGTTTATGTCTCATCCTCCTCCCATTTGTTTCTGATGCAAGTCTTCCTGTGCTGCAGAAAAACTGCCACTATCCCTGCACAAGAGTAGTACCAGCAGAGGATGATGACTGCCAGAGGGGACAAAGATAACTACAGAGGATGAATAAAAAACAGCTGTTAAGAGAGGACAAGTCCTATATAGCAATGATAGAAAGAACCGACTCATTGCTTGCTGGACTGTTATAAGACATTTTGTTCCCTAAGGGAGAACAACAAATGGCTTTGTTTCTCTCTTGTTCTGCTGCAGTATACCTGGGCTTGGCTGTGTCATTTTTGCCGCTGTATGTATTTTAAAACTTATCCATGAGAAGAAGTGCAGTCATTTTTTAGTAAAATAGAATTTATTTTATAATCTTAATCATAACCATAAATATATTTTATAGTATTCACTCTTGACATTTTTAAAATATGCAAAGCGATTTAGCATTTTAGAACAAATGATTGGATTGAAAATACAGGCTAAAAGTAAGCAGCAAATGAACACCACATTCAAGGAACTATACATTCAAGAAATCCAAGCACAGCATTCAGCTGTGTTAAATTAAGATTTTCTCAGTCATATTGGTACTTGTGGCCTTAGTTGCCAAAATGTAAACTTGGAAGGCCTTACCTCTGTACCAGGCCATTAAATGAGCTGGGTTTGTGTGCTTGGCTTTCATGATGATTACAGGGTTACCTAGTGCAAAGAGTCCATATTAAAGTTTAGCTCCTATGAGCAACATACGGACAGTTTAATTTGGGAAAAGTGAACACTGGAGGTGTTTGTCATAATCAATCTGCCTGCCTTTTTAAAAAACAAGATATATCTCTGCCTCTGTACAGAGCATTTACATTTAAAAAAATTAAAAGTGCAATAGTGGAGAACCATTATTTTGAAAGGCACAACTTGTTTCGATACAGATTTATTCATCCATGGGCAGTTGATAATCCCTGCCAATTGAAGGGGAAATTTTTTTCAGAAGAAAATTGAGCTTGACGTGACTGTTCAGACATAAATCTCTTAAGGGTCTCTGAGGTCCCTGGCCGCAGCCATGGCTCTGTTGCCACTGAGTCAACAGAGCTGGGTCTTCTGCTGTCTTTTGATGGCATCTGCTTCAGGATTTCGTCAGCATTTCCCAATGAAATATCATCACCTTGAAAAAAAGAAAAAGACGAAAGTTAGGTTCCATTCTCTGATAATGCAATGACACATTTCAATGGCCTAGCACCGTGGTGGTGAACCTTTGGCACTCCAGATGTTTTGGACCACAACTCCCAGAATTACAAGCCTGTATATTGCCAGTTACAGAGGACTGTGGGAGTTGTGGTCCAACACACCTGTAGTGCTGAAGGTTCACCACCACTGCCGTAGCAGGTCAATCTAGACTTTCCAAATGCGACAACTTTTTTCTTCAATCACATATTTTGCAAGCAAAATACAGTCTCATAAATAAGCCTTAAAAGAGCCAACACTCAGGATACTGTGGTATTTTTAATACCTGTGATGAAATTCCCTGATTCAAGTTCTGCTCAGCCCACTCGTGCCTGAAAAAAGGAGACCAAAAGCTCTGCTGATCTTTTCTGAGCATCTCCCAAAGCAACCTTCACCCCATATACCATTTAGAGTGGATAAAGGGGTAGGCACAGGGGTAAATGAAGTGTACACTGCGGGGCAGGTGAATGGTGCTCAAATGGTAGGGGATCTATTCTAACAAAATGAAGAGATTTTGGAAGATGAAACAGTGCTCAGTTTTGTTCCATTCCATGCTCTGCTAGGAGTATGGAATGAAACAAAATGACAAGACGCTGGGGTGTGCTATCTCAAAATCCCCTTATAATTTTAGCTGAGGTATTTAAAGGGAGAGAATATAACATGGAAGCATAAGAACAAGTGCTAGTGGGTTTTCACTGAAAGTTTGCAAATAGATTGGCATAGATTTTAGGCTTCCTTTTGCTACGAGTATGGAAAAGAGACTGTTATCGGGAAACTGCCCTCAAACTTAGTTTTTGTAAACTATTCCATGTGCACACAAAAAGGTTATTGCAAAACACTGATCAAATGTGTGAGTTAAGGGAGTGTCACCATTTAGACAAAATAAATTTGAAGCAGACACTCAGTAACAAAAGGTGACCTAATGCATTACCAACCCTCCACCGATTGATTCATCTCAAAAATTGTCACTTTTTAAAACACAATAACAAGTTTGCCTCCATGAGTGTATTATCACAAAGCAGCATTACAGCTTTAACTTTGTTAATGCCTAAAGAGAACAGAAAGAGGATAGCTAGCCTGATGTATACTGTATGTCAGTTGTCTGACATAAATAGAAAGGAAGTAGAATGTCAGATTAAAGGACCTCTCCTTCCTGGGTCTTATGTTTCTGACTGGAATCCAGCTGTCAGGTTCCATTGACAGAAGGGCTTCTGTCCCTAGACCTTGAAGGAGCACAGTCCAAAAGCCTTCCCTCCACCAGCCTACACTCAAAGTCTGCTCGGGAAGGCCAGGAAACCCTTCAAAGCAATTTTCAGATGGGGCAGGAAGCTATTTTCTGTACAAGAAAATATATACAGTGTATTAAATGCAAGTGGTGGAATTCCAAGGATGCAGCAAGGAATTTCATGGTTTTAGCTACTTCAAAAATCAATTCTAAATGTAAAAGAAGACTGGAAATTTTATCTTCCGAACCAATACATAAGGTAGTATGATTCTGACTGCTCTTTATCGACTGAAACATGAAAAATGAGATTTGCTGACACAAGATAAGACAGGTTATGATTTCTCGCCTTCCCTAGAACAAGATCCAATGAATATGTGGACATTAGAGGTTCAGATGTTTGCCCTGTTTTAGAGACGTTTACATAACAGGCTTGCAGGTGACTATCAATTCAATATATGTCCAGTGGCTTCTCAAAGAGAACACCAGGGGGAAAGGGGGTCTTTCTCAGGCAGGTAACTTCATGTATCCCTCCCCAAACACAGAAGGGCATTTTCTGGGTAGATAAACATACTGCAGACATTGCATGCCTCGTTTGTATTTAGGGAATGCATGCTTTAACTACAATACAAAACCAATGAGCTGTTACAAAGATCATTCTTTAAACTGGAGCGTCTGGGATTAGACTGTTCTAGTTTACTATGGAATAAATCTAAAATCAGATAAACCCAAAATATAGAAATGTATCAAGACTCCATGCTGTCCAGAGATGAATGGAATCTGTAAAGGCAACCCCATAGAGGTGTTTATCTGATATGGTACTGGGTTTCTGTATAGGCAGAAACAGGATGCACCCCATCAGTAACATGTGTAGAATCTGTTTGCACAGAAGAAAAATGCTGCACATCTGTAAATGAGCAGAGAAGAGGTTGCAGCCGGCAAATACACTTCTGTGCACCTGCAAAGCCACTCTGTGACAGCGGTATTTTTTCTCTATTTGCTGCTTTGAGCAACTGGAATCCAAAGGCATCTTAAAATATCTGTATCTTTCTAAAAATAACTTAAAGGAGAAACCATATTTGGTCAGTTACTCACCCTGACTATCACTTCCTTTTAATAAAGAAAATGTCAAAAATGAGTCCAGATTTTGATGATGCAAAATGCTAACCTATTAAAAAAGAATACAGGGTATTTGGGGGAAAGTCATTTAAAACATTTTTGTCGTTTTAAAATCACTTTTATATGGCAGTGATGCCTTTAATATTGGTAACACTGAATGGCCAGAATCCTACTGGCACTTTGTACATGTTTAAGATAAATCACAGAAGTCTCAGCAACAAATTGCTCCTCGCGATTAAGCTGCTGGATTCATTCTTGGACAAAGACCTGATTGTGGCCCCAAATGCAACCAGTGCATGGTTAATGAGCAATCATTTGTTGCTATGACTCAGCATGTTTTCCCTTATATAAGATTCTGGTCAATGGTGGGAGGAAACCTTATTAGATTGGAAGAGTGCATAATAAGCCATCAACTCATCACTAAGAGAGTGAGTGTTCCTCGCCCTGTTAAAGGAGGCAGTGATTTGGCCACTCCTGAAAAAACCTATCCTGGACCCAAGGGCTGGTGGTTAATTACCAACCAGTAGCAAACCTCCCTTACTTGGGCAAGCGGCTGGAGCGTGTGGTGGCTGAGCAGCTCCAGGCTCTCCTGGATGAAACATTATCTGGATCCATTTCAATTGAGTTTTAGTCCAGGTCATGGGACACAGACTGCCTTGGTCACCCTGTATGACAACCTTTCCAGGGAGAGAGACGGGGAGCGTGTCCCTGTTTATCCTCCTGGACTTCTCAGCAGCTTTTCACATCATGGACAGATTGGCTGGTATAGGACTTGGAGGCACCGTTATAAAGTCATTCCACTCCTACCTGGCTGACCAGGTCCAGAAGGTGGTGCTGGAGGACAAGTGCTCTGGCCCACGGTGATTGCATCATGGGCTCCCCCAGGGCTCTGTATTGTCCCCCATGCTATTTAATATCTACATGGAACTGCTGGGAGATGTCATTAGGAGGTTTGGGCTGAGGAGTCAGCAATATTCTGACGATACTCAACTCTACCTCGTTCTCCGGTGGTCTCTGCTCTGAACTTGTGCCTGGACTCAGTAATGGGCTGGATGAGGGTCAATAAACTGAAGCTCAATCCAGACAAGTCAGGTGCTCCAGCTGACAGGTTAGAGGGCCATTCCCCTGGCCTGAATGGGGTTGCACTCCCCCTAAGGGACAGGGTCCGCAGCTTGGAGGTGCATCTTACCCTGGAAGCCCAGGTGGATGGCCAGCGGTGCCTTATAACTGCAGAGAATATATCAACTTCACCCTTACCTGGATGAGCGGAGCCAGGCAATACACATGCACTGGTAACAACCAGATTGGACTAACTCTTAAATGCTTCTACAGTATATTATACTTTTTTTGCCTCCAAGCCAAGTGCTGATGAACATACAAAGAATCTCTAGGAAATTTAGAATCTCCTCCCCACAACACCAAATGTCAGTCCATAGTCTCTTACTACTCTTCTTGATCCTGGCCAAATGAAGCAAGATGTCACTCTAGTTAACACATTCCTAATTCCCTGGAAATTACAGCAAAATCACACCAAAATCACAGCAACAAGGAAGCATGACTGCCTAAGTACCATTCCCTCATGTTCTACTTATTAGCTGTACTCTTCCATCGCATATGGAACTTCAAATTCTATGAACACATGGGTCGAATTCTTCATTTGCAAATCACTCCCATATTAACATTGGGAAAAGAAAAACACCTGTATAAGTAGCCTTCCTTTGCAGCTCTTTTAGTCTCTGCAACCGCTCCTCGTTTTTGGCTTTCAGCTGCTCTATGTTGAGACTGGTGTTGGAATGCAAAGAGCTGTTGTCAGACAGAGGCAGTGGCGTCACTCTAAAGGAGGCACCTTCCTGTCAATTTAAGGAATCGTGAGGAATTCAATAGTTACTATAGATATTGGTTGATAAAACATCAGCAGGAGGTTGACATGAAGTAAATCTTCACCCACATAAACAACTAGTTATATAGGATGAGGAAATGTGCACATGAACATTTCTTTACAGGTGAGTCTCTTTTGTGAAAACATCTGGCACTTGTGTGCTCCTCTGCTTTCCTTTCTCCTCTGCCCCACAATCCCTGTTGTACCCAGCATCTCATTAATTGGCTGACATCGCCTTGTATTTTTTTTAAAAAAATGATAGCTTTTACAGTTAACAAATACTTTTAAAGCAGAGGCGAGCAACTTGTGCCTCACTGAACTGCAGCTCTCATTATCCCAAGCAAGCAATGCCGACAGTAAGGGATGCAGCTCCACAACATCTGGCAATAGAACTGAACAGCAAAAACAACAAAAGAGAACATCTCATCAATCCAACGTCTACTGACGCATGGCACATTTACCCTCCTGTAAAAAACCACTGATGCAGGGATAAATAGCTCAGTGGTTTAGGTCCCGGGCTGTGTAGCCAGAGGTTGGGAATTCAGTTTCTCACTGTGTGCCCTTGACAGGCGACTAGACTTGATGGCCCACAGATGCCCTTCCAGCCCTGCAGCTCTAATGGGGTGATGATATTTTCATTAAATGTAGTTGTGCTTTTCTAAGTTAGAGATGTCAAAAATCTTGATATTGTTCTAACTCAGTACCTTCAACTCTACTGTAATAAAGGTAGGATTAAAAAGAGGCATTGCGCGTATACTTAATATCCTGGCCTAAACAAAGTTAGTTCTTTTATGTTCCAGTGCAGAATTGGAAGTGACAACTTACCTACACCCTTGCTTATTTCAACAAGTCCAAATACAACTATTACCTTTTCTCTCTCTCGCCTCCTTTCCCTTGCAGATAAAGGTGGTGGAGGAGTTATGTGTACTTCTGGAGTAGGAAAGGTCTCCCCATCAGTACCTAAGAAAAGTGAGTTTAAAACAATAGCCTGCATTTTGATTTTAAAGTTAAAACCTATGAAAACATTGTACTGTGCCACAGGATTATCAACCTTTAGGTATGTGGCTACAAATGAAATCTTGCATCATAAATCAATAGTCAAACAACTGTAATATATGTTGAAGGACATCAAATCCCGGGTACAAGGCTAGCATCCTTGAAGGTTTCATGGCTCACAGAATGGGACATCGAAGATGTAATGAAACAACTATGTGAAAACTTGTGCCACCACATTTTTAATTCAAGAAAACACATAACTAACTGAGGCATCTTAAATACTTGTGAGTTAATGGACTTCTCTACACGCTTAAGCTTCCTAGAAAGACATTTTTATGCCTTCCACACAATATACACTCATTTGGAATGAGATGCTACACATAAACCTTGGGGGGGGGAGAGAATCACACTTTAGGACTGACACCAGGGATTTTTTCTTTACCAAATGAGCAATTCCTGATACTAAACTAAGACTACACATTGAACATGTGCAATGGGAAAGATATACTCACCAATAAAAGCACTCTCAGACTCCAACAGTGAGGTTTTCAAAAAATGTGAATCATCATCCCTAACCTTTCAGAGAAAAACAGAAAACTTTGTATAAAATTTTATCTCTCCTAAAGGAAGACGAATGAAACAGGATATGAAAATTGAACAGCTGCCAGTTATCTTTTTTTTTAACAGAAGGAGACTCTATAAAAGGAGACTCCCACCTGCTCCATTCCAAACAATACTAAAATAGTGCAGCGTAGATAATAGAAGGTAGCTTCCTCGGTGCTCAAGTACTGGTCTTTGTAATGACAAATTCTATATCCCAGTTTTAATCACTGCAGAGCATTTTTATGCTATCTATTCGGAGGAAGGTATACCCAAAATGTCTAATTGCCAGAATCTTCTCATCAGGTTATTTTGAACTACACATATACAGTAGTTCTGCTCTGACTTTGCTGAAAATACTTTGTCCATTTGAAGGTATATTAAAGAACCCTGGTCTTTAGGATTTGCTTTTCACATGTGCAGATGCTCTGCATTTTTAAAAATATTTACAAGGTTTCTTGGATCCTACACATCGCATTTTAGCTTTTTAAGTTCCACAGAACTGATTAAAAACTGGGAGCCAACAGAGCTGCTTCAACATTGCTAAGATCCACTCTTGAGTCAGTCCCAGTCTAGCTGCTGGATTGTGCATTAATTGACACTTCTGACTTGTCCCCAAAGATAACATAACATACAATCCATATCCTACTTGAGATAGCATTAGAGTATGCCTAACTTTGGAAGGTGCAGTGGGGAAGAATTTCATGGAAGGTTTTATCTGAAAGAAAAAACTCTGAGAAGGAATATGAAGTGGGGAAAGCAACTGTTTTCTCATATACAGTTTATCACAAAATGATACATCATCCATGCTAGTATGAAAAAGAATAATTCTTTTGTATGTCTGCTTACCATTCTTCTGTCTCTGGGTTTGAAGCCAGGTGCTGGATCATCAAAATCTAAGGCAACTATAACAAGTAAAAGAAAGAACAAAATCAAAGAACAGTAACTCCATAAGAGCAAAACATAAGACTTAACTTTAGAATCAGTAACTCTAACTCAGTAGCTCTTAACCTTATCAAAGCCGTACATTTAGGACCACACCAAGAGTAAATCCCACTCTGCTCAAAAAACACAACTGAGCAATTACTTCTCTGCCATATTAAATGATTTATTGGCCAATTTACAAAAATAAAGAGGATGCACAATCTCCCCCTTCCTTCTAAGGCAATTTAAACCAACACTACTTTGTACAATTACATAAAAGCAGCACCAGTTGTAGAACAATGTGCACTATGTTTGCATACCAAAAAATAAAGAGTTAGCCCACGTTCAGTTGATGTTCACTGTCCGTAAATGAAATTGCACGGCATGAATTCTTTGTGCTGCTGAGAAGCCTCTCTTGAGGATTATAACTTGGTAGCAGAATAATCTGCCCTCTTAAAAGCCAAACCAGACAAGCCATTTGTGTATTTCCCCATCTCTTAAAATGCAAGACAAGCAAGCGACCCAGTGTGGCTCCTCCATTAGAGCAACCATTTTCTAACTGAAAGTCTGACTTCTCAAACTACCATCATATGCATGTTACAGAAAAGTGACCTACAAGTACCCATAAAATAGAAAAAATAGCCTCCATCTGAAGTTTAACAGCAAACAACAGTTTGATGCCATGCCTTCACTCAGAGACTCCTTTCTCACCTCATTTTAAAATCTGACTAGAAAAGGGGGCATGTTGAATTGTCTTATTCTGAAATTCAAAGATCATTTTTTCAATGTATTTTCACCATCTGTATGAAGTTTTATGCTCCCAAGGTTACAAGATTGGCTGGAGATTCTAGATTTTTCTGAACTTCCACATACCTACGAATGGACCACTAGTCCTTAGATAAGAGCCGTAAGATACATGCAAGTGCTGTTAGTAGAGCACATGTGCAACCACAGATTTAAAAAAAATTCCGATGTTGCTCACTCAACCCTAAACATTGGAGGCCAGCTAAAGGACAGGCCCCCCCCTTCTGAATGCCAATGTTCCAGGCACAAAGTTGCCAGCATTCTGTCCCTTGAAGTATGCTTAGGGCATCAGTTACTTCAGACAGAAGCCTTATTTTAAGTGTGCCACTAGTATATAATCACGGTTTGGGACCTCAGTATCTGACACAATGGCTCCTCCCAAGAAGAACTGCCAGGATCACTCATTCAAGCCAGCCTGGCTATTTGCAGGTACCGACCCTGAGGGATGTCCGGAAAGTAACAACAAGGAACCAGGCCTTCTCAGTGATTGCACCCAACTTGTGGAGCCAGGTTCCACAAGAGACTCGCCTGGCACCCTCACGACAAGCCTTTAAGAAATTACTGAAAACCTGGCTTTATAGGTTGCCCTTCCCTGATGATTTTGTTCCAACCTCCTTATATAAATAGAACACTATTCTTCCTCTCCACCTTATGATAATTTTCTACTAGCTCTTTATTTTTCCATTTTTTATTTTGAATTGCTAAATAATTCTGATTTGCAGTATTTGTGTTTACTTCTTCTTCTTCTTCTTCTTCATTATTGTTGTTGTTGTTGTCATGTTGGTTTTTACTGATTAGTCTGTTTATTTACTAGTTTAAGTTGTTTAATGTGTTTGCTTGTATTTTGCTTATGTTTGTAAACCACCTAGAGTAGCTTTCTGCTAGATGGTTGCAGTATATAAACCAATCAAATAAATAAATAAATAAATAAATAAATAAATAAATAAATAAATAAATAAATAGTCTGGAACTTCAGAAAAGAATAGAGCCATGGTTGGTACGTTCACTTAGTTAAGAATGCCACCAGATGCTGTTTACAGGAACCACTGATGTTACTGAAGGACAAGTATGCAAACTGCATGAAAAAAAAAAGGAAACAGGCAATCTAACAGACGCTTCACACAAGACCTGACAAACAAGGGTGTGGGAGGGGAGACTAACAAACTTTCCTGTTGCTAGGGAAATCCGACCTCTGGCGCAGGGGCACCTGGGAAACCCATCTGTGTGGCTTCACGAAGGCCACGAAGGAGAACTATGTTTTTCTTAATGTATGTTGTATCTCGTCCTTCTCAACTTGTTTAATTCTTGCTTTATATTTGAAGATATTTTGTAGCTGAAGAAGAATTAAAGTCTGGTCCCAGAATATTTCTTACCATTGTATATTACTGTGGGAGCCTACACCTGGGTAAGTGGACTGCTATAGCCTCACAGAGTAGTTTATAGAAAAGAGAACCAGAGAATGCCAAGTGAATTGCCCTGTGTAGAACTGGCAAAATACAAATGGCATATCTTGGGCAAGCACTCATTCGTAGATATTGGCCCCAGAAGTCAACACAGACTGTCCTGTCCTAGATCAGGTATTTAGAGTCTTTCACAAGACAGCAGATTTTACTTTTGGTTTATGCACATATGCACACAAACTGAAGATAGTAGTACACAGAAGAAATGTGCCACCAACTGAAGGCTACCATAGCTATCTTAGAAAGACAGACCACAAAGCCACATCAGTTTTCACTAATTCATCTTTCGGTTACCTTCAGCATTTCTCCTCAGTTTTTCAAGTTTCTTTTTCTGTTCTCTTAGCAAAGCCTGCTGCTGAATGTCCAGGGTGTCATCAGTGGTTGGAGGGTCAGGATACATGTATCTCATTTCTACTCTCGTTTCTGAATCTATTACATAGAATATATACGTAGTAACAGTCAAAATCTCCATCACTTTTGTTTTTAAAATAGCTAGAAGGAAAAACATCTCGCTTTATTTAAACAGGGAAACCTTCCAGCAGAATGGATACCAGACACCACCATTTTTTTATTTTTTTTTTTTTTGTAGGATGAGTCTGGATTGGCTATTTGAAATGATTTACTTGCGTTTTACCAACAGTTTTCTTTTTAAAAAACTGAGGAAGATAAAATAAAGAAAAGGTGGAAACAACGTAAGGAAGAACTACAAGGAAGAGATGTAAGGATGACTGATTGATTTGCATAAGAATCTTAGGCTGAAGAACTTGCAGTTTTAGAAGCCAAAACAAAAGTAGCTCTCAGAATACTTGGCAGAAATAAACAATGAGAAGTGCAATGCCAATAAAATGATTTTAGGCTACAAGGTTGTGAGAAATGTCCAGTAACATTTTGACTTTGTTTGGATGAGCAAGCTTCATCCCTTCCTCTGAACAGATAACATATTCAGCAATTCTATTTTAAATTCAACTCCAATTTCAAATAAAATAATTTCTCAATGTTCTTCTGCATCATAATTTAATACCACCCTCAATTTTAGACACTAGCTTTTACACAAGTAAAAGAGCAACACATGAACACATGATGCCATAACCAGAGACTCTGAAGAACCATTTGAAGCAATGAAAAATACCTTTATGAACAATGTCCCTCCCACGGAGAAAATCCTCCAAAAGCCTAATGAATTGGAGGAGTAGGTATGGAATACAGACTGATTGTTGAGCAAATGAAATGGAAAAAATATTAAACTCAGCCTTATAACGTTTTCCTGTTACGCTACGCTCTCTTATGTTTTGTCACAGGTCCTATATCTATACACTGATTTCAATTCTCTGAGTGCCTCTCCAAGTCTAAGAAAAAACATCATTATCCACACAAGAACAGTTGAATTAAGAATTAGTATTAATAAGATTAAGATTTAATATTAGTAGACACAAAATGCTGTTGGAGTGCAATGCTGGATGGGAAACAGAGAATCTTCACAGAATTACTGGCTCATTGGCAGCCAGGAGCATTCTAGAAGACACTTTGTTATCTGTCCTATTCAGACGTTACTCAAGTTATGTGCTTGTATGGACTACAATAAATTATTCTTTGCCAATTTCAATGCAGGGTACCTGATAAGACTTTATTCATTAACAATACTGACAATGCAAATAACAATAGTACATCATTCACATTCTGCTTAAAGCATGACTCAGAATCCACAGTCACTAAAATGTAAATAAATATTGTACATTTAAAAAACCACAGCTATCCACTGGATCTTTGTGTAAATATACATGGATTCCTGTAAGACAGAATCATAGAATTTTATAGGAAATAACAGGTATACTGATTAATGAGTAATATGTTACATAGCAATCTATATAGCTTTCTTCAGCAAAATCTCTGTCCACAAAGTTAAGAAAGAGATAGCAAGTCATTCTGCACCCTCTCCTTAGCAAGAGAAACTACTAACCTTTGTTTTTAAGTTCATTAAATTCACGGATATTTTGGACGTTGATAGGATCGGCAACATCTTTTGAGGATGGTCGCCTGACTGGAGCCTGCATACGAAGTCTGGCCATCTCAAACACATCCATGTAGTTTTTCTCTTTCTTCCTGCTGAAAACAACCAGATGCTTTCAAAATCTCAATGCATCTGGAACTTTAACATTAGAGCACAGACAAGACATTCGATTCAAACTGAACTTCATGACCAAAAACAAGTAAATCTTTTCCCATTTCCTGTGAGCATTAGGAAGTCAATTCACTGAGGAGATGCAGGAGCCAAGTTTATGACCTACAGTAATTTAAAGAAAATTCAGGTCATAAACTGTCCTTCCTACAATACTTTGGCCAGAGGTAATCAATTTTTCCATGTACAATTTTTATCAATTATGCCACAGTTATAAATAAAACCTTACCAATTCTAGAATGACTCTTTTCTAAAAATGCACATAAGCTGAAGGCCAGCCTTGGAAAGATGACAGGTCACGATAAACAACCCCTACATAAACACAAATCCCAGCGTTTCTTGGGTCAATGCCTGAGGCCTCCCTCCACTCCTATAGCCCCAGGAGAACTGGCAGACCTAGTGAAGGAAAAGGAGAAAAAAAATCCTCTCCACCTGCTCCTACTCTGGCTCTCTGGGCCCTTCCTAAAAGGCCATTCCCCATGACCTATTGCAGAATGCAAAACCGATCACATGGGGAACAGTTGGTCCATATCATTCTGGCTTGAAAAAGCAGAAGCCTCGAGTGGCAGAGAAAAAAACCTTCATGCTGGGAGCAAAAAAGGATTGTGTGTGTGTGTGTGTGTGTGTGTGTGTGTGTTGTGTCGTTACAGTCGTGACCGACTCTCAGTGACCCCATGTCCATGGGGTTTTCTTGGCAGGAATACTGGAGTGGTTTGCCAGTTCCTACTCCAGGTGCCTACAGCACCTGGTATTCCCTGTTGGTCTCCCATCCAAGTACTGTACAAACCAGGGCCAACCCTGCTTAGCTTCCGAAATCGGGCGAGATTGGATGTGCTTAGGGCATCTGATTCAAACTGGCTTCATGTCATGTGATCAGTAGAAAAAAATGAATTCAACTGTTTTATAACTAGAGCAAATCCTGTGTTATTTGACAGTGTAGTCACAGCCATTGTCTACTGTGCCTCTTCAAAAGACTCAACTCAACCCAAGGACTCAGCACTGAACTTGCTTATTCCCAGGTACAGTGGTACCTTGTATAAAGGAATTAATTCGTTCCAAATGAAATTATGTTAAGCAAATTTTCCTTTATACAAATTCCCATAGGAATGCATTGAAATTGGAGTGATCCCATTTTTATGTTATACGGATTTTCCCCATAGACGATTATGTTAAGCAAATTTCCCCTATCTCCAGAATTTTTATGTTGTCCAAATTTTATGTTATACAAGCTGTTTGTTATACAAGGGTCCACTGTATTTTAAAGGCACAGTTCCTTACACGGAAGCAAGCAGTGCATTTGGTCTGTTATTAATCAGGGTGAGAAGGCGCACCTCTCCCGAGGCATATGGAGTAATTCCACCACCTCTAACATGAGCCCCATCCTGGCACCTGCAAATCCTCCTTTTTGGGCTCTAACCCCCGGAATGAATAGGACTAGAGGGAATCTTGGAAACTGTGGTCAAAACAAGTACTGTAGCTTTCTTTCCAGCTCTGCTATTACACCAGGAAAAACAACCTATTAGGAGAAGATTTCTTCAATCTTATATTCAGGGTTCAATACAATCTCCTTTTACTTCAATGAATGTAGGAAGTACTAGGGTTTGATTCAATGGGCATTATTGACAGAAAGTCTATAAACTGAGAACAACAGTGCCTGATATAACACTGTCAATAAACATTTCACTGAAAGGACTTCTAGCAACACTATGACATCATATTTTTTCAACTCCACATTACTCTTATGAGAAACACTGTACTCGAGTAAATGCCTTCATACAGACCCAAATGCTCACCCTTTAGCTGACATGTCATCATCATCGCTATGGACTTTCAGTAACTGTTCCTGTAGTCGGCGCTCTTCACTGCGAAGTTGCTTCCTCATTTCAGATAGTTCACTTATTACATTCTTTCTTTCTTCTGCAATTCATCATTTAAAAAAAATTAAAATGTACATAATATCAGCATCCAGTCTCTCTTGGGCTCTACCAGGGAATTTTATCTTTCCAGCCTGGTGAACAGCTAAAGTTGTCAGATATTGTTTCATGCCGTGACTCTCTCTTACCAAATGCCCGCAGCTGATTCCTTCTAGCTGGGACTGGAGGAGACTGAGCCCTTGGAAGTTCCTAGTAAAAACAGTAAAATAGGAATGTGGCTGAAAATAATTAAATTAGTAGTAAAAGAAGAAAACTCCATCTTATTTTTACACATTCTAAGGAGTGAGTTCATCACAACAGGAATCCTATTTTTGTTTGTAATTAAACATCAAGAATTGAATTGTGGGGGCAAAGCTACTAGGGCACAGAAGAGAGTAAAGGTGTGACATTGTCAAGATTTTCTCTAGAACTCAACAGACTTGAAACAACGGTGGGACTGGAAGCTACGCACATAAACTGCACGTGTCTCTCCCTCTCCCCCAAGACAATAATCTTAAATGGACAAAAGGTAGTTTAGGTCAGATAAAACAGTGCCAGAATCTGTCCATGAATTATGTTTGAATAATGAGCAAACATACATGTGTATAATCAGATGTATGGCTTTCCATCATAACTGGCTTTTCTTCTTTTACTAGTGGCTTGTTCCGAAGGGATGCAAGGGGAGGTGAAGGTTGTCTTGAAATCTGAAAAACCAGGAGGCCGAGGGGGGGGGGGGTTGCAGGGAGAAACCATAAATCAGTAAAAGTAGTATTTCAAAATTAATTGATACACAAGGGGTGGATTTTTAAAAAGAGTTTAAAATCACATATTATGAGCGAGTTCACAGAGGTGCTGTATATTTCCAAAATCAAAGCCAGGTATAATTACTCCTTCAGGACTTTGCGGTCACATAGTGCTACAGTTTAATAAAATTTCAGAAAGCACAAAAAACAGACTTGCCCATTTTTAATTTATATTTCTAATCATCTTTCTAATTCATCCATTTTATTGATCTGTTATAAATTTTGATTTTATTATAAATTTACCATGTATTTAATAAAATAAAGCATTGCTACTTAATGAAGCACTACTTTTCGTAGAAAAGATGAATGTAACATTTTAGTAAAAAAAAAATCCTAACATCAGACAAACAGAAATGGGAGAAAGAGACTTTTAATGTTTAAATTTTCAGTAGCAATTTGGCTTGCAGGCCTAGCTGATAAGTAAACAATACATTAACCACATGTAACATACTTTACCTAAGCATAAACATATTTTAAAAGCAAGCTCTCTAGCATAAACCCATGAAGTAGTTTAAAGGAATTCTACTAACTTTGGATTTAAAAGACACATTTCCCACTATTAATATTGTTCACCTATTAATATTGGTCACCTGTGTTTTTAGCACCTTCAAAATGTTCATAATTTCTTCAAATCCATGAAATTTAACTTTGGATTTTAATTCCAAACAAAATCACAGGTTTGGAGCAAAGGACCTTGGCAACAAGGCACTTCTACTCATCCATCAAAAAAAGAAAAAGCCAACCCCTACTTTGGAGACTCTCTTTCCCCATCTACTTTTGTCAAATTTGGAACAATATAATTAGATACAGGCCAGTGAACAGTAGAGAGATAAATAACCATCCTGGAAACCAACTAACAAGGATGGTATTCAAGAAATGATTTCTGAAGATTACCTTTCCTTCTGCAATCATTCTATTTTTTTCCATTCCACTGCTCAGTTTATCCTGCCTTTCTTCTTCCTCAGTTTTTTTCTTCTCCGCCTCTTTTTTCCATTCTTCAGCTAATCGATATAGTTCTTCATTTTTTAATCGTTGCTACAAAGATAAAATGGCAATGATGTAAATCTAAGAAAGTGGATTTTTCTTTTCTTTTACAAAATGGTGACCCTGATAGAACAAATGCAAGGCTTCTGGATTTTATCTTCCACTTAAACATCGGGAGAATTACATGACTGCAAGAGACATATACTAACAGAGCCTTCCAGGACATTACAGAGAATATGAAAACCCTCTGATGTGGAGGGGTGTCCATCACACAATAGAATAGTCACAAATGGAAGAAGGCTACAAAGTAGGGCAATGTAGAGAATACATTCCATCTACAATCATTCAGTCTCACATTCAGATAAATGAACATGGTGCAGCAATATCAACTTATTTTGCCCATTATTGGGACTAAAGCAAAGTTGCTATGGTGACTAACAAATAAATGCAGTGGTACCTCTGAAGACAAATACCTTGTAAGACAAAAAACTCATAGGAAGAAAAAAATTCCCAGGAATAGGCATGCTTCACATGACAAAAAATTCCCTATGGGATGCTTCGCAAGAATAAAAATGATTCCACATGTACCCAGGAGGAAAAAACTGGTTATTTTGGTCTTTATTCTAGCCCCTGGAATGGATTGATCTGTTCCCAATGCATTCCTATGGGAAACCGCGTCTCGTAAGACAAAATTTTCATAAAGTGTAGCGAACCATAGCCTCCGGAACTCCGCTTTCAATGGGAAATCATGTTTTGTAAGACAAAATTTTCTTTAAACAAATTGACCCACAGAATGAATTAAATTTGTTTCAAGAGGTACCATTGTGCTATCAACTCAGTCACTAGTTAGTACTTTATACACGACTGAGAAAGACAGTGTTTCAAACTTTCCACCTTGAAATCTTTTACTTTCATGACCATGCCGGGTCAATATTCTAATATATTTTCTTCAATAGATCAAAAAAAGGAAAAAATCCCATCATTTTTAGTAAAGAGGGACATCTATCTAGTCTACACGTCAGATGCCACACCTCTTCCTCCTTCCTTCGCCTTTTTTCTAGTTCTTCTTCATATTCTCTCTGTATCCTGGCCCTCTGTTCCGCCAGCTTTTTCTCCTCCCTTTCTTCTTCAAGTCTTCGCCTTTCACGCTCTTCTTCTTCTCTCTTCCTTTTCTCCTCTATCTGGACGGAAAATACCCAATTATTTATCTACTGTACAGTGCTAAAAAAAAAAAAAAACCAACCCTACCATGATGCTTAGGAGAATCTGAAAACTAATTTAAGGTCCATGCTACAACTGTTTATGTGTACCAGCTAATCTTTCTGGGCACATCAATCAAGAAAAGTCATCTACAATCACAAAAAGTGATGTCAACGCACACCTAGTCTGCTTCAGTACCATTTACTATGAGATTGTCTTGTATGTATCTCTTGCCTTATTTCATACAGGTGCATAACTGGGCTAATGATATAAATTTTCTTTCTAGTTAAAAGCATACATGTGAATGAGTAGGTACAACTAGACTCGGAAAGTGTGAAAAATAAGTTGCAAGCAGCCGCATATTTACTTTTCTATGCTGAATCAAATACTCAATATGAAAATGTAGTGGTCTAAACAATATTATAGAAGGCAGACTACACTAATTTGCATTTGCAGTAGTGCAAATCGAATTTTTATACCATTAAAGGTAGTTTGCCCAGTAGCTTTAGCCTGACATTCCCCACCTTTATAAAAATAAGAAAATAAAACTATGTTTTTAATTGCACAACTGAATGTCTACCATACTCAATACAGTGGACCCTTGTATAACAAACAGCTTGTATAACATAAAATCTGTATAACATAAAAAATTCTGGAGATAGGGGAAATTTGCTTAACATAATCGCCTATGGAGAAAATCCGTACAACATAAAAATGGGATTACTCAATTTTCAATGCACTCCTATGGGAATTTGTATAAAGGAAAATTTGCTTAACATAATTTCATTTGGAACGAATTAATTCCTTTATACAAGGTACTACTGTAATTTATTCTGCTTTTTGTGTATCCTATTTTTTAATAAAGCTCAGTGGTATTTGGTTATACAAGGACCATGGAGTATACATTTGCTATTAGTGTACAGGTATTTTTATATGTTCTTTTGAAATCACAAGCAGAAATAACTGCAAAAGTTTCAAAAGCTATAATGATTAAAGTCTTCCTGTGCCAATCCACATGTATAATCAGGATGGCATCATCACACAACTGATTAAAGGAAATTGTGGGTCGTATGTGATTTGTACACAAAGTGCTGAAGTTCCATGCACTCTAAAATACCCTGTGGAAGCCATTAATTAATAGCAATCTGATGCAGGTAATGATGCCACAATTGCTGTTCATACAGAGCTGTGCGACATATTACCTATTGAGTCTTATATTTCTTAAAAATTATATCAATATTGCATCACATACGCACTTGAAAACGAAGGAAGTTCTTATAAGATTCTTGCCGCTTTAGCTGTTCCGGGGTTGGAGCCTCCCCAAAAACATTACCACGGGCAAAAGGGGATGTTTCTGTATATGTAAAACATAGTTTTTAAAGAAAAATAGTATCAAGCATTAGTATATCTAGCCTTTTCCATAAACCTTCTGGCTTCAAACAGTATTTACAGTGCTAGCACTGTTGATTAACACAACATGTAATCACGTAAATACTCCACTACCATGTGAAGGAATTAGTAACTGCTATAGGAAGGGGAAAACCCTGTAACACTCTCCCCCCACACAAAAAAAAAATAAACAAAAAGGGGGAAATAAATATTTACACACATCTGGTTTAGAATGAAGACTATCCATGTTGCAGTAGACTGGGGCCACAGACCTCAAATAGCTTTGTTTTATCTCGTACCATGTACAAGAAATACACAGCAGCAGCCCACCAGAGGAATGGAAGAATAGTGAGCAGATAATGTGTCATTCTGTTTAAACTTAACTTTGTCAAAATGCAAGGAAGAACTTGATTAGTGGCATTTTGTGTGACCAACCTCCCATTCCCCCAATGTTTTTTTTTTTTTAAATCAGCATCCATATGCATAGATGTTGGCAGCTTTACATCTGAACGCTGCTCTGGACTGATTCTTAAAAGGTTTCCCATTTATGCATCCTTCTTGAAGGCTTTAAAATAACTACCGAGAAGATATGCAAGAAACAAATCCATATGCAGGTACGATCTATAGAGGTAATTTCGGTGAACAGATTCACTCTCTTTTGTATTTTGAAAGTACATTTGTAAATTAAGAAAATAATTTGATTCTAAAACTGAAAACCGGAAAATCAGCAGGAAGAGATATAGAAAGGCCCACCTCCAGCAGTTTCAAGGGGTTAGTTTTCAGAAAGGCGAGATACATTTCAGACCATTCTAAAAATCGGTTTTATAAATTAAATGTGTTTACAAAAATGCATTAATTAATTTTGTGGGATATTTTGCTGGGGTGTCTTTTCTACAAAAAGAAAAACATGCACGTACCTTACACCTTTTGTCAATTTTGACATTTGTGAATCCCTCTGGATAATCCTGTGTTTGGTGTTCTGATTTATTGTGATTTATTGGTTAATATGAAAAAGTTGTAAAATAGAAGTCAAACCACATTATAGCTGCCGCTGCCCTCTATCATACCACTTGCTCTCTTGTGTGTAAGCGGCATTATGCATAAGGTGTGCCACTGCTCGTGCAGATCCTTGATATAATCTCATTATCACATTCTGAACTCATACTGCTTTTTGGAAAAGAAAACCGATAAGGAAACATATATTAAAAGGCTAAAATTCCTACTTCTTCACAAAACGTCTGAAAAACAGCTGTTGTGCTTCTCTCCCAACAGAATCTCGTGTGCCTGAACAGTTTTGTTGAAGGAAGGAAGAGGGTAATTATAACATGAACCTTGCCGAAGATTTTATATATGACCCTGTCACTACTATGCATATGGATGGGGTCCTGCCCCCTTCTTAAAAGGGGAACACACTGTGTAGAAGAATGCCTTGGCCCCACACAAAATGCACCATTGAGGAGAACAGGGAGCTATAAGGAATGCAAACACAGTTATTAGTGCAGCAACAGTGTCTAATACGCTTGAACATAGATAAATCTAAAACAAGGGAAAATACAGGACTTCCTTCGGTGGAAAGTACAGCATAGTAAGAAAGCAATTGTTTTGAAACGGGACACAAAACACATTTACAACTGAAAGTATGGCATTATTTAAACCTGCTATTTTATTTGTAGATTCATCTGTATGTTCAAGTCTTGGGGAGGCCAAACTTAGGTCAACGGATACTATAGGCCTTTTATCTTCACGCGCTCGTGCCACTGGGTTATGATATGCATCTTCATTTTGCTTGTGCATCATATTCAAGTCAGCTGAGAAAGAGGGGGAGACAGCCATTTATAATAGTTTATTCCAGCGAGAGATGTCTTGGTGACTGTTTCAAGGTAGGAATTTTTTTTTCAAATTTACAGTTAAGAAGACACATAAATGTCTCAATTCCAGATAGAGCCATATGTGTTCTGTGGTGAAGAGATGGGCAACTACAACTCCCAGGATCCAAGAGCCAATATGACAATTAGAATAGTCATGTTTCATGTAAACACTCACTAAAAAAATCAAAATAACCTTTCTGTTAATATCCCTTTTCAGACTAAAGGTATGGAATCAGATAAACCTAGAATTCAGGCCTACTTGGAAGGGTTTTCAAATCTTAGTATTCTGATGTATTGGGGGACCTCCATATTCAGTATCCACAGTTTCACTTATCTGCAGTCTGAAAACAGCATGGTATCTGGCCCCGTCTAGTGGCCAGTTCTGGTAATGTTTGCTAAAATGTTTTTCTGGGGTTTCCCCCCTTTACTATATATTTAGCATTCACTATTATCCACTGATTTCAGTATTGGTGTGATGAGGAAACCAATCCCGCAAAGATACAGGAGACCGGCTGCATTACTGTAATTCTGTTACTCCCTTATTCTAACAATTGCAGGACTGTTTGTAGACAAAAGGTTGTCTCACTTCTTTACATGTAAATTATGTATTTCAAAAGCATTGTATACGGCAGCAGGTGAGAAGACAGTTCGCCATCAATTTCGCTCTCTCACTGAAGCCCCTCCTTTTAAAAATCTGTTCTGGAGGTGCATTGGGAGCTGCAGGCAAGGGGAGAACAGGAAAAGTCAAAATCCTTTTGCACAATTACCTTGGCAGAAGGGAAAGGATGGACCAAGCAACACAAAATGCTACTAATCAAGTTCCTCCTTGGCTGCCTCGCTGAAGGAGAGTCAGGTGGCTTGGCACACAACCAGAATCCAAGTGAGGCGCTGTTATGCAGCAGCTATTTGTCAATGTGAATAACACAATTTCCCTTCTGCCACCATAAGTGCACAACAGGGTGTTGCCCAGTATTTTTCAGATGTTCAAAGCACTCAGTCATATCAAATAGTCTTCCGATTTTTATTTTAGATATATACAAAATTCGAAAGCGCTAATAGATATGCCAGAATATTGTAAGAATTTGCCAAATGTTTAGTCTGAACTAATTTTTTAATCTAAACTTTATTCCTCACCAATATAAAATGGTAGCAAACTAACACAGAGAGTAGGACTGAACAAACCAGGGATAATAGTGAACCCTATATATAGCCTCTGGTTCCCTCTAGAGGTGAGTTCTGGTGATACATCTTGATAACCTGCATGGGGGGTATTTAATATTTTCAGGCTGGGGATAAGTGATTCTGCTGATAGGGGGTCCTATGTATAGAGATACTACCTAAAATATTAAATGTATGCTCAATGCAGTTCATACAAGATACACATGTCAAGCAGTAGATCATGTTATATGTGTAGTCAGAGGTTTCTTGAACCTTTCCCCACCAAAATAATTTTGCTTTTAATGCTACACAGTAATTGCCTCTTTGAAAACAAGCAACACTTTAAAAAAACCTCTTACCCTCAACATGTAGTTTCCCCGATGACACACATATAGCATGCTTGAAAAGCATTTAACAGTAGTCATTTTATTTAATTATTCATTTTAACCTCATTCACAAAATGTAAATACTAAATAGAAAAAAAACTATTTAGAATTAATAGGGTTCTACTAGAAACCTATAATGCACAAATATTTCTTCTTGTAACTTGTCCGCAGACATCATGGAATTCTTGTTTGCATTCATTTATTTCATACCTCTCTTTTAATCCTATTTCTGTTTCTTGCAGCAATTTCTTAGTTATGGGGATTTAAAAAAAAATCTAAATCTCGTTTAGAACTAGCTCTGACACACGTACTGGCTGATTGGTCTAAATCCCTGCAACGATTTTTTTCGATGCTGTCAATTCGCTATATTACATCCATCCATCCACTTTTTACACTCCTATCCAATGCCATTTATTTCTGAGCACATATAAATAGCTACAGATAAAAACAGACCAGAAAAAGATCCCTTGACTTTCAAACGTACTTATGAGATTTCCATTTTTATCTCTGAGCGGAGCACCTCCACCTCCTTTGCCCCAAGGATTGTAATTTCTCATGTCAGCTTCTAATTTGGCTTCATACCGTTCCTTTTCCTCCTTTTCTTGCCTCCGACGTTCTTCTCTTTCTTTTATCTACAAGGGAAAAAAGTAACATTCAGATACATTGTTAGTAGAATTATTTTCACTAAATATTGAGAGTTCAAAACACATCCTGTGACAATATTGGTTTCACTCAACAGTTAGGATGATTTCCTTAAGCCTTAAGGGAACAAGAAATTTCTGAGATTCGCAGGGTATGCCTCTGCTAGAGCAGCCTAAAATACAACTTGCTTTTTTGCTGACTGATATTCAGCTTGTGATCTACAACAATTTTAAGATCCAGCTCGCGTGTTCTACTTCTGAGCCAACTCCCCCCCCAAAAAAAACTTTGTTTGTTTGTATGTTTTCCCCTGTTACATTTCATCATCTTGTTTTCAGGCCAGTGCTCCATCCAGCCTATGAAGATCTTTTGGGTTTTGGTTCTGTCTTCTGGGGTATTAACTTTCCCACTCAGTACTGTGCCATCTGCACATCTGATAAGCATTTGTTGACGTCAATAAAGGCCGCATATAACGAGCCACCCTTGGGTGAGGCATATTTATCTGCCAAATGCTGCAGAATAAGGGCTTGGTCAATAGTTGATCTAACGGAACGGAAGCCTGCTTGTTCATCTGCTAAAATATTATTTGTGCTAAACCAATCTGCTAATTTGTTATGAAGGAGTCTCGCATAAAGTTTACTGATTGTGCTCAGCAGACTTATGGGACGATAATTGGCCGGATCATGTTTATTATGCTGGATAATATAAGTAATACAAATTTGAAAGGCTAAAAAACGATGCTTGATGTATCTCATCTCTTACTAGAAGAATCACTGACACATTTACGATTATACAAGTTCAGTCACGAGTGCACAATAATGAATGCACGTAGAGAAATTAAGCAATGGAAAATCAAATGTATTATTTTGCATCTTTTCCTCTCGCTTTTCTGATCAGTAGCATAAAACTCAAGTTCAGAATACAAAGTCATTTCCCAACAGATGCCACTTCCCCCACCTGCTGCTGTAATTCTTGTTGATAGGCTAGATTAGCCTGTCTTGTACGCTTTGACATTTCTTCAGGAAATATTCCCAGACCTCGTGGTCTATTATTTCCAGTTTGACTGCTGCATTCAAAAGGAAAACAAAAAAGAGAAGAAATTCTTATTTTAAAAAAACTATAATGATTTTTGCCTGAAATATGTTTTTTTTCCAATATTTTTTATAATCTTTTCCATTCAAAGGTCAAAACTGGAATATGTGTTTAAAAGTAAAATTACCTACAGAAAGACAATAATTTTCCACTATACCACTTCCCATTTTCTTTCCCATAACTAACTGGACAATATTAATTTAATCATAGCAATACTTACAGAGTCACAGCAGGAGGTCTCTGAATAGCATCAGCAGGTGGGGGTGCTGAAGAAGGCTGAACTCCCATCAAACCTGTGCCATCTAAACAAATGAAGACATTCAACATTGACTCTTAAGAGTTTATGGTGACATCAAGAGATCTGATTTGGAACAACATCCACCAGATATTGCTGTGATTATGCTTTCTTTGTGGCGGCTGAATTATGTACGCAAGACAGCAGGAGATTTTTCTTTTCTTTTTGCATGCTTTTTGTAGCTCTACTGCTACGTTTTAATATTCTAAGATGCCTCTTTAAATTCTCTGTTCTTAACCTGAATATGTCTTAAATGTTCTGGGCTGTATGTTGTCCCTCATTGTTGTAAGCCACCTTGGGTCCTTTTTCAAGGAGAAAGGTGGGGTAAAAATATTCAAAATAAATAAATAAAAATAAAATAAATAGCATAAATAAATAAATTTAATTTTTCCCTCTGCCAACCGTGGATAGCTGAATAGGTGGATAATGAATCAGTGGATACGGGGGTCCTACTTAATGCTGCCCTGAGTTCCTTGTAAAAGGGGCAGGAAAACATGGGACTAATAAAATTAAATTTGTCTGTAAAGTATAGTAGGTCTGAAGTAACAGGTCTGCCACTGTCTTATACCAAGGTCCTACGTACATTTAGTCAGAAGTCTTACTATGATGTGCAACTATTTATTTATTATTTGCAGTGATACCTTGGTTTACGAGCATTTCACAAAACGAGCAAAAATTTTAATAAAACTTTGCTTCAATTTGTGAGCAATATAATCTTTCTTTTAAAAAAATTAACAGTTTTATCTTGACATTGCAATAAACTTCAAAAAACTATTGTTTTAGAAGATCCAGAAAGATGTTTATCAACCAACCAACTTACAGTATGCAAGGCTGGGATCCAAAGGATTCCTGGCCCCATAGAAGTAGTAGGCATCATCATATGGAGTTCTATAATGATCAGCCAAAACGGGTGGCGGTGGTGGTGGTGGTAGCGGTCCAATTCTAAATCCAAATAAAAAAATAAAATATATTGTACTGGACAGTATATTATCCCTCATTACTGTAAACCGCTTTGGGTCCTTTTCCAAGGAGAAAGGCGAAGGAAAAACACTCTAAATTAAATAAATATTTCCCATAACTAACTGGACAATATTAATTCAATCATAGCAATACTTACAGAGTCACAGCAGGAGGTCTTAAATACTATTTAAGTTAATACAAAAGAAAGTGTGAAAACCAAAATATCTGTTTTTTCCATTTGAAAAACACAAAAGACAATTGCTGTACATTGTTCTGGCGTCTACAATAACCTTGTCTGGATTTCATTTTCATCTAGAATTTCACTGAGAAGAAGCAGGGGAGAGGAGGATTCTGGAGAAATCTTCCATCTCTGTTGTCCCCTGATTAATTGTCTGGAGTGGCACAGCGATTTAAACGTGATGAATCTGCTGCCTCTGGATACACATGTTCAAGCTCTACCCCACTGTTAGTAGTACTACATTTGGAGCATTAATCTTGACCTTGAATAATGGCTAATCAAAAACTGGTTACACATTTAAAAACAATGAGGCTTATTAACTGTCTCATATACCATTCCTCACTAAATAAAGGTTCTGTATACAGCAGGCTATAGCACCATTATTTCTCATTTCTCATTCTGGGCTGTCAGAAATGGGTGTGAAGAATGTAAGAATGCACATTCTGAATAATACAGAACTACAGGGAAAAATACAGAGCAAGAAACCTTTGTTTCTTGTAAAGTCATGCTAGGTTCTATTTATTCCTGATTCCAATGTGCATTATATTTTCTAACACCAAATCAGAAGATCTTTTTTCAAGAGTTTTTTTTTCATTTAAGCATTTAGACCAGGGGTGCCCAAACTTTTTGTAAGGAGGGCCAGATTTTGTGGCTGAGAATGTGTCAGGGGCCAGTTGCTCCCCGACCCTGCCACCCCACTGCAAACCCCACCCACTGACCCATAAGCCCCACCCACTGACCCCTTGCAACCCCACCCGCAGGAAGGAGGGCGGGAGGAAGGGAAGTGGGGAACAAGGAAGGGAGGGAGGGAGAAAGGTGGGGACCAAGGGAGGGAGGAAGGAAGGAAGGAAGGTGGGGACCAAAGGAAGCACAGGGAGCTGTGGCCACAGGCCGCCCCTTGGAAGAGGCGATCTGTGCAACCTTGCACCCCCCCAAGCTCCGCAGCAGTGGTGACAGCTCACCCGCCAGCCCACCCCAAAGCTCCTTGGCGGTGGCAGAGGCCTGCTGGCCTGCCCACCCCCACACGTTCTGCTGCGGTGCATGTGGAGGCAGACCGCCTGTCCGCCCATGCTTCCCAGCAGTGTCAGTGTTGGCAGAAGATTTAAAAAAAAAAAACAATGGGGCAAAGGAGGGGGAGGGAGGGGCAAACCAGCCAGCCGCGGGCCACTCAGAATGGCCTGACGGGCTGGATTTGGTCCCCAGGCTGGACTTTGGGCAGGCCTCATTTAGACAATGATAGTACTCAGAAGCCCTCCATAGTCAAAATAAAAGTGTACATAGGACTGGAACCTTAATATTTACTCATATTTGAGAAATGTAATAAGAGGCGTATCTCAAATATATTCTTCTCTCAAAGATTTGTGATTTGTAACCTCTAGTTTATACATTAAAAATAGGCTAACAAAAGCACCAATTGCAGAATATGGAAAATAAAATAATTAACATGGCTTGCTTTTCCATAGCATATGCACAGTAGCCCAATATTCCAGTTTGGATGTATAAATTATGGCTAAATAAGACAAAAATGCATGAGCTGCCAACTGTTTCACCTTCTAACTACTGCTTCCAAACTCAACATGCTATGATTAAGTCAGGATATCCCTTCAAATATACAGCTTCCCAAATGCATACAAATCAGAAAATTGATTGCAAGCTTAAGAAGAAGCCACAGTCTACCAAAGCATTATTCAAGGCCCCTAACCTGATTATCAAGCTTCATCACTGCAACCCTGGCAAGCAAAATGGACTTCCTGAGCCAATTGCACCACGCTGAGATGAGAGCAATGGGGGACATGGTGCAGCAGAAGGAATGAACAAAATGCTTGCGCATTCTTAAACCAGGGGTTTGCCTTTTCATACAGGACTGTGTACCTAAAATCTACTCAACAAATCCTTAACTACACAGGGAACACTAATAAGAAAGCCACCTGGGAGCCAACATTTCTCCAAGGGTAGCAGACAATCCTTTGTGAAACTCTTCATTGACTGGTGAAACGGGAGGTGCAGATATGGAGGTAGGCACAGGTGTTGGAGTCTGAAAAGCTGGTCTCGGTCTTTCTGGTGGTATTCTCTCCTCGGGTATTCGTGGTGGCAATCCAAATTCCTTTAGTCTGTTGGGCTGTGAATAAAAGTCAATTTACTTTATATTAAGCACATTACATGTTACCGCTTTTACATCACTTCAAATCTAAGAGGTAAAGGAAATTAAACACTAGGCATGAAGCTCTGTTGCAGTTTTGTGTGACATAGGTATCCAGGGCGGGCAGGCTCTTCCTACCACTCTGGCCTAGCACAAGCTGGAAGATGTCAGCTAAAGCACCAGCTGAGACTGCAATTGTACACTTCTATCTACCACAAATCAGCCACTTGATCAATTGGGTCTAATCCAGATGTTTCGGTTACACTAAACCAGAAGAAACCTTGAAGGTAAATGTCAAATGTTCCACTATCTACTGCAAAGAGGCATGCAAAACTGGGTTGTGGACAACCAACGATGGTACAATAGAGGGAAGAAAGGGCTCAATTCATGAGTGGGTGACAAATGTGCCATATGGCGTTCTTTCCTCAAATGTTATCCTGATGGAATGGCTAAGATGTCTGATTTGAACCCATAGTGATTGTGCTGCCGGAAAGGCCTTTGGTCATAGGTGCTGCTCAAGCAAAACAAACTGTAATGTGCAGTAACATGAATGATGCAGGATCATATGGAAATAGATATCCCTTAAGCATCTTCCTGATACCTTGGTGCCTTTGTCATGTGTTGGACTACCACTCCCAACATCTTCAACAGCACAGGTGGAAGGTTGACACAATATGCAGTCTAACATATTTGAAGAATACCAGGGTAGAATGCTGCTTGAATGCATCTAGGTATTGTACAGCATGATTATATATTTTTTTTTGTCCCAGAAGGAAATGTAGTGAATCAAGAAAAAGAATCAGCACATCAGCAGGTTTTTAAACAAAGTACAGTATATTGATCTTAAAACTCTGTATCCAGCTTCCACCAGACTTCTTCAGACAAGGTGAGAAGGTTTAGGAACTTATTTTACTTTCCTCTATACAGTCCTCGGATTTGGGAAGATAGCATCTTCTTTTGGCATAAGGAGATTAGTAGGAAGGATTTGTGTGTCCTTGTGAAACATGCACAACTAGCACATGTTTAGAATGGAGTGTGTTTAACACTGACATATTTCTGCCTAATGCAACAGGAACACTTTTAGAGAAGGGAGATCATTTTGACCATGACAATTCTTCCTTATCAGAGGAATCACTGTGAATCTTAGCAATGACAGAGACTCCCTGCCTATAGGAATTGACTGAAATATAAATCTCTCCTTGCAGGCTAGGAAATGAGTTCTCCCGTGAGCTGACAACTCACCTGATAACAGTATCATAGAATAATGGTGTTGGAAGGGGACAAACCCCTGGGAATCCCAATGAGAGTGTAACTGATCATTTCATAATTTTCTCTTAAATGCCTCCAGTGTTGGAGTGCTCACCACCTCCAGAGGTATTTAGCTCCATTATCATAATGTCCTAATAGTTCGGAAGTTTTTTCCCCCTGATATTCAACCAAAATCTATAAATCAAGCCATTGGCAAATGGCCTGCACTCTGCAGTAATCGAAAACAAATCCTTTCCTTCCTCTAGAAGATAATGTTTTAAATATTTGAAAACGTGCTATTATATCCCTTCTAAACTCTGCATCTCACTCTTCTAAGGAAAGGGAGAAGTGTCTTAGCCTGACTCACTCTTTTAACTTTTTTTTGGGTCTCTTCTTCCCTCTTTGGCTTGGGGAAGGAATTCAACTCCTGAGGATCATTCCTCTTGCTTCCTCAACTTAAGAACATAAGAAGAGCCATGCTGGATCAGGCCAAAGGCCCATCGAGTCCAGCTTCCTGTATCTCACAGTGGCCGTACCAGATGTGTCCGGGAGCACACGAGACTAGATATCTGTCTCCTGATACCACTCTCCTGCATCTGGTCCTTGAAGCACCCTGGTGTTAAGCCTGGAGGTTAAATTTAACTTAAATTTTCTTACAATAGCTGGTTAGTTGGATCACTGGTTAGAGTCTTTTCAATCTCCCCCTGCCACCCTACAAATATATCTTGAGGTGAAACTAAAGGGAAACTTATGGTATCCACAATATTTGAGGAGTTGAAATTTCTAGTTGCAAAAATTTGGCAAAGAGCTGTCTCCTTGTTTAATCTGCAGAATTCATATTGCAATGATATTTTAGTAAGTCAACCCCAAAATACATAAAAACTTGTGAAGTGTTTGTGATCACTATTTCTTCATCAGGCGAGAAGTTACAAAACACATTCAGCAGGTGAGAAAGCCTGTCTTTTAACGTTTTATTGTAGTCTGCATGTTCCCTCTAGTTCAGTAGTTTGAGGAGAGCTGGAATGAGTTTCTTTGGCTTGCACTGCCATCTGGTGGTTATCATCACAAAAAGCACTGTATTTCATCTGCCCCAAGATAATATTACAAAGCTGAGCTGTCCTTGTATGCGACCAGAAAACAAAGGTGGGTGCTACCTTTTTTAGACCACTACAATCTGAGAAACAGAAGCTACCTTTCACAATTTCTGTAGGACCATTCATCAAGCTGGACACTACAGAGCCGGGTGGAGTGGCAGTGGCAATCTAAACTGCACTCATGTGTGGAATCAGAAAACTGCTACCTCTGACTTGATTCTGCAGTCCCTGTTTGGGAACTTGCTTTAAACAAAGAAACCTGGTGTGTACAACAGGCCCTGCTTTCTGAGACTTCTATGTCTCTTCTGCATGGCCTCCAGCTTGGTACATTTTGAAAGCTAACATCTGTTTGTGACATTTTATTGGCCTAACAAAGCCATCGCCCATCCTTGTCTTCATATCTGTCCATGACAGAACCATGTTTTGGAGTGAAACTAAAGAAATTAGAAACAACAGCGTGTCTGTGATGATTCTCTGTCATCTAGGGGAGGTTATCTAGAAGATGAGTCATAGGAACTGGGCTTCTTTTCTTGTGAGGTCAAAACATTTTGCTACTCATCCAAGTAGCTTTGTCAGTCTGAGGTAAGTTGGTGGGAGGAAACCTTGCTTCTGGGGAAAAAAAACTTCCAGAAAACAAGCTTCTCCAGCTGCACTCCTATTTGGTGTGCAAAATAATGTGGTTTCTGCCTACCATTTGGGCATCACTGTTGTTCTCCTTGACTGCCCAAGAGCTGGCAACCATTAGCATTTATGTGCCTCAGTCTATGAGAGCAAGACTCTTTGAACCCACATAGAGCCGTGTCATTCTGTAGGCATCAAGAGAGGGATGAGGAACAAGTGGTCCCCAAGATACTGCTGGGCTCCAACTCATGTCATCACTTTGCACTTGTTACATATCCAATACATAGGAGATGCAGCCTAACTACATTTAGCAGTTTATGTGTGGCCAAGCTCTGCTTTGGACTGCAGTTGTCCTTAAAGGGGCCAGAGAAGTATGGTTTCATAAGACTGTAGTCTTTTGAAATTAAGTATCAATAATTTTTGAGACATAAAGACCATGCTAAACACTTTGTTGAACATCTGTAATAAAAAGAATTATTCCAACATTAATTCTTTTTATTATGAATCACAAGAATTCTAAATTTTAGAAAATAGGGGATATGAGTTTAAGTCTGAAAGAGAAGTATGCTGAAACATGCTCAATAACTGTTTCTCCAATATAAGCAATTAGATCAAGAATCCATATGCAGTTTACCAAAGCATACAAGTATATCCATTTTATTGAATAATATATTCAGGATTTCTTCAGTTTCCAGTTGGAAATGCCAAATGTTTATTGAGAGTTGAAAGAAAAAATATGGTGTACTTAAGTCAAATGGTAGCTTAAATGTCCCACGGGTTTCTTGGCTGCACATTTCATAATTCAGCTTTGACATAAATAGTAACATAATGTGAATGTTCCCTGTGATAAGGTGACAAAATAGAAATTTATTTTTGTATTTCAGTAATCAGCCTTTACAATATCCTTCATCATGTTGAGGACTAGAAAGAGGTGGATAGCCATGGAATCCTACATGCCTAAACAGTTACAGTATACTAAATCTTAGTAAAGTAGTCAATGAAATAACAAGAATATGTGTTTACCTTTTCTTCACTTAGCTGCAAGACAGTACATATAATAAAATTAATATTTGCAACTACAGAATTCTACAATTCAAGTACACAAAAGAAACATATTTTTAAAATTAAATAGGTCTGATCAATATATCAAGAGGTCCTAACAATAATGCCTTAAAACCTACCTCAGTTAGGATCGAAAGGGGATCCTTAGCACTAATAGTTGTTTTACCTTTTTGCCATTTAGGTTACAATACAATACATGCTTACCTAAGCATAAACCCAATTGAATTACAACACCTGGAACTTGGTTCTAATAGACATATATCAATCTGTGAAAGAAGTGCAAGAAAGTTTAAAGCTGCTTTCTGGATTTAGTAGATGTTGGGAAGCACTACCCATATAAGAAACTTGAGGGAGAAACATATCACATGATCACTGGATCACTGTCGTTCAAAATATAATGACCAAAATCCTGTTTTTTAGTGTAGTAAATCACACAAGAGCAGTGCCACTGAATCAATGGAAATTTAGCAAGTCCTCTGTAAATTCCATTGATTGAAATGGGCCTACTTTAACGATGACTCACTTTAACACAGTGGGAAGAAGCTGGGGAGCATGAAACACAGAATTCATTTATTGGAAGCTTGCATGCTTTTTGTGGGAGCCTGGGAAGCTGGCAGGGCAAGTAGAGGTCAGTATCAGCTACAGACAAAAGGACAAGTCACACCTGCAATTTGCCTTCTGTTTAGGAAAGACTCAAAGGACATGTCAAAGACTCAAAGGGCATGTTATAATCAAAATATAACACTACTTTTTTAAAAAAAGAACAAAACCCCCACAAAAGTGGTTTGACAGAGGAGTCAGGGAAGCCATTCATGTGAGCACTGAAACCCCCTCTCTCAACAGAGGTGGGGGCCTCAGGCATAATCTATCTGCTACTTATCAGGGTGTGCTTTCAACAGTACCCAGAAAAATCAAAAAGCCTTCACCACCAAGGCCATAGCTAAGGACCCATACTTTATAGGTTTCAGCACCTTAGGTCATTGTTCACCTTAAGGCTATGGATAGATACTACTGTCTAACTAAAGAGCCCATTCCAGCCATTGTTCATCTTATGAGCCTATTTCAGCCCAAGGTGACAAGAGGTCAAAGCTGACTACAAGATGGAGGTCTCGCACTAGCTGTATTCAGACTGATGAAGCTGCTTGGATGAGCAGTGAAATGTTTCTATCTCTCAAGAAAAAGAAGTCCAGTAGCCATGACTCAACCTCCAGATGAACTAACCTGGTTGACTGAGAATCTTCGCAGACGGAAAAGTACAAAAACACAAGGCACACAACACAATAATACAAAGGAGGATTAAAATTTTTACAACAGGTGTGGGATGGCTCGTTTACTGTATTAAAAGATTAGTAAAACTAGTTAAATACCCTATCCTACCAAAAAAGGGGTTTTTTTTCTGTTTGCCACCCTTCAAAGCCATGCTAGAATTCAGTCTGTGCATGTTCCAGAACTACACTACTGATGTGCTGAAGTATGAGTATTAGGTAGTGAGTTCATCTTAGTTTTTGTTATTTTCTCTTATGTTGTATATATCACTTGAATGCCTGAAACTGTTCCTGTATTTTGCTATGGACATTAAGAACATAAGAACATAAGAAGAGCCATGCTGGATCAGACCAAAGGCCCATCTAGTCCAGCTTCCTGTATCTCACAGCGGCCCCACCAGATGTGTTTGGGAGTGCATGAGACTAGATATCTGTCTCCTGATACCACTCTCCTGCATCTGGCCCTTGAAGTACCCTGGTTTAAAGCCTGGAGACTACACATCTCCATCATGGTTTGTAACCTGTGATGGACTTTTCCTCCAGGAATCTGTCCAATCCCCTTTTGAAGGCATCCAGGTCAGATGCCATCACCACATTGTATGGCAGTGCAGGGAATTATTTGCCATCTTTTGGAGCCCCTGTGCTTGTAATCTTTATATTTTTAAAAAAATCATTTAAAGCAGCTGCCTGGAATTTTTGGCTAAGAGGGTTTACAATACTAAAACAAGGTCTTGCCATAACCAAGCTATCAAATTATGGTAGTAGTGTAGGTGTGGTAGCAGTGTACCTTTGCAAAGAAGGCACCTAGCCATATGCAGCCTTATTCCTGCATACATAACCAGATGTGAGAAAACGGGAGAGAAACACATAGCTGCAAGGAAACACTGTTTTACCTTCCTGCTTTTTTTATGGTGGTACCTATTTATCAGTTTTCAGTGGTCCTACAAATATCTTGCATAGGAAAGCTATGCGAGTCTTCAGTATATCAAAGGTACATCTGCAAGCAACCACACCATCTTAATAATACCTTCTTTATCATCTAACCGAGATCATATTGCCAGAAATTACACTGAGGAGATAGTTTGTTGTTATATCCTGTCAGGTCTCTTCCAACTAATGGGAAATTTACTAGGGTTTCCAAGGCATGTGAGATGTTTATGGAATGTTTTTACCTCCGAGGTTCCATGGCTGAGCGGAGAGGTTGTTGTTGTTTTTGTGTGTCACCAGGTCAATTCTGAGTTATGATGACTCTTTTCAGGGCTTTCTAGTAGAAAGCACTGTGAAGTAGTTACCACCTAACTCACTGAACTATCCAGTCAGCCAGTAGATGGGATTAAATTATGGGAAGTTCTAACACCTTTCAGTGACCTAACACAGTTCATCATCATTGGCATCCTTCAGTCTCGAAAGACTATGGTATCATGCCTGGAGCAGAGATCCTAAGAACAACATCTAGTGTGACTAAATAGACCAATTCGGGAATGGCAGTCTCTACCGCACTGGGGACAGATGTATTCTGTTTCTTGCCCGGTCCTCGAGTTTCGTTCTTTCTGTGCCTGCCTCTTTTCCTCTGCCTGTTGGACAAATGCCTCTTCAAATTCATGTAGACCATGCTGTATCTCTTGCCTCCAGACAGTGCAATCGGAGGTCAGGGTTTCCCATCTGTTGAGGTCCATTCCCAAGGCCTTCAGGTCCCTCTTACAGATATCCTTATACCGCAGCTCTAGTCTCCCTCTGGGGCCCTTTCCCTGCACTAGTTCTCCGTATAGAAGATCTTTTTGGGATCCAGCCGTCATCCATTCTCACAACGTGTCCAAGCCAGCGTAGGCGTCGCTGTTTCAATAAAGTGCTACAGATTCCAGCTTGATTCAGGTGCTTGGGATTCCAGCTCGATTCAGGATTATGCTATTTGGAACTTTGTCGTGCCAGGTAATGTTGAATATATGCCTAAGACAGAGCATATGGAAGGTATTAAGCTTTCTTTCCTGTCGGGCATGGATGGTCCAAGACTCGCTGCAATACAAAAGTGTGCTCAGTACACAAGCTTTATAGACCTGTATCTTTGTATGTTCTGTCAGCTTCTTATTGAGCCATACTCTCTTTGTTAGTCTGGAAAACATAGTAGCTGCTTTACCTATACGTTTATTCAGCTCAGACTCTAGTGAGAGTGTATCTGAGATGGTTGAGCCAAGATACACAAAGTCATGGACAACTTCCAGTTCTTTTGCAGAAATTGTAATGCGAGGAGGAGAGTCCACATTCTGGCCCATTATTTGTGTTTTTTTCAGGCTGATTTCTAGCCCAAAATCTTTGCAAGCTTTACTAAAATAATCCATGAGTTGTTGGAGATCTTCGGCAGAGTGAGCAGTAATGGCGGCATCATCAGCAAAGAGGAGATCCCACAAACATTTCACCTGTACCTTAGACTTTGCTCTCAATCTAGAGAGATTGAAAAGTTTTCCATCTGATCTGATCCGGAGATAGATACCCTCTGTTGAAGTTCCAAAAGCATACTTCAGCATGATAGCAAAGAAGATCCCAAACAAGGTTGGTGCAAGGACACAGCCCTGCTTCACTCCGCTTCGGATGTCGAAGGGATCTGACATTAGGCCATCAAAAACTACATTGCCCTTCATATCCTCATGAAAAGACCTAATGATGTTAAGGAGCTTGGGTGGGCATCCAACCCGGAGGAGTATTTTAAAGAGTCCGTCCCTACTAACCATATCAAATGCCTTCGTAAGATCTATGAAGGCTACAAAAAGTGGCTGTCCTTGTTCCCTGCATTTCTCCTGCAACTGCCTGAGGGAAAATACCATATCAGTAGTGGACCTGTTGGTTCGAAAGCCACACTGTGATTCTGGGTAGACTCTCTCTGCAAGTATCTGGAGCCTCTTCAGTATAACACGTGCAAACAGCTTCCCGACAACACTAAGAAGAGAGATACCGAGATAGTTGTTACAGTCGCTCCTGTCGTAACAATATTAGTGTCCTTCATATCCTGTGGTACTCCCCCTTCCCTCCAGCAAAGGCAGAGGATTTCGTACAGTTCAGTGGCAATGATCTCTTTGGAGCACTTCAGAACTTCAGCAGGGATGTTATCTTTCGCAGGTGCCTTGCCAGAGGCAAGTGAATCCAGAGCCACATTTAGTTCTTTTAGCGTTGGTTCATTGTCAAGCTCCTCCAAGACAGACAAGCACTCAATATTATTTAAGACTTCTTTGGTTATTGTGTTTTCTCTGGAATATAGTTCAGAGTAGTGCTGCACCCAGCGTGCCATCTGCTGCTCACGATCCTGGATGATCTCACCTGAAACAGTCTTTAAGGGTGCAGTTTTCTTATGTATTGGCCCTAAGGCCTGTTTAATTCCATCATACATCCCCTTGATGTTACCTGTATCAGCTGCCATCTGAATCCGAGAACACAGTTGCAGCCAGTAATCATTAGCACATTTCCTGGCAGTCTGCTGGAATTTATTATGAACAGCTCGCAGGGCCTGTAGGTTGCACTCACTGGGACAAGCTTTATATGCAGTCAAGGCTCTCCTCTTTTCCTCAATAGCTGGCATCAGCTCTTCTGAGTGGGCTTCAAACCAATCTGCTGTCTTTTGAGTCTCCCTGCGGAATACTGATAAAGCAGTATTATAAACAACATTCTTTAAATGTTCCCAACATTGAGATGCATTATCTTCAGCAGGGCCACGAAGAGCTTCCTTGAGTACCTGGGAGAATCCCTCCACTTTTCCTTCATTATAGGCCTTACTGGTATCAATTTTTGATCTTCTTTCCTTCTTCAGGTGGTACAATCTCTTTGTTTTCAGTTTTAGTTTGCTATACACTAGGGAGTGGTCTGTGTCACAGCCGGCACTCTGATAACTGCGTGTTATTGTAACCCTAGAGATGCTGGAGCGCCTGACAAGAATCAGGTCGAGCTGATGCCAGTGCTTCGATCTTAGATGTCTCCAAGAGACTTTGTGCTGGAGCTTTGTGTTAAAGAACGTGTTGCTGACACAGAGACCATAATAGCAGCAAAACTCCAGCAGGCGTTGGCCATTTTCATTCATCTTTCCAATGCCGAACCGACCTAGGCAGGTGGGCCAGGAGTTATAATCAGCTCCAACCCTGGCATTAAAGTCACCGAGGATAGCTATTGGTCTTTTCTCAGGGATTTTCTTGATAGTGGCAGCTAGATCATCTAAGAATTTGTCTTTGAGTTCTGCTGGAGATGATAATGTTGGTGCGTATGCACTGATAAGTGTAACCAACCCTGCTGTAGTGTGTAGTTGCATGGACAGGATTCTCTCACTTCCTACAGCAAGTGGGATAATGAGACCTAGTAAAGTATTTCTAACAGCAAAGCCAACCCCACATTCCCTGGTCTCGTTTGATGGTTTTTCCCTGCCAGAAGAACGTAAAGTTCCTCTCACAGATCCATAGTCAGGTAGCCTTGTGTCTTGGAGAGCAACAATGTCCATCCACAGTCTGCACAGTTCCCTGTCAACGACAGCTGTCTTTTGTATAGTGTCCATTTCTTGGAGATAGTCTGAACAGCCAGGATTCATTGTCCTAACATTCCATGTGCCCAACTTTAGGCTTGAGATATTTTTTATGTTTATTGCATGGTGCGGAGTCAACGATTCGTTTGCTGGTTTCCATCCTGATCCGCCTACACCCAGGTTGCTGCTGCTTCCTGTGTTGTTCCCCCACTATTTGCTGCAAATGGTCCTCTCCAGGGCACAAGGCCTGGGTAATTCAATATGGAGGTTAGGCTGTTACCCAGGCAGCAAAACCCCCCTCTCCACGTAGCTGGAGTGGTCCAATGGAACGGCAAAGCTGATATGATTAGTTCCAGCTGCGTCGCAGGAGTTGCCAGAACATGATTGTATACAGTCATGAACTGTCTCCAGGACTCCGGCTCGTTTTTTCCTCGAGGTTAACTCCTGAAGCCTTTTCCAATGAGGAATATAGCCACAAGGCAGTGGAGGTTTGAAAGAGTTTCCTTCTCCTAAGAGTGGTTCTTCCGCTTTTTCTGCCATTGGGGCAATGAGAGCCCTCTTCCGCCTTCAAAACCGTTGACCGTCCTCTCCTGTAACCCCAGATGGGGGCCCTTACGAGGTACTACCAGCCAGACCAGCTGGGCCAAGGTTTTTAAAGGAGGTATTACTCCTCCAGTTCTCTTCTTGCTCCTTGGAATCCTGCCCCAGGTTGCCCATTCTATAAAGTCCCCGTAAACTTTCATGTAAGTTCAAAATATGCCCTCCTATTTGTTTTTCCTATTTTCCAAGTTCTGCTTCTTGGTATAAAAATAGTAAAATTAGAGATTTCACGCACTGTTAGGTGCACGCTCCTGGGGTCCCTCCTGGGACCCTAGAGACTGTTTCCCCTCAGACCCTGTGCTAAAAGAGAGCAAAAGGGAGGAGCAAAGGCTTGCCCAGGGCAGAGAATGGCCGAAGCATGCAGTCTCCAAGGACAAAGAAAGGCAGAAGCAAACGCTCACCCAAGGCTGAAAAGTTCACCTCAATTTAGGCTGTCTTCCCAAAGATCCCTGCTTGTTTATTCCTTCTGTTCCCCCCAGGAAGGCAAATAGAAATTACAACCAGGCAAAGGAAAATGATGCTGTCCCCAAGCCTTTGTCATGTGATAGTGGCCTTGATGCTGGATCCAGCCTTGTAAGTTTCATATATTTGCAAATAAAACACCAGAGAGGAAGAAGAGAGGGCGGCGGGGGTGGGGGTGGGGTGGGGGTGGAGAGGGAGGTAGAGGCGGAGAGACTCGGGGAGGAAGAGGAGCGCAGGAGGAGAGACTGATTTCTGTAATTTACCCCTAACACAGTATTAATGCTTAAATTCAAATTTATTCTATTGCTTGCTAGTGAAATTAACCACACTTACCTAGGGCTCTGTTTATATCCTTTTTTAAAAAAAGTTTGGCTGGTTCACTGAATGTCCCACTACAAAAAATAACCTAAACCAAACACTATGTGTCATATGTGGAAGGATTGTCAGGTTCTCCGGCTCCTGGTCACGCAGAAAGCTTGACTGACAATATAGGATCATTTGCCCTTCCACCAAATAAATATGATGGTTCTCAGTTCATTTATTAGCACTAGCCCCATGAAACTAGCACCCACTGGTTCAATATACCTGAGGAGTGTGTAGTTGTCATGCTTCTTATGGAGGGAGAGGGGACTAGCTATACTTCATAATGGCCCAAGGGACAGAGGAGGATATACCAATGTACAATCAATGACATAATTAAGTGCCATCCAATAATGGGCCATGACACTTCAAGGCCACACCCTCCCCTTAAAAAAAGAGCAAATGGTTTTATTAAGTATAAAATTTTTCTGTTTCCTACAGCAATGGTCACTAGTCACCTTCTGGGAACAGAATTATAGCAAAAAGAGAAGCATTGTCAGAAAAGTCGTTTATCTGGCTCAGATACAACTGCATACAACCCAGGAAAATTACTGCCCCTAAAAAGACTATAATACTTTGAACAACTCCAGTACTCCATAAGCAAACCAGTTCTGATAGCTCCTTGGGTTAAAATGTAAACATGTCCAGCTTCTTTGGTGTTTTACAAAAGGAAAGAGTTAAGAGGTTTTTCTTGATGGCAGATCTGAACCTTGCAGTTTAATGAATGTGAAGGATTTTTGCACATGCTGTACTCCATAAACAAAGGATCTGTGCACAGAACACATCAGTTCTGATCAAGACTTTTTGCTTGCCTTTATAGTTTTAGGTATCCACTTTTCACAAACATAAAAACAAAACAATTAATTGTTGCATGAATTAAAGCTCTCTTAAGTAATTTTGTCGGAAGCTCTTGTCTGATCATGTTCCCCAAGGAGGGATAGTTTAGCTTGGCTTTACAACTAGTTTTCACCACCTCTGTGCTTTCAGAAACAACATTTGGCACTAGGAGAATTATTCAAGGTTCAAACAAGTCACAATTCAAATTCACTAGAGTTCCTAAGTTTGAAGAGGGAACTAAAAGGACATGATTGTTTCTGCCTCCTCTGTAGAAAGACACACAGCATCGAGATTTGTGTTGGCACATCCATATGATAGTAAGTAAGGTCTCCCAATTCCATCTGAACCTGCTCAATGCATCACTGTTCTCATTTTGATTGTGACAAGTTTGCTCTTTAAGGGAGGAGTGGGCAGAAAACAGATCTGACTCTACTGACAGAACACTGGGTGATTTGCAACAGACTCAAAGACTCTCAATTATTTAACAAAACAAAATGACTCCCTCTCACCCTGAATTACACCGTGGAAATGAAAAATGTTTGGGGTCCTGTAATCAAGAGTGGATTTGTGTGGAGTTATGAAGTGTTCTTCTGACATCTTATTACTGGCCCCAGTATTACTTAACTCTAAGTGTCTATCATTTGCTTCAGCCTTTGATTAGTAGGTCTAGTAAAAAGCAGAGTACATCCCGCAAAGCCTATGCCTGTGAATCTCTTCTTTCTGCAACTTCCCCTAATCCTTCCACCACCACTGAGTAACATCATAAATAATGAAACATTACAAATAATGAAACAAAGGGGAAGAGGACTACCTGCTATAAAGATTTTAGAGCTATAACTTCAAGAATAACCAAAAAAATAGTTAACTTGAACTAGAAAAGATGCTTACATACTCCATGGAAAAGAAGGACCCTAAAATCCCCAAATCTTAGAAGTAGAGATCTAAACCTGTTTCTCTCTACAAACATAGATCAATAAACATTGGGTTGGGGTGCAGCAACCCTCTCTTTTACAGTAACTACATTGTGTTCAATAACAAAAATTATCAGAAAAAGAGAGCCTATTAACAATTATCTACATGGATCATTGAAAGTAGCAACGTTAAGAAAAATATATTAATCTTAGGTAAAACTGTATCAAAAAATTCAAAAACTGAATACTAACTTCACTCACCATTTTCTCAGGACCCAGAGCTCCAGATGCAGCAACTCCAAGCTCAAGTTCCTTTTCACTAAACAAGAGAAAACATACATATAAATTTATAATCTGTCAACATCTGGTGACCCAAAACACAATTGTGTTACAATAAATGAATGAGGTTTGAATGTGTTGTAGACAAATTGCAGAGTAGCACAGTGGTGTGGAAAGATAATTGCTAATACAGATTGGAGCTAGGAGACAAAGAAACTTTGCATAAAAGCTTATATTACATATTTACACAATATACATCAAGATAAGACACACAGCATATATACAGAGTAGTGGGAAACTGCTATCTCACCAAAAGCAGTCCCAAAGTAAATGGATTTCAATGCTGCCTTTTACACATTGGCAACATAGTTTAGAGTTAAGACCAATCACATGAGTGTTAGGTGATTATCCATGGCACCTGGTCTGAGCGTAGGATAGTAAGTCTGAGAAATGTGTTGTATTATTCTTCTACTAATTATTAAACTGCACCTGCAGCAAAACATTCTTCTCTGGGGAAAAGCTTAGAGTGCCACTAAGGAGTAAAACAACTTCTAAAATTAGACTGCAAAAACATTACTCCATTTACCTTCCATGTTTCTGATAAAGATCTCAGCATGTAACATTCACCAACTGAAATTAATATTTGCCCAATAGCTTTCTCTTACCGCCTCCTGTTTTTCCGTTGCTCAGCAATTTGCTCCATCAGCTCTTGCCTATATTGTTCTTTTCTCTTCTGTATAAGTTCTCTGTCTTGACCACCTACGAATGATGAACAAATATATATTACACACACACACACACACATATATAATTTTCCCTTCTATCATCTTCCACCTTCATCTCAAATTGTACTGTTAGGGTAGCCATGCTTATTTTCTAATTTCAACAGCCATGAGAAATCTCTCCAAATCATCTGACAAACATCAGTGTCTTCAATATCTTTTCTAAGATTCCATTATCTCTTACTGTCTAATATCTCTTACTGTCTCCAGTTTCCTCAGTTGGATAGTGAAGCTGAACTACAGCTGTTTTCCTGGCTATGGTGAAATCAGGCAGAAGCTGCTATCTGCAAGTCCTACTGAAATTCAGCACCTACTCTCTGTAATTCACAAACACAACTAATTTGCATATTAGTGAGAACAGCAACTAAATAATTGGGAAAGAGATAAGACTACAAAATAATGGAATCATGCTGTACCAGGATGCAGACTTAAAGAGTACTGGTTAAAGCAAAGAGGGGAAGAGGGGGAAGCAAAATGTTGCAGCATTTTGAATGGATGATAGATTAATTTCAACATGAGCTCTCATTGATCAAAATCCTCTTTGTCTTTATTTGATCCACAAATGCTCATGCTGAAATAAATAGTATTTTGCTATTTTTTAATCTCCCGCCCTCCTTTATTTTTTGCCAATATGCTGAAATTTCTGAAGGAAACCAAACTAACATGTTCCCTTTTTTAGAAACTCCTACCTAATATATCAAATGTTCAGTTGTCTAAAGTGAATTTCCCACATGTCATCATGACAGGCCATTGAATTGTAATTTCTTTTCCTGAATTTACCATTTATAGAAACAAGCAAATAAAGTGCTAGAACATTGTGTTTTTTCTTCAATCTTATATCAAAGAGGAAGTAGAGATGCCTTTTCTAACTTTGCATTCTATTGACTTTAATTTTTAAAAATCTTTTTATGCTACTCTATCTAGAAGGCCTGTAAAAATAACTAAATACTTTATTATGGAAATCATAGTAGCTAGATATCTAGTACATACCAATGATGAGTCCTGTTGCATAAGGCACAATACCAGCAGCAGACTGTGCCTGTTCACTTGTAGGGGAATTGGCTTGACTCCTGTAATGAAAGAGAAGTGAACAGAAAGAGAAGTTAAAACAAACTTCATACTGAAATTATTAGACAACATATTCATGAAATAAAGTCTCCAAGCTACTCTAATTCAGGAAAAGGTGATTTATCTCAGCACCTTTTGTCAGACAAATCAGGACTCTGACTGAACATATAGACTACAAGCTTCAGCGTGATTTCATAACTTCCCAGTATTGTTGAGAAGTCAAATAAGTGCTGGCAAAAGTTTCTAGCATGATTCTCATGAGCATACACAAATCACAAACCATGACATAATGTAGAAAACATTTTCAGCAGGAAAAGCACAACAATGTTAAAAGCAAAACCATGTATATGTGAAATAATCAAAAGTTGCAAAGAATTTACAAAGAGATAAGCAGAATTTTGATGGTGTTTGTAACATTATGACTATGCATTATTCCTATGTTTTTTATCTTTTCACTTACTTAACTGTATAAGTTTATTTAAATGAAAAGGCTATTCTCAGGACTGCAAAGATAGTGGACTTACAAGAGTTTTCTAAACCACCTGCGCTGGGACTGACATGAAGTGCCAGAGAAAGGCATCACTACCAATAGAGTTTGAATGCAACAATGAGAAAGTTAACGTTACCTTGGAGTATGAAAAACCCGCAATGGCTTTTTGTCGTAGTCACTTTCATAGCGAAACCTAGGATCCATTTCATCATTTATTTCAGGGTCATGACTGTCATCAAGCCTGTGATGCCTTCTAGCAGCTATATCAGGTTTCTTGTCCAGCCTTTGGTTCTTTCTGTTGTAAATGTTCAACTTTTCATTAAGTTTTTTGTGCAATACGTTTTCCCCACATCCAGTTTCATCATCTGGTTTGGGTTGTTGGACTAATGAAGGTTTCCCATTCAACAGCCCTTCATAGGTCTCTGTACATGTACAAGCATCTTTCTTGACCACTTCTTCATCTCCTCTGGGTGACAGATTTGGTGTGTGTAAATCTGACCAGATTCTGGTAACTGTGCTGCTTTTTGGATGTGTGTCTGTGTCATGCTGTTAACAAAAAGATAAGTATTTTAAAAACTAAAGAAAGGGATATTATTTGACTATTTTCATTATTGTTGCAGTTCTTATTAGCTGTTTTCACCATCAACATAAACAAACCAGTTGCTTTAACAAGAGGAGTTTTAAATAAGGCTGTATAGTACTGTATTAACTAGTATTTATTAAATGGATACAGTATTGAAACTGATACTGTACAAAATATCACAATCAATGCAGTCTTTTATTTGCTAAATTCATTTGAGGCTTCCTTACAATATGAAGACAAGAAATGAAGGGTATTTTAGTGATGATACCTGACTTTTAAAATGCTCTCCCAAAGACAATCAAATGAGTAGGAAAGTTATATTCATTTGACAACAAAGTAAAATATTTTATTAACTTGGGCATTTTGATCTATTAATAGTTAATAGTTCAATGTGACTACAGTATATGGTTTCTTTTTGCTGGTTGAAGAGTGTTTTCATTAATTCCACTCAGTTTTGGGGTGCTTTATGATATATTATTTTGTGCTTCTACAACATGCTAGGACCCATTTACTGTACAGTCTGTCTTAAATATTTCAGCTAGACAAAGAAATGGCAAGGTGCTATAAGGAGAAGCATCTTTATTAAAACTACTGCGTGCGTACCTGCTTGTTTGCATTTTCTCATGCTCAAATAGTTAAAAACATGGCAACAAGATAAGAAGGAAAAGTTAAAGGATAAAAAGCACTACATTCCTTCCCAATTTAAAAAAAATCAATTAAAAACTGATTTCACACTATTTCATGCTACAAATATTAACTTGCTCATAAAGTCTCTGTACTTGCAACTCTCAATTTACAAAGCAATGGTAAATTTACAATTGAAATTGATTTGAAGATACAAACGGAAGAAGAGATTTGTAAAGACTTCTAAATATTTCATACCTAGGAAACCCTACTGAGGGTTGTCATCAGTCAGAACTGATTTAAAGGTACATATTTATTATTTAACATGTAAATAAGAAGACAACTATCTAATTTAAGTTTCACCTTAACCATAAATATTGCCCCATTGCTTCTAAAGTATTTAAACAAAACCTGTGGTTTACCTCTGTATGTTTCTTCCCTACTCTTCTCAACCTTTCATTCCATTCCTCTTTTTCCCTGAGATACTGATTGTATTCCTTGTTTCTTTCAAGCCTTAATCTGTCCTAGAACAGATGTTGGAAAGTACATTGGGTATATACCATAGGAAAGTTTTGCTTAGAATCAAATGCACAAAATAATTTTTCACTTGGTCTTCACTGGCTTTCCTCTTCATTATTGTAACAAATAATGGGCTGGAATCCTGCTGCTCAATGCTGCACCCATAAAGCCTGATGGTGTTACCAACCAGAGATTAATCTTCGACTTTTAACCTTCCTAGTTCTGCCTCATCATGATCCAAAGCCCCGCAGGGATCCCTTTTTTACTTGGGTAAGTCTTTGGGAGCTCTAGACAGGGCCTGCTGGTGGGTGAGCCTTCAATATTCAAAAGCTGCCATGGATGTTCCACCAAGATCAGGCCCACCAGGTGTGATTTTTCAGATATCAAAGGCTCTTCTGCATCCCATAAGAACATAACATAAGATCATAAGAAGAGCCATGCTGGATCAAGCCAAAGGCCCATGTAGTCCAGCTTCCTGTATGTCACAGTGGCCCCACCAGATGCATTTGGGAGCGCACGAGACTTGGTATCTGCTCTTGATACCACTCCCCTGCATCCGGCCCTTGAAGGACCCTGGTTTTAAGCCTGGAGATTACACATCTCCATCATGGTTTGTAACCTGTGATGGACCTTTCCTTCAGGAATCTGTCCAATCCCCCTTTTGAAGGCATCCAGGCCAGATGCCATCACCACATCCTGTGGCACATCCCAAAGCTCTCAAAGACTTCCTCAGGTTAAAATGGGTCTCCAGGAAGCCTCAGAACTTGATAGCAGAATAGGAAACTTTAAAATCAAAGTCTGTGGATGATGGTGTCACCACACAGAGTTGCACAACAAGATTCTTATTGTGGTATTACTATTTTCACTGATAGAAGACATCTGTTCAAACTCTAAGACTTAATATTTTAATATTTTAATATTTACTTAGTTAGTTATTAGATTTATATACTAAGCCATCTAGCAGTGAAGCCACTCTGGACTTTAACAAAAATTTAGAAATACCAATAGACCAATAAGGCAGGCAAACCAACTTTCAAACAAAATCAGGAAGACACGGGCTTGATGCAGTTTTGAGGATAATGGTTTAATTTAATTGCCATCAACACATTTAGTGAAAAAATACATACAGTGAGAAGTGGCATACTGAGCAATGTTATCCCCTCAGACGTCATTATTTGATCAATTTCACTTAACAGTAAAATTTTACTTAAATTTTATTCTATAGTGGTTGCAACACAAATTGACTTCTGTTACATGACAAAAGAAAATATATATATACAGTACAGAGCAGTTTTAGGAATGTGGTTCAAAAGTGATATTTTCTTGGTATAATACATAGAAATTATGATTTAAAGAGTCTTGGAAGATCTAGGTATGATATTGAAAAATGTTTACAAAGTTATTTGTGCACCTACCTTAGCAGACTTCCTGTCACCAATTGGAAGAGAAAGCCCCTGAGTATATGGGTCGACTTCACCAGATGTAAGATATTTTTTCTACATAAAGGAAAATGAAGGATTCATCATATTCTGGATTGATATTATCATCAAAAATAAGGAACACACTTTTCAAGTTAATTCAATCAGTTGCTTATATCACTTCTCAAATGTTTTATTTTGTACAATTTTTGACACAGCAGCATCGGTACACCAGCTTGAGCCATGATACAAGGACTATGAACCACTGTTTTATAATTCTATGGCTTAATCTAAATCAGATTTTTAGAAGCCAAATCATAGCTCTTTTATTCCATGAAAATTATAAAGAGCAGCAGCAGAAAACATATTCATTTATTTAAATAAATAAATTGAAGCTCTATACAAAAAACGCTGCATTTCTACCACACCAAGTCATGCATTTTAAAAAAAAGTGAAATGAATTTAATAAAGGACAACATCACTTTGAGTATCATACATGACAAATCTTGTATTTGTATTTGTATATAGATATAATGGCCATTGGCTATAAAAATAACTAATTTGAATTTACATGACAAATCAATGCATGCTTTCTTTGCAATAAATCCTGCTATGTTCAATGTTAGGATTCACACTCTTGATGGTGTAGACAGGATTGCTTCACTTTCAGTTGTGCTTAGTCCACACACCGACTTCCAACTAGTGGGCATAATCAATTTCATCATTCCTAATTAATGAAAGTGATACATCATGGTAGGTAATTGAATAAGAACATATAATATTGTAGGTCAAATGTTTTCTTTCAAACCATTGTAAAAAATTTTATTCAAGTCAACCCAAAATGATGGCACCGCTGAGAAGTGATTCGTCAATTTCAGCATGCACTGTAGTACAGAGACATGTTATTAAAGTTAATGCCAAGTATCAATCTGCCAGCGAAATCACATACAAAGAGAAGACAAACCACACTGAAAGATGGTATTAATGGAAAATAGTACATCACTTTTCTTGCAACGAAAAGCTTACATGTACTATGAAAAATATACCAGAAAGCAAAAGAAAAAGGTATAGTTTCCCCCAAAGTCTTCTCATTAGCAGATTAGAACCAAGCAAAATGTCACATTGATTTGAAAAGGAGCATGAGGCAAGCACCCTACCTTCTTTTTTGCCTGTGAAATTCCCTAAAGGTAGGAAAACAGACTGCTTATCAAGAACATTCAGTCAAAACAACTTGGTTTTAAATATCATCCCTCCCCATCAAAGCATCAAGAAAATTATTTCAACAAGACTGCTCTGAATTCTAAGAAATATGTGGTGAAATCCCAAAGTAAGTCACAACTAGGATAGGCTGACTGAATCAATCTAACTTATAGAGTTGCTGACTCACCAAAGACTCATTGATTCAATAGGCTTCCTCTAGCTGCAATTTATTACATGATTTCAACACGACCATCATCAGCTTAGAATTCCAGAGCTACAAGAGACCCTGTGGGTCATCAGCCTCTGTAAAAGAGGCATACTGAGGAATCCAACTCCCAACCTCAGGATCCGTAACCAGATACCTGAACCACTGAACAATCCAGTAATTTGACCAATTACTGAAATACAGTTTTCAGAGTAGGAGCCATGACAGTCTAGAATGCCCAAACAAAACCAAAAGAAAATAAAAGACAAAAGACAACAAAAGAGCGGCATCTTAGTTGGTCTTTCATGTGCCACTGTATTTCTTAGTTTGTTTCATTTCTTTCTGAAGAAGGATACAGATAAATAATTTAGATATTAAAAACTGGATCTGAAATATCTAAAGACATATTGCTGAACTCCAAAGGCCTACTGAAACCAGAATAGGAAGAATCCCCCAATTCGTCTATAATTTGCCAAAACAACAGATGAACATTTGTGACTTGTTTTAAGTAATTGTTATTACCTCATCTAGCACGTAACAGATCTTATGTGGCCTCTTTTAGTATGTTGTTACTTGTTCTGAAGATGCAAGGTGCTTTTTATTTTTATGGGTAACAATCACATCCAGAGTATAAATAGGTTCTGCAGGTGTGGCTAGATTTTTCTGCCAAGCCTGTGTAGTTTTTGCTTGCAGCATTTCTCCTCACATCAACAGCATGTTACTTCTCTCATTATTCAAACACCTCCTCTAAATCTCCCTTAAAATCCTGTTCCGCTGATACTCAGAACTCCTTGACTGAGAAGATGAATAGGAGCATAAGTGTACTTTCACCTAGTAAATGGGCTGGCGCTGGAAATTGGAAAAGGGGGTTTTACCTGAGAAAGGTAACGTCTGTAGTCTTGTCGAAGCTCCTCCTTTAACTTGTGCTTTTTATGTTCATATTCTTCTCCAAGAGGCAAGGTTAAACCATAGTCTGCAAAATGTAAATTAGTTCTTAGACGCGATACAGCCTTCCCTCCTTTCGAGGTTGGTAAAATGAGTACCCAGCTTGCTGGGGAGGGTAACATGTAGCCTGCATAATTAAATTATGAACTGCCTAGAGAGAGTTTTAAGCACTATGTGGTGGTATATGAGCAGAACACTTTGCTTACAGTGTATGCAAAATATGAATGTACTGCATATGTGTAAAAGATTGTTGCATACCAAAAAAAAAACCTATAGTCAAGGATAGAAAACAGTTTTTTTTTCCCTTCTGTACAATTCTCTCTGAATTGAAACCTGTTTTGTTTAAAGTGTTGGTGGAGAATCACTTTGCTGCTGACTAGAAACTTATGAAGCCAAGTTTGCGGGCATTACATTTGTCATTTAATCCACATTTTGCATCAGATTTTGCAGGAGTGAAATCGAATTTAAAAACCATACTACTATATAACATTAAGCTAAGCACAAGGGGAAAAACTAGGGGACACTCTCTTTTTAGGGTAGAATGATTTTTTGTTCAGGTGGCAGGAGAGGCTTCATTTTTCTCCATGATAGGCTTGTTTTTCTCAGCTTTCTCCCTGAGTTATTGCCCGGTCCAATGCAAAGGGGTGCTTGTGGGGATGTCAGTTCCATTCAACCACGTGCCTATTGTGCCCAATCTGCTTTTTTATATTTCAAAGTCAGCACTGAAACAAATTATCACTAAGCCACTGTTGAAAAATAAAACTGAATAAAAGAGACAATGATATGTATAAGATAAATCCTGAAACTTATCAGAACATGGATGATCAATGGGGTGAGCTTGCATCCCTTTTCTCCTTGAGTAGCCTACGATCCAATCAAGAAGGCATCTGCCTGAAGGTCAGTGGAAATATGTTTCCTATTCCATCCATATTTCACCCAAATTTCCTCTTAGAGAATATTTATATATTTTCTACAGAGATAGATTAAAACTCAGCATGTACTGTACACTGCTCTGGCATTCATTGCATATAGATCCAGGAAAGGAGCAACAGATAACATGAAAAAAGGTTATGAAAACTATACCCCATTGAATTAAGAAATTCAAGAACCCATTTGAATTAAGAACCCCTGGACAATTGTGGCAGAATCATAAAACCTATGAAGCATACACATATTCAATATAACAACACATTTTGAAAATACTAATTTTAATGATAAACTTAATTCAAATACTGTACTGGAGTCCACATTTTAAAACACACTTAAGACAAAGGTCTAGTTTTTCTTCCTCAAGAAACCCTGAGATATGAAGAGGAAAATGACTTCAGAACCAGAAAAAGATGAATGGTTGAGATGCATCTAGGCATGTTGACTTTCAAGTAAGTACCACTCAGGTCTGTGGGCTTTCCTCTGAGTCAATATATACAGGGTGAAACAGTATAGATCTCAGTACTTTCTAAAAGAAACAATGTAATTCAAAAATATGTATATTTTCTGGTACAGAAGGGTACTTCTTCAGAAAAAGAGAACCAAGAATGAATGGAATGCTTTATCAGATAGGTAATGTGAAGTGTTTTCAAAGACAAAAAATTCTATCCAGTCTTGCAGCACAACAAATTAAACTGCTGTACTCCAGCCAAACTCAGCTGAGGGTCCAATCCCAGATAGTTGGCTGAAGGTTCATTCAGACTTCCACCTCTCTAAGGAGGGGTAAATTGAGCACCCAGCTTGCCTATGGGGGACAATATGTAGCCTGCATAAGTAAAATGTAAACTGCCCAGAGAGTGGTTGAAGTACTATGAGGTAATATATAAGCAGCACACTTTGCTTGTTCTTAGATTAGTTTATTAGATTAATACAACTGAAAGCACATGGTGCATTTTGAAGCTGAAATCTCATCTCCGCACCTCATAAAGCCACATTGCTCTATGACAACAGAAATAGCAACTCCTATGCATGTTCCTTTGTGACATCATGGAAATATTTCATACAAAGGTAACTGAGAGGGACAGATAATTGCAGTTCATTAAAAGGCATGTTTCCCTATTTACCCAAGACAATGGCAGTCCTCTTTTGACAGGCAATTTACTTTCATGACTCTCTGATCAACATCATGACCTGAATACACATAAACATTTCCACTAACCTTTTGCCTTGCTTTTTTGCCCACAAACATGTTATAATTTACTAACTAACTGAAACTGGAAATATTAACAAGTAACATCACATGCAACAGTAACTTACCTTTCTAGCTGCGTGCTGTACTGGTAAGTAAAATAAGGCAGTACTGTGGTTAATCTGCCTACTACAGATGGGCGATACCTGCAGGCATACCAACAGCTACTAACCATGGCAGCAAAATAGAAACTCTGTGCACAAGCACCTGTTTACCTCAGGATACCAACTGCTCAGATAAACGGGAGAAGTCATAACCTTCACTGCCCTTCCTGTGAAATTCCCAGTGGTACTACACTGGCTACAAACATGACAGTTCTAAAAAAGGCTACATTAGCCCTGATACTGTAAGGAAGTTCTTAGATTATAAGATACACTACATTTAAGGATCAAAAAAACATTTACAAACACATACTTTTGGGGTCCTGTCATGATGTTACTCCACAGGTTTCTGAGGCCAGGCAACATTGAATTGTCATTTTAGGTCATTTCCAGTGATGTCACTTTTACCTACTTTCAGACTACTTTAACAGAGCATAGGTTTAATCATGTTCAGCAAGAGTATATCATGACAGCTGCATCTATTTCATAAGGTTTCTTTCATGTTTCTCTGACTTGTAAATCATCTCTAATATAATTTGGCCTTTCAAAATTGCAAAAAAATAATAAGACAATTAGTACTGAAATGCTTTCCTCTAAAATGTCTGGGTTTTCAATTGATAGTTTTCTAGCAAAACAAGGTAGTTATTATAACTACAGAGATGGATTAATAAAACATCTGGATCTTACTGAGTAGCACAAATACTTATTTGTAACAAAATAACAGTGTAGACTGTAAAATTGTAACTATTCTACTTCAAGGTATGAACTCAATTTCCTTCTGATACAGTACCAACTGATCTTACATAATTTCTGCCGCAGAAAGGCAAAGCAATACAGAAAGATTGGGGGGGGGGCTGCACTAATGCAAAGGATTAAGCAAATCTTTCTCAAATCATTTTTTTCTGGGGGGAATCCTAGGACTGTGTAACTTGCTCAGTGCCACACAGCTGGCTGTTCTGGGATACACAATGGAGAATCTAACTCTCAACCCCTGGCTCCAGAACCTGATGCCTAACTCTCTGAGTTTTCCAACCTAGCTCTGATAATTTCCAAAACCCTTCTGTACACTGTAGGGTATTTATTGAGCAAAATCCAAATGATAGCTCCAATGAGAATAGGTACATTAAATCAACTGTCGACTTAACAAGTCCTACTCTTCAAGGGGTTGGTCTTCTCTTCTACTTGGGTCTAACAACTGGATTTAATCCACAGTATTTGTTTATTTATTGTATGTTGTCCTGACGCTCCTAAATTAGTATTTTGAGATGATGTGAAGGAAGGAAGAAAGGTTCAAAGATGGAGTCTATATGATTCAGTTAGATGTCTTCTCATTCAGGCTAGAACACAGCAGTCAGCAAGAAGCAGTTTCTATTTCTGTGTGAGAATGTTTAGAGCTAGGCCATGCCATGTTCTGTGTAAGCAAGTATTTGCAGGTGCCTTATCTACTGGGAAACGGCAAGATGGACGCTTTGTTGTGCCATCCAAGAGAAATGAAGACATAACAACAGTGCCAGAAATTAATTAAGGAATCGCTGTGAGATGATCACATGGGAAAGCTGAACAACGCGGACCATCATTAAAACTAGCCAGATGATTGGACAATGAGTTGGAAAGGATGGACGAAGGGGGGTTGATTTGCTGAGAATGTGAATGCTTTAAATTAGAGACAATAGAATCAATAGGGAGCTTTTTCTCCAATATGCTTGCATAGGTTTTGGATATAGAATATGCTATGCATAGAGAGAGCCACAATGGCTAGTGTAACTTAGATTAGTTAGACAGATTTCTTATTTTATTGATTGCCAAAGACTGACTATTACCTGTATTTTGAATTTGACTTATTTTCTGTAACTCTTTAACTTTCTATTTTAATAAAAATAATAATCTTACAACTGGTTTGGGTTTTGCCCAAGGAAATGGGAGAGCCTAAATCCAAGCCTTGAAGTAAAGGTGGCAGTTTGGCTGGTGTATTTTTAAAAGTACACAGTCTGTTTGAGTATTTTTTTTTACTAATTTCCAAAGGTGCTCTTAGGAAGCCTTTGGTGGATCTGGGACGAGATCCTTTACAGATGATAAAGACAAGCCAAAAAAAAAAAAAAAGAAAGAATTTGCCAAGGACCACAAATTAAAATTAAAAGTAACTGTAGCATGTACAGCATAAGGATTATCTACTATCTGTCTGTTTTCCATCAAGCAAGGAGCTCATGTGCCCAGAAAGAAGGATAAGAAGCCTTGAATTCACTGCAGGAGATCTGCATGATCCCTTCCCACAATATATTCCGAAACAGCATGCAGATAAAGAGGACTTAAGATCAGCCTCCCCCCCCCCCCCCACACACACACACCACTTATTTTTAACATCTTGCCTGAGGAAGAGAGTAAATTCTCATAAGCTAGTCTTGGGAGATTTTCTCTGCCTCTAGACACTTTGTCTTTCTATCAGTTCATTAGTGGACATGCAAAGAAAATCCATGTTAAGATTAGGATTTGAACAACATGAAATGTTGGGACTTTAAAAAGCAAGAGGCATTGCACCATGATGCTTCAGTATGCTACATGAAACATATAAACAAGTTACAAGTCAAAGCAGAAGCATATTGACATAGTTCATTCTCACAAAATACTGAAATAAACTGAGCAGCTCCATTCACAAATATGTGTTAGAGACAGAAAGTATGTGTGAGAGACAGAGTGCACGTACATGCATGCACACACTTACAGACCTTCCCTCTGGCTTTTGGTAGTAGCCCTTGCTATGCTAAGGACCATGCATAGTGCCAGGCTTAACATCCATTTATGGATGTGGTGCTTTTTTACAGCTTGCAGCCAGGATATTTTTTCCTCTGCTACTGAGTTGGAAAGTCTATCTATTCCACTTTTAAAATTATTTTGCTTCAGTCGGAAACAACACAACTAATACTCTTCTTTCTGAAAGAAAGACTAATCGGAAAACTTAAAACCAAGAAACAACACCTTTCCCACCCACCCAAACTTATAATCTACAATGTCTGTTTGTAATTAGTTCAATATAGATTTCTATGATCATTTCTACAATAAGTTCAAGTGTCACTCTCAGGACAAAAAGACTCTTGCTCACAGATGGCAGCCATAGTAAACTGCAGCCTTATTTAAGCAGGAAAGAAACATCTATGCTGAGGAAAAATAAAGATCTAGCGAAGCAAAAAACCAAGTGGAAGAAAAAACCCTCCATAGAAGGTATATTTATACTACATCCAGGATGAAAAAGAAAGTGGAACATATGTGAATGGAGATTTCAACTCCATCCCAACTAAGCAGATACTAAACAGTCAGAGAGAGAGAAATGTAACTTGAAAATATTAGCTAAGTTAGCATAAATACGTATACCAGTTTTAAAGAATACAGTACAATCACTCGCAAAAAAACAAGATAATGCAGTATCTAAAATGATAGCCTTTTAACTTGAAACCTGTGATATGCAAGTGAATTGCCTAATTTAACAGATATGAAAGACTCAAGAGAACTACTTTGTATGTGCAATGAAAGTCAAAGGTGGATTTAGAATCTATATTTTCAACAAGTTGTAAGAAACAATAGCCACTAAAGATTAGGAAAAAAGATATACGAATTCTAAAATGGGTGGAAGCCTCGTGTGCCAGCACAACTCCCTTACAAAGAGGACATAGCTAGATTCATCAGCACAGCTTTCTTCCTCCAGGTCAGAAACAATCCAATGATGCTTCTGAAGTGGAAAAATCAGCTGACAGGGCACTGTCATTACCCAGGGATGCCCAAATGTATTCACAGACCCCTTATATTCTTCAGAGAAAAACCTTCTATGTCTTCAGCTACCATGCTGGTTAAGATCAGTCAGCAGAAAAGTCAAAAAGAGACACAGAAGGGGGAGGAACTGAATTGGAAGGGGAATTATGAACTATGTGTGGATGAATGGTATAACAAAGTTTGGAATACTGCTTTAAATGACAAATTGATGAGTAATTTAAATTAAGAAAGGAAAGTTAAAATATATTTTATGAGATATGGGTTAGATTTATTGAATATGTGCTTGTAAGAAATAAGGGTAAAGTTCCATTGCAACAATCAGTTTAGTTCTGGAAGGGAGGGTAATAAGGGACAATATTGTTTAAGAGGTCCCGTTGGTGGAGGGGGGGAGCACTGTTGTTTAGTTTTATTTCAATTGTCTCTAAAAAAAAAATTTGTATTTGTATTTTTATTGTTTTATAAAAAATTTAAAAAGATATGGGAATCACCATGTCCAAACTTTATTTTGAGACTGATTCTGATTCATTAGACATTCAGATAAATACAGAGACAAAGTAAAATGTTTCCTTAATGTAAGACATTAACCATTTTCTTAAAAATTAACATATAAATACCATGTACACCAGTCTGTTGACTATTTGGTGGGATATTTTCTTTAGCCATGGATATCAATATTTTGCTGGTTTCCAAAAGCTTATCTCCATTTTTGTTCTGGAAAGAAAACAAAATCAAATAAGCCACAATTAACAAACTTCATCAGAATATCATCCTGTGATTTTTGTTAGTTTCTTTAAACTAAAATCTGAGAACTTTATCTCTGGGGAACTGACATTGGAAATAAATGTTCTTCCCTGATTAGGGCTTCATGGCACACGCCAAAACCTGATTTTTAAATGACTGTAGAATTTTTAGATGGCTGTATGCTGATAAACATCCCATCCTCTTCTAATGTATCACCATCCTTTTTTACCCTTTTCTAACATAACACATGAGAAACTCCAACACAATAAATAAACCTAACACCTCAAAGGTTCATTAGAATGTTTCAATATCGAAACACAAGATATACCTTTCTACTAGCCTTTCTCGAGTGCTAACGCAGCTATAAACAGTTCACAAAGTCAAAACGAAAACATTGTTAGCTTTAGTACAATTTTTAGCAACAAACCAGTAGCCAGGGGTAGGGAAGAACTGAACATAATCAGGAGCATTGCCCTAATTAGGTGCTGCCCTACTGTATTCAAGTGGATGAAAAAGCCCATATGAACTCTCACCATATTACAATTACCTGGTGTGATCTGAACCACAGGATACGCAAAGGGGTAAAGAGCTCCCAGCCATGGAAGAATTCCAGAATTGGCTCGTATCCCTTGTACTGGGTGGTTGTTGTTGTTGTTTTAATCATAGAAGAGCTAACAACATATTGTGACCTATGTAACCTTTGCATGTCTAGTCAAAAGGCAGCACCTCATTAAAATTCATGGCACAAAGGTTTCATCTTGCATACCCAGAGTGAAAAAGACCCTGTTTGCTATTTTCATATTAAAAACAAATATGCAAAACAACCCTCAAAGATCTTGCAACTCTATCTGCAAAACATTCTTATTCACAGTGCGAAACATGAATCTAATTTACAGCTCTGTGGCTCAACAATTTTAGTATCCAAAATGGCAGTGAAGTGTCAAAACATTCCTTTTCCCAACTGGGAAAATATCGGAGGACTGTATGGGCAGTTTCTGTCCCTCAATTTAAGATTAACATAATATTAAAAATAGTCTAAAAAGATGCCCCAGATTTGTTTTATATTAAATGCAAGGTGGGGAAAGGAAGTAACAAATCTCTTTCAAGCAAAATAATGATATCAGATTTCCTGGAGGTCTGCTCTCATTATTAGTTTAAACTTTTGAGCTCCTTTGCATAAAATAATGTTTCAAGTGCCACATTTGTTACATTTAAATAAATTTCGTATCTATGATTTGACACTTTGCCCTAATTCAGTCAGTACTGCAACTGAGACTGTTTACACAAGGTTGCTTAGTAGAGATGGGCACGAAATGAATTTTTTGTTTTGTTTTGCATTTCATTTCCTAACGAAATGAAAAATGAAGTGCCCTTAAAAAATGAATTGAAACAAAATGGAAATTTTCATTTTTTTCTGTCTGTTCTGACCTCGGTGCTTGTCAAAATAAATAATAAAAATAAATGCCGATCAGCTGGTGCATGGGGCTACACACCAGCTGGTCGGCAGGAAAAATTAAATAAAACAGTCAACCGGCCTCCCCGCGAGCCAGCTGGTCGGTGGGATTTTTTTAAAAAAACACTGACCAGCCTCCCTGTGGGCCAGCTGGTCAGTGGGAGTTTAAAAAACCCAAAAATTACAAAAAAATGAAAAATGAAAAATGAAACAAACTAAAATATGAAATGAATTTTTTTAAAAAAAATTATTTCATAATAACTGAAACGAGGCAAAGAAACAAAAAAATGAAATGCCATTTTGGTGTTTCATGGCCATCTCTATTGCTAAGTCAAACCTTAGTAAACTGCAAGTTCAAAAAAACGGCATTTCGGTTTTTCGTTTGTAGTTGAGAGGTCTGTTTCGGTTCATTTCCGTTTGTCGTGAATTTTTGGAAAAAATTCGTTTCCGTTTTTCGTTTTTTTCGTTTGTCGTTTCTACCCGCTTTTTGCGCGATTTTTAAAGCATTTCCGTGCGTGGGCGTCCCCCAATGCCCCAGACCAGAGGGAAAACACTAAAAAAAGGGATGCTGGCAGGGACACAGTATAGACTAGGTACGCAGGGAGGCTGCAAAGGCAGCGGCGGGCGTTGCCCAGGGTGCAAGTCAGCCGCAGAATGACTGCACTGTGGGGCAAGGGAGGGTACTCACCGAGAGGTACGCACGCACGCACACAGGGAGGCTGCAGGACTGAAGCTAGAGTCGCAGAGACAGCAATCCCACCCTAACTCCCACCAGAGACTGCAAGGAGGACGGGGGCTGCAGAGCTTTTTATGCCCTCTGTGGCTGCCAGACCTGCCCAGTCTGCAACCTGGGCATGCTATTGGTTGAACATGATCCCATCACATGGCTTGCCTCCATTTTGTGGCTGGTGGTGACATCCATTTTAAAGGGGAAAGAAAAATACATTGTGATGGGAGAAGACAAAAACAAACGTTTTAAGGACCCCAACCCCCTGGTAGGTAATAATTTGAAATAATTATTGCATTATTGCTGCGTTTTTACAGATGTCCAGGGTGTTTTAATACCCAGGAAATCAATCAGCATTAGGCATCTGGGAGCCATTTTGGGTCGATGTCCCCTAATTCCCCTTAAAGGGAAAAAATACAGCGATCTGAGAAAAGACATAAATGCACCTTTTAAGTACCCCAACCCTCCTGGTAGGTATTATCAGACAATATAAATAATTATCGCTGCGTTTTTACGGATGTCCAGGGCGTTTTTTAACATTTAAAACAGCTCATTTCATTGCGCGTCACCATTAACGGAAATGAAACGTAATGACTACAATTTTCGTGGTTCTGTTTGTTTCATTGCATTTTCATCACAATTTTCGTTTGTCGTTTCGTTACGTAACGGAACGACTAACGAATAACGGAAACGAAAAAATGTTCGTTCCGTGCCCATCTCTACATGCAATGTTTCAGTTTGACAAGCCATCTTTGCAATCAGCTTGTAAAACAGAATTTTTCAAAAGCGTGATTTGCTCTGTAACCTGCATTTTGTATTAACATTTTGCCATCAGGTTAGAAGTAACAAAACTTCACCATAGCCATTTGCCTGTTTGAAATGAACGCAGAGCAGTTGGAAAAAATTAAAATAAACAAGCAACTGACATTCATAGTTCGTGGTGCCTGTGGAACTTCAAGCCACAGTTTGGTTTCCAAATGAGGTTAGTGTGAACAATTGTTTGTGTAAATAAACCGCCCTCCTGTTTCATCTGCCATCAGTCTCCCATAAATGAGATTTAACAAGGGAGGATATGTAAATCAGCAACCATTTTGAGTTGGTCTATCTATCCTGTATCAGTCCAACCAGGCTACTGGAAAAAGAAACCAGGAATGACTTGATTCAGAGATTCTTTTTTTGCCTCTATGTTAGCCGTGAGGGCCTGATCTAACAGCACTAGATCATTTTACCATGATCAATGTCAAGGATCCCTGGGTTCAGGGAGGTCCACATTTATCACTCAGCCACTCTACCCTAGTTGCCCGAGGTTGGTGAAATGAGTACCCAGCTCACAGTGGGGGTGGAGGAGTGCAGCTTCCATAAATAAACTGTAAACCACCCAGAGAATGATTTACTGTATATACTCGAATATAAGCCTAGTTTTTCAGCCCTAATTCTGGGCTGAAAAAAGGGGTCCTCAGCTTATATTCGGGTCAATACTTTTAGCCACTGAGGCAAGTTTGGGTCGGTGGCTAAAAGTCAGTTTAAACATCGTGTGCCGCTTCTCATGAATCCCCCCCCATGTTTAAAATGACTTTTAGCCACCAACTCAAGCACTTTCCTTGGTGGCTAAAAGTCATTTTAAACATCACACACACACCCAGCTCACGAAGGAGGAGTTGCCAGGCCCCGCTGCATTTCCCACCCTAGGCTTATACTTGAGTCAATAAATTTTCCCCGTTTTTTGGGTTTAAATTAGGGCCCCGACTTATACTCGGGTCGACTTATACTCGAGTATATACGGTAAGTGTTATGGGGAAGTATATAAGCAGAACACCTAGTCTGAGTGAAACTAGGAGGGCCAAATGTGCTAATGGCATGACTAGCAATGAAGATGGCATCTCTCCAACAAATAAACAAGCCTACATTCCGCTAATGCTCTGTAGTTCCTGCAGAGCTTAGAAAATTCCACCCATACTTCAACCTGTCAATGCAGACAGAGCTTTGGCAAACAACAAGTATGTATCCTGAAACAACTCTTAAGAGCTCAGAATTTTTTGGCCACAGCTACTAGAAATCTAGGTGGGGAAATTCCTGCTGAATTTTGGTAGCTTTAGTGGGCCATGCCTATGAATTATCTATGGAAGCAATAAGTAGAAATGTTTTATTAATAATTTTAAAATTAAAAGTTGAATTAATTAACTAAAAATCAAATATTAAAAGCTTTCCACATTTTTATTGCATAAAATTCTTACCTGCATTTCCATATAAGGTGGATCATTTTCAAGTTTTGCCTTATCTTGAGCTAGCTTAGCTTTTTGGTCTTCAAGGAACTGATCTAGGTCTTCGGCCATCACGTTTTGGACTCTGGTAACGATATAGAGTTATGAAAGGAAGTATATAAGGAATTGTTTTAAAAAAACTGTTGAATTAAGAGTTGTATAGTAAGTCACTCTCAACATTAATCATAAGTGTTTCTAGGAAAAAGTACAGGCTTTTTCCTGTAATAAGCACAATTCTACAACAATCTTAGAAAAATGAAGACATTGCATTTAAAATAGCATTAAAAACCTGGTTCAATATATGTGGAAGTAAGATCTCATCACAATGTATTGCCAATGGAAGTTTTTAGAATGCATTACTACGAAGCAGGAGGCCAGAGACTCACCCTTCCTGTTCTACCCTAATACACATCCTACAACTAAGCTTGGAAAAAGCCTTCCATTGGTGCCAACAGGAGGTTTTTCAAGACCTGACGGCAGCAAATGTGAGGCGGGGTGGGGGTTGCAAATGAAGAAGGGAGGAGAGAGTTAACCACCATCCCCAACTGTACTGCCTTATTTGTTTTTAGTCTCACCTATGGTGACACATATCCCGATTCCCCCACACACTTTGCCACCAGGGTGGATAAAAATCAATGATTTTTTTAAAATCAATGTTTTGGTTTAAATCAATTTTTTATTTAAATCATTTTTTAAAAATTTTAAATGCTTTTTGAGAAAAAAAAACCCTCTCTAAATATCATGAATTAGTTAAGATACATTATAGTCCAAAGGTTATTCATCATGAAATTAGTTTTTAATTATATAGCATAAGGCTGTGCTAATCCATTCAAAATGCCATGCTCTCCCAGAGGCTTCTGATTATTTGGGGCATTTTTTCTCTCTAGAAGATATTATCATCAATGCTTGGCTTTGCTATTTTCAAAACTGTGCATTTAGGTCTGCAACAATAACATGCCTCTTTCACAGCAAAAAAAAAAAATTAAAATATAAACATCAGAATTGAGAAAAAGACCTTAATCCCTTTGTTCCTCTGCAAATCTATTTACACAGAATCAACCCCCTTACCTCTTAAGTGCTATGTTTCAAAGTGTTCAATGAATACAAGGTTGTTTGTAATGGAATAGATCTGCACAAGGAACAAAGTTTGAGGAGGGAGGGGCAAGCTATAAAATGAAAGTGAAACCCTTTGAGCAGAGTACTCCACATTGAGATCTTTATGTGTATAGCAGCCTGAGGGTTATCATATTATTCTCGCTCCCTTGAGGAGAAAAACCAGTAATATTATTGTTTCGGTTAAATAAAACTATTTAAATTGTTATTAAGGCAATGATTATTTTTCTCCTTCTAATAAAGTACAACAGAACAGTACAAATATGAGCGATTAACCTATTAAACTGGAGATAGTTCACCTTGCAATAATTTCATAATTATCTATCTATGTATTTCTAATGGCAAATAACCACCAAATCAGTAATTTTCTGATATAACTGTAAAACTAATCTGAAAAGTTCTTATTCTAAAAATCAAACCTTCACCCGGTTGTAAATATTAAGATTAAAATAACTCCAGCAAAATGAGTCTTTATGTAGAAAATCAAGATTTAAATCGAGCCTTACTGACTAGTGAATTAAATCATATCAACCCTGTTTGCCACTGAACATGGCACAGCCGTTCAACCGGGGGGGGGGGCTCATCTCCCCAGAATACACAATAATCAGAAACAATGACATTTAAGTATAATTATCACCCTGTGCTGATGCAAGAATTGGCATATTCCATCCGAGCCCTTATTTGGTAGTGTAAAGATCTGGAAGTATGCACTGTATCAACAGTGTACACTTAAATGCATGCAACTTTTTGGACTTAATTCTCAATCTATGTTACAGTTTGTTCCATCTATAACACCTACACTTCTATCACAAATAGACTACTTTGCCATAGAGAAATAAAACTTCCAGGACTATCAGTACCAGAATCACAATAATTTCAAAAAAACTGAGAAAAAGCCTTCCAATGGTGGCAACAGAAGGTCTTTCAAATCCCCCCTTACAGCTTTTCTCTAAGCCCAATACTCCCAGAAAAAAAAACAGAAAATATCAGATAAAGTATCACCTTAATTTTTTTGCTCTGCCAGCCTTCCTTGAAAACCTTCAGCAAGAAAAATCTAGACATTGAGTCCTGGTAACTGGACTTATTTTCTTTTGAGACTGAAACATTTCGCTACTCATCCCACTAGCTTCCGGATAACCTCACCTGGGTGACTGAGAATCTTCACAGACATAAGCAGGGGAAAAAATCTACTAGAAATCATAGCTTCCTGTAACATGAGAATGGCATTGCCATCACCAGAACCTGCACAGAGCATTTCAGAAAAAGCACACAGGGACCTGGAGTGCTAACAATCCAAGAGCGGGCAAATAAGAACATGGCTATGGGACAAAAGTGGCCCAAGTTCAACAGGCCAAGTACCATCTGAAATGCTTTCATAATAAAAATAATAATCTTAAAACTGCAGAACTGGAGGGGAACCTAAGGTCTCTTCACACAGAGTGGGGAATTGAACTCCCAACCTGAGCCAGATACCTAAACCCCTGAGAGAGTACCAAGTGCAAACGCAACAGGAGCAGAGCAGATCGGGGTTCAATCCCAAGTAGCCGGTTCATGGTTGACTCGGCCCTCTATCCTTCTGAGGTGGGTAAAATGAGTACCCAGCTCACTGGGGGTACAGTATGTAGCCTGCATAATAAATTGTAAACCACCCAGAGAATGCTTTAAACGCAATGGAGTAGCATATAAGCAGAACACGTTGCTTTGCTTCTCAATCAACAGCAATGCTAAGCCTCCTGAACAAAATCTATTTGCAGTATTTCTGCTTCAGCACCAACTGAACTATCCTTTCCCCTTCATCTGCCACGTGTTCCCCATAAGCTTTATTAAACCAGGCAGCCTGTGAAAGAAGATGCAAGAGAGCAACCACATTGAGATGGCTTGTCCTTGACCAGTCCAATCAGGCTACTGAAGAAGTAGCTGTCAATGTCAGTGTATTGTATTGATTTTTACTTGTTTTATTTGGATGTTGTGAACCGCCCAGAGTCCCCATTGTGGGAATGGGGCGGTATACAAGTGTAAATAATAAATAAATAATAATAAATAGAAAGCAAGTATCTCAGGAGATGTTTCTGTAACTGGCTTTCTAAGTCTCCATAGGAAATGCCTATTTTATTGCCCCACCACTTCTGATGACATCGTCAGAAGATTGGAATTTGCAACTTCACCCAACACCTAGGGCACCTGTTTCCAACTTGTGCTGAACATCAAATCTGAAAGTCCATCTCAGACTTAGTTCTTATTTGAGACAGTTATCTGTCATTGTGACAAAGAACTCACTTACTTGTATAGGAATTTCTCATGGCTCATGACAATGAATTTCAATGGTCTCAACACCACATACCCAGAAATACTGCTGTTGTGTTGCTGGGACCATCATGCCAAAAGATTCACAAGCAAACAACTGAACAGAATTTCATTTCCATTATGGATGTTCAAAATATCTGGAAGATTGGCCCAAAAATGTAGATTACCATTGGCCTCGGCCTTGACTTTTACAGACATTACAGTGGACCCTCGTATAACAGACGGTTTGCATAACATAACATCACATCTGTACAACATAAAAAATTCGAGAGACAGGGGAAATTTGCTTAACAGAATCGTCTATGGGGTGAATCCGTACAACATAAAAATGGTCGTGATTAGGCATTACTCTGTTTTCAATGCATTCTTATGGAAAATTTGTATAAAGGAAAATTTGCTTAACATAATTTCATTTGGAACGAATTAATTCCTTTATACAAGGTACCACTGTATTTTGTTTTGCCTAGAGCCGAATGCTTTGTGGAGTTGCATGTTTAGGATTACTTTGCATTTTGTGAGCTCCGTCCATTCTAAACACAGTTTTCCTTTGTGGCAGAGTTTTGGAGAGAAGAACTTGAAAGTTCCCTGAAGTTGTTGCACCTCAACTCCTACGATCTCTCACAAGTAGCTAGTCTACAGGCGATGGGAGCTACAGCCCAACCAGACCCAGGCAGCCCACAGGGTGTTCATCCCTGCCTTGGGCCTCAAGAACTTCTGCTCCAGCTTCTCCAAATCACTTGGACTAAGTGTTTTCTTTTAAGGACTCCACTTGTGTCTTGGACCAGAAGGATGGTCCAGGCCTGAACTGCAGAAGTTAAAAAGCGGAGAATAGGTTTGTTGAGGGCGCCAAAGCGTTGGGCTCCATTAAGGCCAGCAGCAGCTGCAGCAGCTTGCCCACGTCGAAGGCAACCCGGTCTCTTTAAGAAGTTCGCCGGCGTTGTTAGGCAACCAGAACACAACAAGGGAGGCCTTGCAGCCCGCGCTCCAACCTGGAAACGCAAACTCCCAACACGGGAACGGTCAACCCCCCCCCAAAAAAAACATAACTCGCGTCTGCACGCGCGCATGCATGCATGCACACGCACACTCTGAACGCCTCCCCCGGAATAAAAGAGCAACGGGGCACCCGACCCCACCTTTCTCTATACTGTATATATCTTCTTCCCCCAACCCCCCACTAAGGGCAAGCACGCATTTAAGCACCAAGGAGGAGAAATGCGCTTACACTCCGCGCCCCGAACACGTCGCGCGTATTTTCTAGCCCTTTCGGAGAGCGATCCCAGTTGCGGGGAGGGAATGGGTGGGGGGGGGTTGGTCGCTCAGCGTCGGATCGGGTCCCTCTCCTCCTCCTCCTCCTCTTCCCGCTCCCCTTCGCCGCCCACCTCGTCCGCCGCTCGCTCCAGAGAGAGGCCCAGTCACCGGTCCGGTCGTCGCGCAGCAACTCCCGCCGACTCTGGCCCGGCAAAAAGTGGAGTCAATGACGCCCCCCACCCCTCCCCTCCGCCGCCTTCCTCCTTCGGGTGGAGCCACACTAACGGCTTGCAAAGCCCGGAGTCAACAGCTCCCTCTGCTGCTTCGCATTTCCAGCCGGTCCTCCTCGTAGTACACGCATCTGGAGGCGATCGTCGAGACCCGGTTGTTGTTGTTAGTGGTGGTGCTGCTGATGGTGTCTAGGAAGATGCGAGAACCGCAAGTCGGGTCTCCTTTGAGTCGGGGCAGTTGCTGGGGGTTCCTCCGCGGCGAAGGAGAAGCACTTTGTACGTGCACAGAGAAGCCCCTTCCAGTGCCACGACCAAACCAAGGGCCAAGTCCCCAGAAGACACACACCCACACACACCCGAGCCAGCAATGTTAGAAGTGGAGTGTCCACCTCTTTTTCAAATGCCCACACTTGACCTCTGCAGTTGTGGTTTTTGTTTTGTTCGTTGGTCCAGTTCTGTTTTCCTCTTTGCACTTCCGTATGTTTCCTACCGTCTCACCTAATTGGAAACACAGTTGCTAGCAGCGCTTATTAAACTGATAAAAAACCTTCCTGAGTTGCTAGACCCTTCCCGAACTTCAACTGATAGAAATATCTCCCTATTCTTCTAGTCCGATATACAGACGCCGTATAAGAAATAGGTTAGCGACTACATATTAAGGAAAAATGCCTGAAAATGAGATATACAAAAACAGTATATACAGTAATAAGGCACACGGAATGCACCTCCTTAAAAGAAAATGGACTTGTATAACGGGAGAGCAGTATCAAAAGCATCCTGAACGATCTCGATGCATTTTACACTCTTTGAAATTACATGAAAACAAAGCTCAACCAAAGGAGCATCAGGAAGAAACAGTTGTTCCAGGAGTTCATTAACAGACACGCCCTGGCCTGCTCTATAGGGCCGTTCTTTTACATCAGAAAAAAAAAATCCTTTACGAATATGTAAGTATACACTCTCCTTTTAAAATGGGAGTTGACCGCCCCAACGAATAAAAACCATTTTCAGCGAGGCTGGGGAAGGCAGGCGGAACATGCATATAGCAGTAGTAAAAGGAGTACTGTATAACGAGAAGACAGTTGCGTGTTAACCTAACATTTGTTCGCGCTCTCCTCAACCCCCCCTCCCATGGAGAAAGCTTTTGGGGCAAAAGGGGTGACTCCCCCCCCCTCCAACCAGCGAGCTTTTTGCGCCTTTCAACGTGAGAAACGGGAGGTCCTCCTGCCCAACCAAGCCCGGGAAAGGCGGGGTGGGGGCAGCCCTGTTTTTCCTTGGGAGGCCAACTCCCGCGTCGTCCGCTAGGGGGCGAGCTAGCTGGAGGCGGGGCCGGGCGGGCGGAACCCTCGGCGAGGCCCTCCCTTCCGTTTCCGTTGCGGGTTTAGGTTGGCGGCGCTGCTCAGGCAAGCGGGCCGGCACGCTCGCTCGGTCGGTCGCCTTGCCCGCCCTGTCATTGAGGGGAGCCGCCGGGCTCGGCCTTGGAGGAGCCGGCGAGGATGGCGGCCGCCGGCCCTTCCGGGAGCGGGATGGCCCAGAAGACGTGGGAGCTGGCCAACAACATGCAGGAGGCGCAGAGCATCGACGAGATCTACAAGTACGACCGCAAGCAGCAGCAGGAGATCCTGGCGGCCAAGCCCTGGACCAAGGAGTAAGGCCAGGGGCGAAGGGCTGATCCAGCAGGGGGGCAAGACGGAGGAGCCTTCCTTCTCCGGGCCGGCGGTCGGGTCTCAAAAGCCGGGGAAGTTGGCGCCAGGAAATGGTGGTCGGGCCCCATCCCAAATTAGTCCGAGTTGTCTGGGTGACGGGAGGAGAGGCTAGCAGAGAGAGTTTTCAGAACAGAGTGCAAGTGACTGTATACGCTGGATTTTTTAAAACAGCAAGCGCACAATAAGACTGGCCCTGGAAATCCGGAGGAAGCAGAAGGAATAATAATAATAATAATAATAATAATAATAATAATAATAATAATAATAATAATAATAATA
>JAHTLZ010000204.1:36433536-36451234 GCA_023846285.1 Phrynocephalus versicolor
TAATAATAATAATAATAATAATAATAATAATAATAATAATAATAATAGATTTGTATTACAAAATCCAACATACTTAGCTGTGTGGTTAATTAATAATTAATAATAAATAAAATGGGAATTGCCAGGCTTTTGACTGTTTATGTAGAGGCTGTGCTGGAAATAAACGGGATCTGATAAAAATAGGTGTGATGATTTGTCATTTTCAGTGTTTCATGTTCCTGCGCATGTTTTATAATTTCTTTTGGCAACAGATAGAGAGAGAGAAGCTATCTTTATGATGTGCTTTTGTTATCTGCCAGAAAGCCCCTTCTTCTGTTGGCCACCCATTGTGTTTTAGGTGACATGGGAAAAAGACTGGAGAGAAGGGATTTGTGCCCAGATGAGTCTACTTAGAGACAGTGGAGAGCTTGCGTGAGCCAGGTGTCCTTGGACTGCAATTCGCAGAAAACCTGGCCAGCCCTGCTTATAGTAGAGGCTTCTGGGAGTTGTAGTCTAGGAATACCTGGGCCAGCCAAGGTTGAGGACCACCCATGAAGGGCTGTTGAAAAACAACAGTACTTTAAAATGAGTCAAGTAAAAGACAGAGAGTCAATGAAGCTGATGTAGTACCAACATGGTATATTTATGCTGCCTAAACTTAGTAATTCTATAGCTGTTTATGCAGTTAACTGAACTTTCTGGAAAAATATGTACATTTTTTATTACAACCATATTAGTTGATAGACTGCTCTGGGCACAATTAATGTGAAAACAGTTCAAACAATTAAAAAGATGAATAAAGATGTTGCTTAACTGTGGATTTTGATATTTTAACATTGTGGCTCAAAACAACTTTATGTATTATGCTCTATTTTTTCCTGCAAACAATACCTTAGTCATGCCTGAATTGTATTTCAGTTTACTAACTCTGGTTGTCAGAGTGAGCACTTGTATTTTAAGTGATTTCTAACAGTCTGCATTTCTCTTTTTGCCCCTCTCCTGTCATAATAGGTTTCTTGTGGTTTCTGAGATATATTTTGATTTTTTTTTAATTGCAGCCACCACTACTTTAAGTACTGCAAGATCTCTGCTCTAGCCCTCCTGAAGATGGTCATGCACGCTAGATCGGGAGGCAATTTGGAAGTGATGGGCTTAATGCTGGGGAAAGTGGATGGTGAAACTATGATCATCATGGACAGCTTTGCTTTGCCTGTAGAAGGCACAGAAACACGAGTTAATGCTCAGGCTGCTGCATATGAATATATGGCTGCATATATTGAAAATGCAAAGCAGGTAAAATGTCACCTTCATTCAAGTCACCTAACATACAATGAAGCAGTTTTTACAGTTAGCTTGGGAGCTCTAAATGCCACCCTGCAACATCTGCACAGTGGGTGTTGCTTTGGAACTCCCCAGCCTCATTAATATCAGTTGAGTATGTTTGGGTCAAGTTGAGCTCAGAGAAGGGGTTTCCCACCCTAGTTTGCTCAGTGAGTGGGAGGACTGTAATGTTTCTTGTGCTTCCTTTTATTTGTTTTTTCTCCATTGTCTTGCTTTTATCATTCTTGGAGCCATGTGTCTGGCATCTTCTGTATGTCTTAAGACAGGCATGTCCAAAGTCTGACCCGGGGTCCAAATGTGGCCCGTTTTAAAATTTCAGGCGACCCCTGCCAGCTCAGCCTATCACTCATGGTTGGCCCCTCCCTGTGCCGGTGGATATGTCAGGTTGCAGTTTTATGGTTTACCTGCCTTCCCTGCCTCTATCCATCCCCTCGACCACCCACCCTGCCTACCCACCCCTGGCTGCATTGCTGCAGTTTCCTCCCCACTTCTTTGCAACAGAGGGCAGCTTATGCAAGCAGTGGTGCATCTTGGGTGGCCGTGGGCCAGTTCCCGGGCCATACAACAGCCGCCGGACCCTTGGGCATCTTGAAACCGGAGCATTTGGGGCTGTTGCAGATGCGCATGGACCACATCCTTTCTCCCCCCTTCAGGTTGAATACTCAGCCCCCACACATTTTCGCCTCACCAAATCTGGCCCTCCTTGCGAAAAGTTTGGACACCCCTGTCTTAAGATCCAGCTAGGATTTCCTTAATGCATGTGGATGATTGTGTTTCAAAGTAAAACCTGCAGTTTGCTAACTGTCCAAAAGAGGGCAGTGACCACATTGAGTATACAGTATATGTCTTTTTAACCATATATTCCATTTGAAAAAAAATAATGTTTATGTAGGTTGGTCGCCTAGAAAATGCAATTGGCTGGTATCATAGCCATCCTGGCTATGGCTGTTGGCTCTCAGGAATTGATGTCAGCACTCAGATGCTTAACCAGCAATTTCAAGAACCTTTTGTGGCTGTGGTTGTAAGTATAATACTGCAGTTTGTGAGTTAAAGCTAAAATGAATTTGATAGAGCTGCCTAGATGTCCTAAGCACATCCGATCTCGCCTGATTTCGGAAGCTAAGCAGGGTCGGCCCTGGTTAGTACTTGGATTGGAAACCACCAGGGAATACCAGGCGCTGTAGTAGAAACTGGCAAGCCACTCCAGTATTCCTGCCAAGAAAACTCCACGGACTTGGGGTCACAAAGAGTCGGTCACGAGTGTAATGACACAACACACACAGAATTTGATAGTAAATTTAAGAGAGATGCTTCTGAAAATTCTGAATACTTTGCCTTGGCATGTTTCCTCTTTGGTATTTTTGTGTCAACTGTTTAATCCTATATAAAGGGACTTTTTTCTACTTTAGGTCTTCCTCTTTCTGATACTAAACATTTTAAAATTGTTTCTTTTGTTCTGTAAACATTGCTGCACCTTTCACTTTGTTAGAGATGAGTTAAATGAATTAGGAAAAGAAGAGAGGCATCTCTTTAAACCCAATTTGTCATCTGCTCTGCTTGAAAGCCTTGGAGCAGTACATTCTGTTGCTCCACTCTCTCTCCAGTGTTGCTCTCTCCACCCCAGAGAATGTGACTACTGTATAGTACCTGTAACTGTAACATAAGATGAAGAATGAAGTGGTGATACAATGTTCTCTGGCACAATGTTACTTCCTTAAGGAATAATTAAACCTTAAGAGTCGAAGTCTTAACTTGCAAAAATCAGAAGGAAAATATAAACTTCTGTACTTTAATAATTGCATGTTAGGCCATTTTCAAGGCATTATGCCTGTAAAGTAATGTTTAAGAAAGAGGGTTTAAAAAGGCATTCTTTTGAAGTTTATTGGGTTTATTTTCATGCATGCCTTAATGTCCTGATCTAAATTGAAAACCCCTTTTAATCTCCTGTAAATTTTTATTTTTTAAGACTTTGAAACAAAATCCTTGACTTGGTATGTGAGTCATATTACATTGATATGTTTTTGAGATATCCCAACTATTCTTCGAAAAATATTAAGCTAACTTCAGAATGAATATCCCATGTGGTATCGTGGATATTGTAATGGACTAGGATTCAGGAGACCTGGTTGCAGTTCCCCAGCTCTGCCATGGAAACCCACTGGGTCTATGGAATAGCTGAAAACTACTCATTAAATGCCTCAAATAACTTGAAAACTCAACTAGCATCTGTCAGTCCATTCTGTCTTGATGACACATAACAACAGTTTCAAAATATGTTTTACAGATTGATCCTACAAGAACAATATCTGCTGGAAAAGTAAATCTTGGAGCTTTTAGGACATATCCCAAGGTAGTATTAGTTAAATACAGTAGGACCCCGGTATCTGCTGGGGATCAGTTCCAGGCTTTCCAGTGGATAATGAAAACCATGGATAAGGGAGAATGCCACCCCCCCCAAAAAAAATGCTATAGCTTGCTATACAGCTGCTGTTTGTGACAGTAGCTTGATTTGCGGCTGCTGGATTAGTTATTTAATTTTTTCTATTGCCAACCGTGGATAATTGAAACAGTGGTTAATGAATCAGTGGATACAGAGGTCCTACTGTAACTACTATTATGTAATGTGAGATGGTCACTTATATGGATTTACAGTCCACTATATGGATTTACAGTCCGCTCAGTGGACTAAGGTTCCAAAAACTGTTGACTTCAAATTCAGCAGTTCGGCGGTTCGAATCCCGGGTGCCACGCAGTGGAGCGAGCTCCCACTGTTCACCCCAGCTCCTGCCAACCTAGCAGTTCGAAAGCATGTAAAATGCAACTAGATAAATAGGTACCGCTGTAAAAGGCGGGAAGGTAAAAACAGTGTTTCCTTGCAGCCATGCTGGCCCCATGGCCATGGACTCGCACAACACTGGCTCTTCCGGCTTGAATACGGAGATGAGCACCGCCCCTAGAGTCGGACACGACTAGCACGCATGTGCGGGGGGAACCTTTACCTTACCCAACAGTACATGTGTTGACCACAGACTGCATCATATAAATCTATTTTTTCTTGTAGCAAGGCTTTTGATCAACTGCTGAAATCATAATTTGCTATTCCTTTTACATTTTGCATTGATACCTCCTGGACTGAATTATAGTCAACGGCTTATAAAATTAAACTGTGGCTCTTGGTTGTAGGGCCAAGTCTTTAATTGGTCCTCTGTTGTAGCCAATCAGTTATATAGGTTCTTGAGCAATAACATAATTTACTAAAATATGCCATGTACTAAAAGTTCATTATGGAACCTTTTCTTTTATGATTTTTGGGCAAGAAATGAAGAGTCTATAATTGCTTCATTTACTGTTGAATTTCAGAGCTTCACATTCTTTTTGTACTAGACTGTGCATGTTATATTTAGGAAATACAGCATTATGTTTTCAATAGATTACCAGTTTTGCTATAAAAGTGGAAAACAAAAAAATTCTGACAATACACTGTACTTCCCTTTAAAAGGAAACAATGTACCTATTATCAAACACAAGGGAAAAGTGAAAATTTTGATGCAAATATAAGGAAAACAATAGAACCTGCTTCCCACAATCTCCTAAACTTCCACCTAAAACAGGACTTCAAGAGTGAAGTCACTGCTAATGCAAAACTTAAATGATTTAGAAATGTAAAAACATTTATTTGAAACTAGGCTGCCTTATTACTTTGGTTTCTTATTGTTTGTTTGTGTTTGCTCCTTCAGGGCTACAAACCTCCGGATGAAGGTCCTTCTGAATATCAGACTATCCCTTTAAATAAGATAGAAGATTTTGGAGTGCACTGCAAACAGTAAGGACATTTTTCCCAACCAGGATGTTTTACAGTGCTCTCCCACTTGGGGGAGAAGGGAGGAACTTGTGCATATAAAAGAGGATGGGTAAAAACAGACTTTATTGCCTTCTAAGTTATATTTTTCTTGCCTCTGTCGACATATATATAGAGTCTGGATGATGGGCACAGGGATAACTTTTTTTCTGGAAAAAAAAGGGAATTCGTACGTACTTTAGGTATTGGTTACCAATGTGTTTCAAGCAAAATATGTCAAACAAAGTCTGGTTAGAGGAAATGTGGGAAAGTTGTCCGAAGTACTTTTTTGTCAGGTTGTTTCCCTTGCTAAAAGGTTCTTAGATTGCATTATTGTGTATAATCCTAATGATCCTGATCATTTTTCTGCAACTGTTATTGATCCTCTATTACAGGCCTGCCCAACAGGTAGACCGCGGACTACTGGTAGCCCGCGAAGGGTTCAAAAGTAGCCCACCCGGCCATCAATAAAAAAGTGAGGGGACAAGTTCTCCACCCCTCCCTTCCCCATCCCAAGGACCACCACTGCCCCATCAAAGTTCTAGGTCTGCCAGCCCACTGTCTCAGCCAAGCAAGATAGTTCAAGGGCCATGGTGCATTGAACTCTGTTCCCTCCAGAACAGATGAATTGGTTTTCATTGCATTCCTATGGGAAACCGCTGCTCTACTTACAAAAGTTTTTACTTATGAGCATGTGCTCAGAACAGATAAAATTCGTAAGTAGAGGTTTTAGTGTAGTAGCCCTCAGGCACTTTGGGCTGGAAAAAGTAGACCTTGGCCTGTTCAAAGTTGAACAGCCCTGCTCTATTATATATGTATGTCCTTTTTCTTCTGCTCTGAAGCCCAGAGAGGTTTATTGTGGCATTTCAGTTCTAATTTAGGTGCTCCACTTATGCTAATTTTTTTTTCTGAATGTAAGATTGTTAAGCAGTAGTGTATGGAACTGGGCATGCTTGGTATTGTGAAAAAGTGTTCTGCTTTTACTAAAACTGCTTTTATCTTAAAACTGGGACAATATATTCTTTCCTACCTTGTTCACTTCCCAGGTATTGTTTGTTTTGCTTCTCTGCTTGTCCTGCACATGTGCCAGCTTTTTTCTTATACCTCAAAACTGTATGCTTCCCTTTTCCTGTTCTTTACTGTCTAACTGTTTTTTTTTAAAGAATTGTGCTATTTTGTTCTTTTTCTATATATGAGAGTTTTGTAGGGACAAAAATATAGCAACTTGATTGACCAACACATTTTGAAACTTTTTTTTTCTTCTGAAACAGGTATTATGCATTAGAAGTCTCCTATTTCAAATCCTCTTTGGATCGTAAATTGCTTGAACTTCTCTGGAACAAATATTGGGTGAACACTCTTAGTTCGTCTAGTTTGCTTACTGTAAGTATCATCGGGATACTGCTAAATACTGACTTAAATGGTGTTGGGAGGGTAATACACAGCCCCCTTCCTATAGATAGGAAAAGGAAGGACAAGGAGCATAATAGAGGAAATTTAAGCTACAGAGATGCATGCATTATATGCATGTTCACACACAGAAGGAAGTGACCCTTTTGTTGCACAGCATTAGCAGCAGTACAGAGCTGTGGAAGGCTGTTAATATTGAACTGATTTCAAGGGAGGGATCACAAATTGGCCATGAAGGTCTTTCTACATCCTTCTAGGGAACTCTGTTTTTATTTACCAATTAAGTATTCACAGGTTACAGTGCAGTTATGACAGATATTTGCAGAAAACAAAATAAACTTTGGAACAGCCATATTAAAGCAAGATTTGTTGGTAGTGTGAGAATGACGACATTTCAAAGCTATTGTAGATCACTTCATAAGAATTAAGTCCTTCAAACCTGTCACATTAGTTCAGTGGGTCTCTGACTGCAGAGCCAGAGGTCTGGATTTCAGTTTCTCATTTTGCCTCCTTGAGAAGGGCTGGAGACCATGAACCATAGGGTCCGTGCCAGCTCTGCATCATGATGATGATGGTGATGATTAATTACCAAAATAATTTTGATACCATTTCCAAGACAAAGTACAATATCAAGTGCTAAAATAAGGTGTAAGGATATAGTAACTTAAACACTAGAAATAATGTTATGAAATTATGAAAAAAATTACTTTCTGTACTTGTATGGTATAAAGGAGCTGGAGTCAATGTGGGACAGTTTACAAGTCAATTATCTATCCCAAACCCAACAAAAAGAATGGGACACCAGCCCTGAAAAATAAGCAAAATTTATGAACAATCAAGATTAAATGTTACTGGAAGTCAACTCCCAATTTCATTTTTGTGAGTTTGGGGGCTTTTTGGAAAGTGCCAGGGAGACATGTATCCAGGTTGCTTTGACTTTTGACATACATACGCACACAATTCCTAACCTAGCATCCTCTTGCCTGTTTCACTCATGCAATGATTCATTCTCAGAGTCATTGAATGCATACTGAAGTTGTGCAGGAACATATCCACTACTTCCTTGAAGAAGCATAAAGTCTTCATTTCAGTGGGGTGATCTTAAGTTTGTGTAGTGGCCACACAAGCAAAGTGTGTGATTTTGTTTATGTACAAAGCCCCAAAAACACCTTGAGCCCACACTTTGCCCACCCCACCCTAATATAAAGTAACAAACGCATTTACCACTTTGCAAGTTAGTCCCATTAGCACTGAATTAATTACATCAAACCAAAATAATTTCACACAAATAGGTTAATAAATAAATCATACAATTAATGGGTTGCATTTAGACTTAACATTGCTGGATGAAGTGCGGCAGTGGCTTTTTCTGATTTCCCACTTCCACCCCCTGCGTTATCACTCATGCTGTTAAAGAAGGTTGTTGAAAAGCGATGGAACAGCATGGGAAATATAGCAGTGGGGGACAAAGGTTGAAACAAAATAGCCACTCAGCCCCCTTTTCTCTTGCAGGAAGCTTCTATTGGATCCTAGTTCTAGCCACAAACAGAAGGACCACTTTCCACTGCAGAGAAGCAACTCTGGGTCCATTGTATTTCTTGGCTGCTCTGCTTCTCGTGTGCAGCAAATATGTTCATTTTCATATGTTTGTTTCACATAGATTAGGGGATTTCAGTTTTAGAAACTGTAGTTTCTGTACCATTACGATGCTTAAATGTACAAAACAGAGCCCAGATGTTTGGAAATTTTTAAAATTTGGAAATATAATAAAGATTTGTTTCAGACAGCGCAAAACGGTGATTGTATAATGTTAAATGTGTTTTCAATCTAGAATGCAGATTACACCACTGGGCAAGTATTTGATCTATCAGAAAAATTAGAGCAGTCAGAAGCACAGCTAGGACGAGGAAGTTTCATGTTGGGTTTGGAGTCCCATGACAGAAAATCAGAAGACAAATTAGCCAAAGCAACAAGAGACAGGTATGGTTTACTGCATTCTAGGATTTAAGGGGAAAACTGATGCAAATCTGTTAACATCAACCTTGGAAGTTGTAACTGGAAGGGTTGCTCTGCTCCCATTTTCTGTTATGAAGAGGAGAAACAAAACTATCGCTTGAGTGGGTATCGGATTATGTAAATTAGAAGGTGGTTGAAGACTTTTTCTAGTTTTATTTCCAAACAAACCTTTCAATAATATCTGAATATCTGATTGAAGTTTCTTTTGATTGCTTTACTGAGTATCCTGCTTTTCATCAGAGGGACTTGGATATTGTTACTATCAAATCTCCCATCTGCACATGATTGTCTTCAGCAGTCTAACTATATCGTAGATTTATAAAACTGCTTCTTACATAGCAACACCATTGGTTTATCCAGATCAGCCTTATCTTGTCTAGCAGCAGCTCTCTGTCCCAGCCCTGCTTAGAGGTTTCAGAGAATTAAACTGGGACTGCTTGCATGACAGGAAGTGCTGCAGGATTGAACTGTAGCCCCTTCAGAGCACTGTGTATATTCACTAACATAACAATGGAGAAAGTATAATGAAAAGGGGATCTGACATGTTTCAATCTGAGTACATGGTGCTTTGCAAAGAATAAGATAACTGATCCCTATCCCCAAGGAGCTTTCAATCTTACTAATTGACAGAAGGAAGACAACAGAAAGACAAGCAAAATGAAGGCTGAGATAGTAAACAGGGAAAGAATATGTATTTGTTTCTTTTTGGTCTTTGAACGTAAATAAATTCACTAGTACTGTGTAGTTGTTTCAGTTACACATAGCTTAGGCTTAGCTGTAAGAACAAGTCCTATTTAAGCTTTATAATCTAAAAGCGAGTATGGGTTTTAACCATGGAAGGCATTGAGGATACATCACTGTGTGGGTCTGAAGAGGCACTTGGGGTGCTTTCCAGAAGGCAGGGCTCCCAGTTTTGGAAGCATTGTAAAGCATCTTCGCCACATAGGCTTGCATCTGTGGGAGCACTGCAGGGCATTTACCCATCCCCACCAGGACGGGAGCCCTATCCATTTCCAGGCTTTGAGGCCTCAATTGGCCCCTATAATTTCCTTCATGTGTCTAATACTAAAACTATTATTGACGTAGTGCCAACCATGGAAAGTCTCTATTGTTGTGGATTAGACGCTGGACCTGTAATTTCTACGGTTGTCTTTGCCTCTAAAGAGTGTTTGAGTTTACCTTTTAAAGCAAAATGGCTTTTGGTAAGGAACTGAATTGTTGTGCCTGCTTTTTCATAACTGGACAATTGTGGAGAATCATGGGGTTATGGGCACCGTGAGCTCCTAACACTCCAAATTACTGGCAAAGCTGAGACAGAATAGTGTTTCGCCAACTTTAAATTTATGCTTTTATTTTCTCCTCAGCTGCAAGACCACCATAGAAGCAATACATGGATTGATGTCTCAGGTTATTAAGGACAAACTTTTTAATCAAATTAACATTGCTTGAAGTATATCGCCAGCTGATATGTATCTTCAGAACAGAGAAAGACATACCCACTTGGACTCGTTCCATTTAGAACTGAAGCCAACATGGAAACCTTCAGTTAATTTATAGTACTTTAAATCATCTCTGCCATCTCTTTGCCCAGTTTTAAGAAGAGTGCTCTGAAATTTATTGTAACTGCTCTTTACCATAAAGTTTTGGTTCAAAAGAAGAATAAATGTGACTGTTTCTGGATTATGGATGTTTAGAATTTATCTATTTGTCAATCTACAATAAAGTTGTTTTTAAAATGGCCAGCTTTTTTTTTCACTTTGCTTTGTTGAATTTTATCTTTGAATTTCATCACTTGATCTCATTCCACTATATAGAACTCTTGAGCCAGAAATTGTAAATTTTCTCTGGATTAGACCTACCAGTTCCCTTGTTTTCAAAGCATAGAAGGCACTGTGTTATCTTCCTGTAGTGCATAATCTTCTTATCCACCCTTAGTCCATGTCTTGAGCAGAGATTTTCCCCAAAGCCCATTTCTGAAGTCTGTATCTTTCTCATCTGTTAACAAAAATATTCTTCTATTGGTGTATTTTAGTTATGGTTTCCCTTGCGACTCAACTTGGTTGTATTGTCAACCCTTCTTAGGGCCAGTATTTTGTAGGATAATAAAGTTACATCTGGTGGTCCTCACTCTCTGTAGAAGCATAATACTTTATGATTATTTCATTATGATTATTGTTACTTTATTTTCCTTCCATCAAGCTACTAACTTGCTCTCAAGGGCTCTTGCAAGTTTTGCAAAAACATGGAATGTTGTCTTTGTAGTTGTATCTGTTTAGGTGTCTCTCTTGATCCAAATATCTTATTTACTTTTTAGAAAACAGGATGCTAGACTGGATGAACTAATAGTGGATCACCCACCAGGGCGAGCCTGGTCTTAATTATGTCCTGAAAAGAAACAGAGATCCACAGTCTTGGCGAAACTTTTTAAATGTTAGAAAACTCAACTGTCTCCTCAGTTTACATTTCTGTTAAGGGAACTTAAGAGTAAATTCTGGTGGGTTGACGTATTTTATGGAATTTTTGTATTAATGCATGAGTTTGTGCAGCAGATGAATGCTTGATACACTTGTTGGATTCAGATTTAGTCATGCTTAGAATAGGCCTACTAAAACAAGTTTGAAATCAATAATGTTATACAAATAATATGGATCTCATTGTGTCTGCTTTTAATATTACTACATGAAGATCAAACCAACTATAGTGGTACCTCTACTTATGAGTTTAATCCACTCCGAATGCATGCTTATAAGTCGAACAACTCATAAGTAGAGCAGCCATAGTTAAAGAATAAAAAAAAATAAAAATGTAAATAGGGCAGACCACATTTAAAATTTGTAAAGCAGCAGTTAAAATGCCAAAGGTTTTCTACTCTTAAGTTGAATTGCTCATAAATAGAGCTGCTCATAAGTAGACTGCCATTATATAAAGAAAAAGTTACAGTTGACTTGCAATCTTTGGAATAAATATAACCACAATGTGTTTTTTTTAAAAGCTTTGTTACGCATCCTCATCAGCACAGAACATAAATCTACTATAATTCAATTTTTGTTCTGTAGCTCGCTCCGCCCTCAGCCTTTGGAAAATAATGAAGGCAAATAACCACATTACCTCAGAAGCACAATTATTCCCAGAAAGCTAAGTTCCCATAGGTCAAAGCAGAGGAATATCTGGCTTCTCATTTTTTGTTGGATTGTAACTCCTATTATTGACTATCAGCTAGGAACTTGTGCGAACTGCAGTCCACCAACATTTGGTGGTCCTATATTCCCCATCCTGGCTACAGAGATACTACTCTATAACAACTATTCTAGGTTTGCATATCTTTAGTGTTAAGCAATCCAGCACCATTAGAGGCCTACCTCATGTATCACTGCCAGCAACCATTCCCTCTGACCATACACAACAAAAATGTATAGGAAGTTGTGTATCTTTGGCTATGTTGAGAGATGGTCTTAATTTGGCTTCTCTCCTTGAAGGTCTCAAATCACCGAGTATAAGAACTACATGAAACTTTAGAATGTGCACCCGAGTTTGCTTTTTTTCATCTCTTCCACTATACTTTTTGTACTAACCCTGAAGACTGTGGCTTGACATTTGTTTCTATCAGTCTCACTGTTTTTAGCTGCTGAACTGTGTTGAAATCTTTTATAGATAGATACTGTAGATACTTTATTTTCATTATACATAAATACAGTGAAAATAAATGCTATCCCAGGTGTAAGAAAAATAAAATTAAAAAGGAAAATAAATACATTTAAAAGGTAAAAAGAATTAAAAGCACTCATACACATCCATCACAACTCCCCAAGGTCACACTACTTGGTTACAGCATTTAAGATGGTTATGGCTCTCGGATAGAAACTGTTTCTTAATCTGTTTATTCTTGTTTTCATTGCTCTGTATCTCTTGCCCGGAGGCAGCAATACAAACAATGTCCAGGATGAGATGAATCTAACCTAACCCTAACCCTAACCCTAAACAGCCATCAAACAGAAGGATGACCCAGCATAGGAGAGGCAACAGCTCAGGACCAGAATCAGCAGTGTACCTCCATTTGAAGGACACTCATTCAAAAATGAGGATATCCACTCAAATTGAGGGTTGGGAGAATTAGAACACACACAAAATACTTCTTTACCCAGTGTGTTCTTAGTCTGTGGAACTCCCTGCCACAGGATGTGATGGCATTTCACCCGGATGCCTTCAAAAGGGGATTGGACAGATTCCTAAAGGGTACTTCAAAGGCAAGATGCAGGCGAGTGGTATCAGGAGACAGATATCTTGTCTCGTGTGCTCCCAGAGATATTTGGCGGAGCCACTGTGAGATACAGGAAATGACAAAATGGGCCCTTGGCCTGATCCAGCATGGCTCTTCTTATGTGAGAAGATAGGTAGTTCGAGACAGGGGTCAAGGAAGCCATTCATGTGTGTATTGAAAAGCCCTCTCCCAACAGAGGTGGAGGACTCAAGATACAATCTGTCTGCTTCTTTTCAAGCTGCCCCTTTCATCAATTCCCCAGACAAATCAGAAGCACTTCACACCTCCACCAGCAAGGCCATAGCTAACGACCCATACTTAATGAGTGTTGAGAAAGGTTGCATACGTGGGACTTTCACACACCCTAGGTCATTATCCACATAACGGGCCTATTCAGACCATGATCTACCTACTAACCTATTCAGGCCATTGACTGCCTAACAAGCCTATCCAGGCCATTGTCCAACTTATGAGCCTATTCCAACCAGGGTGATGTGACAATAAATTGGAGGCCTCACCACTAACTTTCCTCAGACTGACGAAGCTGCTTGGATGAGTAGCAAAACATTTCAATCTGAAGAAAAAAAGTCCAGTTGCCATGACAAAACTTACAGATAAACTCATCTGGATGTCTCAGAATCTTCACAGACAGCTTCTAATTATTTACTGCAAGAACTAGCCAAATGAAGATGTGTGGTAATATGCTCCCTGCCTTGAACCACCACCATCCTCATGTTTTTTCACAAAGTGGTCCTGTTCCCTTTGAGCTCCATGTCACTCAAGGGATTGTACTTTTGTCAGAACGGAAGACCTGTTTTACATGGCTAGTGGATTTCCCTGACTAATTTATAATGTACTAATAAACCTGGTAATAGTTTAAATTGTTTCAATTGCAATTAACTGCTTTTTAAAAACTCAAATTTAATTGCCTTACGAGCAGGTACTGAACAGCTTTTACAGTTTTAGAATAATGTTGCACAGACTGAAGCTATTCCTTAAGCCAGGCATGTCCAAACTTTGGCCCTCCTGATGTTTTGGACCACAACTCCCAGAATACCAAGCCTGTATTTTCAATGGCAACGGACTGTGCAAGTTGTGGTCCAAAGCATCTGGAGGGCCAAAGTTTGGGCATGCCTGCCTTAAGCTATGTTGCAGGGAAATATCCCAGTTAAGAGAGAAGAGTGTTGTTTTTTAATTTTAAATGAATAGAAATAAAATAACGCCACATCCAGCCATGTCTTACTTTGCACGAAATATCCCAGTTAGGAGAATTTTTTTTTTAAAATCAAGACCAGTTCTTATTTTGAATATTCATGATACTGCACCATGCACCTAAGACAATGGAGTACAGTACAATACTTGAAAATAACCATGATTGAAGACGGCCTCAGCACTTCGACTCCTCCTGTGTCACAGTGCTTTGCCGTTGCTATGTGGTATGCTGCAGTGGGCTTTCAGGAACTCCTGTGTGAATGATAAGACGCAGACATACGAATTGTGCATGCACAGGGATTCATTTATGCTTCTGAAGTCTGCACTGTGTCTGAATTCATTGTATAAACTTAAGCAAAAACACACTGTTTACTTTCCAGCATTCTTCTGTATTTCTGGACTCTTTTAAAGTTAGTTAAACTGCAGTGGCAACTATTGTGAGTGAGGGGGGGTGGCTTTATTGAGTAACTAGTTATATAAAACAGTGCTACGACAGCACTAGTGTTCCATTTCATATTCACTATGTGTTTGAAAGTACCAACAGAGATGCGCATAGTATGTTTAACTTAGAACTTGTACGTGGATTTACTCATCAGGGTCAATCTGTTCCCCCCACCACCACCGCTGTACCCCCAGTGTACACATTAATTACTCAATAAAATAATACAAAAAAAGTAGCCTCATTCTCAGGTCTGGACTGTGTTGACAATTTTTTACTCACCTTGCGAGATCAAGACTGCTCTAATGTTTTTCTTTTAAAATTTCAACACAACTGATTCAATGATAGAAAGCAGGGATTTACTTGGAACGGTGCCCCTACCTCACTGGTCTCTCTGGTTTACACTTCAAAATTTATGCTGATGGAGGTATATATCTGGACGTAGATCTTGGGGAAGGTTGCACATTTGAGGTAGTTTGTTGAAAATATATGTGCACACGCTCAGGAGTGTGTTGCTGTGGTTAGGGTCACCTTGTCTCACAGGGTTTGTTCCATGTGATCATCTCTCATATAGATTTGGGTCATAATAGAGGGGAAGTGCATGAACCTTTGGAAGGAAATTGCATATATTGTTTTAGAAACTTTAATTTTTACTGAATCCTCCATTCCACTCCAATGTAATTCATCTATAATTTCCTGTGCAAATTTCTCTGTTTGTTTTAGACCCAGTTACCATAGGGCTTATGTATAACAACTGCATTACTGCTAAAAAGGAAATTAATCTATGTGCTTGCATTTAGTCTTTTGTAACAACTAACATCTGCATTTTCCCCAGTTCTTGAAAGTAGTATTCATTCGTTTGATATATCCAGTGAGCCTGGATTTAAACAGACACAATTTGCTTTTTCTTATGGAAGAAAGGCATTTTGCTGCACCTCAGTTAAACAGTGCCAGTATGAACTATTGTAGTATAGGTGTATATTATATAAATCAATTATCACAATGTTGAGACAACCTGAAAATCAACATGTGAACAATTCATTGTACTGATATTGTTTTTAATTTTTTTTCTATTCAATTTTTAAACTTAGTTGATTGTATCCACATTTAGCCAGACTTAGAGAAGGTCCATTAAAACAAATGAGATTGAAAATATGATTAAGTCCAGATCCAGTGCTTTATATGCTAAATATAATGTGTGCATGTTTTTAAAACATTAACTTTTGAGAAGCACTGTAGCACAGTGGATAGAGTGATGTTTGGGCTCAGAAGATTTGAGATATGATACCATATTACTAGAAGATAGCAGAAATGATTTTAAATGATTAATGAAGGAGGCCAAAGGAGAAGGAAAAGGTGACAACTACGCAGTAAGACTAAAACAATGATTGTTGAAGAATTAAGCAATTTTTAAAATGATGGCAATGAAGAAACTGAAATAGTTTACATTTTTTTAACCTTGGTTTAATCATCAATCCAAAAAGGGGCTGCACCCCAGATATCGGAAAAAGACAGAGAGTTGCAAAAGTATTAGGAAGGAATAAGAAAAAATCCTTAAGAGTAAGGATTTCACTGGAGACCAAGTTCACTTGTCCTATTATATTCCTGATTGCTACATCCAGATATTGAAATATGAATAGTAAAAAAAAAATCCTGGAACAGAAAATCTAATTCATGAAAATGTAGCATCCCAAGAGAGCTTTACAGATGCCACAGTTCACCAAATGTATGAACTTTCGTCTGGAGAGAGAAGCTACAGGGATTCATACTGGGAAAATTGAAAGCCTTAGAAAAAGAGGGAGTCTGAACATGAGATGGATTCCCTCAATCGAGGAAGCCTTCAGTTTGCAAGACTTGACCAGGGGTGTTCAACACAGGACCCTTGGGAGGAAATATTTCACAGGGGGGGGAGCAAAGAAATGCTCTCCTGGTCTTTCTCCTCAATCATCTCCTCCACACCCACCAGAGTAGTGGCTGGTTTTGTATCATGCACAAGTGCCTCAAGGGCAGTCAAAGCCGCATCACCAAAGACATCTGATGTCAGCTGCCGATTGGAGTACCTCACCTACATAAAGGTCCATAGCAGCCAGCTCAGCTCCCTTCAAATCTATCCTCTGAAATGATGGGATGGCTGAATTTAGTCATCATTTTGATTTCCTGCAGTGGTGGTCCAGGTCCATGTTATATTGTGGGAAATGAATATACTTGAAAATAATTAACCACACCCAACAGGTCCATGTTCAAGGGAGGCACCAGCAGCATGGCAGAATTGACATTATATTTACAAAGAAACGTGTGTCATTATTACTTGGTGAAGCACAGGCTGGTATTACTGTTGCCTACTCTTGCTGCTCTCCTACCACTGGAAACATTCTTGACTTTTGTCAAGAAAAAAAAAACCAGGCTCCCTAGAAGACTGGGCAGAAGGGTCGAGTCCTGCATCAAACATTTGAAGGGCCATGGGAGCTCCTTCTTCTGGCCTTGTCGATCGAAATGCAAGAGGAGCTGAAATAACACAGGCCGGCAAAGCATCCCAACTTTCCATATGGTCGAAACGAAACAGGAGGAGTTTGCAGTGTTGTTGCGAGACCTCGCAGTAACCATGGTTTCCGCAGCGACGCTGCCGTCCGGTTCTAAACGCGGCTCCCAGCGTTGCCTTTGACGGCGGAGCTCTGAGACCCTTGCAAGGTTGTTACCTGGTGGCCAATGATCTCGTTGGATTGACCGTTATTGACAGAAGAGGAGAGGTACTGAGATAGAAGATAGGTTCGCGCTGTGCCTCCTGTGAGACTTTATTTCTTTATGCTGGCAGGATGAGGCTCGGGTTTCAGTTAGAACAGAAGCATAACGGGAGAGTAAAGAGCGCCACCACCATCCGCGGTTGGCGCAGGTCAGTTTGTGTCTCGCTGAAGCCCGTGTGGCTTCTTGTTCCCTAATTAATATGCACGTGATTGCGGACAAGCAGTCCGATCTCATTAACGTGAGAACAAATCCCTTCGTACAGTAACGGAGTTATTGCTCCTGACTGAGGACGTCTTTCCCGGGGCAGCCTTCTTCTTCCCCTCTTATCTCAAATCTCCATGGTCCTCAGCATGAATCCTAAATCATTTCTTGTCACTCAGGATTTTTTCCTGCTTGTTTACCTGGATAAAGTTTGCAGCGTTGGGGTGGGGGGGAGTGCAGGGGGGGGATTTATGAGAAAGCA
>JAHTLZ010000204.1:36471850-36489208 GCA_023846285.1 Phrynocephalus versicolor
TACATACATACATACATACATACATACATACATACATACATACATACCACACTCATCTGGCCCAAAAGGCTACTCTGGTCAGCTTACAACATTCGGAAATAGTGGAACAATATGCTGTACATAGTATAAAATAACCACAGCTAATATAACAAAGGAAAGTAAAAAACCCAAAACAAAATAAAAAATAAAATCAACTATGGTGATGTTACAGTTAAATTATAATTGTGCTGGTGGTGTTTAGTGTGATATGTATCCACTAAAACAAATATAAAATAGACTAGGTTATACCTTTATTGGTCACTACTAAAACAAAAAATGCAAGTTGAGCTTTTGATGGCAAGCCATCTTTATCAAAGCATTGTACCAAAAGTACGGTCTTGGCAAAAGATGTAGTTTGCCAGGCATTGAGATTCATGGCCAGATGGTATGAGCCAGGCACTCTTCTGATGGGGTAGGAAGCAAGGCTGGTGTTAAACTGCATCAAAGTCCAGGGCTGGGTTTCAAACCCTAGCTCTCCAAACAAAGGGACATAGGCCATGCCCACCTAAACCCCTCTTCCTTCTCTCCATTTGGCTCTTTTGAAGACCTTGGTCCCTGTGGTGGGAAGGGGTGGGGGTAGATAATTTAAATTTTGCCCAACTTCCAAATGGAGTCCATGCATCTACCTCCCCAGCCCACCCTGGGCCACGGGGACTATGGTCTGGAAAATGCCAAAAGGAAGCGGGGTTGTTTTTCTAGTCACACAGCTCATATAGCATATGAAGCTTGATGTATTTTTGAAAACTCATGTCCTGTTGAATGTGTTTCAAATGTGTGTTAGTTATCTGTATGTAGACTTAATAATAAAATGTACATTCCTTTTATCTTTGAAATCTTGTTTCCTGCAGCCATTCAGCCTTGAGGAGTTCTCAGCCTGTAGAGAAAGAGTTGTTTGAACCCCATCTCCTTAGACATTCTGTAAGCAGACTCTGAAAAGACAGATTTGTGTGGAATCAAAACAACAAATGTGTACACAGAGCCTACCTACCAGAAGGAAGGAATATTCATTTGCAAAACTCCATCGACTTCTAACAGCCAACACAGTAAACTTTTATAACCTAAAACCAATATTCTGTATAATAGAGCAGTTATATCTACAGTATCTTCATTAAAAAGAAGTGTAACCCAAGGTGCACAAGTGGAACTGTATATGAAAAACTTTTAATATTGAATGCCATCCTTATCTCACTTAATTGACTAATGAAACTTTATTTCGATAGATAGGCCCTATATACTATAGTAATGATAAAATGATTTTCTAAGTGCTAGTCCTCACTTGGGCAAATATCTGTCTCTCCACAACAAGGAAGTATCAGTATCAGCGTAGAACTCTTAAAAGTTTGAGCAAGTACAAAACATTTTTAGAGACAAACAACACTTCAAGGTTCAGTAAGTGTCCAAAGAGATCTAAACTTGCTCTGTGAATGCTGAATGGGGACTGTTGGGGAGAAGGAAAACCAGGAACAGAAGGGGAGTGGAAGAGTTTATCCTGTACATTTCCTCGGACGTTGCTGGAGCCCCCAGGCATCAAAATCTGTACTGAAATTATTATTCTTTCACAGCTCATGTTTGTATGCACGGCTGCCAGTACATTCTGCTTGTTGACTCAATCAAAGTCAATGATGCCATAGCATTAGCTAATCCATACATAGTCTTCTAGGCACAACTTTCCAGAGTCTCGTGTTTTTTCCGTGAAACCAAAGACCAAACTTGGAGCACACATGTCTACAGAGTATCTTTTCTACTATAATCTCTTTTATTCATGTTCCACATATCCTCCATGTTATCATTGTTCTGGGCTTCAGTTTCACCGCTTGGAATTTAAAATGATTTATGTCACAATCTACACAGCACAGTTTTCTGAAAACTTGTTCTAACAATTTCAAAGAAATCTGTGCTAAATACGAGGTAAATGTTTTAGAAAAGCCTGCCAGCTGGCTTAAATCCATGTAGTTCAGTTTTGCTGAGATTATGTTCTTAAAACCAAAATTACAAATGAAAACACATTTGAAAGAATTATACTCCATTCAAGTACTTTGTCTGGAGTCATCCTGTAAAAATCAGTGGAACTCTCTGAGGTGGAAGCAGCATGAGAACTAGAACTCAAATTCATTTAGGATTGCATGGGAGTTGTTGTTTTTACAGTATTTTACACCTTGCTGTTCTTTAAACTAGCCTCTTTCCCACACTCCATTTCCTAACTATAAATTGTACTGAGGTTTAAGCTTTTAATTTTCTTGGCTACATAGGGAGCAACAAATAACTTAGGCTTTATTTTCTGTCTTGCTGGGTCAAAGATTTGATTTATTGTGTCTATGTTATCACACAATCAAAATTTCATTCCCAGTGTTTGGTTGGGATAATTCTACACCCTGCCTATTTATTTTGAATGTCTCTTCTCGTTAATGTTACTGAAGTGTAATTACTAGCTATCTAAAATTATTAACTTTTCTTATTAGTCATGTATTCCCATAAATCTCTCTCTCTCTCTCTCTCTCTCTCTCTCTCTCTCTCTCTCTCTCTCTCTGTATGTACACATACAACAGTGCAACCCTATTGATAATTTATTTAAACGTAAGCACTACTGGATATAACTTATCTCAATACCAGGTATTGTAAATCTGAATATATTTAGAATGGAAATATAATTGCCTCAAGTTGTTTCTGTTCCAAATTTTTGTAGTTTCCTATTTCCAGTAAGATTTCCAGCCAGCATGTTGGAGAGGAAATTTTGGGTTGGATTCCACAGGAGGTTTTGTTTTGCTTGTTGCTTTAATTTTTCCAGAAGAAAACTAAAAAGCTAACATAATTGTGGAAAAGTTCAGTTTATTTCTTGGTTCTTTTCACAACGAAATGTTGCAATAGGAACTACACAACAACTGAAATAATCATGGAGGAGCCAAGTGATTAGTTATTTTTTACATTCCATCAGTAGTTTATGGGCTAAACCTCTTCTTGGTGGTTTAATTTGAAATGTCATAATTGTGTGGTACATAGAGGTAACTTTATAACAACAAAGGCATTTTTAAAGCATTTGCTTTTAGGAAAAGGATGCATGCAAAAATCCCAACCACCTATGTTTCAAAGTTTGTATTTATCAACAGATTGGAAGAATCGACTATATATCAAGATCAGGAACAGTTATTCACCCATAAATATCTACAGTCCTTTGCAGTGTGTAATGAAATTCATCAAAGAGTTTCAGAAAAAGATCAGTCTATGCTTTATAGACTACAGCAAAGTATGAGTTGTTCTGTAAGAAGCAGTTGTACCTCAGCACTTGATTGTCCTGATGTGTAACTTATATTGTGGACAAGAGGCTAGCTATAGGACAGATGGAGAGAATGGTTTAGTATAGGTAAAGATATCAGACAAGAGTGCATTTTATCCTGTTATCTATTCGACTTGCACTCAGAAAATATTATACAAAAACCTGGAGGACATTAAGCTAAAGAAGGAGTGAAATTTGGTGGAAGAATCATCAGTGATTTAATATAAACAGATGGCACCATCTTGCTGACAGAAAGCTGCAATTACTTGAAATGACTTTTAGTGAAAATGAAAGATGAAAGTGCTAAAGTGGGACTGCATCTGAATATTAAGAAGACCATTATCATGACTAGAAAGGGACTACACAACTTTAGTGCCGACATGAAGAAACTGATATAGTCAGACATTTTGTATACCTTGGTTCAGTCATCAGTCCAAATGGAGACCGTAGCTAAGAATCCAGAAGAAGACTGATACTCAAAGGGGCAGTAATGAAGGAATGAAGAAAAGATCATCAAATGTAAGGATGTGTCACTGGAGACAAAGTCCAAAATAATCCACAAGATTATACAGTATTTCCAATGACCATATGAGAGTATGAAACCAAAATTACAGTTAAGAATGTTGACAGGAAAATGGCTGATTTTAAATGTGGTGCTGGAGGAGAGCATTGAGAATTCCCTGGACAGTCAGAAGGACAAACAAGTGGGTCCTAGAACAAATCAAGCCTGAACAATCTCTAGAAGCAAAAATGTTGAAACTGAGGTACTCGTACTTTGGGCACATCATGAGAATGCAGGATTCCCTGGGGGAAAAAAACACAATAATGCTGAGAAAGGTGGAAGGCAACAGGAAAGAGGAAGACCAAATACAAGATGGACTGACTCCGACAGGCCTGGGTTTGCAAGAGTGTGCAACAGCTCTGAGCGGGGCTGTTGAAGACAGGACAGACATTTTGGAGATTTCTCACTCAGGGGATTGCCATACATCAATAACACCACCACCACCACCACCACAACAACAACAACGTACTTACCCAAACATGTAGGAAACAATGTTGGTCAATTTATTTCTCATTTAGGGAATAGTTTTAGTATATGATTCCCCTGTTGCCAACAATTATTCAATATTATTCAATACCTTAGGCATGCCCAGTCAATTCTGATAGCACTCCATTATAAAACTAGGAACCCCCAAATGGGTTTTTGGGGAATTTGTGGAAAAGCCACAATGTCTCTGGTAGTCAAAATAGCATAGGTTTTATTTAAATAAGGTTTTCCCAATGCTTTTAAAAATTAGTTTTGAAAAGTAAAAATATTATTAATTTTAAAAAGTATAACATATCAGTTTATATTAAATTTTGTAACTTAGAACATAGTATTAAATATATAAAAAGGTAAAAGGTAATGGTTCCCCCCGCACATGCACGCTAGTCGTGTCCGACTCTAGGGGCGGTGCTCATCTCTGTATTCAAGCCAAAGAGCCAATGTTGTGCAAGTCCATGGCCATGTGACCAGCATGGATGCAAGGAAACACTGTTGTACCTTCCCACTTTTTAGAGAGGTATCTATTTATCTAATTGTATTTACATACTTTCAAACTGCTAGGTTAGCAGGAGCTGGGGTTAATTGTGGGAGCTCGCTCCTCTGTGTGACACCCCAGGATTCGAACTGCTGAACTCCTGACTTTGCAACCAACAGTTTTTCAGTGCTCTAGCCCACTGATATGTTATATATTAAAACATACGTTTAAGAAGCCCACTGGGAACCATTTAGCCAATAACTACTTTAATCAAGTGGATAAACATGTTATCTGGAGCAGTTATAATTTACATTTATATAATACTACTTAACTAAAACTATGAATAACTGAATATTGGTTATTTTAATGTGATCCCCCAACACCCAGTCCCACTTTAGCACCTCAGAATGGGTCATTGTCTTACATACCTGAGCTTAAACTAGTAATATTTATTAATTATGGGAAAGCAGAGGAAGGTTATTGGAAAATATGTACAAGTATGGCTTCCTGCTATTTGCCAAAGCAAAGGTCAATGCTAGCAAATTCTTAAAAGAATAATGGAGAGAATGGGGGGAAATCTTATGAAAAGATTGTTTAACCTCCAAGCCCAATGTTTAAATTACTCCCCTCCAGCAAAATGGTTACTTTATCCTAACCCAAACAAATTTCACGAAGAACAATTTCAGCATTTGTACCTAAGAGAATATAGGCATTGCTTTTACTCGTGTAAATGCCTTCCAGGCTTCTAAGGGAAAGATGATTAATTCACCGAGTTTGCAACTATTTCCTTGTGGAGAGTGAGATAAGGGTCCTGGCTAATGGCTTGTTGAGAGCGTCCATTCGCATCTCATGGTCCTCACTTTGGAAAGTGTGGCTCAGTGCCAGCTTTGGTTTTTATTCTAAAACAGCCCTTGACTTTATGTCAGAGAAGCATGTCCTCAGCATTGGCTTGCTGGGAGGAGGAGGAGGAGGAGGGAGGGAGGGAGGGAGATATGAGGCCAGAGGAAATCGCATTCTTCCAAAGGAAATGCCCAGCTAATTTTAAGGCAATAATGGCTATATGATCAGGCAACCATCCTAATATCCATTTTCTTAAAAAAAAAATTCCATTAGGCTTGTTTCCAAATAAAGGTCAAAGGCAAGCAAAGGTAAAAGATGGTAAAAGCCCATCAATCAGAATGAAACATACTTGCGTGTCAACTTACACTACTTTCATAACCAAATTCGCTCACTCAGCTAGATTTACTTTTGAAGAGACAAGCACAGGATTGGACTGTTAAGCATATGGTTGATCTTGAAATCAGTGGAAGCTGCAATTCTGGCTGAATTGTGCTTGGTATGCTGGTGGGGGTGGGGGGATCTACCAATTTTTGTCAACATTCCACAAAGATTTAGAAGTTTCCTCTGCTGTACAAACAAATAAGTCAGTGTTTGTACCAGTTTAGTATCTCAAACCACAAGAGACAGTTCTCTCAGGACCTGGTCCGGGATGTGAATGTCACTGAGCCTCTGGGGAACAGTGACCATGCTGCAATTTCCTTTGCCATGCATGTCGGAGGAAGAGTGTCAACCAAATCAGACATAAAAACCCTTGATTTTCGAAGGGCAAACTTCCCTCAGATGAGGAAACTAGTTAGAGAGAAATTGAAGGGGAAGGTTAGAAGAATCCAATCTCTTCAGAGTGCATGGAGCCTGTTTAAAACAACAATAATAGAGGCCCAGCACAAGTGCATACCACAAAGAAAGAAGAGCTCATTTAAGTCCAAGAGGACACCGACATGGTTAACGAATGGAGTTAAAGAGGCTCTAAAGCGCAAGGAGAGGTCTTTCTGCAAATGGAAATCCTCCCCAAATGAGGAAAATAAAAAGGAACACAAACTCTGGCAAAAGAAATGTAAGAAGATGATAAGGGAGGCAAAGAAAGATTTTGAGGAACACATGGCTAGCAATATAAAGGGTAATAATAAAAGCTTCTTTAAATATGTTAGAAGTAGAAAACCTGCCAGAGAACCAGTTGGCCCTCTGGATGGTGAGGGAGGAAAAGGGGAGGTTAAGGAGGACTTGGACATTGCAGAGAAATTGAATGAGTTCTTTGCGTCTGTCTTCACGACAGAGGACCTTGAGCGGATTCCGCTGCCTGAGCCTCCCCTCTTGACCAAAGAATTAAATCAAATACAGGTTAAAAGAGAGGTGGTTTTAGGACTAATTGATAAATTGAGGATTAACAAGTCACCGGGTCCAGATGGCATTCACCCAAGGGTTATTAGGGAACTGAGAAATGAAATTGCAGATCTCTTAACGGTTATATGCAACTTGTCTCTTAAAATGGCCACAGTGCCGGAGGACTGAAGGATAGCAGATGTCACACCAATTTTTAAAAAAGGAAGGAGGGGGGACCCGGGAAACTACAGGCCGGTTAGCCTTGCATCTGTCCCAGGGAAGATGGTGGAAAGCCTCATCCAAGAGAAAATCTTAAAACACATAGAAGAACGAACCTTGCTGAGAGAAAATCAGCATGGCTTCTGTAAGGGTAAATCTTGTCTGACAAACCTTTTAGAATTTTTTGAAAAGGTCAACAGGCATGTGGATTTGGGTGAACCAGTGGATATAATCTATCTGGATTTTCAAAAGGCTTTTGACACAGTCCCTCACCAAAGGCTGCTGAGAAAATTGCACAGTCAGGGGATAAGAGGACAGGTCCTCTTAGGAATTGAGAACTGGTTGAGATCCAGGAAACAAAGAGTAGGTGTCAATGGGAAATTTTCACAATGGAGAGAAGTGAAAAGCGGTGTGCCCCAGGGCTCTGTCCTGGGTCCGGTGCTTTTCACTCTGTTCATAAATGACCTGGAGACAGGGATAAACAGTGAGGTGGCCAAGTTTGCAGATGACACAAAACTTTTCCGTGTGGTGAAAACCAGAGAAGATTGTGAAGAGCTCCAGAAGGATCTCTCCAAACTGGGGGAATGGGCTGAGAAATGGCAAATGCGTTTTAATGTAACCAAATGTAAAGTAATGCATATTGGGGCAAAAAAATCCAAACTTCATCTATCAACTCATGGGCTCTGAGTTATCCGTGACAGATCAGGAAAGAGATCTTGGTGTGTTGGTGGACAGCTCCATGAAGGTGTCTCCCCAATGTGTGGCAGCAGTGAAGAAGGCCAATTCCATGCTAGGGATTATCAAAAAGGGGATTGAAATTAAAACAGCCAACATTATAATGCCATTATACAAAACAATAGTAAGGCCCCACCTGGAGTATTGTGTACAATTCTGGTCACCGCATCTCAAGAAAGACATAGTGGAACTGGAAAAGGTGCAGAAGAGAGCAACTAAAATGATTACTGGGCTGGGGTACCTCCCTTATGAATAAAGGCTAAAACATTTGGGCCTCTTTAGTCTGGAAAAAAGGCGCTTGAGGGGGAATATGATTGAGACATACAAAATAATGCAGGGTATGAGTAAAGTGGATAGAGGGAAGCTCTTCTCTCTCTCCCAAAATACCAGAACTAGGGGACATACACTCAAATTGAGGGCTGGGAGAGTAAGAACTGACAAAAGAAAATATTTTTTCACCCAGCGCATTGTAAGTCTATGGAACTCCCTGCCGCAGGATGTGGTGATGGCATCTGGCCTGGATGCCTTCAAAAGGGGATTGGACAGATTCCTGGAGGAAAAGTCCATCACAGGTTACAAACCATGATGGAGAAACCAGGGTACTTCAAGGGCCAGATGCAGGGGAGTGGTATCAGGAGACAGGTATCTAGTCTCATGCGCTCCCAAACGCATCTGGTGGGGCCGCTGTGAGATACAGGAAGCTGGACTAGATGGGCCTTTGGCCTGATCCAGCATGGCTCTTCTTATGTTCTTATGTTCTTATGTTCTCTTCCTGGGGGAATCCTCACAACCTTCATTATTCTGTATGTTTTGCTGACCATTCATTCATTCATTCATTTGTTCATTCAATTTGATTTATACACTGGCCATCTAGCTACAGATTGTTGTAAACTACTCTGAAACAAACCACAATAAAACAAATACAAACAAGAATCAATAATACAATAAAAATAAACAATTAGTAGAAGAGGCAGTGGAGAGAACAACTAGAACATAAGGTATACCACTGGGAGTTATGTCATGGATTCTGGAAAAGCCTGCTTGGATAACAAGGTTTTTTTTTTAACATTTGTTCAAATGTTTCCAGTGAGGAGGCCAGGCACAGTTCAGAGGGATGAGAGTTCTAAAGGTGAGGGGCCACCACCAAGGAGACTCATTTCCTCATTTTTCTTTTTCCTGGCCTCCCTCAGGGCCAGAGCCTGCAATCGCCCTGCCTGGGAAGTGCAGGTAGCATTGGCAGTCCTCACTGGAAGAAAATGCTCTGAAACATCATATTTCCTGACATATTCTCTCTCATTTGCCTTCCACCTCTATCAGTATCTCCCCCATCATCAAAAATACAAGTGTAGATGGAAGGTAGAATAGTGATAACAATCAGATCAAAGGAAATGTCCTCTCACTGCGCAGAGATGAGTATACATCAGTGGGAATAAAATTTCACTAAGTGGCTGAAACTGCATCCCACATACTGTTAATATAACAAGTAATGTACCAAAGAGTGTAGAAGTGCTTTTTCTCCAGTTTTGAAAATTAAAGCAGGAAAGTCCAAATTTGTTGTAAACTAGATGCAAATACCATTCCCAGAGAAGAAAGGGCACCTGTTCTAAACAAATGAAATGGTAGGTAGTGGAGCTGCCAGGATCAGTGGAAGAATTATTAAATATTGTTTTTGTCACAGACTGGACTAAACCATCTAAGTCCGTGCCTGGTTGCCTTCTGGAAACCGATCTGTATGAGACAGCAAGCGATATGAGCAGGACAAAGCAGAATATTGACAAGCAGCTGCTGTTATATCTATTGTTAATGGAGAAGCTCTCTGATGGAATGGATCATCTAACTTCAGTTTCTGGAATCTTACAAGTGGTTTGGTATAGCAGAGCCAACTTAAAACAACCAAATCACGATGCTGTTGAATAACGATGCAATGCAGCCTTGTTCAAGAAATACCCACTATAGCATATGATATTTTAAAGTAGCAAAGAAGGAAGGTGAAAGTGAAGGTAGGGGGAGTATCTGTTATTTCTGCTACTGAATCTACAAAACAGATCAGTTAGTGTAACTGTCTTTGCCCTTGCTGCTGCATCTGCCGCCACCATGGCCACCTCTGGATCGGCCAACCAATCTTTGCTCTTCAGCCCCCTTCCTCTGCCTGGGTCATGGCAACTGGGCTTCTTTTTCTTGAGAGATTGAAACATTTTGCTGCTCATCCATACAGCTTCATCAGTCTGAAAAGAGCTAGTTGCGAGCCCTCCATTTTATAGCTCACTTTGGCCTCTTGTCACCCTGGTCTGAAATAGGTTCATAAGATGAACCATGGCCTGAATAGGCTTGTTAGGTAAACAACAGTCTCAATAGGCCTTTAGGTGAACAATGGCCTAAAGTGCTGAAACCTACAAAGGATGAGTTGTTAGCTATGGCCTTGGTGCTGAAGGCATGAAGTACAGTGGTACCTTGTATAAAGGAATTAATTCGTTCCAAATGAAATTATGTTAAGCAAATTTTCCTTTATACAAATTCCTATAGGAATGCATTGAAAACGGAGTGATCTCATTTTTATGTTGTATGGATTCTCCCCATAGACGATTATCTTAAGCAAATTTCCCCTATCTCCAGAATTTTTTATGTTGTACAAATTTTATGTTATACAAGCTGTTTGTTATACAAGCGTCCACTGTATTTTCGATTTGTCTGGGTATTGTTGAAATCACAGCCCAATAAGTGGCAGATAAACTTACCTGGATGACTGAGAATCTTCACAGACCCCTTCCTCTGCCTGCCTCCAAGAGTGGAAAAGTTAAGACTACCTGGTATCCCAGAACTGGCAGGACTTCAGAGTAGGGTGTGCTGCAGCAATGCGAAGGTTCCTGATAAAACAGAAGGGCCTGCCTTTAAAAGAATACAAATGTGTTTGGGGGCAGCAGGGCACAGGAGAGCCTTGACTGAAATGCAGATTCCTCTGCTTTAGAAGGTGAAGTAATCACAGGGAAAATAATTAGTTTCCCTTTGATGCAACAGGGGAAAAATATTATAGCTATGGTGGTACCAGTTGTTGAGCTTTAAACATCTGGCAAGTGCTGTTCCTAATATTTAAACATAAATACAATTAACTGCCCACTAAATCTCTGCAGTTTGAACATAACTGATGAACAAAGTTAGAGCCATGTTAGATACAGAGGTGCCCAAAGGCATCATTATTTTTTTCTTTGACGCCTCTTGCCAATGACTCTTTTTTATTATTGCATTGTCTTTTTCTTGTGTTTTATTGTTCCTTTAACCTACTGTTAACTACCCGGAGTTCCTTTGGAAGACGGGCGGTATAAATAAATAAATAAATAAATAATCAGTAACAAGCAAGAATGTGTTATCCACAGAAGAGATGAAAGGTAATGTTTTTTTTTTTTAAAGAGCAAGCATCTTCTCTTTTTTTCTACTTCTGGTATGTGTTTTTATATTAATATGCAGGTATACTACACATATTTTTAAAAGAATCATTTGGAATTGGGTAAATAAAGAGAAGAAAATGACTGATTCAGTTATAGTTTTAATGTTTATTATTTACTATGAAGAACTGTATAAAGTTCACTGTATGCATCACGCTTGCACATAACCTTCACTAAATGGGATTACAATCTTTCACACACTCTGACAGTCTTAATATTTATGTTTCTGCCATTATAAAACAAAAATCTTGCGCCTGTCCCACGTTCTGACCCCTCAACTCACTGCCATGTGTCCTGGAACCACCCCATCAGCGCCTCCAACCTGTCCTATCTCCTTTTGAATGCCAGGTCGGTCCATAATAAGACCCCCATCATCTATGATGCCATCTGTGATGGGAGGGCCGACCTGGCTTGTATTATGGAGACCTGGGTGGGCGCAGAGGGGGGAGCTTCCCTCGCCCAGCTGTGCCCGCCTGGGTTTCTGGTTCAGGGAGTGGGCAGTTTGGAGGGTCAGAAGGGGGGAGGGGTTGCCATTGTGTACAGGGAATCTCTTCATGTGACCAGGGCCTCGACATTGGTTAGTCCGGGGTTAGAATGCCTCCACCTGTTGGTAGGTCAGCGGGATAGATTTGGCATTGTGCTGGGCTACCGCGCTCCCCGCAACCCAGCACAATCCCTGCCAGAGCTCTCTGAGTTCGTCGTGGCAGCCCTTTTGAAGTCCCCCTGGCTTCTGGTTGTGGGGGATTTCAATGTGCATGCCGGTGGCGAACTATCTGGTGCAGCTCTGTAATTCATGGAGTCCACGACCTCCATGAGCCTATCCCAGCATATTTTTCTGGGAGTTGAGTCATGGCTACTGGACTTCTTTTTTTGAGAGATAGAAACGTTTCGCTGTTCATCCAAACAGCTTCATCGGTCTGAGTATAGCTAGTGCAAGAGACCCTTCTTATAGTCAGCTTGACCTCTTGTCCCCTGGTCTGATTGGCTCATAAGATGTACAAAGCCTTAATAGGCTCGTTAGGGAGACATTAGTGTCCATGGCCTTAAGGTAAACAATGGCCTAAGGTGCTGAAACACATCAAAAATGGATCAGCACCTTAGGCCATTGTTTCTTCACAGACGTATCCCAGCATATTTCTTGCCCTACCCACAGATGTGGACATACCCTTGACTTGGTTTTTTCCTCCATGTCGTGAGATTCTTGTCTGGAGGTGGGGGACATCGTCTCCCTTCCTGTGTCATGGTCAGACCATCACCTGTTGTCCTTTTCCCTGTCAATCATTCCCCCCCTCACGGGGATCACTGGTCCCTTGTTTGGGCACTCCCCCGGAGGCTTCTGGATCCTGCTCGGTTCCGTGAGGCCTTCGGGGAGCTTCCTGGTGGCCTGGCTGATGATTCGGCCGAGGCTACGGCTGATAAATGGTTCGAAACAGCTTCCCGCGCCGCTGACCGAATCGCCCACAAGCGCCTCCTCCGCTGCAGAGCTTGATCTTCGCCGTGGTTCACGGCGGAGTTGAGAGCGATGAAGCAGGAGCAGAGGAGGCTTGAGAGCAGCTGGAGACGCAGCTGGACGGTTTTTAATAAGACTGCTGTTGTAATCCAGACTAGGCACTATTCCTGTGCGATCAGGGAGGCCAAAGCATCTTACTACTCCCTGAGAATTGATGAGGCCTCGAACCGCCAGGCGGAGGTCTTTCGGGTGGTTCGAGACCTCACCAATCCTAGTCTGGCAAGGCCTCCTCCTACTGATTTCAGTAGTGAGAACTTTGCAGTCCTCTTTAGATCGAAAATAGAGGCCATCCGGGCCGGCTTCGAATCCGGTTGCACTAGCCCTCCCTCGCCATCCCCTGTTGCTTCACACACACACACACCGCTCTCCTCGATTGGTTGAGTTTGGGCCTGTCTCCTCTTCGGAGGCCTCCAGGGCAATTGCCCATTGCCGACCCGCGGCCACCCCCTTCGACCCTTGCCCATCATGGCTCATAAAAGCTGCCAGGGGGACTATGCCTGAATGGGCTTCTGCCATCGCCACTGCCTCCTTCAGCGAGGGGGTTTTTCCCTCCCGCTTGAAGGAGATGGTGGTAAAGCCCATTTTGGGGGAAAAACAGGCTTGGCATTGGACCAATTGGCCAACTATCATCCAATTGCCAATGTTCCCTTTATGGGCAAGGTCATCGAGAGGGTGGCCGCGATTCGGATTCAATCATTTCTGGAGGAGCAGCGGTGCCTTGATCCATGCCAGTCTGGGTTCAGGCCTGGCCGGGGGACCGAGACAGCTCTGGTCGCGCTGCAAGATGACCTAATCCAGGCGGCTGACAGGGGTTGCTCTACTCTGTTGGTTCTCCTGTATTTGTCAGCGGCCTTCGATACCGTCGACCACGGTATCCTACTGGGCCGGCTCTCTGAGGTAGGTATCGGGGGCACTGTTCGCAGTTGGCTCCGGTCCTTCTTGGAGGCTCGGCTCCAGTATGTGCAGCATGGTGGAGAGTTGTCGGCCCCCTGGACACTCCCTTGTGGGGTTCCGCAGGGCTCATCTCTCTCCCCCATGCTGTTCAACATCTATGTAAGATCGCTGGCTGGGGTCATTAGGAGATTTGAAGTCTGCTGTCATCAGTATGCTGATGACACGCAGCTCTATCTCTCCTTTTCCACCTCTGCAGTGGAAGCTGTCCAGACTCTCGACCAGTGCCTGGAGGCGGTCATGGCTTGGACCAGGGCCAACAGGCTCAAACTCAATCCCAAGAAGACCGAGGTGATGTTCTTTGGGAATTCTCTATCTGGATACGGAGGCCCTGTCCCCAACTTGGGGGGAGTTTCCCTCCAGCTGTCGGACAGGGTTCGGAATCTGGGCGTGGTCCTGGATTCAGCACTATCCTTGGACACCCAGGTAGCTGTCGTGACCTGGACCGCATTTTATCATCTCCACCTGTACCTAGATGGGGACTCCCTGAGAACAGTGGTGCAAGCACTCGTGATATCGAGGTTGGACTACTGCAACACCCTCTACATGGGGTTGCCCTTGACTCTCCTCCGGCGTCTGCAGTGGGTACAAAATGCAGCGGCCAGGCTGGTGGTGGGTGCACGTCGTTATGACCACTTCACCCCAGTCTTGGCCCGCCTGCATTGGTTGCCCGTTGCGTCCCGGATCAGATTCAAGGTCTTGGTTTTAGTTTATAAAACCCTCCATGGCTTGGGACCGGACTACCTTGCAGAGCGGATCACCCAGAGATTAACTTCGGCCCGACCAGTTCGGCAGTCACGAGTGCACTCGCTTTGGGTTGCCACCCCCCGGGAGGCCCGAAGAACTTCAACTCATAATCGGGCCTTCTCGGTGGCTGCCCCCTCAATGTGGAACAGCCTCCCCAGCGAAGTGCGCTCTGCAGAGTCCCTGCTGGCCTTTCACAGAGCCTTGAAAACCCTCCTGTTCCGCGAGGCCTTTGGAGACCAAGTTTAAATTGTGTTTTTTTCCCCCGCCATCTGCTCTTTGGTTAGCTCTACCTGTATGACTTTTACTGAGCTATACTCGTTTTGATCAGGGTGCATTCATTTTAACTCATTGTTGTTTATGGCTTTGTATTCGTGTTCTGTATATTTGCTGATTTGATCAGCCTTGTAAGCCGCCCAGAGTTCCTTAGGGAAGATGGGCGGGGTATAAATCCAATAATAAATAAAAATAAATAAATAAAAATGAGGCAGATACTGCCTATGATGTGCATTTGGAAATGAACCAAGAAAAAGATTCTTAGAGAATAGTGTGGTAGTTAATTCATCTTACACTTTTGTGAGATAAAGCTGTATTTAAATCATCTTGTTGTCTTACTAAGTTATACTAGTTATACCAGTTATACTAAAGTTATACTAAGTTATACTAAGTTATACCAGTTAACTAAGTTATACTAAGTTATACCAGTTATACTAAAGTTAGCAAAACAATAACTGTGAAAATAAAGTTTTTTTAAAAAAATAATCTACCCTAAGGTATTTAACTTTATGGATAAAATACTGTAACAATCTAATTACTCAGATATTACACCACCTTTTAAGTTCAGAGAAATTATGTTTTAAATGTATTTTTCTTTATTGTAATGTATTCTTGGAACTGTAATAACTGAAGAAGGGCATTGCTTCCAACTAAAGTAATGGTGCTTTAAATAAAAGTTATTAATGATGCACAGAAATACATTTTTATAGAATGCAGCCCTCAAGGAAATAACTCAGATTTAATTCTACTGAAAATACAACAAATAGCAAGTGTGTTATTTTGGTGGTTACTCAGAAATAAACAGAACCAATTTTCATATAGCCTCTTGGGTTTACCACATTAGTTGAGCATTGCACGGAGTTCAACCTTGCCCTAAGCCAGGTCATTAAGGTACCAGGTGATGCTATTTCTGGTTCTTCGCTGTGCTGACTTACCAGTTCATTCATATGATTAAGTGGAATGTGATTTCTGGCCCAGACAGCTTTGGTGGTTTCCTGGGACAAGGACATTTCCCCTCCATTCATCCATCAAAAGGGTACCTGAAGGCCAACATGACAGTTATCTGTTGAACTAATACAGATGACCTATTTTCCCAAAGATGAGAATGCTGTATAAGTTTCCAAATACTCCTCAACTGTCCTCCACAGCCATTATAATCACTCATTGTGCGTGAGGAACTAAACCTTTGATCCTCCAGCAGTTTTAGACTTCATTTCCAGAAGACCCGATCATCCTGGCCAACAATAAGAGGTTTTTGGAGGTCTGGCCCCAATCAGCTAGGAAACCAAAGGTTCTCAATGCTAATTTAGAGACACGGATGAATCTTTCTTTCTAGCACTGCTGGTGAAGAAGGGAAGGATGAAATATTGTGGCACCTAAGATTTGTTTCCATGGGAGCTTTCATGGATCAAAACCAACTTTCTCAAAGACACTGTGGCAGTCCTTCATTTTCAGCCCAATAAATATCTGCTTTTCCATATGAAAACCATTCATATGAATGCAGATCAAGGATGGGGGGGGAGTGTTCGGAGACCATGGTGCATTTCATAATAGATTGATAAATGGGCCAAAGCTTACTGAGACAGCCACCACAGACTGTTGGCATCTGGCAATCATCCAGAGTAATGTGGCTGAGCAAGGCTCATCCGTGACACTGGATTGCCCGAGACAGACATGATAACACCTACATAGAGAAGCTGATTGCACTGGTAGCTGTCTTTTCTTTAAATACAGGCAAATACATTAGATCCTCTATTCAAGTACTAGCCTTATATAGAAGGACCAGGACAAGAGGTGTAACATTTCTGAAAATGTTGAAGCTATGTTGTAAAAACTGCAAAGGAAGGAAGAGGAAAAAGAAAGAAAAAAGAAAAAGGGGAGCAATGGGTTCCCCCCCCCCCCCATTTTCCTCCCAAAGTTTCCACAAATTTTACATCTCTAACCAGGATCAGGGCTTTAAATGTTAGTTTAAAACATGTTCATTAAGATTGATGGTTAGAAATATGGATATCTATCTACTGTCAGTATTGAGAAAGGTACAATTTGATTCACTTATGGATCTATTAATTAAACAAATGATGTTATTTTGGTAATAAAAGAGAATGCATTTAAAAAGAAATACCTGTTTGTCATCATTACACCCAGTATACATTTTTTTCTGGTTCCTTTAAAAATTTTCTTTTTCTGTATTTTTTTTTAAGTTGCCCTCTCAATTTGGGCACCTCCCAAGAATATTGTAAGCCTGCCTAGATGCCCGAAGCACATCCAATCTCGCCTGATTTCGGAAGCTAAGCAGGGTCGGCCCTGGTTAGTACTTGGATGGGAAACCTCCAAGGAATACCAGGTGCTGTAGGCACCTGGAGTGGGAACTGGCAAACCACTCCAGTATTCCTGCCAAGAAAACTCCATGGGCATGGAGTCATGAAGAGTCGGTCACGACTGTAACGACACAACACACACACACACACACACACACACACACACACACACACA
>JAHTLZ010000204.1:36489218-36504262 GCA_023846285.1 Phrynocephalus versicolor
ACACACACACACACACACACACACACACACACACACACACAAGTATATTGTACTATAAATCCTGCAGTTATGCCGGATGTGGATGGTGGGGTCCATAGTGCAACAGACAGGGTGGGGGAGGCATAGGATCTAACAGCTGCTTCATTTTGTTGATGATTTGTACTTGCTTCCTTCAAACTTATATGTATAGTATAGTTCACTCATCTTGCAAACACTGTACATTATTGGTTTGAATGAAAAGAGTGTGTAAAGAATTCTGCACTCTTTCCATATAGAAGTGATTGATCCACTGGGGGACATGATAAGGAGGTATCTCCAATTTGATTTTTACTGCTAGGGCTAGAAGGACATCTGTACAGGACCTTATGGCAATTATAAAATAACAGGGCTGATTTAGCATACCGAGCACCTTGACTTGGACAGGTGGGGACCAGCTGCTTGAAGATGGATTGTGGAGCTAAATCCAACCCAGGAAAGTCCTGCAGTGGCTTGACACAAAGCAGAAAATCCCTTTGGATGAGCAGCCTTGATTAAACAGAGTTCCCTGGCAGTTTCAAATGTTTCCTAGGCTGTGAACCCTGAAACCCCACTGACTGCAGTGGAACTTTGCCAAATGCCTTCAATGGGGTGCTTGCATATGGCCAACAGCCATTCAGAATTCTTCTTATCCTTAGGTCTGTCCCAAGACATCCTTTTTACCATGAAGTATGATCAGGCCAAAGCAGTCATTAAGCAGCGGGTTACTGACTCAGAACGGCAACTGGATCTAGCTTGCTCCCCTGCCTTTATTGTTAATGACTCCTGTAGGTATCTATCTCTCCCAATGAGATATTTAGCCAAGCTTGAGATACCCACCCACCGGAGGGCCTTTACCTTGGCCCAATGTCATGCCCTCCCTTCTGCTGTTCTTGAGGGACGATATCGGAGATCTCCCTATTCGGAGAGGCTATGTCCCTGTGACTCTGGCAATATTGAGTCAACGGAACATGTACTGCTTTACTGTTCCTTCTATAAAGACACCCGGGCTAAGCTTATATCTCCAATAATCTATAAATATCCAGGACGCTCTGGTCATTATTATACTCAATTACTTCTATCAGATATGAATTTTTCTGTAACATATAGTGTGGCCAGGTTCTGCGCCGCAGCGATCAAAATCCGCAGGACAATGACCAGCGTCATCACTTAACTAAAAGTACCACTTACGATACATAGCTCCTAAGTAACAACAACTCTTGACTAACAAACAAATGTGGGATGTCTTATGTGTATGGAACAGTATGTATATACAGTATGTACTTTGATGTCTTTTGTATATCTCTATCTTGATCTTCCTCTACGGCTCGTTGACATCACTAATTCCTCAGATACTAATAAGTTATAGCCTCGTGATGGTCAGGATGGATTTCTGGGCAGTTTCTATACTATATTATATTATATATTTTATATATAATATATTTTATATTCTGTATTTTATGTCTTATCTATTTTACTACTATTTATATACCGTATCCTATTGCTGGTCACTGACCGTAATAAAGATTGATTGATTGATTGATTCAGAATTCTTGAGAGCAATGCCAAAATTATTTAACATGCAACACGCTCCATGATCATCCTAATGGGAGGTGAGATAAGTTATTATTAGGAGGGAACAACCCCCCCTTCCTTATGGGACAAGTTGGATTAACGACCCCACCATCTCCAAATGCTCCCTTGGGCTCCTGCACAAAGAGCAGCACTTAATTTACAAAAACAAGATTCCCCAGACTAAAACAAGACCATGACTTTGCACAGCGGAAGAGGAATGCATAGGGTGACCACTTGTGTATCACTGACAATTATGCAGATATAGAAACAACTGAACATGAGAACACAGCTCCCCAATACCTTGGTACAGTATGGCTAGAATATTCTGGGAATCCACGGAAGTAACATTCCCCATCTCCGGAAACAATTGCTACCATTGGAAACAATGGAGATGCATTCCACCTGTCCTGCTGGGAAGTCTATGACCAGAGAGATGTCCTTAGTAGTACTAACAGTCCAGGGGCTTATATCTGATCTTGGGCAGCCTTCCATCATTGTGCGTGTGTGTTGTGTGTTATAGTCATGGCTGACTCTTCGTGACTTCATGTCTATGAAGTTTTTCTTGGCAGGAACATTGGAGTGGTTTGCCAGTTCCTACTCCAGGTGCCTACAGCACCTGGTATTCCCTGGTGGTCTCCCATCCAAGAACTAACCAGGACCGACCCTGCTTAGCTTCTGAAATCAGGGGAGATTGAATGTACTTAAGACATCTAGGCAGCAGTCCTTCCATCATTGGGTGCCTTCAAATAGAAGACTGAGCTTCCTTCAACAAAAGCAGAGTTCCCAGCCTTGGGTAACCCAGAAATCTCAGCCAGGACAGCTAGCTGCTAGTCTTCTGGGCACTGCATTCCAGAACTCTTGGGTTGCCCAAGGCTGGGAAGCCATTGAACTAGAGGATCTTCCTCTTAAAGAAGGACATGTGATGCAACCCCTGAAAACACAGGCTGCAGTGCTTTTCATCCCTTCTTCAGAGGGGCCAGCCTGGGACTCGAAGTTGAGTTCATTGAGTTCAATCCCAAGATCCTTGTCCTGCCGCTGATATTAAACACGGGGTTAGGGCGGCTCAAGAGGCGCTGGTGGAAGAACTAGGGTGGGGGGATGAGGTGAGGTCTGTCCTCTGCAAGCAGCCCGCAGGAGCAGCGCCGCTGGCCCTCTAAAAGCTGTCTGGGAAGGAGCTGGAGAGCGCCAAGAAGGCCAGGGGGCGAAGCAAGAGGAGGAGCCGCGGCCGCGGAAGAGGAGGCGGAGGAGGGCGCGCTACTTCGAGTCCTATAAAAACGAAGAGGCTTCTTCACTCCCGCTGTGGGCTGGATCGGTGCTGCTGGCCAGGCCGCCTCTCGCGCTCCCCGTCCCTTGTGGAAAACCCAGAAGCTGAAGTAAGTTCTTTCCTCGGGCAACTTTCTGGCCTCTCTCTTTCCAAAGAACCCCTTGATTTGTAAACTGCGCTCCGTTTCTCATAGCACGTCTAGTCCGATATCTTTTTCTTCTTTCCTTTTTTTTAAAATAAACGATTTATTCTCTCTCTCTTTGGATCTAGAGATCCTTCCAGCAGGAAATCGTGGAAGGCAAGATTTGCACATAGGGTCTGGTCGCTGAGGGGGAAATGCCGCAATAGTGTATATTTGTTTTTCCCCTCGGGAACTTAAGTTGATGCAAGTCGCTCGCAACTTTCATGTCCATTGCAGCGATCATCAACTCTAAAGCGAGCCCGGGAAGCGGTTAGTTGAGCCTTGAGAAGCCACGGGCGACAAAGAGGTCCTTAAGGAGGTCCCTTAAGTGATGCGTCTCTGATCACCTTGTCCTCCTGGCAGGAAGTATCCAGGAGCGGCGCAGCGAAATTGGTACATCCCTTCTCCTCGCAGGGTTGGGCGTGCGCTTCGTGCAGGCGATTTCTTCTGGGAAAGGTGCTGAACTTAAAAGGGAAAGGTGCAACTCTTTCAGGCTTTGGAACAGGGATTCTCTTGCTTCTTTCGACAGCCCTTTCTCTTTTTAGAAGGTGAAGACCGTGCATGCTCCCGTCTGCAGTTTTTGTTGCAGGCTCAAAAGAGCCGCCTTCCCAAAACCTTTCCAAGTGCGTTCGGGCCGCCGTCCCAGTGCTGACAATGCCGGTGGGCGTTAGGAGAGCAAAACACGCCGATTTACAACGGACTCGTGTGTGTAGCGTACGGGGCGAATAATTCGTTTTTTGTTTTTTAAATTCTGACAGCGAGGAGAAATCCGGATGGGGTTTTTTTGTTGAGTTTTCTTACTGGACGACCCCCCCTAATTCTCGGCATATGTTTGTTTGTACCCTAACGATGTAGGCAGACACAAACTAAAGAGAACAAAACTAAAAGGGTTTCTGGTCAATGTATGCTGGATGGGATGCCCAGTAAAATAGAGCAAAATAAATGTTGGGGGATACTGTTTCATATACAGATCCACTTTGGAGTGGAATAGTCTTGTTTCATAGACTTGCAGATCGAATCGGTCTTCTTTTGCTCTCCTTTGCGGACGGAGGCCCTGTTAATCTACAGTAGTAAAACGGATAGATCTTTTCACACTTTAAAAGTCCAGAGCCCTGTTTCCTGGCATGGTTTGTTTGTTTGCTTGCTTGCTTGCGTTTTTATTTTTTGGGGGACAGAGTAGACCCACTGATTCTGCAACTCATGCAGATGGCTCTGGCCCGTGAAATCTTCAAATTCATTCCTGTGCAAGTTGCATATACAGTGGACCCTCGTATAACAAATGGTTTGCATAACATAAACTTTGTACAACATAAAAAATTCCGGAGATAGGGGAAATTTGCTTAACATAATCGCCTGTGGGGAGAATCCCTACAACAGAAAAATGGGATTACTCCGTTTTCAATGCATTCCTATGGGAAATTCGTATAGAGGAAAATTTGCTTAACATAATTTCATTTGGAACGAATTAATTCCTTTATACAAGGTACCACTGTATTTACTCAAAGCAGATGTAAATCCAGCTGAATTAAATGGGATTCAGTGTACCTACTTAAGACCTCAGCAAGTGTGTGCAACAGTGGCAGCTTCACTGATCCCGTTCCACCCACATGGATAAATACACAAATTGAAGGTCAAGAAGTGTAACAGGTTACAAAGCCAATTTAATCATTTAAGTTTTTAAGATGTCTGTTAATTTCTCCTAGTTGAAATAGTGATCTTAGAGACAGTAAATTTAATTTAAAAGCTCAAGAAATTCTAATTGAGCAGCAAAACATTTCAATCTCTCAGGAAAAGAAGTCCAGTTGCCATGACTCAACTTCCAGATGAATTCACCTGGATGACTGAGAATCTTCACAGACTTTTAAAAGCTTAAGACATTCTAATTGCCCCACTGCACAGAATCCTCACATATCACAATGATTATGTTAAAACCAACTCTAATTGTTTTAATTGGTAAAGGAAATCATATTCCTGCAACTTGTAATAACTTGTGATATTGAAGAGAAACTTAAACATTTTGCTTACAGTATTCTTGTTGAAGGACGGACCCCCAAAAGAGACAAATAAAATTCATTAAATACTGGAAATATTTTGTGTTTTTAACTTAAATACAAGCATGGAATAATTACCCCTAAAGGTTTTGGAGAGAAGAAACCACTGAAGTCTATTTACTACACTGAGAGCAGTGGTCAACTGTGTGACAGGCTCTCCAGAAAAGGACTGAACTCTCTGTCAGCATTCTTTAGAAGAAAGGAATATCTGTATGGAAATTTCTGGTCTAGAAACTCCCATCAGGGCAAAACTATCCACATATAACTAACTATTAATCTAGAACTTTGATTTTCTGAAGGAAACCTTGCTATGCTAAAGTTTAGGAAGCAAAAATTAACATGGCTATTGATTGCATTACCTTTATAACATTAAATGTACTTATTTTCTGGCAGTCCACTAGGCATGTAATGTTAGCAGAGCAGAAAATAATTAATCAAAATCGAATCAGGAATAATTGAAAAACAAAAAACCAAATAAAAATGAAGGAGATAAAACCTGAAAGGGAAAAAAATATAGAAGCATATAAAAACAAAAGATAGAAAATTGTTTTGAAATGCATAGAATCCTGACAGTAGCAAACATGCGGAATCAGACTGTTCACTGGAATCTTAGGGACCACCATTCTTGAGTTCATTGTGACTACTGTACTTCTAAATAGATCTTGAGGACACTGTTAAAAGGTACAGTGGCAGACTTACACTGCAGATGATGCATAGTGGATCAAATATGTCTTTTAAAACCTGTGTCTTTTTTAACTGATTCATATATCTATATAATTAAAGTCTGTGGGACTTCTTATGCCTCTCTTAAATGTCTGCCACAGGAGAAACAGCAAAGGAATCCTGTGGCTGCATGTGTGGTTTTTCTCTGTGTGAACATAACACTTTATTGGACTGTAGCCAGTGTATTTGCCTTGCCACAATTGTCTGAAAAATGGTGAATGTTAACATTCGTACGTGTATGTTGACAATCCCAGATGAATTTTGCGAATTCAGAAGATGGAGAGATACAGCAGAAGCGGTTGACAGTTGTCTAAATGTAAATGTCCGTTTTCGTTTCTCTGTATCTGGAATTCACAGGGTAAGTTGTAGAACATCATGTTTCAGAGAAAAAATGAGGCAGAGACAGAGCAGAATGTATTAGCTAACTATATAGATCATTGCAGAACCAACAATGAAGAACTGAAAATTGCACAATTACAGATTGATAGCGAACAAAATATATCCTTTAATGTGGAGCCAGGAATTGGACTCATTCGTAATCTAATAAAAGCATTTGTAAAACATTAACATCCTTTAAACAAAAAGTGATTATTTAATTTTGAGCAATTCTGAACAATACAAAGCAACTGTATACATTTTTAATTCTGGAGAAGGTCCCTTTTATATTCATCAATAAGGCTTATTCCCCATAAAGTGGATTTAGTATCAGACCAAAATCAAAGCTGACCAAAAACATTACCTGAATAAAAACTATACAGAAGGTATAATTTCCCACATTCCTGGCCTCCCTCTAGCCTCTGCGTGCAGCCTTTCCTTTTATTTTTAGATTGCCGCAAAAGTACCCATTCATTTATATAGATCAAGAAAAAGGACTACAACTACAGAGTGGAAGGAATGTAGTCCTTCCCTGCCACAGAAGTCTTCTTTCACAAATCAGATTCAAAAAAGGACACAGCTGATTGGCATCATTGAAACACACTGAGAAGAAAATCAAAATAGCTTGCTCTGCTTAAGATATTTTTCTATAAATCAGTCCCAATCAAAAGATGCTCCAGGTTATGCTTCTATACAATGTGAGCTTATGATGTAAAATGTGCCTAGGGTAGCACCAGATTTAATAATATATTGTATGTATGTACAGTGAGAATAATCCTGCAAAACAATATTGTGTCATTTGTTTATTCACTAGCAAAGTACTCTACAAATCAACAACAGCAACCTAAGTATTTCCTTTTTTTAAGGAAATATGAAATTAAGATTTGTATTCCTACTGAAATGCTTTAAAATCAGCACTATTTGCCCTATAGATCAAATGGATGAATTGTTTGTTTGTTTACAAAGGAATTAACCATTAATATATCACTTAACCAAGTTAGATTTTAACTTCTTTGCATTCAGTCATTTTACAGGAATATTATCCACAATATGTACAGAGAGGATTGGGAATATTCTTTTGTTGAGAGGAAAAAGATATTAAATAAATTTAATCAGTTACTATTAGTATATCATGGTGGTATTCTATTGATTCAAAAGGAGAAACTATGGTAATTTAATATGGCCCAGGGACCTCAATTCTAAACACAGTTACTCAGAAGTAAGTGCCATTGCTTACCCAATGTGGTGCAGTGGATGGAGTGATAGACTAGAACTCGGCAGGCCTGCCTTCAAATCCCCGCTTAGCCATGGATAATCACTGGGGTGCGTGTGACACTGGTGAAAACCACTCTTTAAATTCCACACTTACCTTGAAAGCCTTCTTAGGGTAACCATAAGTTGCTTCTGACTTGATGGCACATAACAACAATGAGTCTCATGGGTTTTATCAGGTAATTATTTCAGAGGTAGGTTTATGATTGAACCCTAAACATCCTGTTGAGGTAATATGTTCAAGCTTGCATCTTATTTAATTGTTGTTTAGATCAGTTATTCTGTTTTTTTTAAAGTTATTTAGAACTCTGATCAATACCATGAGCACATTTTTTTGCCCATGGCACATAGTTCTCCAGATCTACAGTATATGATTAAGACAAGTGGTTCAGATTTAATGTTAGACCAATGCTTCCCTGTTAGAACAACAGCCTGAGATGGAGCAGTACCTAAGTACAAGATTCCATATTTTTCTGTCTGTAAGACACCCCCATGCATAAGACGACCCCCATTTTCAACCCAAAATTACAGTTTTGCAACAGCACAGTTCTCTTCTTGGCTTCCTTCCATGTATAAGACGATCCTCAAGTTTAGTCTAACAATTTTAGACAAAAATATAGTCTTGTACATAGTCCTGTGTGCTGAAAACTGCAGCGGAAGTACAAAGAATCCAATTGCTGTAAAACAGTAACACAAAGGTTGGAAAAGTTACTTGTTTGGAACACAAAAAGGTGCACTCACTGGGGAATTCTAGAAGCAAAAATAAAATAAAATAAAAAGGTTGTTTCAGTTTCTAATGGTGGCAGTATCCATTAAGAGGATCCTGCTAATTTTAAGTTTCTTTGCTGACTTTAGGTTTATCTGCACAGATGGACTGCCGAAATGTGTCCGACAATTGCAAGCAGCTTCCTTTGCCCTGCTCCGATACCAGCTCTTTGCCGTCCTCCATATCTGGCACTGATTCTTTGGCTGGACAACGAACTGGGGCCACCCTGGGAAGACCGGCAGCTGCGAATGCAGCCCGAGAGCGCAGCCGCGTGCAGACACTCCGCCATGCTTTCTTGGAGCTCCAGAGAACCCTTCCCTCTGTGCCTCCTGATACCAAGCTTTCCAAGTTGGACGTGCTGCTTCTGGCTACCACCTACATTGCCCACCTAACTCGCAGCCTGCAGGATGAAGACGAATCGCCTGGGGAGGCCTTAGGCACACTGAGAGGGGATGGCTACCTGCACCCTGTGAAGGTGAGCAATGGTAGAATAAAGTGGGCCGTTTCCTTTTCTGGGCCAAACTGAGTGGGGGTGTGAAATGTTTTTAATTGTATGGAAGTCTTCATCAGGAAAACTTCCTTGTTTAGGGGACAAGTACACAGTGGAGAAAAATACAGTTGATTAGGAGTTAAGAATTTGGGTTTTCCCGAGTTAAATCACTGTAGCCATATAGAGATTTGAAGATTCATGCGGAAAACCCACCATCTCCCGTCTCTAAGTTTGCAAGTACAGTATTTTTCCATGTAGAAGACTATATTTATATCTAAGATTGTTAGATTAAAAATTGAGGGTTCTCTTATACATGGAAATAATCCGAGGAGAGAACTGCAAGGTTGCAAAACTGTAATTTTGGATTGGAAAAGTGGGGGTTGTCTTATATATAGGGGCATACTATAAATTGAAAATACGGGTGCAGTTGCTGCAGACTGACTCCCTTCCCTGCCTGTTCCCCCTGTATACACACCTGCTGACACACTTCTTTAAGCTGTACCCCACTCCCCTCTCCTGATAATCCATAGTTGCCCATAGAACAATTCACACTTACTCTGGCTGACTGGCATGGAAGGCTGGATGATCTGTTGAGCTTGTCCAATTGACAATGAAGCATCTACAGAAGAACCTGCCTGAACAAGGTGCCAACAAATGCTAATTGGGAATTTCTAACCCCCTTTTAAAAACATGATTCTCTAAATGCGCTACCAAAGCTCTGTTCCTGTACCGAACCCCTTTCCCTTCTGCCCACCAAAGAGTCAAGGAGCACTTGACCAAGGAAAACAACCTATGAGCAACCCCCTTGCTTTGTATCAGCAAATTTAAACCACCCTTGCTAGTTGAACAAAAAAGGATGTTTCCCCACTCAATAACTTCCACAGTGGGTGTAGTATATTCTTTAAATTGATCAGTGCCCAATCAGATGTAAATTGGAGGTAAATAGCCATTGTAGTTGCGGCCTCAGCTGCCTGCCAACCAAGATGCTGTCCAAAGAGGATATTCCACAGCATAGCTCAAGCCCTGCTCTTTTGAAATAAGATGAAAGCAGAGATGGGGATTTTTTTTTGTTTTGTTTTTATGTACACAGAATCCCAGAGCCAGCAGAATCTGTTGATATGATTGCTCCTGGATTCTGGGATGTCCAGCCTGGAAAAAAAACCATAGCCCATTTCTGATTGTAAATATGTCTGTTACTGGGACTACGTGTGGCATTCAGTACAGTGTCTTCAGCCGCAATAGTTTCATCTTGTCCCTCCTAGAAATGGGGAAAGTTACTTCTTTGGACAATAACCCCCACAGCTGGTGGTGGGATTCTGACAGTTGTAGTCCAAAAGGTAGATTTTTGGCAGTTTGTAGTCAAAAAATGAACTACATGAGATTTTGGGTCCAAGATCAGAAATCTCATTCAGAATTATATATATATATACACCAAAAAAAAAAAATTAGCCGCCCCACTATCAAGTCCCTTCAAAGTATGTTTAGACCTCCATTCATAAATCAGGAAACACTTTCACAAAGTTTGTGTATTAAAATGACACTGTCTTCTCCGAGCTATCAGCTTTGAAATTACTAGTTTCCTATGTTTGTGGCACTATGTGGGGAGGGAACTAACTGAGTTTATTGCCACTTAAAGGCTATTTTGTAAGACAGAGAATCTGTTTTAAACCTCACATTGTGGACAGACTTTATTAGACCTTGAATTAGTTACTTCGTACTCTCATTCTGACCACTGTTGAACCTTTAAAACCACCATTTATTATAGCATCCGTTTTGATTATTGCAATCTACAAAGCTCATGCCAAGGAAACTTTGCGGGTGTGAAAGAAGTCTGTTAGTCTTTAATCAGAAACAGATGTTAGAGGAAGCCCATGACTCAAAAAAAAAAAAAAAGGAAATTCTTAACTAAAACTCACAGTGCAAGCTTCTTTCACCTTGAGATTGTGCAGGTTTTGCTTTTGTTCACTGATTACTCTTCAGGATTTGAGCATGGAATTCTTTTGAAGACTTCTTTTCACAAATTTGGAAATACTTCCTCAGGATGCAACTAAGGCATTCCTGCTGGATTGGTCTGGATTGGGCTAAACAGGGTCACTTTGAGGCAAGGTATGGTGTTTGGGATATTCCTTGCATACAGATAAAAGCATTGGGTGGTTTGGGGATCAGAAACAACTTTACACCCTAAAGTGGCCCTATTATCCTTGTTCTTAAGATCTTCAAGAGAGACCTTCTTTTTGATTCTGTTGCCATTGCAGGGCATCTAAAGGTCTTCTCTGTGGCTGCTCCCAGGTTAGGTTAGCCTCTTCCCTTTCATTCTACCGCCGACAACTGATGATCCACTTCTTCAGGCAGGCTTTTAATGACAACTGAGTCCCAGATGTAGACTTTTAGCTAAGCTTGTTTTAAATGTTTTTAATGTTTTTAATCATCTAATGTATTTTAATGACTACAGCGTTATAATCTAATTTTTAAAACATCTATAATTTATCATGTTACATTTTATTTGTTTGAACGCAGTTACCTGTTGTAACTCCCCTCATTGGGAGAAATGCAGCTTATAAATGATACTTCAATGAAATGAAATAAAATAAAATAAATACACTGCTTGATCATCAGTCTCCCGCTCTGCAGGGAGCAGGAAAAAGCTGCAGCTTTTTTTAAAAAAATGTATAGGTCTGGCATGCCAATGAATTGGCTTGCTACCAAGTGGTATAGCTCTGAATTCTAGGGTGAAAAGAAAAACACGGGGGGGGGGGAATCTCCTTCCGTATCCCAGCGGAAGAGTGGAGGAAAGCTGGAAAAAATTGGGAAGTGACATGCTGATGATTCAGCTTGCTATCAAGTGTTGCAGTACTAGACTTTTAAACAATGACCAAACAGCAACAAAAAGATTCTCGTCCCCAGCTTGTTCTGTCTCCCCTCCATAGAAAGCTGGATTTTTTTTTAAAAAAAAAAAAACCTTAACTTTAAAACTTTATTGATGGGTGATATGGGGGGATCCACTTTGGTTCAGCCCTAATGATCACATATGCTGGAACACAACCATAATGGAGAAATCCTACCTACACACAAACACACAAACACACACAAGACCCTGTCAAGGACCTGAAAAGGTTCAGCTGATGTGAATAACGAGGCTGGCCGCGATTACCATAATACCGTGTGATCACCAGAAAATGAAACGAAACGAGCCTCTTCCCAAACCAGTCTAAGCTGTGGGATAAAGCACTGTCTTACTGTACCCTCAGAAGAATTTTTCTGCAGTTGGCAATTCGTTACATAGTGAATTGAGATTTATATTAACTCTTTTGATTAGTCTACATGTATGCGCCTTAAAAACACACCAGACTGAAAGTCTTGATTGCCGCCCATAGCTTTCACATACAAATCTCCTATATATTTTTTAAATGTTTTGTCGCGTGACGAGTGTTGCTATTTAATTTTTTAAAAAATATTTTAAAGCTTTATTAGACTTAGTGAATAAATTTCTTAATCTGGTGGATTTAAGCATATACTACCACTATGCACACAGTCATTAACCTACATAAGTTTTAATAAGCAAAAATTGTGTGCCTCATCAATACTTTTTAATTCCATTGACCAGCCACATTACCCTTGAGCTATCCCAATCTGAAATTTTCTAATGATATACCACCCTGCTTCTGTGCATTAGGGGGTTGATAAAGTTGATTTTTTCACTCCAGGCACCAAAACTGCTAAATGTCTCTGGAACTGGAAACCCTCTGAACCCTTTTACCTTGAAATCTCTGGGACGGTCATTAGACAACCTCAGAATCAACTTGAAGACAATTAGTTGATTAAGTAGGTCAAGGATTCCAGCCTACATATGTCCTCATTCATTTATAATATTTTATGTTGGCATCCTACATACAATCCACTAAACAAAGAAAGAATAAGTGAAAAGAGGGGATTTGTTTTTAAAAAAATGTCCTTGCCTTGAAAACTGTACAACACTCTATTAATGCAAAATGTTATCTTTGAAAATTATACTATCTAAAGCTCCAACTTGCTTGTGGCCTATGGCCTATAGGTCCACCTGTTTGTCATTATTTCTTGGTCTTACTCTCTTTGTCTGCCATCTTTCACTTAGCTGCAAGTGTTTTATAAAAACAAGTTTAATTTATACCAATAATCGGTGTACTAGCTGACTGGATAGCTCAGTAGTTGAGGCATCCTGCTGAGGAACCAGAGATTTGGTGTTCAATTTCCCCCTCTGAGAGAAGAGCCACCCTGTGTGGCCTTGGGCACGTTGCAAAGACCCAGGGCACCCTCAGAAAAATGGATGGTAAACCACTTCTGTGTATTCTCGACCTAGAAAACCATGGAAAGGGCCACTGTAAATCATAACTGACTTGACGGCAACATAATTATTATTACTAATCTGTGTACCAGCACTGAAAGAACAGTTAACATGAGATACCAATTAACATTGAACCAAACTTGAAGTTGTTCAGGCGAGTAACACTTTTGGCTTTTCGGCACCAGGCAAAGATTTTCCTGTTTAGTCAGCATTTTAATTAGAGCGTTCTTTTAGCGGAGCTCATGAGCAGCAGAATTTTATTATTTGCATATTGATTGTTTTAAACCAGTGTTGGCGAACCTATGGCACGGGTGCCAAAGGTGGCAATCGGAGTCCTTTCTGTGGGCACCCAACATTACCCCTTCACAGCCACCTGTATTCAGGTTGAATTCCTGTATTGGCACTTTGCGAAAAATTAATGGGTTTTGAATTGCAGTTTGGGCATTCAGTCTTTTAAAAGGTTCACCATCACTGTTTTAAACCGTTTGTTATTATGATTGCTTTAATATGTTGTTTTATAGTTTAAAGACATTGCTGTACGCCTCCGAGACCACTTTGTAGTGGGGCGGTTAAAAATTCTTTGAATGAATGAGTGGATGAATGAATGCATGTAATAAAGAGACATGGGACACACAGTAGATACTGAAAAAATAGGGGCAGTCATGCATGGGTGCCTTAGTCCCTACTAGATCACCACAGAACCAAAGAATTAAAACCCCAGACTTCATCAGATTTTCAGTTTTGATTGGATGCCATGTATAGCTAGCGACAGAAATGCTAATTGCTTGAGTGATATCATGTCTAGTTTGGCTTAAAGAAAAAATGTGTTGCATTAATGTCTAGAGCAATGAGTTTTACTATTGTTAAAAAACAGCACAGTGTAAATTCACTTTTTACTCACTGCAGTTTCAATAATCTTTCATTCATTTAAATAAGTAAAACCAATCGAATTTTCACTTTTGTACATATTGTCTTACAGAAATGGCCAATGCGATCACGGTTATACATTGGAGCTTCTGGACAGTTTTTGAGTCATTCCGTGCAAACAGAAAGTGAAAATCAAGGAGAAACCTCTACAAATTTACAAATGTAACAATATTTTTTCTCTTGTATACTGTTGTATTTATTATGCCAGATATATTAAAAGCCAAATACATTTCCCAACATTTATGATGTGGCTGCAACTGACAGTATTATCAGGAATAAGTGGGCGTATTGACACATAAAGGCAATCCATGCATTATTTCATACTGATTAATTTTAATACTTATCCTTTCTTTCATATCTCCCCCTCATTAAACATTTATTTTCAGGCTGGTCAGCAATATGCACAGATTTCAGTGTATCAACTGCAATGAAAAAAGTATATATTTATATTTTGACTTTATTACTTCCAATATGTATTATAATGTTTTGTTATTCTCACCTGTAGCAATGTAATCTTGGTTTGTTTGGGGGATTGTCTCAAATTTCATAAATTCCTGAAATGGCATACTTTTCACTGTATCAGTGTCACCATAGCTGACCTCGTGGCTCATGTTAGATTGCTCGTGAAAATTCACCCCATTTCTAAAAGGCCTGTATATGGATAGCCTTCAAAACACAAAGCAGTAGACACGTACCGAGATTACAAGAACATGGTTTCCAAAGCACTTTTATTAGAAATCTAGATTACTCCATGGCATGTATTGTTCCAGTTCTGTCACCATCAGTCAAGAAGCATAATTTTGCCATTCTTTTGGCTATGCATGTGCACAGAGGCTTTTTAGGATTAAAGCAGAACCCTGCTGAATCAGAAATAGGATCAATTAACTCCACTATCTTGTTTCAAACAACTTATTTATTTAATACTACTACAAGTACAGAGAATCGCTTGGACTAGAATACACAACAGCCTTCAGGAAAAATTATAACCGCCCAGAATGACCTTGCTGCCCAATGGGTGGTATAGAAATCCAAATAAATAAATAAATAAATAAATAAATAAATAAATAAATAAATAAATAAATAA
>JAHTLZ010000204.1:36504272-36522375 GCA_023846285.1 Phrynocephalus versicolor
TAAATAAATAAATAAATAAATAAATAAATAAATAAATAAATAAATAAGCAAAATATGCAGTTATCAGATTTGGAAACATTTTCTTTTTCCTGCACAAGCTGAAGTCATGGCTGCTGGGACATATACATATGGTGAATAGCATACTGCCCTGAGGGAGTGGTTTGCTCACATCATGCTTGTACAGGCCAGGTGCTTCCCGGAAGTAAGGAAGGGAAAGAAAGTTGTAGATTAATTCTCACTGGTTGCAAACCTGTATTAACCATGTGCTGATAAGGGACATTTACCACGTATTGATTGAAGATGGTACTCCAAGCACATGACACACTGGAAATTGCAATCAGTGCATGTGAGGTAACAGAAAACTCCATTCTACTGTTAAAAAAAACTGTGATCCCTTTAGTACTTGTGCCAGATTTCAACTGCTTACATTTATGACGTTTGAACAACGACTTTGACAGAAATGCACATTTTCTTTTATTATTAGAGATTCATATTTTTAAATATTCTAGGAGCCTCCTAGTCTCCTGCTGCTGGAAATCAGGGGGTCTTGTAGCAGAAATTGCTAAAAACCATAAAGTAAACATAGAAACAGCCTTAAAATAGCAGCACATAAAATACAGTAAAACGGCAGGTTTCAAATTCTCTGGGACATCAAGGTCCAAACCCCCGGAGAAATAAAAATGTTTTTGGGCCTGTGTTTGAATGACTAAACTCTAAAAACAGATTTAATATCAGCTAGGAGGGACTTGTACAAACAAGGCATCATTGCAGAGAATAACCTGTCTCGTGTTGGCACCTCCCTAGCCTTAGCTATTGGGAAGAGCGTGCATAAGGTATTCCCTACTCATTTTATGGCACTGGCCCCTTTGTCGAGGGGTAGGTACTCCCCCAGATTCTTGGGTTTCCGGATGTGTATAGACATGGTGGTAGTAAGACCCTGGCCTGAACAGGCTTTTGTTCCACAGAACATGGAATTTTATATGGGGTGACCTTCTCATTTGCTTACTGCTGATCCTTTGTTGCTCTCTTTTCTTCCAAGAAAGCATGTAAGAAAGCAAAAACTGAATAGGGGCACAATGCATTTTGATTTGTAGCGCCAGACCTCTGCATGCAAGCATCCCTAAGTCTTCCTGATGCTGTTAGGAAACGCTTTAACTTGTTGCAACAATACTTGTCTCCCTCTGGGAATTATGTACCAGTGCAGATGCTTCTCTTGAATGGATCTATTTGCTTCTTTTCTCTGATAATGTGTGTTAACAGTAAAGTGAAAAATGAACAATACACCAAAACACTAGCATGACATGTAAAAGATGTAAGCTTTGTAGCTTGAATCAGGCAGAAATACTGTGTATGCCTGACAATTTAATATTATTTATTTGTGCTTATCTCAGTCTTAAGTGTGTTATATATTTAAGGGAAAGAACTTATTCTATGTGGCAACCTGTGTTATATGCTTTTCTAGGCAAGACACACGTTCCAGAAAAGTGATGCTTGCGTGCAAAGCCAGTTGGGCTAATATTGGCATAAAAGCTTTGTTGGTGAGAATTGAAAGTGAAGCAATGAATTCTCCCAGTCATTTTCTTTTATTGTATGCATGTGCTATCTGTGTTTTTACATAAATATGCTTTAAATAATATTTATATTAAATACTCTGAACACTGAATTGATTTGTTAAAAGCAAAGAAGAGCAAATATTCCCAATGAACCTATGAAAATCAAATACACCTGAAAGGAAGTGTCTTGAGTATCATACAAGCTCGCTGATAATAACTTTCAAAATTAGGTGTTTCTTGAAACAGTAACAGCTCACTGCACCTTCATTTTCCCTGTGGCTTATCCTAGGATAAATTAGATTTCAATTTAGCTGGCACAGCCCCCCAAACGTGACTTGTTTAGATCGAAGTGAACCCTATTGAAGAGGAGTAACTTCATCTATTTGGGGACTGGATGCATATTTCCTTCCAAATGTTACCAGCTTCCAGCTTTAATCATCCATAATCCTAGTCTATGATGGTTAGGCCCATGTTTGTATTGACTCATGGCAAGCATCCTATTGGCAATTCATTCTTTCGCAAAGGATGTAGCAGTACATTGCCACACATAGAAAAACTGCTGGTTCTGTTCCTGGGTTTGCAGGATCGGGACTTTGAACCTTGGTGTGACTTTTTCACCTAAGTGTAGCTTTCTCGTTAACATGAAAGTTAGAAAAAAATATTTGCCCCTTCCATGTAATCCGAGACCTCCATCTCATGACAGTAGGCCTTCCAGGCACAAGGGCTAATACCACATCTTCCATTTCTAGACAGCTGGTTTGCTTCTGTCTTAACGAAATTATTTGCTGTCAATATTGATGCAGTTCGTGATCTGGAATATATACTGCCTGGTTCTTCAACATGTGAACAGAGAAGAAATAATTTCTATCAAACCAATCTATAATTTGGAACAGTTCACAATTTATAATTTAATTTTTATTTTCCCTTTATCCCATCTAACCCCAGGATTTTCCTTTGGACAATGGCCACTCTGTTCTTTGTTGTCTCTAAGGGACAAATGATGACTGGCAGAGAATAAATTAACACAAACATATTTAACTGGAAGGGATAGTATTATAATTACAGTTTATAACCCAAACACACAATTTGGGAGACTATTTCAACAAACCATGTGTATATATTTTAAAATTCAGTATGTATGTATATAATTCCCTTTGCTGTGTTCATTGGAGGATGTTTTATTTAGTCTTCTAAAATACCATCCTGAATAAAGTTACTGTAAAAATAATAAAAAGTTTTATAAGTCTATATGAATACATGTAATAAGAGACCTGGAAATTTCTTTAAAAGTTTTGGCTCAACATTTTACACAGTTAGTAATTTGAGACTTCATTATAGAAAAAGCCAGGTCTTTTGAAGATTTTACAATGATACTTTGGATAGAAATACATAATCTGATTCAACAGCCATGCCAAAATTGTAATTTAACATTCTTGTTTATCATTTATTCCCTGTTTAACATTCCATGAGGGTACACAGATTAAAAGCACTTTGGAAAACATCAGAGAGGAAAAGGATGAGTGTAAGAGGGAAACAAGCGAAACTACACACACATTTTTAAAGTTACACCTTAGTTCTCAGAGGAAGCTTGACTGAATATAAGAAGGTCCTCCCTCTATGATCTCGGGCAGGGGACTGCATGATTGCAGCAGGAACACCCACATGAAAACCACAAGATTGCAGAAAGTACAGAATGAAATAAACAAAAATCGTTTGGAAAATGTTCTGTCTCAAACTTTCATATGCCTAGAAAGCTCCAAAGTGAGGCCAAGCCTCTTGGCCATAGATATTCCACCAGTTCTTGTATAGGAAATAAAAACACATTATGTTCATCTATGTTCAAGTAAACTTGTTGACTGATGTTGGATGGTATCTCCGGCTCGGTTCGCCTTCTCTGTCTCCTTGTGCTGGCAAGGGAAAGTGATGAGCTAGGCAGAGAGAACACAATTTCACTCCAAATGCCTGAAGATATAGACTTGTCCATAAAAGCTCACATTAATATATAACTGTTACTCTTTAAGGTGCCACAAGTTTTCATCTTTATTCAATTTTTTAAAACAAATATTATTATTCTTTTCCCTTTTGGGTTTTGCCTGATACGCAGTCAGAGATTAATATTGCTACATCTTCTAAATCTGTGTCTGAAGAATAATCAATAGAACTTGCAGACAGCGCAGGGAAATTAAGAATCCCAAATGTTCACAGCAGATAGTTGTGCCAGGCTTGTTTCTTAGAGGCCTTTTTTTTTAAAAAAAAGCACAGACTGTTCCAAAAGTGTGGTTTTCCAACTACATCTCTGGTAATATGTCTGTGAAGAGTCTCAGGCATCCAGGTGAGTTTCTATCTCTCAAGAAAAAGAAGTCCAGTTGCCATGACTCAACTTCCAGATACTGTACATCCTGGTAGCTACTGACTCCATATGACACCCCAACTTGAAGCTACAATCTTCTACTTGCCTGGGGCGGAAGGGCCGCATAAAACCCACAGACCCCCCTCCCCCATCTAGGAACCAGGGTGAAAATTTAACCCACTAGGTAGAGCAAACTGGAGCCAGATTAAAAACATTGGTACCTAGTGGTTGCAAGCACGCTTTCCTTTAATTTGCTGACCTGCTTGACCCACGTTCTTTCCTTGGTGCAGGTGTACACCCGCGACTTTTTCTGGTATCTATATAGTTCTGGGGAAAATGGAAGAGCCTTGCGATCCTTACACAATACAATGCAGGAGTAGGTGATACTGATGTTAGACCACCCAAAAATTATACCATCTGCTAGTTTTCTGGATCAAAGCCCACTTCCTCAGACACCCTCAACGGGTGGGATCAGTTCAAGTCCTGTTCGCCTTCTTTCGCCTCCACCTCCAGCAATTGCCCTGCATGATGAAGCGCGACTTCATAGGAACCCCTTTCCCCCCCTCCTCCGCCAAAGGGGAAGAGTGGACTACGAACCCCATGATGCTCCGCGCGCGGGCATTTTCAGGGGCGATAATCCGACAACCCGCCCTCATCCCGCATCCTACCGACAGAGGGAGCGCGGTTCCCGCCGTAGAAGACAAAGGTCGGGAATGCATTTGGGATACGGTTTTTGAAAACATTTTAAAATGTTCCGTAAATTATCGGGCTTTTAATTTTTCTTTTCTTTTAAAAAAAACATTTTCTTTAATATTTCTGATGGGGATGATCGGGGTGCTTCCTTCTTTGGAAAGGTGAGCTTACAGGACCAAGAGAAAAGCGCGGGAGGGAACCGGTCGGTTGGGCGTCACGTGGTTTGTGATTGAGGTTTCCGTCTGCCGCCCGCACGGGGCCTCGTTTCGATGGCTGACGACAGTCGCGTGGCTTCCGGCGGCGGCGCGAAGCCTCCTGGGAGCGAGAGGGCCTTTTTAAGGGGCGGGGCGGAGCGTCGGGGTCTTGGTCCCCTGAGCCAAGGTAGGCCGGGAGGTTGGGGGGGAAATGGTGGTGCGCGGGCGGTGAGGAGCTGCTGGCGGGGGAGGGGAAGGGAGCAGGGGAGGCCTCCCTTGAGGTAAGGCTGCCCGACCTGGCGGGTTGTTCTAGAGGCCGGTTAGGTGCCGCTTCCACACACACCCCCAGCACACACACACATACCCAGCCGGCTCCCCTCGCCGTGTTCCCCTAGAGAGGCCACGGGTTGGACCCGGTCCCTCATGGCGGCCTCCTGTGGTGGGGGTGGGGGGCGAGGGACGCTGGCTCTAACCCGGGCTCGGATGCGGACGGCTTTCTTTTCAGGCCACCTTCCCCCCCCCTCACGTGGCGCCTCCGGAGCGCCGCTTTGTCCCCGTTTGGGGCGGCGGCGGCGGGCCTGATTCTGCCCCCGTGGCCCTTTCTTCCAGGTCAGAGGAGGAAGAGGCGCCCTCAAGCTCCCCGTCCCATCCTTTGGGCCAAATGAGGGCGAATTGGTGTGTGTGTGTGAAGGGGGAATTGGCGACGGAGCGGTTCAGGTTGCCCCCCGGGGCCCCGTTGCAAACCGTCCTCCCCCCCCTCCGGTCTCTCGCGTTGGCGCTCAGGTAACCTTCCCGGCCCACCCAAAGGGAGAGCTTGTCCCCGGCCTGGGAGCCTCTGGCGGCTTCCTTCGCCCTCCTCGAGGTATTGCTGAGAGACGGAATGACTCTCTCTCTTTCTCCCCCCTCTCTCGTGTGTCCGCGGAATGAGGTAAGTGACCCACGTTGGGATGCTGAAAGGAAGTTGCCTCCTCTCCCTTGTGGGGAGAAAATCCCACTTCATCCGGCAGGGCACCAGCCCTTTGGGAAAAGCGCGGCACATTTGTGGAGAAGAGGCCCCAAATTTCATGGCCAATATCCCTGCCACGTCTGCTGCTGGCCTTTCCCCCCTCCTCCGCCAAAGGGGAAGAGTGGACTACGAACCCCATGATGCTCCGCGCGCGGACATTTTCAGGGGCTATAATTCAGTTCAGGCTTGCTGTTGCAAACCTCCCTGAGGGTTGGGGGTGCAGTTTCTACCTCCATCCCCTGCAGCTGACGTTTGCAGCCCAAGTCGGAACTCCTTGTGTGAGCAGACTTGACATGGACATTGGTCATGAGTTTTGGGGGTGCTCATCTACAATTTTCCTCTCATATTGATGGGATAGTATCCAGCCTGATGAAGTGGGATTTTCTCCACAAAAGCTTGCCGTTTGTTTCAATTTTTAGTGGCTTGGTAAAAGTATGGCCTGCTCTTATATTTGCATAAACCTGAGGCCCACATAGCCTTTTCCTAATTCTTCAACTCTGTCTTGTTTGTAGGATCAGTCTCTTTGAGGCAGTGATGGTTCACCATAGAAAGACTGGTCAATGCTGGGTGAATGAGGAGGAAGTGTCACATTCTCTCATTTGCTCAGCTGCATTCCCTCTGGGTCAGTGGTTCTCAAACTGTGGGTCCCCAGATGTTCCTGGACTGCAACTCCCAGAAACCCCTTTTCAGCACAGCAAGTGGTGGAGGTTTCTGGGAGTTGCAGTCCAGGAAAATCTGGGGATCCACAGTTTGAAAACCACTGCTTTGGGTAGACCTTTGGGTCACATGAGCCATCTGCTGTCTGCTTTGCTACTCAAAAAAGGAAGGCATGCTAAGATGGAGATAGTTACTGAGAAAGTCGGGGGATTCTCTTACCTGTTATCTCTTACCTGGACGGCCCATGTATCCTCCTGGTGAAGTTAAAAGGAGTGCAGCCATGAAATATCAGGGAAAGGACATCTTGTCCTCTCATTATAAGAGTCCCCTTCACCTTTGGTTCGATTATGCTTTTTTGCCTGCTAATGTGGGTACCATTGCATTTCCCAGTGTCAGGCCCCGCGCATCTGGGAGAAGGATGCAAGTAAGTCTGAGGATGACGCAGTTGCTGTTAAGTGAGCAGTTCCCTCCAGTGGCTGCTAATGACCATTGGTTTTAAATCTAAATAATCGGCATATTTTAACTCCCTCTCAAAACATGGGATCCCTCCCAGCTCATATTAAACACAGTATGAGTATGAAGATGGTGTGTGTTGTAGCCATTGATGCTAGTATACCTTTGTTAGTGAGCCTCCAGATGTTGTTTATTTGTATACATGTAATACCTTATAAGACAGGTTCCATTGTGTGGGAAAATTCCAAGGGAAATTTAGCAGGCTAGAAGCACTTGCCTCCTTATGTAAGAACACAAGAAGAACCAAGCTGGATCATGCCAAGGGTCCATCTAGTCCGGCTTCCTGTCTCTCACAGTGGCCCCACCAAATGTGTCTGGGAGTGCACTCTGCATCTGGCCCCTGAGGTACCCTGGTTTTAAGCCTGGAGATTACACATCTTCATTATGGTTTGTAACCTGTGATGGACTTTTCCTCCAGGAATCTGTCCAATCCCCTTTTGAAGGCATCCAGGCCAGATGCCATCACCACATCCTGTGGCAGGGAGTTCCACAGACTAACAACACGCTGGGTAAAAAAAAATTCTTTTGTCTTCTCTCACTCTCCCAACCCTCAGTTTGAGTGGCTGTCCCCTACCATAGTTCTGGTATTTTGTCAGAGGGAGAAGACTGTCCTATGTACTTTACTTATGCCCTGCATTATTTTGTCCATCTCAATCATATCCTCCCTCAGGTGCCATAATATATTCTGCCTCCATGCTGTAATCTTTCCCACTATTGTACATTCTTCCCCAGTTTCTTACAAGGGAATGGTACAGAAAGGAATCAGCTATTTTCTAGCTTTTTTCCTTTTTAACATGTGCTGTGCTTCAGCAGTGTAAATGGAGTTGGGTCTAGCCACCAGGTTGGATAAAAATAAATGGTTTTTTAAAAGATAATAACATTGGATTTTTTGTTTTAAATTGATTTTTTATTCAAATCAGATTTTTTAAAATGTAAATGCTTTTTGAGGAAAAATCTCTAAAGATCATGTTCTAGTTAAGATACATCATAGTCCAAAGGTACATCATAAAATTAGTTTTTAATTATGTAGCATCAGGCTGTATTAATCCATTCATAATGTCACGCTCTCCCAGAGGTTTCTGATTATTTGGGGCAATTTATCTAACTAGAAGATATTAAAGATGCTTGGTTTTGCTATTTTCAAAACTGCATTTGGGTCTGCAACAAAAACATGCCTCTTTGATAGCAAAAAATGTTATAAAATAAACATCAGAATTGAGAAAAAGACCTTAATCGCCTTGTTCCTCCGCAAATCTATGTACACAGAATGAACCCCCTTACCTCTTAAGTGCTACATTTCAAGAAGTTCAATGAATAGATGAAGTTTGTTTGGAATGGAATAGGTCTGCACAAGGAGCAGTAAAATGAAACTGAAACCCTTTGAGCACAGTACTCCACATCTTGAGATCTTTATATAGCGGGCTGAGGGTTATCATATTATGCTCACTCTCCCATGAGGAGAAAAACGTGTAATACTGTTTTGGTTAAAAATAAAACTATTTAAATTGTTATTATTAAGCTAATGATTATTTTTCTCCTTCCAATAAAGTATAACAGAACAGTACAAATATGAGCAATTAACCTATTAAACTGGAGATATTTCACCTTGCAATAATTTCATAATTATCTTTCTCTGTATTTCTAATGGTATATAACCACCAAATCAGTAATTTTCTGATATAACTGTAAAACTAATCTGAAAAGTTAGTAGTCTAAAAATGAAACCTTCATCTAGTTTTAAATATTAAGATTAAAACAACTCTAGCAAAAATGAGTCTTTATGTAAAAAAGCATGATTTAAATTGAGCCTTACTGACTAGTGATTTAAATTAAATCCACCCAGCTAGCCACATATAAATTTGCATTTGTCTGACTTAAGGGACTCTGGGATTATTAAGAAATAAGTATAGCTTGAAGCGACTTCAACTGTCATTGACACGGTTTGGTTTGTAAATGCAAATATGCATGTAATGTAAACATTTTTAACTGAAAGTGAAATTGCCAATTTTTCTTTCCCTTTTTTGTGTGTTTTATAAAATTAACTAAGGTTTTAATTAGGTGATTAGTAAAGGAGCATTGGAAAAATTTTACAGTATTGATTATTTTGAGTTATTTGAAGTCCTCCAGGTTATCAGAATGATGATGAATTAGACAGCTAAAGATCATTACTATAGCTGACATCTTCATAAATCAGAAGCATCAGCTGGATGTCCCCTTCTAATGATAAATTACCTCTTTGTCAGTAGGGAGGGAGGTTAGAGGGTCATGTTACAGCCCTGTCCCCTGCCCTTTTCACTGTGCAGCAATGTATTTAAGTCTAGGGATTCCATTCTATTGAAGCTTATGGTTTGATGTGGCTGGGAAGTACCATGTATTTCGTTTGAACTGAGCCTGAAGGGAATACATTCTGCTTATTCAGATAGCAGAGACTGCAAAACAATGGAAGCAGTAATTTTGAATGTTAGGTCATCTTTCAAAAATAGTTGACTCTTTGGAAACAGTGCTTGGTAAAATCCTTTTACCTTGGTAGAGGCCCTGTTGGTGTGCTTTTGTAATGTATTTCTCATTTACGAATATAGATATTCTTGCTGTATGTGTTCAGAATAGGCTACAAATGACTGTATTAACTTCAGCAAGTGTGCACAGTTGCTCTTACTTGAACAATAGGAGCATTTGTCAAAGCTAAAAAATGATTCTTGTGTTACATTTTTTGGTGTTGGAGCAAAATTCCTCAATGTGTGTACATGTTGTAATCAAATGTTCTCCACAGAGCTAATATGTGTACATATCTATTGATTTCAGAACCATTTTTGTGCCTGACTTTCTTGTTTAATCTGAGAGTTCTGAATATATTAATCTTCCTGATAGTTACTGTTTAAAATTGGGAAAATGTGTCTCAGCTAAAATAATGAAATAATGTATGTTAATTCAGCAAACTAAGATCTAGCTACAGGTGCTAAGAGTAAGTATAAGCTTTAGGAAGTAGTTTTCAGAGGGCCCAGTCAGCCAAGAGTAAAATACTAATATGTTTCTATTTTCCAACAATATCTGCTTTTTAATTACATTGAGGAAATGGGGAAGGGTGTCTTGCATTTCCTGCAAAATTCTGGAATAGGTATAGTGGCACTGCACACATCCTTGCCGGTGGTATGGTTTGAAGGGTGAGTCACACTGAAGAAGGCATTTTGCCTATGAATGGAAAGCAGTGATCTGTTTCTAAGGCAAAATGAGTTGAGAGTAACACACGGGTTGTGACTGGGGTACAAATAACATAATTTGTAGTGGGGAAAATCTACTATAAATGTTACATTATCCTATGCTTCCAGCTTTACATATTCCTGTTACATGCAACTTTAACCAGTCGTTGTTCAAAATGTAATTTGGAGCTTGTAATAAGACCTCAAATAGCAAATATGTGGATTGCCATAGGCATCTCCTGTATTCTCTGGAATACATTGATTAAAGGTAGACCTGAGCAAGCTTCCCTCTGCTGTAAATGCATATCAATTTTTCAGGAATACCTTAAAAAACACCAGTGCTGAAAAATAGACATACAGTAATAAATGTATTGGAACATCAGAAGCAAGATGGTAATAGTTTTTACCTTTTATATACACATACATACAGCCATGGAACATTAGCAGAAAAATAAGATCAGATTTGTGAGCTATTTATTTAATTTTTATGCCATCCGGCTGGCAGCAGTGGCCACTCTAGCTACAGTTTGTACTCCTGACAATGAACTAATATTTCTCTGAAGCACACAGGAAAAAATGTATATGTGTATCCATTCAGTGGGCAAGAAAACAGAAGGATGCAAATGCTGAGTACTCATTCTCATCTTTGCAGACTGTACTAATTACAGGAAGTCTTGTCAAGTTGTATGTATCTCTGTTTTATTTTTTTTTTGTTTCTTTAGAGCAATCAAGATGCCATGTTGACTCTACACTAGAGGTAAGGGTGAGTGTTGCTTTTTATCCTAACCCACCGCAAGAGAATTTACTAAAATCAGATCTCAGTAGATGAAGGCTTGTTAATTTAAAAAAATAATAATATACTGCTTCATGCAGCCTGAGATTGTTACAAAAATACTTTTGCTTTCTTTCTATCTATAGAAATAATAGTGTTTGCAAGCAATAACATTATTCAACATAATATTTTAATGTGAAAAAAAATAATTGTTGATATGGATTTTGACAGAATCTTGCTGGCACAATGATGATTTTTTTTGCCGTTTACCCATCTGAATGAATATTGATGCGGTTTTCCAATTCTGAGATGCCAGTAATGCTTTAAAGAAGCTGGATAACCAAATTTGTTAGAGCACTCAAATTTTATTAAATCTTGTTGTTTCAGCAGTGAATGAATGCTTCATGTGCCTTCCTGAATTAACACATATTCAGAAATGAGGTCTTGTTGTATTTTCTCTTTTCAGCCATGGTAGTGCTTGCTTGAAGTCTGAGGTAGTTCTTAATTAAATTTAAAATCTGTTATGAGATGTCAGACTCGAATGTTTGAAGATGTCTTGACACACCAAGCATCATATGAAGAAACTGATTTTGACTTTCTTGTGAAAGATTAAGGTTTTTAAGTCAAGATAAACAGAATAAACTTAAATTATGAAAGTGAGCCCTTCAGTTTGAATGTTGAAAAGAGATGGCAAAAATTCTTAAACTAGGTATTTTTAAATGACCTGAAATGCCTTTCTTTGTTGAAATCCGGCAAGCTTGCCCTATGAAAACTGTTTATTTTGTTAACATTTGTACCAGGCTGATGCAGCAAGATGACTGGAACTATTTAATTTTACATGCTACTTTTTTTTTCTTTCCAGGGAAACAAGATGCTACAGTTTATTTTATACTTTTAAAAGAAGCTATGCATTCTGACGTGATACTGTTTCTGAAGCAAGGGTTCTACAGGATATTTAAGGCTGTCAGCATTTCTTAAGCCCCCACCCCCACCCCCAGGCCTTCTTGTACAATTGATCTGCCTTGCATCCTGTCACTTTTAAGATGTACCAGAATTTTTTCCCCCTGTCTTTCCATAAAATTTAGGAGGATGGAAGGAAAATATACCTCCACATTAGACATGATGATACTCCCTATCAAACAATGAGAAAGACTTGTTTTGTAAGTCTCCCTCATTATACTCAGGGCATTGGACTTGTATGAACTTTTTAAAACATTAATTTTTAATGTTAAAAAGTGGGTCAGCATTTTTGTTTCCCTTTCCTTAGTGAAATCATGGGAGTTTCTGTAATACAAAAGGCAGAATTTAGAAGAAATCGAGTCACTAACAGATATGCATATTTATGTATTTGTATGTGCTTATTTCTTCATGTTTTCCTATCCTGTCATTTTATTTTATCATTTTAGTAAATGTATGATGGCATGACATTTTAGTGGTGGAAAAAGGGATAGAGTGTTTACTTTTTCCGTGTCATCTGTTGAATGAAATTTCTGAAACAAAATAAACACATGATTTAGAATGCTCCTTTGTATTGTCCTTAATAGGAGAAAAAGAAAAGAGGTGCACTGTATGTATAAGACAAGCATTATTAACTACAGTACCACTGTTCTTAAGTGCCATCATGTCACTGACATGATAACCCTAACAGTATTTTCAAAGTACATGTATGAGGTATTTGAGGAATGGTTTTACTATTGCCACCTCTCCACTTAGTTTTTGTGGTCAAGCAGGGATTTGGACTTCAGTCTTCTGAGTTTTAGTCAGTCACTTTAGCCACTACACCAAACTGGTTGTCTTCCCATTCTTCTTTCTACTGGTGTTACTCTTAGGATTACTATTAAACTAAGATCTTGGCCATTAATGAAGTGTAAGGCATACAAGAAACACTTCATCTGTAGCATATCAAATGACATTCTTTGACCAAATAATAATTCTTTGACTGTATAATATATATCACATTATACATTGTTAAAATGTGAAGCAGGGCGAATTACTGACTGCTGAAAAGTGGGTCCAGTAACTGAGCATGTGTAATAAAACCTGCCACTTTAAATAACTATAGAAGACAATCTTATTTATGCATTTTATTGTATTATTTTTAAAAGCTGACAAGTAAAGCTAACTTTTAAAACAAGCATTAATCTTCACTACTGAGAATGTGTGTTGCAGGTCCATAGGTAGCAATGAATTGTATCAGCTGTTGATGGCACTGCTTCAAGTAAACATCCCTTTGATTCAAAGAGTTCACATCATTTAGGTCAAATGGAAAAACAGCATCTGGGGCCACACAAAATACAGAAGCACCTGCAAAAACAAATGCAAGACATGAGACATATTTAAGTAAAATGACTGTGTGTACAAGAAGGAGTGGTTCATCAAACAAAATGAAAATTTCACCCATTGGAAATAACACCTTAGAAGAAGCATTTCATCCATAGAAAATGTGATAATTTGGCAATTTTGGAGTTCTACTTTTCAGCTGAACATAAACCATTAACTGTTGACTTGTGTAAGCTTTTGGAAAGACTGAAGTAGGATTACAGCAAGTTCAAGAAGTTTTTACCATGTTTTAAAGTAAGAGATGATTCAAATAACAACACAGCAATCAAGACATCTTCTTTAAGAACTTTTGTCCTTAAGCTTAACTTAGCATGGGCTTCAGCCAGGGAAATCCTAAAACATAAAACAGATATTTTTGATACTCAGGGTTAGTATTTGGTTAAAGGTTTTAATAGCTATTAAAAGCCCATATAGTTAATATGTTTGTAAAATCAGATATTTCTTATTTGCCTTTGTATGAATGGACTGGAAAGGAGGACTGTCTTGGTCACTGCACCCTCCCACATTGGCCTAGCACACAAGGGAAATGTCTAAGCATAGATAGCAGTATTTAATATATAATGAAAACATACAAGGTCTTGAGTGAGGTTGCTGAAAGATGTGATCCGTTGACAGGATGCGTTCTGACTCGGCGACTTGCTAGATAGTAGCCATGAATTAGTTTTTCTGCTTCTGAACCAAGTTCTACTTGCAAATGACTGGCAAAAGCAAGAAACTAAAATGACAATATATAATTACTTCAGTTATTTAGGAATTGTATGGAAAAGGAAAAAAAACTCAATTGTAGAGAACTGTTTACTATAAAACTATAGTTAGGATGAATAATCAAATTGTCAGTCCATGATATCAAATTGTGCAGAATACAATTTTTAGAATCCAAATATTTCTGAATCTATATATTTTTTTATTTATTGAGAAACTTCTTATCTCTTAAAATTATCTTCAAGATGGCTTGCAGATGGTTGCACAAATATGTAATCTAGTCTCCACTTGCTGCAGTATTTTTTTTCTAGGAAGTAGCATGTTTCTCAGGATACCTGGGAGTTGGATTGGTGAGGGGGGTTTTTTCTTGTAGAGAGAGAACTAATATTTCAGGAGCATTTATGAAATGACTCAATGTCAGTTTTTATTTGTTTGTTCAAACTTACACCCTGCCCATTTAGTGGACAAGTCACTACTATGGATGACAGTGTTTCTTACATCTTCATAATCCTGTGTTGTAAACTGTTGGGACGCAATATAAGCTGCCTCTTCTGAACCGACAGCTTTTTTAAAAAGAAAATTTGTAATAGGAAGACTTGAATTCCAAAATGTTGATTCACTGCAGTGTATCACAAGGCCAAAAGCATCTATAAGATTAGCTGAAATAATGTTTAAATCCTATGAAAAATAAAACCAAAAATAATTTTCCATACAGTACCTTGAGCATATTCTAACAATACTAGTAATGTGAGGGTCTGAAAAATGTAGTAATCGTAAACATTGTTTGAAAATTTCATTTAGAACACTAGTTAAATTGTTCAACACATACTTCTTCAATGTCATGAAAATTATCATTGTGTAGAGACCATTGCTCTCACTTATAAAAATAAATGGCACCATTGTGAAATCAGCATACTTATAGAAAAACCGGCTGCCAAGGAAGTTGAACAATGGATTATTTTTAAGGCATATTAATTAACATCAAATTCTTATTACCAAAAGATATATGACTTACCATCTGACCAATATGGATATTATCCTTTTGAACATGCTTTTTGGAAACAGAATCCACATCAATAAATGACCAAAAACTAGTCTGAACTGGAAGAGTAACTTGTTGATCAATATCTTGTCCGTATTTCTTTGCCGAGATGAATATGGTAGCTGCCCTGTTCTCTAGCACTTGCAAATCAATCAGTAAAAATCATATTAACTGTACTGGTTTATTAATCTCATTATAGGTAAATCAAATATTCATAGTATCTCTGTTCTCAGAGAGCATGTGCATCTTTTAAATTATAGGGCTCCCTTTGTAAATAAATCCCTCCCTAAAGGCAGCAAGGTGTTTTAGGTTGAAGGTTTTATGAGGGAGGAAAGTGGCAGACCAGTTCCTTTTATTGATTCCTCTCTAAAACTGTACCTCTTAAGGGTCCTCCAGTTCTCCAGAATAGCATTTAAGAAGAACTAAACAAGGAAGAATCAGTAAAAATAATTTCCACTTTCATTTGAAGGCACAGCTGTGCAGTCAGCCATGTTTATGCTTTGTTCGTTTGAAATCATATGTAATAATGGAATTATTCCATGTCAAATTATCAAATGTATTTGTTTTTGTTTCTGTAGCATGAAAACAGGGCATTGCACTTGAGTCAACATAAGCAAAGTGTTAACTACTTTTATAGGGCTTGCTAAGAACATTTTGTGCTGTCTACAAATTTATAAATGAGGCATATGTGGTTTTTCTCCAGCATAACTGCATTGCTATATCATGTGGCAATACAGTATGCTGTACTTCGTATTTTCTTTGGCTTGCTTTTTAAAAGGCTTCAGAACTTGGTGATCATTGTGTAAATGCAGCTTCTTCATTGTTTAGTTCGATCCATTTACATTGTGTCATTATCGATTTTATATTTTCCTGAGCATTATCACAGGGTTTCCCTGTGAATGCTCATGGGATTGAACATTGAGAGCAGGGTTTGTACAAAGAGCAATAGCTCCATCTCTGGAGGTACAGGACATATTCACACTTTTTCATTGTTCTGATTCAATGTGGTTTGGACTTGTTTGGGTCATGTGATCAAGCCATTCAAGACTTTCCTCTCTCTGTAGGTTGCTTTTGCTACCTCCTTTCCAGTAAGTATCATTTTAATAGCATACTATATTTTAAACTGCTAAAATCATTTTGCAGCAAATTGAGAAAATAATTACAGTGGTACCCCGACTTAAGAGCAACTCAACTTAAGAGCAATTCGACTTAAGAGTGGGAAACTCTCGGCATTTTAATTGCCCCCTTACAAATTTTAGATATGGTCTGCTCGACTTACAATTTTTTAAATTTTTTTAACTTATTTTTTCATTTTTTTAGATAGGTACCCCAACTTAAGAGTAGTTCAACTTAAGAGCATGAATTCGGAACTGATTAAATTTGAAAGTTGAGGTACCACTGTACGTCTTTGGGGTGGCATCACAATTGAATAGTCAGAATACAATGCTAGTCATATGAAATGTCTCACATTTAATCCTTAGCATAAATTAGTAAGTGATGTGGACAGCTTGTGCCAGAGATCCTGAAAAGCATTGGTAAACTGTATGGGGCTGGATTGAAAGCTAGCACAATCTACTAGAAATCAGTTTCCTGTCTTGCCTAAAATATAATCACACAGCTAAAGTGGCACTGTCTTTTCTCTCTCTCTTATACACATGAGAATATGTAATATAAACAACAGAGATGAACCCACACAAAATGCAATATGATCAGAGATGGAAATAATTTTAATTACACACTACATTTGGATAACTACAACAAATGAATCGACTAAAAAAAACCCCCTAAGGCAATCTGGCAGCGATTTTTGACTTTTGGTTCTCAAAAGCTTCTCCATGGCAAAAGGGAGCAGTAGAGAACCTCAGAATGTGGAAAAGAGGGATAGGAAGCTTTTGATTAGTTGAAAATAAATTTTTCTTTTGCCAAGGAGTGGCAACATCTGTTTTGTGCCATGTAATTGTATTTGTATGCAAAGAGAATATTGGTCGATGTGTCTAAAGGTTACCAAGTTGAGGAAAGTTGCTTTGAGTAAATGAGAAACTTTTGAGTTTGCATACCTGATTGAAGCTGTTCAAGTTTATCCTTTTTATGAGAAGATAATTCTCCAATGAAGCATATTCCACCTTGGGCAAGTAGAGCACTACCAGTTTGAATGCTAGCAGTTCCAGTTCCATGTTTATCTTTCATCACAGTAGGAAAAATATCACTGGACAGAATGTGCCGTATGCCTCGGGGCACAAGACAAACACTGTAATTCATAATTCTGGTTGATAAGGAAAGGTATGTCAGTAATTATTTTGCAGCAGGATGAGGTGAAAAATAGTTTTAAAGAATAATTGTATCTCAAGCTGATGCTGCATTTCTATAGAATAATATCAAATCTGTCAGTGGAATAAAGGTACATCCACACCGTTTTACCACATTCAAATCAAAGCACAATAATGGGTGGAACCAAATGCAATAGGATGTTACTTTTATAGTAACACAAATTACTGAACTTTTAAAAAAAGTCATCTTCCCCAAGGGGAAACTATCCAACTGGGAGGGGAAAGGGGGATCTAGTTACCTTTCTAATATTAATGAATCATTTGTCATTGCCAAAATATCCAGGTAAACTGCTGTTGAGTCATTTCTGTCATTTGTGTGTACTAGACTCAACAATATGGCCAGTTTGAGAGTATTATAAATGCCTGGTGGAAGAATTTGTGAAGCAAAATTATAGGCCAGAGCAGCTGTAAATCTCCAGTATGAGCCTGAAGTCAAGGATAGCAGATACTTGAATGTTTCACTGATACAGGAGGGGCCTAAGAAGAGAAAATATTACCAGTTTTTGAGATTAAAGTTCAACTTAAGAATATAAATCTTATTGACAAAAACAAGAATGTGATTTTTAAAGAAGTCTTGGTGTGAGATATGGGTGAAGTCCTAGAGAATCCCTTTGGGTTTTTTTTTTTTGTACATTTTGATAAATACACATCAAATTGTATACATACTGTCTTTTGAGTGGGCTACAGTGTAGACTTACTGAATGTATTATTTGCAATTTTCTAAGCGGTCAGCCTGTCCTTTTGTGTTTGCTGGGGG
>JAHTLZ010000204.1:36522415-36573282 GCA_023846285.1 Phrynocephalus versicolor
GCCTTTGTAGGTGGTAATTAACTATGACTTTGAACTGAGACCAGAAATAAACTGGTAGCCAGTGAAATAATTGTAACATGGAATTTATCCTGTAACTAGATCTAGTCACCAGTCTGGTTCACTGTTTGGAACCAGACAAAGCTTCCACACATTCTTTAACCTAAGGGAGAAGTAAGAAAGATCTGTGTCATTAAAACAAGACTGACAATTCAAGAAATCATGTAGCTGGCATGCCAGCTTTAAATGGGGAAACAGACTCCTAACTACTATTAAATACAAGCATACAGACTCATTAACTGAGCCATAAGTACACTAGATCTGCAAACCTTTTTTCAGTAATTTTGATTACTGAAATTAGAAATGGCAGAGATCATGAACAGTGAGCTAGAAGAAGGGAGTTATAAAATCTAAGGTACTCTATAGAACAATTTGATCACAGGAAACTAACTGAGTCAAATTTTTATGAGAACAAAATACTGCTGATGTACAGTAGTTGATGATTTGTTTATTTAATGGAATGCCCTTAGATTTTATTTTCCTTTTCTCCTCTTTACTAAAAATATATATCTCTTCTCCAGATCTTACACATACTTTCTTTTGTAAGTCTGGAAACCTTTCAGCCACTTGGGACAATGGGCCACTGCACAAGTGAAAAAAATGAACAGGATTTTTCTGACAATACAGATTTTGGAAACCATCATTACAATTTCTTCAGAGACATTCAAGCAATGTCAAATTTTCCAGCACATTCAGTGCTAATATATATTATGATGCCATCGCTCTTAGTCATTCAACATGAATGAAATTAAGTTACCTCTTAGAAACACAGTCAGTGACTGAAATCTGAAATGTATGTCACTGGTAGAAAATCCTTGAAGTGCATTAATTGCTTTGGTATCAATCATTTCAACCACCTGTTTATCTTTAAAAGAAAAACATTAAGAGACGACTACTTTTTAAACAATCAAAGTTCATCCAAGTATTTGCCACAAAGGGATTAAAATGTTAAAACATGATAGTTTATATATTGCCCAAAATATTCCCAGGTTCTTCTTCCACCCCAATGCTCATTTGGGTACTTATGCACTTCGAGGGTACATATTTTGGAAGTGTATCTGGTCTTAGATTGTACTATCGCCAAACAAACCAGATGAAGCTGTTCATCCTGAAGGAATAATTGCAGGACTCCCAAGTTTCAGTTTCTAAGGTCACAGCCATTCAAAAATTTCAGGACTACTCCCTCTGAGTTACTTCATGATCAAATGCAACGGGGTAGCAAAACAGAACTAGGCTACAGAAAATCAGACAATGGCACTCTAGATGGAATGATATCACCATGACTTTCATCTTGCTGATTTAAGATCTTACAGATATTAGGTGACTCTAAGAAGGTCCAAGATACAAGACTTCTCTCTATCTTTTAAAGAAATGATAAGGCGCTAGTTAACTTCTAGCAGAATAAAGCACATATATATATATATATATATATATATATAGACAGAAATGACACCCCAACCAAAAGAATGTAATTTCATTTGTGTTTTAGTAATTAGTGAGATGGACTTTGGTTTCCAGACTGCTCTATAAAGTTTTCTGTTAGTTTGGCACATGGTTAGTGAAATTTTTGTAAATGACTGACTTCTAATTACTAAGATTTAGTTTTGAATCAAATGTGTTCTGTCCAAACAGAAACACTAAAGGTAAGATTCCATTTTGGAGGGATCTTCCACTCATAATACATCGTATGGTGAAGAGTGTGCAAACCCTCTAGAAGTAAATTTTCAGGGGAGGCATGGAAAGGCGATGTGAACAACATCCCCCACAGAAGGGAATATTTATTAACAAAGTAGAAGTTACAATCCAAACTACAGTTCAAATTTCATACCCCAATCATATTATTAATATCTTATTGGGATGTTGAAATGATAGTAAATGGCTGATCTTATTTTATTCTGAATTCTGGATTTAGGACATAAGTTAAATTAAAAAGTGGTACAAGACTTATATGAATCTATACAGGATCCAGTACAACTCCTACTTACACTGTGGGTGTCGTTATCCTTTTTTTTAATTCTCTTGTTGCCTAGTACCACTACTCACCAAATAAAATTAGTGTAGCCTTTGAAAATGTATCTTTGAGTATAAATAAAACTAAATATGGTTTACCACCAAGTACTCGGTATTTCATATCTTCTCGCAGTGGTGAAGTACATAAACTGCATACAAAGTCATGTCTCAATGTTGCAGATTCTGTAGCCCCAGGTGTATGTACTCTGACATAATGAAATCCTAACAAAAACATAAAAACACTATTTATATTCCACCCAGTTTTCCCGAAGGAACTCAGGGCGGTGAACATTATACAGTATACAAGTATTCAGTTTTCCTCAATTTCACAAAAAAGCAAAAACCTCTTGGATTTCAGTTGCATTCCTGGGCAGAATTCAAAGTAATGGTTCCAATTTACAAAGACCTAAATGGCTTGGCTCCAAGGACTACATCTCCCTCTATGATCCTGCGCGAATGTTATGATCACTCTTGACACTCAAGCACGTATTTCTCTCTTGCTGCTCCAAGACATTGGAACTCCCACAGGAGACTAGACGGACTCCATCATTACCGCCCTTCCACAAGAAGGCGAAGACCTTTCTCTTCAGGCAAGCTTTCTTTGAGCAAATTGCTGCCCAAGTGTTTTTTTAAAAAGGATGTTTGTACCTTATTGCATTAAACATACTTTAGTGGATGTTTTCTTAGTGTTTCTTGTGTTTTTTGGAATTCATTGATCATTTTAGTATTATATTCATTGCTACTAACTTAACTACTGTCTTTCATTGTTGTAAGCTCTCTTGGGGCTCTTTTAAAGGATAACATTGGATTAAAATATTTTAAATGAATACATTCCTGACAAAGCCTCTAAGATATCATTTCCAGAAGCAGCAGAGCAAAATGGAACTTGAGGGGTTTGGCATGCAGGCTTGAGAAGGGGCATTGAAATAATAACAATCTTGCATGCCTTTTAACACTGGTCTGGAAGTTGAGTCATGGCAATTGACTTCTTTTCTTGAGGGATTAAAATGTTTCCCTGCTCATCCAAGCAAGGCCTCGTCAATCTGAGAAAAGTTAATTCTGAGTCCTCCATTTTATAGTTCATTTTGACCTCATGTCAACCTGGTCTGAAATAGGTCAAAGTGAACGATAACATGGAGGACTCACAACTAGCTTTCCTCAGACTGATTGGATGAGCAGCGAAACATTTCGATCTCTCAAGAAAAGAAGTCCAGCTGCCATGACTCAGTTTCCACATAAACTCACCTGGATGGCTGGGGATCTTCACAGACATATGTTTAACACTGGGTTTCAGTGGGAGGAGGCTTTTAGAACCTACAGGGATTCTCTCCTTTCCCACCAATCTATTGGTAATGTTCTTTTTCCTGCCCCTCCCTCTTCCTGTTTGCTTGCTTTCCTTCCTTCCTTTATTTCTCTTTTACTTATACCCCCACCCCCCGCACCGAGCATGGAAGCAGTTCTTCCACTTGTGGAGACTCAATTTTTCCTATTTTTCTGCTGTCTGTAATTAGAGACATTAACTGTAATTTTTTCTACTTAAATGATTTTAGAGTGATTTTTAACATATCAAGTCTAATCACTATGAAAGAGGGTGGGCTACTAACACTTAGGCTATTATCTCATGCTTTATCTATGCAGTTGTTATTTGTATTTTATATTCTGCTAACTGTAAAAAGAATTAACCAAATTATCCAGTAAGTACAATCTTTTTTTCGGATTCATATTATAATCCATCTTATTGTGGTGAGGAAACAGTAGAAGAAATTAATACAGATGGAAGTAATCTGGTCTGCTTCCTTCTCAGATACCCAACCAGTGCCTCATGACAGTGGGAGAATAATATTGTAAAACTGTATTCACATGATTTCAGTATTGGAAACCATTCAAGTGGTGGAAGTCACAGATCTGTGATTTTCTTACATAAGTATCCAATACTATTGTACTTTGCTAGCACAAAGAAATAACAGTACAATATAATTTTTTTTTAAAACTAGGCTTAGCATAGCAGTTAGTTACTTTAAAAAGAACTGTACAGAATTGATGTTTCAAGTATTGAGTACCTTCAGAATATTGACAAGTTTCTTCAGAACAAATAAATCTTGCTCCTTGTGTATATTTTGTAATGATAGTCATTGCAAGCACTATTCCTTCAATCATATAAAATCTCTGACAAGTGTAATCAAATGGAAATTTGCAGAGATTGAGAATATAACTAGGCAGGGAAGGTAAATGGGTTACTTTCAGCACTATGTTCATCTAAAAAAAGAACACAAATATTCAAGCTAATATTGATTGCAAGTGATGAAGAAAGAAAGATGCAATGTACTCATGGAAAGAAGCTTATATCATTGTGATATAAGAAAACATCAGGAGTATGAGGTTTTCCCGGGTTTGGTGAGGAAGCTTAAGTAGACTACAGCTACAAGAATATTGACAGCATGTTATACTGTGGCTAAAAGTATTGAACTGGCAATGGATACCGATAAGTTAATAGACATAGCTGAAAGTTCACTCTTACCAAACAAAACTCTTATTTAAATGGGATTGGAAAATTTATGGATTGTTTCACAAATTATGGGCCTGCCCCCAGGCTCTGAATGCGAACTCTCCTGAAGCATCCACATTATACTGTGTTTTGTCGTATGACTATTTATTGCATGTGTCTTTTGGAACTCTATCCCACTTGCCATCAGAAAGATAAGTGTACTTTTGAAATGTCTTCCTTAAAACTTTCTCTTCATATACCCTTCCCAGTTCTAGTGTTACTGTTGATTCGTATACATTATTGTTGTATTTAATTGTTTTATTTTAATATTGCTGTTGTGTTCACTGCTTTGAAAACTAGTTAGGAATATTCACAAACAGTTGACTTAAGTAAAAGCCAAAAACCAATACCTCACTAGTGGAATGTGATGGATCTTTCCCCATACTGGCACTAGAGGGCAGGGAAAACCTTTCAAACTGGTTTTCAGTGGAAGACAAGCTTGGAAGGATTTCCCTGCCCTCTAAGGCAGGTATAGGGGTAGTTTCAAGGACTACAGAGGGGAGAAGAGCTCCCTGCTCACAGACATTGATCTTGAAATTGGATGGATCTCCATGCATTCAGTGACAAATGCCTCTGCCATCCTTTTCAGAAGGCCGATTCTTCTGTGATGGACAGTGTGGAACTGAACTCCATCCGCTGGCTCTGCAGCCAGACATCTAACTCACTGATTTGCTTCACTCAGGTTTTATTTCATTCCTTCACCTCCTTGGAATGTGAGTAGCTGTTTGTTTACATGGTTACAGACTGGTCCTGGATACGGCTTAATGTGGTTTTCAACTAGAGAAATCCTCACATGTAAAAAAAGTCTTGCTGGAGAAACAAGGCACAGACCACCCATACTTTATTATTCTCAAATTATTGTATACGGATGTAAATGCTAGAAAGATAAAGAAGTAGGTGCTAGATCAAACCAAACTGAACACTGTGGCACAGTAAAACAACGACTAAACTGATTTTCCATGTCTTGGCCACTTTACAGGAAGATGACTCAATGGAAAAGACAATAATGATAAGAAAAGTGGAAGGCAATGGGGATATGGACTGACTCTGATTCAGTAAAGGAACCTACGGTCTTGAGTTTGCAAGACCTGAGCAAAACAATGGTAGAACTTTTAGGAGTTCACTAACTTGTAGAATCCCCATAAGGTACAAACAACTTAATAGCATATTGGCTACTAGCATATACTCATTAATGGAAGTCAGTATTATGGGTTCTGTATGTAGGTTCAGGGTGCTTTCTTCCAGTACTATATCTGATTGGATTACATGGAGCAGTAAACATAAATGTTCTACCTTTGTCTAATTAATGAGCTTCTGGAGTATTTACTCCTGTTTAGTAACCATAAGAACAGCACCTACTTGGGGCATTCTGCAAGCAAAAATACCAGTTATTCTTACTCATTTGACACACACCTCAAAAAACGGTGAACATAAATATGCAGTACTTTTATATATAACAAGTTAATTTTTACAACCAAACCATTTAAAGTAGTGGAAACTCACCTGAGCTTCAGACTGTAGCTGTTCTATTAGTGAGAGTGTTTTAACAGCTGTAAAGCATACCTATAATTCAAATCCAAATTGATTTTGTAAGAAAATAATGGTTTAGAACAGGCATGCAGCGTCAGATCAAAATATGTGAGATTCCTTACAGACTGAAATATTTGGGTGGCCTTTCCAGGTTCGTGTAGAACACAGTTCCCAAATGTAGCATCCAGTTCAGTAATATCAGAGGGATTCACCAATATAAGAAATCGAAACACAGCATAACTTTGTTTTGAATCTGTAAGACCAGACACCAACAAGCTTTATCATTGCTCTTACACCGATTCAAGCTAAATAGCTCTAATCTTTCAACAGTATTTTAATGTTACCACTATTGTATAGCTTGCAGTCATTCATAAATTTCTGAAGGCCACCACTCTGGTCAAGGTAAATCAAAGCAATTTCCTTCATTTTCAGAAGGTTTGGTTTCATTTTTCCTTGAAGGCTCTCTCTTTATATTACTGGAATAAAGCAAATTTGTAAACAGGATTAAAACATGGATTAAGAGCAATACTATAACAAACTATTTGTTTTTACAAAAAGTGAAGAGCCTAAAATTGCAAAAAAATTAATTTTCTCAAAAACATCAAATAACTTGAGATAATTTAGCACAAAATACTTATACCATGAAGTTATCTCTGTACCCTTTTAATTGATAGGTTAATCCAAAATGTGAAAATGTTAATGTGAAATATGAAAAAACCCAACCAACCCCTCCCAATTTAATAACTTCAATAAACCAACCATAAATAAATACATGATTAGAAGACCAATATTAGACCAACAATTTAAGGCATTTAAAAAATAATAAGCATATATTACACATACACACACACACACTCAAACACAAAAACAGGTCCCCCGCCCTTTCACGTTTCATATACTGTGGTCCCGCTATATCGCAGGACCTCTGTGTATGAAAAAAAGGCCCCCTAGGGCAGTGATGGTGAACCTATGGCACGGGTGCCAAAGGTGGCACTCGGAGCCCTTTCTGTGGGCACCCGACATCGCCCCTTCATAGCCACCTGTATACAGGTTAAATTACTGTATTGGCACTTTGCAAAAAACATTAGTGGGTTATGAATTGCAGTTTGAGCACTCGGTCTGTAAAAGGTTTGCCATCACTGCCCTAGGGTAAGGGAGAAAAGTCCTGTTTCAAGCCTCCCATACTTACCCCAGGACTGGAGCTGCCCCAAACAGGCCTGTAAGGGCCTTCCTGGGCCTTCTGGAGGCCCCCAAAGGGCCTCCCTGCGAACAGGATGTGACTTCCGGATTGCTGAAAATCATTTCTGAGGCCTCCAAGAGCCTTTCTAGGCCTCGGAAATGATTTCCGGTTTACTGGAAGTCACATCTGGTTCGCAGGGAGGCCCTTTTGGGGGCTCCAGAAGGCCCAGGAAGGCTCTCACAGGCTGGTTCGGGGTAGGGCCAGGCTGGGGGTAAATATAACAGCCCCCAGCTAGGCTCCCCCAGGCCTGACTCAACCTGCATCCGCATACCGTGAATTTTCAATTATTGTGGGTCATGTCAGGTCCCTAACCCCACAATAGGCGGGGGATCTCTCTCTCTCTCTCTCTCTCTCTCTGTGTGTGTGTGTACACACACACACACACAGACACACTCACACACACACAGGTTGGATTTTTTTCATGAGTTTTGTGCAGTTCTACTCAGAACTGAATTTCAGAACAGAGAGCTTTTCAGAGACTTTTTAGATGTATGAGGTAGTTTCGCTATTCAATGTATATCAATTTTTCCTTCTGTGGAAGGTGTGTGTCTTCTACTCATGTGGTTCTTTCTCTACTTTAAAGAAATGAGTATTTAATCAAAAAGTTCCATGTTGAGTTTATTTCTTCATTTTCAGTGAGGTATTTTCATTACTGGCTTCTGGCCTAATTGCACTCTGCTTATCTGAAAGTCACTGTTAGGTGCCTGGCTGAACAGCACCCCTAGACCCACAGTTTCATTGTAAGTGCCACAATCATACCCCCCTTCCTCCTACTGTGTGTGTACTGAGATCACAAGGGGCCTTTCAGCCTCCCCTTCTTGCAACTGTTATTGATGCTCAACTCCACCCTTCTTTCTTTCTTTGTGGCAAAAGGAGATTAATATGGTATCAATCTTTCCATATAGAGGTTATTTTGAAATTCCTGTGCCGGAATGGCTTCTGTGAAAACAGTCTCAGTTGTGCACAGGCAGGCAGTTGACTTTCTGTACAGTTGGTAATTCCCCAAAGTCCTTTAAAAACACACACCAGAGACTGTATTTCTAAGATGGGAACCATCAGGAGCAGTTGTTTTTTCCTTCTTTTGTTGGGTCCCCCTCCCCACAAATCAAAATAACTTTCCCAATCAAAGTACTTTCCTCTTCCAAGTGATGAGTCAGGGGAATGCAGATGGTGGTATCGGCTTGTCAAGTGGTACTTCATGGGGCAATGTGTGAGAGATAGCCCCTTACAACTTAAAACCGTATGACAAAGGGCCAATGTTTTAACGAGAGGGATCCTCTCTTAGAAATGCCATTCCAGTGGACAAGGGTGGGCAATTGCCCCAAATAATTACATTAACCTTTTCTTTCAAAATCAGAAGTTAATCACTACAGATCAACAGTCCACAGAAATAATTAGAATGGTTACTCTTGAAGGACAAATATGCTTTCTATATCTGTCCTTAAAAACTTGTACATATGATGGGGTTTGTCCCACTTCAAACCTGGCCTGTCTACCCTCACAATATTCTGCTTCTGCACTAGCCTTTCCCTCAGTGGCAAGAAGACATCTGTGTCTCCTGAAAGGAAGAGCACCAAGTAGAGGAGGAGGAACTTGCTCCCCCCACAAAGTTCAAGCTGCCTTCCTCACATGTACCCACCCACCTTCATCTTAAAAATTAAAAAATGGCCTGACCTATGATCATCTGTTGCATGGTGATCTTAATAGTCTGTTTAAAAGTTCAGTGAAATTTCTAAAGTGAATGAAAAACATGATTTTTCTTTACCTCAGAGCACTGAATTCACGGAACACATTCACTCTGATCATCATCATACTAAAGCCACAGGTTTGGGCCTACTGATATAATTGTCCATTTCTCTACACTAGTTCTTTAAGCATGGCAAAAATGGCATATCTCATTCCCTTCCTCTTTTTCAGAAGACAAGGGATTTGAAAGATAAAAGGTTATTACATTCATCCCGAATAAATGAGCATAACAAGTGTAATTAGGCCTCCAATTTAAAAAGGCTATTCTGATTTTTTATTATTAAACAGTTGTAATTTGCTTTGTGGGGCTCTTTACTAAGATGGTGATTACAAATGTACTTTTTTGACTTTTTATTTTATTAATTTTTATAGACATACAAACATACAATAAACAATAATAAACAATAATACCATCAAACACTACAAAGTGCATCCCCACCCCCTGGGACCATCCAGTGTTCTTAAATCTTCTCTTCCTTCTTCATCTTCTTTTTTTTCTAGTTGTTTTAATTGTATTAATTGTAGAACTGGCAAGAAATTACACTTCTCCCTTTAACTGCATGGGTTTGAGCAACATGATTGTGGTTATATATGGATATTTTTAAAACAAACATTAAATATGTGTTCTGAGAAAGATGGGTCTCAAACTTTCTGAGGTCCTGTTGGCAATAAAGTAGTCCCCTGGTTTGATGGCTAGTCCCTTCTCCTGGCATGACAGCTCCATGTGGGGTCTGGGGAGGAAGCTGAGCATGCTGTACATCTGTTTTGTGTGTGTGTGTGTGTTGTGCGTGTGTGTGCGGGCATCAACTGTTTATGCTTCTTAGTTATATCTAGGGGGCATAATTGTTATATATATGGATTTTGAACTACATAGGGGTCTGGTGCCCCTAACCCCCGTTTTCTTGAAGGGAGAAGTGTACTGCAATGTCACAGCCTCGACAATATTATTGTGTTTACATTGTCTGTTTATTAATAGATTGCTCTGACAAGAATGTGTCGGTAGAAAATGCAGTATATAAATTAACTAAGTATATGTAGTTATTGTTGCTGTTATGTCAATATACCTATTACCACTAATAACCGCTGCTGCATGTCTTGGAAACACAGAATTCTAGAGCTGGAAGGATTCCCTAGGGTCATCAGCTTAAGCTGCCTAACAAAGTAGCAAACACCATGACATCCCATGCATGTCTATGATGTCTTGCATGGGAAGCTATGATCCTGATAAATCATGAAGCCAGGCAGTAGGATAACATCATCACTTACATCTGCAAATGAACATACAGTATTCTAAAAAGCAGTTCTCTTTGCACTGAGAAAACAGATTTTTTTAAGTTAAGAAAAATATTCTCTTACCTGGTTTCCAAAAGGGGCTGCTATGAAACTTAGCATTATTATATATCTACAGTCCTCCAAACATTCATAAACAAAACTTTTACTGGCCCAACTCTATTATGGGTAAGGACTGAACTAGATGGATGCAAGCCTGCTTTTCTTTTAATGAACAGCATTCCTGTATGTACTGTATGTATTAACATGCAGACTTTTCTCTGAGGTTAAGAACGCTGTCGTGTAATACAAGATCTACAAAGCATAAACAGTTGATTCAGAGAGAGAGAGAGAGAGAGAGAGAGAGAGAGAAACGCTTCCTCCAACCCGCATCAGCTTCCTGTCATGGCCCAACACCTTCCCCGGCTACTACATGGACCCACCATGCCAGGAGAGGGGGACAGCCAAGCCACCACTGGAACTGTGGTGTTGCCTCACTGCCAACTACAGGGGCCTTGGTATGTCTGAGACCACCTTTTCCAGGCCGCTTCCTGGAGACAAATAGCTACAAAGCATTTATTATTTATTTAAGAATGTATTCATTTACTGGGGGCGGGGGAATCAGTGTAGAACCAAAACCATGCTACTCAGATCCATGCAATTCAAGGAAGAAGTGTACAGTATACACAATCCAGACTGGCAAGGGGAGAGGAATCCTTAACCCTTTGTCCCTATGGATACAGTATCTGCTCAAATTGCACTCATTTTCTTGAACAGCTGTTGTTCCAGAGAAAGCTGACAAAAGTTTCTCCTCAATAACGTAGCTCCCCAAACTGTGGTTGGTTTAAAGCACATGAGAAGAGAACTGAAAGCAAAATCTAAGGGTCAGTTGAAATATTAGAAGTTTGTTTCTTATATATACAACAATTATGTAGGAAGTGTGTGTGCAGTTAATGTGTGTTGATGACAGATTTATTAACTGCATAGAGGCCTGGCCTGACCACTTTGTCACTGATTTTATCTAGAATCCTGTCTATACCTTCCCTTTGTAAGAAGGAGCCAGGACCCACCACATGACAATACTAACAAGGATCAGAAAAGACAGTAAGAAACATTATTTTTAACAGAAGGTACTATTGTGAAGCCAATCTTGGGTGAAGAACAAAGTATATATAAATAGAAATCATCCCAAATAAAGATTCCAGTTTGTCAAGGAGAGATCGGAGTGGTACTCAGCTTTGTTCTGCTTGTCTTAATATGATCTGCAATATAAATCAGACAGACAGACAGACAGATAGACAGACAGACATATAATGGCCAAGGAAGTAGCAAGACACAATATATTAACTCTTTTAATGGTAAATTCCACCTTTTAAGAATTCCTTTGAATTTTTTTTTGTGCCAACCTTTCAGACTCACAAATTCTCACATTATTTAGTATACACAGACATGTCAAAAAGTTGTCTGTTCTGGTCTTGTTGCAGAAGTTGTCTTTATCAATCAAAAACTAACTGAAACCAAAATCACAGGAGTGTAAGAGTTTTAATACAATCAAACTGTAACACATTAGTTTTCTAAATACAAGAAGGAAATTTCCCTTCTATAAATGTATTTTTGTATCTATTTCTTTGGGAAAAAACTATAAGCTTCTTCTACAAGAAGAGGAACAAAACTGCAGTCATAATGAGACATGTTATTAACAAATATTTAAGGCTAATTTGTTCCACCCTGGACTAACCTACAGAGTATATTTTTAGATTTTACAACAGAAATGAATCAAATTGCTCAGTAAACTGGTGCTTTGGCCGTACTTCTGGGCCCACCATGACCATAGATGCCATATCTAGGAAATTTCTAGGGATGCACTGTCGATAAACTGCCTAGCCTTCAAAGTTTTGCTGGACAAGATTATCTGTTTTTAAAAAAATAATATACAGAAATAGTTGCATAATGCCATTTCAAGAACAAAGTCAAGATAGTTACCAAAGGCTTTTAAATGTGCTAAAGTGTGCTGTTATTAGAGACAGCCAATATGAATATGCTAATGTAAACTGGAGTGAAACAGTCAGTGTATTTTTTTAGAAAAAAGTCTCAAGATTAAGAAAGCTAACTAAATACATTTATTCTAAAAATATTTTTGTGCAGGTGTAACAGTCTAAGTAATCCAAAATGCCCAGATTCCTCATAATTACAGCAGAGAAAGTTTGTTCAACATATCAAATGAGGCACTAGTTGCATGTACTGTCAAAAAAAGCTATTCACAATCAAAACATTTTAGTCCATTTAAAGATTATCTGTGGTGTCTTTCTTATCTCCAGAAGTTAGTGAAATAAGTCTTCACAAGGCGGTGCATAAGAAAATCCAATAAATGCATCATCTGCTTCAAGCACGCTGGCATTTACAACATTACAGTCAGAAGAAAAACAAACAGAATTGGGTACATTCTCTTCTGTAAATGCTGCATCAAAGTTCCTGATGTCATCTGGACCAGACTGGGAAATAAAACATACACAAATCATTGCAAAGCTGATTTTTTAGTACAGTACTTCAATTCAAACTGGGAAAGTTTATTCATTTCTCAGCAAAACATTTAAATGTAGTTTGCAGAAGTGTGTGCTGACCACACAGTTCAATATAATCTTTAATTCATGAATTTCATAACATTTTGTTTGTCTGTCTCTGATTCAGAGGCTAACTGGTTCAAACCTGGTTCAAAGCTGAATTTCAGTGCAGGAATGCAAATCTTCCAATGACTATGACTAGAAAACAAATTAGAGAGGGATTCATTTCCTCTCAGCCTCCCCCCAAACTTAGCCATGTGTACAGAAATGGGATTTGATGGAAGTGTCTCTAGGCAGAAGGTTAGTTGCAAGAGTTAGGGAATTATTTTTTAAAAAATCCTAAGACTATTTTGTTTTCTGCTTAATTTACATCAGAACTATAAAGAATGTGATGGCACAGGTGTGAACCTGGAGTAAGTATCTAAAAAGCTACATAATTGCTTCCACAGATGCTGCTTTTACAAAACTTTTTTGCTCTTGTGCAAACAAACAAACAAACAAACCCTATTAAAGATCACTGAACACAGTCCTGCAATGGATTTGCTCTAAAATCCTCCCCTCAAAATGCTGCAAATGGACAGCCTTGTTAATAGTCCATAAAAATAAAATTAGATATAAGAACTGTCAGTCACAGATCAATCCTCTCCTTATAGTCTCCTTACATGGATTATGGGAAATGCATCAGTTTTTATGATATTTATTTTCTGGAAGTCTGTGTTCCTCTGAATCTGGATAAATGACAAAACTGGGAACGTTCAAAATTGATGTTTGTCTGTTCCAGGGGAATTTACATCAATTTGGGTATCTTCCTAATAACCTAAAATCAGCCCTGTTTGGTCCAGGATTCAGAATCTGGTGTACAGCACACAATCAGAACTTAAAGCTCCATATGAATGCTTTGCCTCCTAAATTCTTCTGGGGGAAAATGATTGTTTTGAAATGTAGTGCTGGAGGAGAGATTAATGGATATCTTGGACTTTCAAAAAGAGAAACGAGTAGGTCCTAGATCAAATCAAGCCAGAACCACATTGGGAGACAAAAAATGTCATGAGAAGACAAGATTCCCTGGGGGGTGGGTGGATAGCAAAGCTGGGAAAGTTAAAAGGCATCAGGAAAAGAGGACTGATTCTTTAAAAGAAGCCAGAGCCATGAGTTCACAACAGCTGAATAGGACTGTGGAGGACAGAATATTTTGGTGATCACTCAGTCACAGGGTTGCCATAAGTTGGAGGCAATGTGACAACACACATAACAAAAAATTCCTCTTGATAATTTGTCTTTGAAGTATTTTGATAGACTAATGCCCGTTATTGGGTAAAAATTATCTGATGTGTTTATTAATTGTATGGCACTGCTTCAGACAAGAATACAAGGATCTGTAATGTCTTCCCCTGACATCTTCCCTTTCCCTAACATGTTTTAATCTGTTTATTACCACTGTTGTCAGCAGCTTAGCTGTAATTGATACTTGGATAAATTCTTACATTTCTGTTTACCAGGGCAGTTTAAGCCATTGTACCTACCACATTAGGATTGAACGGTGGTGGGATCTTTTTTTGTTCAAGGTCTGTCCAGTTAATAGATTCAAAAAAAGGATGCCTTTGAATTTCAAGCTGAAATACAAAATAAAGGTACAATAATGTAATAAATGCTACACAGTCACTTGTCTTAATGCCAGGCTGCCCTTTGTTGTCCACAACAATATAGCTACATATCTGAATTTACAGACATTCCCCCATGCCTCGCCCCCAATTTGGACTACAACTCTCATTGTCCTAAGTCAGCATGACCAATAATCAGCCTTATTAGTATCAAATATGTAGGCTAAGCAATTTGGAAGGTACAATGCTGTGAAAACCTGCCCTGGAATAACACAAACCCATTCTTTACATTAATGATGTTCTATCAATTTTCAACCTGTCTTTTAATACTTGAGCAAAAAAATGATTATTGATGGATTTGACAGGAAGGTATGAAGGGTTAACCATACACACAGTGAGGCAGTAGATTCAGGTATCTAAGAAGACAATATTTTTGTTACTACTGTATTTTTAGTGATAGAGAGAAAGTGAGGTGGTTGTGGAATTTTCTGCTTGATATCCCAGAATAATTTTGCTAACCTTTTATACTATGTACCTTGATTTGGGTGTGTGGCTCTGTGGGTACCATTCTGCCTCAGGAACCAAATGTTTTGCCAAATTCAAATTACTAAACTACATTAGCCAAATTCTGATTACTAAATGTTTCATATGATATGTTTTCCCCACTTAACAGTACTGCCATGGCAACTGTAAATTTAAATGATGAGGGTACATTTAGGACTCTTATTTAGTGTCATTTATGGCCTTAAGCTTCACAATAACTTTCAATATACTTGCAGGTTCACTTCAGATAGATACATTACATACAAAGTCTTCTTTAGCTCCAAGTCTGTTTTGTCTGTTTTTCTCCAGAAGTTCTTCCAAAATGGACCAAGCGGTAAGACTGATGCCTGGCCTTAAGTGTAGGGGTTTGTGAAGAATATTTTCATACATCTCTGCAACATCACGACAGTAAAAAGGAGGCTGAAGAAGAGGGAAAAGGCACACTATTAGGAGATAAAACAGAGTTCAACACCTGCTAGGAGATAAAAAGCCAGATGTAACTGAGGTGGTGGCTAAATTCTGTGCCGCAGCAATGAGGCATCGCTCATCCCTGCCCACTTCAGGTGGCAAGGTTAGATGATTGGCAATGTCCATTGTGCATTTATCCTTACCCCCTCTCATGATGTGGGTTGGAGGTGGTCTAGAGCATGGGCGTGGTCCCAGGCTGGAGACAATTCTAGACCTATTGAGTTGATTACTCTGTTATTGGGCCTACTGGGCTGGGAAGATTTTACCTGTTTTGGCTCTTATACAAAGGGTTTGCCATTGTATTATGCTTGTCTTGTGCATGCTTTTATTGTTTTATACGCTTTTATTTTGGTTTTATGTGGAATGTATCTTGTATTTTATCTGGTCAGCGACCGAAATAAAGACCTCTGATCTGGAAAATAAAGTCCAGAAACCAAGAAGTATACACTCCTGATAGAAATACTCTCCCATTCCACCGCAACTTCTGATGCACCACAAAGAGCTGCTTCCAGTGGCTGGCCTATTTACATAGTACCAAGAGCTACATGGGAGAGAGTTGAAGCCATCACAACACTGTATTTAGGCCATAATTTGGAATGTGCATTTATTTATAGGAGTTTTATATGCTGTCCTTGAACGAAATGCCTCTCATACCAGCTTATGAAACAAAAAGATACAAGACAGCTCCTGCTTTCAGGCTTATGATCTAAAATTGAAGATATGACACATGAAAAATATGAAATATAGAAGGAAAAGCAAAGCAAAAACAAAAACAAACAAAAAATACCAAAAAAACAAAACAAAGAAACAAAGAAAAATAAAAAACACATCCATGGTTATCCTGAATTTTGTGGCCCAGCTCAGGTTAAATATGAACAAAATGCTCATATTATATTACAGTTATATATAGACAGAATCTGAATTGTGGAAATGTGCTGGCTGTTCTTCTGCCTCTGTGGATGAGGCAGCCATAGCTGAAATTAGTTAAATAGGTATGGATTAGACTAGAAATGTAAGAGACTATAAAATATTATTTCAGAAGAAAATCTCCAAGGCACACACTGGGACGTATTTTTGTTCTACGAAAACAACAACAGAGTGACGTAAAGTGAACAGCAATCAACTTTTCCCACCCTCATGAACATGGGAGGAGATCAGCTCTGGGTGTTTTTTTTTTTTGTATTATTTGCCATTCATATTTTTCTGCCACATGATAATCTGCAGTGACATTCTTAACATCCATGTGCGACCTCTTCTTGGTTTTCTGTTTCATTGGTCCAACGTCTATTTTTAAGAATTGTGTCTGACACAGTGACTCTCTTAACAAGCATTGCTGCAGATTATTTTGTCAGGGAAATAAACCATATTTTATGTGAGAGAGGCAAGGAAGGGCAAGGGAAAACATTATCTCAAGTGCTGAAAAGCACATTTTTATATTATATATAGCAATGGCCTAGAATAGATTCCCTTTACCTGAGTTCCAAGAAGAAACTCAAGGGCAAATGAGATAAAGCTATAAGATTCCTGAAAATGAGAACATGTTGTTAATGCTCTGGAGACGGATACTGCCAGCCTTTTCTAGTTGATTCCTTTCTACTTAGCAATGAATAGAATCATTGCCACGTCAGTTGTCAGTTCCATTTGTGTTGGGTGACATAGTCATTCTACTAGGAAGCCAGGAAATTAACACCACCCAAAGCAGCACAAAAGAAAATCACAAGACGCGCTGAAAGAGAAGTAACCCATTCATAAACATGCATCCTGGAAATTCTGTGTGTTCTTAATGCCACCTTTAAGGATAGTGCTCCTGGGAGATAGGAAGGATTCCTCTACTCTAGCCCCTTGTCTCTGACTGGGAAAGCAGAACATCAGGTGACAGTTTTCTTGTGGTTTTGTTTCCTAACAATATAATAGCTCCAAATTCTTCCTTCCCACAGAGTGGAGTCAAGCTAGTCCCCTAGTTTTCCATGTGAAATGAGTGGCATTGTGCTTAGATGGTGATGAGATGAATAGGATGATGACCAAAATGCCAACAATGGAAACCACAGATCATCTCCAACCAAACATGGGCTAGAACCAACTATTTATTTATTTTAAAGTATTTTTACCCTGCCTTTCTCCTTGGAAAAGGACCCAAGGTGGCTTACAGTAATGAGGGATAATATACAGTCCAGTGTAATTAAGACATGCTCAAGTACTGAGAACAGGGAATTGAGGAACATCTTACAGCATTAAAAGACAACATTACATTAAAGCTACAAGAGAATGCAAGCAATTAAAAGGAGAGTAAAATTCCATGTAAAGTAATGAGTGATGGAAACTAACATTGAAAACATAGTGTCAATATAATCACACAAGTTTATAAGTGGTTGTAAATAGAGATGGGCAAGAAATGTGAAAATGGTGTTTTGTTTCGTTAAAATTTGTTTTGTTTTTCATTTACGTTCTTTTTAAAGCAAACTATTTGTTTATTTCGAAATGCACCACCCAAGCTCGGCAGTTTGAATCCCGGGTGCCACACAGCGGAGTGAGCTCCCACTGATAACCCCAGCTCCTGCCAACCTAGCAGTTCGAAAGCATGTGAATGCAAGTAGATAAATAGGTACCATCGTAAACAGAGGGAAGGTAAAACAGTGTTTCCTTGTAGCCATGCCAGCCACATGGCCATGTACTTGCATAACACTGGCTCTTTGGCTTGAATACAAGATGAGCACCACCCTTAGAGTTGGACATGACTAGCACGCATGTGCGGGGGAAACCTTTACCTTTTTAAATGGATCCCTACTTGGAATCCTCACTACATACAAGGTGGGTGGCTTGGCACAAAAGCAGGAATCCAAGCAGAGGCTAGCTAATTAGCAACCGTTTGCTGCTATAAGTTATGCCATTTCTCTGCATAACTACATAACAGGGTATTGCTCACTGTGTATTTTCAGCTTTATGTTTTTTAAACCTAAATTATAAGCTACCTTTGTTCTTGCAAGGGAGAAAGTGCAGGAGAGAAACAAGTAGGAAAGAGGGAAGTAGGGAGAAAAACAACCCCACACTCAGAGGCACCTTTACATATAAAATGTGTAAAATATCAAATACTTACCAGACCATATAGCATTTCATACAGAACAGCTCCAAGGCACCACCAATCTACTGTGTTATCGTATGGTTGTTTTCTGATCACTTCTGGTGCCAAGTACTAAAGGAAGGAACATCATCACCCATTTAGAGATGCAGAACTTTAAAACAACAACACCAGACAAGCACAAGTATAATGAGATTTTCTGCAGTAAATGTCATCCTTAACTACCAACTTCTGTTCTTCTAATTAATAACACTCTCGCTAAAGATTACTACTGTAGTTGAAATTTAAGAGAAAGAAACTTCATAATTTAAAAGCGGCTTATTCAGAAATTTGCATGGGGCACCCAATAGGTTTTTATTAATGGACACAATACATTTAAAAGGTGCTCTTAACAGTATTAAAAATAAGCACCCTCAGCTCAGTTTCGCTTTTCTGTTCTACTTGACGGAAAATGGCCTTACAAATTCCTACGACAGCTTAGCCCACTGTTAGCCCACTGTCAGATTTAACCCTATTGTCATTGTGTTTCATCTCTCAATTTTCTTGCAATGTGGATGCATTTCAAATGCAGAGTCCACATACACCAGCATTATTTCTTACAGATTTTATTTGACCTGATCCTCCTGACTTGAAGCACCCAAAGGGTAAGAAAACATTATTTATGAAATACTGTTGCCCTTATATTGCACATTCTGTTCTTGGTGTTTAGGCTAAATGTTCAGCTCTTTCATCGAAAACAACAAATGCTGTGAAAAGGAGCTTGGTATTGGCACTGGTGTGGCCTCCATATTTTAATTGTACAGTGGTACCTCTACTTATGAGTTTAATCCTTTCCAAATGCATGCTCTTAAATCAAACAACTCTCAAGTAGAGCAACCCTATCTAAAAAATAAAATAAAATAAAATAAAAATTTAAAAATTTTAAGTAAAGCAGACCGCATTTAAAATTTGCAAGGCAGCAGTTAAAATGCTCGTAAGTAGAGGTACCTATGTAAAGTATTTTAATCAACTTCCCCACCTTAAAAATAACCCTATACTTCAGAAAAAGTAGCCGTTTCAATAAAACTACTACAAAATCACAATGTAAAGAAATTAACTGACCTCTGGTGTCCCACAGAATGTTGCCGTGGTTTCTGAAATAGCAATTCCTTCTTTACAAAGCCCAAAATCTGTTAAGACAACATGTCCCTGCATTGAAACAGATATTCAATGGTGAAACAATGCAGAGGTCTGATTATCTCATCACTTAAAAGTCTCTTGAGATAATAGGATTGTCTACCTACCACTGAATCAAGTAGAATGTTTTCTGGTTTCAAATCTCTGGTCACACATAAACAGAAGAAAAGGGAACACAAATGTTCAAAATAAGATTTTTTAAAAGTTGAGTAAAATATCTATCAATTCTCTTTTCAAGAGAATGTAGGTTTCTGTGTGAATTAAGAAAATACATTTTGTAACTATGAGAATTAAAGAAGCATGACTAAAGCAACGGATTCAGCATAGGAGTTATTCTCTTTAACTTTTATCAACTACATGTAGTCTAAATATTACCTGTACACAATTTTTATGGAGTGGAGGTAGCCCAAAGCACTGGCTATTTCAGCAGCATAAAACCTGGCTCTGTGCTCAGGAAAGGAACGTTCTTTTTGCAAATGAAAAAAGAGCTGTAAATATGCAGAATGAAAATGAAAAGAATGTGATATTTTAAAAAGTATGCTCTCCGTTTTAGCAATGGATTAACACAATCTGCAATTTCCCTATGAACAACTATCATAACAGTGAAAACGCATTTTGTGCGTAATTATTCACATCCTTCCTTTAAACCATTTCCTTATTTTGTTACATCTGCGACCCCAGTATGTTTGGACTACAGATGGTAAATGAACTAAGCGTATTCTGTAGGTGTGTTAGGTTAATATAAACTGTTGATATATGATGATTGCTCCATATAATTGTAAATTCTCATCATCCAGTACAGAGAACAATGCTTAGCATCGCACAGTTGCTTTGAATAATGTTACTACAGTGATTACTAATTAGAGCTTATTTCCAAAGTAGACAAAGACAAGGGGTTCTATGATTCACAAGAAGCCGTTCTCCTATAAGACCCAAAGATATACCTACCTCCCCTCCATTAATAAAATCCAGTACAAAGTAAAGCTTCTCTGTGGTTTGGAATGAATAATGCAATCCCACTAAAAATGGATGTTTCACATTTTTCAACAGCACATTGCGTTCGGCCATAATATGCTTTTGCTGCAAGGAAGTGAAAGGTCAATAAGTAAATAGGAACAATTTTGTAATTGGAGGGGAAAATAAAATGGCTATTTCCTTTCACCTCTTTCCTGTTGAGAACAATTTTTTTCTGAAGCACTTTAACAGCATAGAACTTCCCGTCCACTTTTCGTTTCGCAAGTAGAACCTGAAGAACAATTTGCATCCAGTTAAAATCTGTTCTTATGCTAAAGGAGAGAAAGTATTTCCCCATTAAAGATCAGGTCTTTGGGTGGTACAGATACATCCAGGAAACCCTCTTAGAGCAGGAGTCATCACCAGATGCTGCTGCATTCAAAGTACCATCCTTCTTAACTATACAGTGGACCCTCGTATAACAAATAGTTTGTATAACATAAAATCTATACAACATAAAAAATTTCAGAGATAGGGGAAATTTGCTTAACAGAATAGTCTATGGGGCAAATTCATACAACATAAAAATGGTTGTGATTAGGGATTACTCTGTTTTCAATGCACTCCTATGAAAAAATTGTATAAAGGAAAATTTGCTTAACATTTGGAACAAATTAATTACTTTATACAAGGTACCACTGTACTAGCTAGAGCTGATAGGAGTTATGGCCCAACAACTCAAGTATCACATGTTGCCCATTCTTCCTTTGGACTAATTGTCTGCCTATCCCAGTTTTATCTGCTGCTGTTCCATCTGAGACTTGCCAGGGTCTTAGGCAGACATCTTCCATATCTTTTGATATCCAATCTTTTTCTTATCCATGCTAGGCTGCCTGCATGCTACGCCTGCATTCTACTACTGAGATAGGCTCCTTCCCTCATGTCACCATGAATAGAAGACACACCCAAAAGATGGATACAAAGCAAGCTCAGATGAAACAGTACAAGACATAAAGCAATATAACTCACCTTGCCAAAGCTGCCTTTCCCAATAATTTTCAGGAAATCAAAGTCTGTTGGTTTGGCACTAGAAGCAATTCAGGACAAAGGGAGTCACTTAATATATTTAAGACAGTAAAAACAGCAACAGTGATACTATTTAGTAGCTTGATGGTACAAACACACACACACACCTGTATTATTATACTCCACGAAATCTGCTTTCTTTTACTATCACTTCTATATTTGTTGTATTCTCTTTTAAAGTAAGGACTGGTCCAGAACATGTTGCTGCCCAAGGCAGTGCAACAAACTGCAGTGTTGAAATGCTTGGTACTTAATACCTTAAGCCTATTTTGGCTTAAGAGGCAGAAAATCTCATCAGCATCTCTCCCCATCTCTTGCGATAAATACGATAACATCTCTCACATTCAAATGAATAACTAACAAATTGGCATCCTTTCACAAATTTGTTGTCTAAAGCAGACTATCCCCTCTGCCTCTTGGTAGGGTTAGTTATCCCACAATTAAGATTTAACAAATTATGTTTCTGCTTCCTTTCAGCTCAAATCAATATAAACAGTCCTGCAAAACATTCTATTGTATGTACATGTTTCTTTGCTGGCCTCCATATAGGTTTTGCTCAACTGTTGTTTTGCTAACTTCACAGAAGTTCCTCTTTAAATAAGGCTACATAATACAGTATGCAGATGAAGATTTACTTGGTGCCAAAAAAGGCAGCAGCTCCTGTTTCTTGAAACTGTTTGAAATGGAAAGCATATGCATGAAGCTTCTCAAATTTTTGACACATAAAGTCAGTGGAAAATATGGGTACAGATAACTAAAACCTACTGAGGATTTGCAGATGGACCCAGGTTGATGTCCTGTGAGGTAGAGATTAGCTGCTGAAAACAAGAGGAAGACAAAAACAAATTTTAAGTCACATCCAAGTACTGTGTATGGTATTTGAATCCATCAGAAATATTTGTCCCTATCTCAAACAGGTCTGGTTAAAAATAAATGGGGGAAAACGCACAAAAAGCAAGAGAGCATGCTTGCAACCTGGCCTTTGAAATGAGTAAAGGTTAATTAGTATGACTCTAGTCACTGCAGGATGTTCCTTACACTGGTCGTTAACACTCAAAGTGCAAATTGCTCTTCTTTCAAGACTGTTTTTCAGACAGGTTTTTTTATTTTATTTTTGGGAGCAAAGTCTATGTCCTCCACATGGCCGAGTGTGCTAACAGAGGAAAATTCAGCTTGTTTTTACATGAAATTACAAGACTCACAAAACAAACGCAGTCTTAAAAATGAAGCATTGTTAGAGGATCTAGAAGTGCTTGCATCAAATGCTATACCCATATTCAGCTTTATTGTCATCTGAAGCATTTGTCTTCCTTAATAGAGATCATGTTTGACATTTAGTTGATCAGACTCACATGGACAGCCAACTAGACAGGGAACTATCAAGCTATCGCCATTAATTGTGTTCAAGACTGTTTTTCATGTTTTGGATTGCTCCAGTTTTGCAGGTAGTTCAAATGGCTTCAAGACATGCTCAAAAAATGTCCCTGCTGTTACCAACGTCCAACATTATCTAAGCCCACCAAAGTTCATGAAGCAGGATACTAACATAAATGGAAATAACATGTTGAGGGCCCTCACTAATGCAGAAGTTATACTGATGGCAGTGATTTTCAGTACAGTGGACCCTCGTATAACATACTGTTTGTATAACATAAAATCTGTACATCATAAAAAATTCCAGAGATAGGGGAAATTTGCTTAACAGAATCGTCTATGAGGCAAATCCATACAACATAAAATGGTCGCGATTAGGGATTACTCTGTTTTCAATGCATTCCTATGGGAAATTGGATAAAGGAAAATTTGCTTAACATAATACCATTTGGAACAAATTAATTCCTTTATACAAGGTACCACTTGTATATAAAAACTTCCCCCCCTATCTTAACCGCTATATAAACAACAGACTTATATAGACAAAAAAGAATTATTTAAAATGCCAATTTAAAAGTGCGAGAATCTTAAAAGTGTGTGGGGGATACTCTTAAAGAAGGGAAAAGTGCTTCACCTATTGTAGTCTGAAACACAAAAATACTCTGGGGGCTGGAAATCAGACAATGGCCCAGGATCTAGCAGAGGATGCATCAGTTACCTTTTGAATGTTTCGTTCATCCTCATCTTCAGATGGATCATATTGGTGCTTTGGGTTGTCCATCTGAAGAAATGATCGGACATCTGGGCTAAGAAAGACAGTAAAACCCATCCATTATTGATCATTACACATTTCCTATGGGAGTAGAATAAGTTTCTTTATTTCACTGTAAAGACTTTCAGACAGGAGCTGTTTCATAGCTCTTTTATTTGTAAAGCATAGGCAACCAGAATGGAACAAAGATGCAGAAAGAAAATGGAAATCATTATCACAATTTGTAAGAAGGAAACTGACTTTTAAAAAGGAGTTATTTAATTACAGTATCTTGAAGTAGCTTCATTAGAACCTGCTTTCCAAAAATAAACACTAACTGGTAACTTGTCAGCAAGATTGGTAGGAAGCCATTTCCGTTATAACACTTTCAACATTTCCAGTTGTAGGTCTTTTAAATATTTTAGAAAACTAAAGCAAAATCACATCATTTAAACCGCACACACCTGAATGAAAGCTGCAGGAAGCACAGCAGTGAAAACAGTTCCATGCAGTTATTCTGTCTAAAGACACATTTTTCTAAGTCACAGAAAAACCAGCAGTGAAACTGCTAAATATGACTCTGTTGGCTGGGCTTCCCAGAGAGTGCAACCGTATAAATTTCACATTCCTTTGGGATGAGACAGGAAGCATTACCTTCTCCCATCATTCTGAGAGCACCTAAGGCAGGTATTGTGCCAGCACTTTCAACTTGAAAAATAAAGGAAGCCCAGACATCCTGGAAAATTTTAAGAACATGTCTTTTCTAACCATCTTTTTGAAGAAAGTTGAGGCATTCTGAGTAACCTGAAACTTTCAGATGGGACTGAACTCCTCACAAAACAAGGTGTCACAGATTTAGAAAAGCACCCTGTTTTTTGTTTGTTTGTTTGTTTTTGAAAACTCCTGATATAAATACGTGGAAAAATTAGAATACACCAGGTCTTCTTAATTCATTTCTTTTAACACACTACTCTAACTTGCCAAACTGTACAGATACAAATATAAAGTAACTGAATGATCTAGATGTCTAGATAATATTCCATTTTAGATTCATTTTTGCCATCCTAATCTAATCTTCAGATTACTGAAAATGAAATGATGTTTCAAAATGCATCGAGGTATACAATACTGAATGGTAATTTTTAAAATTTAGGATATTAGGTACCTTGATGACTCCATTAGAAAGGTGGGATAAAAATTTCATGCTAAAAACATTTTGCTCAGTTTTTAACAAAGTATTTCAGCATCAACCTTCTAAATGCTTATTCTACAGTAATTCAATGGAAGTATAAAGCATATGTTACTCTAACTGTTTAGTACATGTACGACTGTCAACCAGGTGCCCCTCTTACAAAGACTATGACAGTGATCAACCTTCCCTTTTATTATGTACAACTTCTGGTAATGACAGGCACAATTTTAAAAACACTCTTTTGCTGTCAGAATTTAGAATCTTCTTTTCTGAATACAACTCCCAAATCTCTCAGCCAACAGAGCAAATGTCATGCTGGATGAGAGATTTGGGACTTGTGGTGCAAAATATGATTTGTCCAAATTCTGCATGGGACCACTTAAAATCAGTATATAAACTATGACTGCTGTTATACAATCTGTCACATTCTTTTCTTAACCTTGCATGGGAAGATAGGTTTACTTACTGACTGCAAAGTTCTGGTTGTCGTACTAAGTTCTGAATGAATTCATTTAGGCCTTCTCTTCTCTGCTTAATGAAATCTGTTTGAAACAAAAGTAAGAAAACACCAGACATCAAAATGTTGTGTTTTAATACTTGAGCTTGCACATTTCAGATTATTTCAGCCCTGTTCAATTCCACACTAAAAACAGGAAATGTTTTATTTTCAGTTCATAGTCCTATATTCTAACCAAATCCAGCAAAAATGGAAACCTGACAGATATTAGATAGTGAAATATATGTATTAGATAGTGAAATATAAATTTGATATGTATTTAATTGATTTAAAGATGGAGTCTGTAAAAGTGCAAAGTCACAGTGACTCAATGTATAGTTTTTTCTAATGGAGTACAGATGTTAAGAATTAACATAATGAATTTTGGCTGATGCAAGGGGTTGCAATAGCTATGGGGTAATGTCATTTATGATTGGACAGACGTGTATAAAAATGTTCTGTAAATCATTGTTCATTGGGCCTTCCGTGAGTAAGGCACCCACTTTGTTTCTCTGTCATATATTTTGTCAATGTGTAATGTATGCTGTTAGGCTATTATGCTTTGTTGAACTTTGTATAAGTTCTGTGATGCCGTGATATATTTTTGTACAGTTTGTAATATAGCTGTTTGGTTTTAAGAAAACTCTGTCTCTGGCTAACTATTTATTCAATAAGTATTGCTTCTGCTGGCTGATCAAATAGCACATACTCTGATATAGCATACCTAATACATCAAGTTCATACCAACTTACAGTGACCTTAATAGGGCTTTCAAGGTAAGGGGGATACTTAAAGTTCCACACCTCCAGTGAGTTTCCATGGTTTAGCAGGGATTTGAACCTCAGCCTCTATCCATTATACCACACTGGGTATCCAGCAAATATAGAGATAATATATGTGGAGAATACTGCAGGTGTATCCAGGATATATAGAGGTAATATTTAGGGTGTGGAGTGACATATTTAAACTTCTTGACATGGACCTAAACATTCATTTCTGAAGGCAAATCCTAATTTCATTTGCACCCAAGTGGATAGTCAACTGTTCTGGTTATTGCAGAATTGCTAACAATGTGACAAATTTCTTTCCCTCACATTTACCAGCATCGTACAGCCCACACTGGACCAAGACTTGCACCACCGGTATGTCCTACAGAGTTCATTGCATTAAACATTCCTCATCCCCCCCCTCCTACAGAACTCTGATCCTTACTCTTGGCCAAATTCCACTGATTAACAAAGTTATTTCAACCTGTTTTGAAAGTCTTAAGCTATAAATAGAAGGAAATGGAGTCATCTGTGAAGCAAGGTTTTCAAGGAATGTAATCACGGATTTATGCAGTTGGAAGAGACCAAAAGGTCAGGCCAACACTGTGCTCTGAAGAGGCCTATGCTCTTTGCCAGCATGAAACAATGTATTTTGATCTACAAAGAGATGACATGAACAAACATGGTACACCAGATCAGATGACTGAATTGGGACTCAAAGCTCTACTGCCCACTTTCACATTTCTATAAAAAAGAATCAGACAAATTATATTTATTCAAGATGCACATGCAGGCAAATATTTTAACTTTGCACCATCCAGGAATCCATACACAGAAGTGACAGACCACAAATCAGCTGCAATAGATGACTTCTGATAATAGTTCTGATCTTAGCTCTTTATACATAAAGCAAAAAAGCTAAGCCAATTATTAATTCCAGCTAGAGATGACCAATAGAATCAATAGGTCTTTGGTAAATCATTACTTATGTCCCATTCACTCATTTGGTCTATTGTAATTGAGACTAGCATTTTAGGAATAATTCCTGAGGCCCCATCCTGTGCCATACAGCAAGCAGTCTTTTATTCTCAGGAAAGTTCAAAGTAAGGAAAAGTAAGTTGGAGAGACTGTTGGGACATTTAAACCTTTTTTAAAAAAGATTATGGCCATTATCTCCTTCACAGTCATGAGCTGTATACTATTCTCCAGGGAATGGTTCACAATCAACTATGTTTGTTATACCACACACATATAATGTTGTGATGTATAACAAATATAGTTGATGTTATGTGTACTGCACTAAAAACAAACGAACCAACAAACCTCTGATGGGTTATCACTGCAGGAACAAAAATATTGTTGAGGGGGAAAGCAAAAAACATACTAATTGATTATTAGGAAAACATGTTTTGAGCTCCCAGTGAAAACAATTCACACAGCTTCTATAATTCCTACTCAATAAAAGATTTTAACAAATCTTTTTAGTTTCCAACAACTGATGGTATTTGTGGCTTGTCTCTTGTTCTTATATCACTATAATATCCATCTTCTTCCTTGACTGTATGAGTGATTATGTCTACCAGCCAATGACTGATCTTGATTAGAAGGCATCTGCGTAATATTTTCCCCTTCAAATAAATAAATGTTTTTCCCTTTATATATTTTCTAAGGAAGGAAAATAAGGTATACCAGCCATCTGCTGTTCTTAAGCATTTCATCTCTGAATTTTGGAATACAGAAGTCACACATTACTCCACTGGGGTACATCACTTCCATTTTTATGGATTTTACTAGCAGGTCTCTAGTATTTGACTAGAGACTTGCACACAGAAAAAAGAAGTGACCATAAGGCAAATCCCTGCTTTGTTTAGTTGATTTTGAATTCATGTAAAAATGAAGTATGTTTACCTGGATCAAAATTATCTCCAAATATTCTTTTAGCTGGAATCCTTAAATTCATAGTAGGAAATTGTTTCCTTAGCTGAAACACATAAAAGACACAGTTTTGTTCTTGACTGTATTACCAACACAGCTCTGTGGCGTTAATTTGATTTTAGCTCAATTCTGTTTACTTACTGTATTATGGAGTTTATCAAACTCGGCATATCGCCTGAAGACAAACCATTCATTAGTCCCAACTGAAACCAGAACTTTGTACACCTATAGTGATACAAAAACCAAAATAAAACATTAAAGAAAAATGCAAAAAACCCTATATAAATAATAATAGCTTTGTGACTGTGCCTCTTTGAACACAATCTTGTTTAACTCCTAGATAGTTCAGTGTGTTAGGCAACTGGCTGAAGAGCCTGAGGCTGGAAGTTCAATTCCTGATTGTGCCTTCTTGATGGGTCCCTGCCAATTCTGAAATACTATATTATCAATTGCTTATTTAAATCCCAGCGACTTTATGAAGAACTGCAATCTGAGACTGAGTACCCTGAAATTCTTCTAGATGGATACACAGTAAGCCTCAGTGCATGAAATGAGTTGACTTGTTTGGGCCTTAAAATCCAAAGGAAAACGCCTTATTAATTCTGTACGGCAGTCAATCCGAGTTTATTGCACTACTGACATATACGGACCTGTGTGCTTCAGTCTCCCTTTATACTACTAAGTATTTTGTATCCTAAAAATTATTTGTGCACTTGGGTTATAGAACCTACCTGACCCTCCTCTTTACAGTGCCCATGAAAAGCCAGAAATGAATGTTAAGAGGCCTTCAGAAATGAGATGCCATACAGTGTGGGGCTGCAGAAGGGGGCATGTCACTGAATACTGTGTCACCTTCTCCCTAATCTCTTTTGATTCAAGCTAGTACAAACAAGACTCTTAAGTCTCACATTCAGAGAAATAAATGGCTCCAGAAGTGGTATTTTAAATATTAAGGAAAGCAAAATATTACTTGACAATGGCATCAGATTTACATGGGGAAAACTAAAAGCATACACTAATTTGAAACTTTTTTAAAAAGACAAGAAAAAGTGCAGAAAGAGTAAACAAGCCTAGTTTACATATGTTCTAGGAAGTCAAACAAATAGCATCTATTTATATGAAACAAATTCATCCCACTAGCTAAAGTATTCTAATGACCAAACTATACATCAAATTGCCTCATTTTGAAGTGAAGTGACACACATTGCCACCTAACAGCATCCTCTCCAACCATGCTGTGGTTAAGTCTAGAGTTTAAAAGTCTAGCTCCAGTTCTAGCACAAAGTTGTTCTATAAAGAACAAGGCAGGTAATGAATTATAAAAATGTTTTAAAAACAGTATCTTTGTTAATAATATTTGTTAGTAATCTCTTTGTTAGTAACCCATTACAATGAAAATAATTTTTGAAAGAATCTGATTCTATAGCTATTGATTTGTTCTTCATGACTTCATGAGGAATCACAAGAACATGATGAATAACAAGAAAGAAAAGTATCTAAATATGACAAAACATTTGACCATATTAATGTATTTTGCTTTTTATTTCTTTATTGTTTGGTGTGTGTGTGTGAGGTTTTTTTTTAAGAATGACATTCAAGCAGCACAGTGGGAGTGGGGGCTTGAATACTTGAAGTCGCATTGAGCGACCCATACAAATATGATCTGTGATCTTGGTAAATGCATCTCTCAAGACTGACAAAGCTGCTTGGATGAGTAGCAAAACATTTCAGTCTCCCAATAAAAGAACTCCAGTTGCCATGACTCAACTTCCAGATGCATCTCCCAAGGTATTTATTTTCTGTACAGTACTTTGATGTTGTTAGAAGAAAAAAAAACCAACTCAAACCTTCCATTTTGCATTATATTGTTTTTATCAATTTTGTTATAAGGAACCCCTAAGGAACCTTTCAAATACGATATATGATAATTATGATAATGTCACCACATATCTTTACTAATGCTCTTTATCTCATATATTTCCTCTTCTTTACCTAAATCTTTTACCATGAAAATGCTCACTCTTATTGTTTAGTAAACATGCAAAGGTTGATTCTACACCTTGGTTTTGAATGCAAGAAGTGGGGCCCTGGAATTGTTGATACTGTGGACTCTGTGAATTAAACTTCCACAAAATAGAGACTAATTCTACTGGAGGAACTGATTTTTTTAATCCTTTAAAACTCAAGGAGGAATAATTAAGGTCTTCCTTCATCTCAATTGCCTCCTGAAATCAATGCCCTCCCCTCAGAAGTAGACACTGGATTCAAAACATTTGAATTATGTGGCAGCTACAGAACTCAGGTTCCCTTAGCAGCTGACTTGCAGTCAGTCTTAAACACAGGCACAAACGCCTCTCTCCTTGAATGAATGTACAAATATTTTTTTTAAATCTTCACCACTGTAAGAAGTGATATTACATTAAAAGAAAATATAAATACAGAATATGCATAGGTTGAGTGATGTTGTAAGCAACAGTACAGTAAACCTCCAACAATCAAAGTTTGAATCCAGAGTCCCAACAGCACCTACACCATACCATTTTGTCACTGGATAGAGATGTTCCTTCTGCCTCCTTTTGCTACTTTCAACTTGAAGACCAGAAAAAGGAAATTTTGGAATTCTTCCAACTCATTTCCTCATCCTGGAATTCTGACAGTTTCTCTGTCCGGTTTCCTCCTATAGGGCTCAACTCTACAATCTTAACCGCTTGCAGGAACTAGATAAAGATTATATCTGCTAGTTAGTTATAATGTCTAATAAGGAAAGTGCTCCCCACACACAGTTATTTCAGTGCAACATCTAAATTTCCATCCCGTAATTCATATCATGTTTATGTTCATTTAAAAAAAATAAAGAAAAATCTTACTACCTCTGGGGTCACTGGCATATATCTGATTTTCCATTATTGCTTCTGTTACAATCTAGACACTTTTTGTCAGTAGGAACAGAAGGAAGGAAGGAAGGACAGACTAATTTGAGGGCCAAGTTGAAGGAGGCACAAGACTTGATGGCATGAAACTTACTGATTTCTGCCCTGTGTCCTTCTCTCTTTTCTCTAACTTTCTATAGGTTCTTTGGGGACCAGAGATAAATGAACTTCCCACAAGTAGTTTTGCAGTATTTCTGTTCACAGATTTATTTTGAGATGATATTAGAGGGCCCTATGAGTACTACAGATGCTATAAATATAACTAGAACTTGGAAAGATTGTCAAACTAACTGAAGGAGAGTGTGCAAAAATGTGTCTGGTTTAAAATTACTGTACCTTTAGTTCATTATTGTGTCTGAATAGAGAAGACTACTTAAGTTAGAGTTGATTTGTTGAAACAAGTCAAGCTCAGATACCATACTTTGGTCCTTGCTTGTTTCAGTAAACCATGACTCTTCATTCTCCTCAGATGGAACGGTAAATTGTGGTTTGTTTGAAGGAGGAAGCAGATGGTGTTTCCAACTCATATTCACATAAGACAACTGAAGACTGAAGTTGGGTGAAGGGACAGTCTGCAAGTCCTGGGTTCATTATTGCAGTACTGAATTGCAACGTTATGCCTGAATTGGGCCACTCTGTTTTTCTAATACAATTCCAAGCAGAGGCCAGGAATAAAATGCTTTATGCAGACATACTTACAGTAAATCTTTTCTTCTTCACCCTGTGCTCGTTAGAACTCGGTATGCTAACACTTGGGCAGCTTTCCTTGAGATCCATTTTGGGCAAATACGTCAAGAACACCACAGCAGGGTACACAGCAGGAACCAGAAAATGTCAGTAGTACTCCTCCAAAACATGTAGCCTCTGTTGTGTAAATTTAACTTCCATCATGCAAACCTTAAAGGCAAAAATGAAACATAAGAAGATCAGCTGATAGGCAGTTTCCTTCATGACTGAAAAGAAAATGTTAAGCCTGATCATTTTTCACAAAGTTTACCTTCCTATGCTTGAAAAGTCAAAAAAGGAACAAGCAGACAGAAAGAGAGATGTACAAGGAACTAGATGGCAATTGAGAGTAAACAAGAAACAAGCAATGAAATTATCTAGAATGTTTGGCGACAGTACATGCAGATAGGAGATGCATCAGGCCACTGTCATATCTAAATATTTTTAACACTGCAACATAGTTAAAAATAAAAGGTGAAACAAAAAGAATATGTAGCCTTTTTATCATGTGTCTAATATGTTTGGGAATCTCCTGGTGAATCCCCAGTGATCTTCATAAGAAGCATATTACATGCCAAGCAACAAGATGGAGTCAGGAGGCTCGCAGCAGCTTGTCTCTAGAACTGGCACCTGACCGCTGCCACACTGGCAAGATTCCTGAGCCGCCAATATTCCTGACCTGTAAGCATTCCTGAATGTCTAAGAGCCAGCAAGTTAACCATTCCCTTGTTATTCTGGAAATTGTAACTTGTAACCAAATAGGTAAATAAAAGGCAGCAGGGGGAGAGGGGAAAATAATGGCAGGGGTTCTTCTACTCGCCTCGGTCCTTCCAGACAGGAAGCATGACCAAAGAATCCCTACGGTTACCTCTGATCACTGATATTTCACTCTGGAACCCAACTGATAGAGGCTTGAAGGAAATTAGCATGGCATTCCTTGGATCTTCTTGTAGGCTACAATAGCAAAATGCCAGTGAATAATATATTAAAATAGTACTTGTATACTCCTGGGCTAATCTATTTGGTCACACTTCTGAAATGGCTCTTTGTAGAGTACTGCCCGGCATCAGTACAGTTATAGTGTGTGGACCACTGAGCAAGGTGTTCCACTGTTGAAGGTGGGGAAGACTAAAATATAAACCATGACAATAACTTTTACTGGGACCAATGAAACATTGCAGGCCTTTTAAGTACAACAGAATTATCCTGAAGACTCAACAAACTATAAAAGGAAAATAAAATGGAAAAAATGAACAGTAATATCTCTTGCTGTTAAAAGACTCATTTGGAGCATACTGTAGTAAGCAGCCAAAGAGCTCCTTCTGCAGACAGAAATACTTCAGCAGCACTGGAACAGAGGTATCTGATCTCCTCATGGATCCTCTTATCTACCCCAAAAGAGGCCCTCCAGAAGACTTTGAAACCATTCACAGCCAGTTCACTGTATATGGAGAGTTGCGGAGCAGAAAGGCCAGGAAGACATTTCTTTCATTCTAGTGGGCTTCTCTAGCCTTAACACTGAACACAGACCCACTGCAATTCAACATCTTTGCACAAAACTTGGATTCCTTCCTGTCCACATTTCTCATGTTTAAACAGAAATATGTTATTGTACTGTAGACGCTCCCAAGTGTTTTCAAAAAGCTTATGTGATGTAATTCTCCTGTTAGGGAGACACCCTGTTTGTGTTGGCTGATGGGACAAAGCTCTTCAAAATTTAGTTAAACAGTTTGTTTCAAACATCCAGCTAATAATTTATACATTATGATGACCTAGTTTTGGCCTTATGTGCCCCAAATTATCTTCCTTCAAAATCTAATTCCTTTTTGAGAAATTTAAACATAATAAAACAATGGATTTTATTATTATTTGAGAGGAAAACCTAATAAAAAGAATACATCAATATGAACAGAGTAGAGAAAACAAAAATGCTTCCTATTGTCCTGCATTTGCTGAGTTAAAATCTAGGGCAATATTTGAGCACTTTCTAATCAATCAGATTTCAACGGATTATTTAATCATACAATTAAATATCTCACAACATCACTAAAAGGGTGCTTGAGGATGGCTTGTTGAGGGTTACCTTTTAGTCAGTATCACACTGTGCAGCTGAACAAGTCCAGGCTGCTGCAGTTCTTACCATTCTGGGGTGTGAAATATTATCTAATAAACATGACAAACATTGTAGTTCAGTAAAACATTCTTCATTCTATCTGAATTACAGTACTTCAAAATGATGTTTTAAAATTTTAAAAAAATTATCTAATTCTCTTTTCCAACAATGCCCTCCAGAGGTGTTGGAATGGTGTTGAAGCAGGAATCCCAACCATCTGAAAGGCACCACTTTGTGAAAACTCCCCCGCCAGCAGTGACCCACATCGCTTTGTCCTTCTGCAATAAATTTATGGGAAATTGAGCAATTTTCTTCAATGAATATACAAATAGGATCCCCAATGGCACTCTGGGTAGAGTATCGGACTTCTGATCATGAAGTAGCCAAGCATGTCATCTTATTTAAATGTGCTATTTGTAAGGGACAAAGTATTGTAAAAATGAATAACAAGAATCTTTTTATTCTTGTTTCCTTTGTTAAGTCCATGTGACAAACAAAAAACAGGCAGCAGCTCTCGGCCATTCAGAAACAGACACTCCTCTACATCAGTAGATTAGATCATCCAAGAATGATGAAAGTCCCTGAACAGTTTGCTACATGCTTTGAAAACAGAAAATAAGAACAGATGTATATTGCAAATCTCACAGCATCCAGGTTTCAGTATGCAGAATGATTGTACATTTTGATCTGTCATTTCTGGGGGGGAAATACCCTTCTGCTTTTAGGTAACTTTAAGATGTTATTAATTCAACCAAGTTTGCATAAGACAGACTCAGGCAATCATTTTTGCAGGAAAAAAGATGGTATGCATATTAATGTCTTCATCAAGGCACGAAACAGAATTTATAATTTTCAGAACAGGAACCTGAATGAGTAGAAAGGTTTGCATTGTATTTTTAATATTTGGGAAATGGAAAGAAAAATCTCACTAACCTAAAATGAATTCCTCAGGAAGGGGCAAGATTGCAATAGCCAAGACAGGCAAATGCTATGGCTTGTCCTGAGGACCATCTCACATTATCTGGGTGTTCTTGGTTGTTCTGAGATCTGTCTTCAACTGAGTACAATTTCTGGAAGTTCCACAGAAGGCCTCCTTCTCATACTGCCTAGCCTCTTTTGGCAGCAGCAAGACCTACAAGACATAACATGCATATAGCACAGCCTTTCCCTTCAGACAAGTTTTATTCTGAGAGGGCCCCTCCTTCGATCTGCAGCCAGGCCAGGTAAATTCCTCCCTGTAGTACTTCACAGACTGGAAAGTTGGTTTTGAGCTTAAGTAGTTTGTTGTCTTATCTGTCTTCTAAGAAATCTATATGTGGGACAAGCAGCAACAGTCAGAACTGGGTATGGAACAACTGACTGGTTCAAAATTGGGAAAGGAGTATGACAAGGCTGCATACTGTTACCTTGCCGATTTAACTTATATGCAGGGTACATCATGCAAAAGGCAGGACTGGATGAATCACAGGCCGGAATTAAGATAACTGGAAGAAATATCAACAACCTCAGATACGCAGAAGATACTACTCTAAGAGCTAAAAGTGAGGAGGAATTAATGAACCTCTTAATGAGAGTGAAAGAGGAGGACAAAAAAATGAGCTGAAGCTTAACATAAAATCTAAGATCATGGCCACCAGTCCCATCACCTCCTGGCAAATAGAGGGGAAGAAATAGAGGCAATGTCAAAATTTACTTTCTTGGGCTCCTTGATCACTGCAGGTGGTGATTACAGCAACGAAATTAAAAGATGCCTGCTTCTTGGGAGGAAAGCGATGTCAAACTTAGGCAGCAGCTTAAAAAGCACATATATCACTTTGCTGACAAAGGTCTGGATAGTCAAAGTTATGGTTTTTTCAGTAGTGATGTATGGAAATGAGAGCTGGACCATAAAAAGGCTGATTGCCGCAGAATTGATGCTTTTGAACGGTGGTGCTGGAGGAGACTTTTGAGCGTTCCTTGAACTGCAAGGAGATCAAACATATCCATCCTGAAAGAAATTAACCCTGAATGTTCACGGGAAGAACAGATTTTACAGCTGAGGCTCCAGTACTTTGTCCACCACATGAGGAGAAAGGACTCCTTGGAGAAATCCCTGATGTTGGGAAAGACTGAAGGCAAAATGAAAAGGGGATGGTAGAGAATGAGATGGTTGAACAACATCATCAATGCAACCAATATAGATTTGACCAATCTCCAGGAGGCAGTGGAAGACAGGAGGGCCTGGCGTGCTCTGGTCCATGGGGTCACAAAGAGTCAGATGCAGGTTAACGGCTGAACAACATAAGTTTGTTGTTGTTCTACATTTCCCTTAAATGGTGGCATGGCCCTGTCAATTTAAATTTGAGGATGAGAATAATATCTCCAAATGGCGTTTGCTATATAGTTAATGCCATTTAATTCCAATCCTTTGAATAACACACTAAACATAGAAGTCTAGGCAATAACAAATCTCTAATTCCAAAAGGATGGTAGGTATATGTTACTGAACATCAACGAAACGAAGGCTACCAAGAAACCCAGTGAAAACTAACAGATTTTTCATTGCCTAGGTTGGTGACATTGCAAGATACTCTACAGATTCAGAATGGTGCTTATTTAGACAGGAACTTCACTGTAACCGAATAGTCAGGACTAGTGGTAGTGAACCTTTGGCACTTCAGATGTTTTGGACCACAACTCCCACAGTCTTTTGTCATTGGCAATTTATGCTTGGAATTCTGGGAGTTGTGGCCCAAAACATCTGGAGTGCTGAAGATTCGCCACCACTGGTCTAGACCAACTAATGCTGCTTCCACATACAGCTACAACTTTCATTGTAATTATTACAATATGACCAACCTTTTTCTTGTTTTTCTTTATGAATTTATTAAGGCTATCTATGCAATTTAAAGCAACAGTGGAAAAAAGTATACAGTATATGGAAAAACTGTACTGCATATTATAACTGCTTACTGTTATAATTAGTATAACAGAAATCAGAAGCAAAGAGACATACTGTATTTGAAAGGATTGCTTACCTTGTAGTCTCTCAAAAGTAAGGTACAGATCTAGAGACAGGGAATGTCAAGGGTAAGAGGATTTGCAACACCAAGACAAGACTGTTTCTGGCTGTAGGATAGACCTAAATGCAACAAAAAGAAGGAATCTAAATGAGTCTGTGAAGATTCTCAGTCATCCAGGTGATTTCATCTGGAAGTTGTCATGGCAACTAGACTTCTTTTCTTGAGATCGAAATGTTTTGCTGCTCATCCAAGCAGCTTCGTCAGTCTAATTAAAGTTAGTGGTGTGTCCTCCAATTTATAATTCACCTTGATTTCACATCACCTTGGTCTGAATAGGCTCATAAGGTGGACAATGGCCTTAATAGGCTAGTTAGGTGGACAATGACCTGAATAGGTTCATAGGTGGACCATGGTCTGAATAGGCTCATTAGGTGGACAGTGGCCTAGGGTGCATGGAAGTCCCACCTATGCAAACTTTCCTAATACCCATTACGTATGGGTCGTTAGCTATGGCCTTGCTGGTGGAGGTGTGAAGTGTTTCTGATTTGTCTGAAGGTTGATGAAAGGGCAGCTTCATAAGTAGCAGATAGATTGTGCCTGAGGTCTCCTATTGAAAACCCCTCTCTATTCAGACCAGGATGATGTGAAGTCAGGGTTAACTATAAATTGGAGGAATCACCACTAACTTTCCTCAGACTGACGAAGCTGCTTGGATGAGTAGCGAAACATTTCAATCTCTCAAGAAAAGAAGTCCAGTTGTCAAAACTCAACTGTCAGATAATTTAAATGAGGCAAATTAACCAATACCTCTTATTATAATAGTGCAACATCCTTTATTGAATAAGTCAATTAGACCATTTCAAAGCCACAAGATAAAAACACGCACATCCAAGTACTAATAAATATACAATTACAATGCTTCTCGGCCTTTTGGCTAAGATCAAGTGTAGTCGCTTCTTATTAACTTTCCTATCTTTACTTATGTTTTTTTCTGTTTATGTGTAATTATTTTGTCATTTTGCTAACAAACTCAAGTTTTAATAATTTGGATTCATTATTTAATCCTAAAGGTACATATTCCTAAGCATCTTTTCATCTCTGCCATTAAGATGTTTAATGAGCAGTCAGAGGAACCGGACCGAGCAATATAAAACTCCTCTGTTAGGCAAAAGAACAACTTAGTAAAAATAAGGCAGCTATACTATAATGGTTATCCCTTGCTTATGACTTAAGGGCTTAAGAACATCATCTAACCAAGGACTTTAAAAGTAACCTCCTAGTAAAGCACATCTTTTACTATGTATGAAATTCTGGGACCTCCTTTGAAAAAGAGTGATTTACGGAATGGGTTTCAACAGAGAGAAATGTAGGGTGCTGCATCTAGGTAAAAAGAATGAATTGCACAGATCTAGGATGGGAGATACATGGCTGGAAAATAGTATCTGTGAAAGGGATCTGAGAATCTTGGTGGACCACAAATTGAACATGAGTCAGCAGTGTGATGCCGTGGCCAGGAAAGCCAATGCAATTCTTGGTTGCATCAACAGAACCACAGTATCAAGATCAAGGGAAGTGATAGTACCACCCTATTCTGCTCTGGTCAGACCCCACCTGGAATACTGTGAGTCCAGTTTTGTGTGCCTCAATTTAAAAAGGATGTTGACAACCTTGAGCTGGTACAGAGGAGGGCAACCAGGATGGTTGAAGGTATGGAAGAAATGTCTTATGAGGAACGGCTTAAGGAACTGGGAATGTTTAGCCGTTCAAAAAGAAGGCTGAGGGGGGATATGATAGCTATGTTTAAATACTTGAAAGGATGTCATATTGAAGAGGGAACAGGTTTGTTTTCCATGGCTTCAGAGACTAGGACTCGGGGCAATGGTTTCAAACTACAGGAAAAGAGATTCTATTGGAACATTAGGAAGAACTTCATGACAGTTAGAGCTGTTCGGCAGTGGAATACGCTGCCACGCAGGGAGGGTGGTAGAGTCTCTTTCTTTGGAGGTTTTTAAGCAGAGGCTGGATGGCCATCTGTCAGAAATATTGTGATGGGGTTCCTGCATGGCAGGGGGTTGGACTGGATAGCCCTTGAGGTCTCTTCCAACTCTATGATTCTATGATTCACTCTAAAGCTTGCAATATTCTTTGTTTTTTATTTTTATTAGTGGCCTATAAAAGTATCGCCTGTAACTTATTTTTGAAATTGTGTTTTGTGATGGCCATGGAGCTCAACCCCCTTTTTGCTTTGATGTCATCCCTAGGATTAATTTAGAATTGCTGATCAATTTCCAAGCTGGTCAAAAACATACACACCAGACTCTACCTTGATGTTCAACTATAGGTGCTTCTAAACGATGAAACAGATGCCCTGCAAATATATATGCCAATATGTTAATATATTATATATGCAAATTAGACATGCTGCCCCAATGACATGGATTATGACGTGTTCTCTGCCCACTTCTAGGCCACTACCAGGAGTATTTGCCATCTGGACAAATCATTTGTTGTAAATAATACCACTGCTGCTGTTCTGGCGACGCAGTGGAAGAGAATAACTCAAGTTCCTATCCAGTACTGCTGTGGGAGGGAGTTTGCTTTACCACTGTTTTACCCATGACTGCATTACCCCAAGTGCTCCATGGAAGGAGGAGGCAAAACTACAAACAAATGTGAAACTGACAAAGCCTTTTTGAACACCATCTCCTAAAAATGTAGGGAGACCCTGCAAAGTGACATCAGGGAATACTCCATTTCCCATATGATGCCATTCCTGTACCCACAACAAGAACAATCACATATGCACACCGCTAGTCCGGACCGAATGGTACCAATGACCCAGGTTTTAAAAAATGGAGATTGACAAGGATTGCCCCTCCCTTTTATCTTACTTTCTCCAGTTTCAGGTCAATTTGGCAAGCTCTTGCCATTGTCCATTCCAAATTATGCTGGGATCCTTCAGTTAATCTCATGGCTTTGGGTACCACACATAAAATATGGATTATTTCTGAGGCTAATTTAAACTCCTGGAATATCAGTTTTGTGAGTTCAAGAAATAGAAACCTATAGAGCACTTAATAAACAATGCAATCCAGATTAAAGGGAGGCCACAATCTAACAATGTGTATCAATGCCCAATACCGGCAGAAATAGACCTTTCTACAATCCCTTCTCTGTAATTCTCTGTGACATTAAAAACCTGCTCCATGGGATCTTCCAGCCCTCCAGGGAAAGATTTCAGGATCATGGGCTTGGGGCTTTAGGAATGGATGACTGATTCTGATGCAAACTCCAAGAGCCTGCATAAAAATACCACTGGATCCTGCACACAGAAAAATGGCAAACTCAGCAATTCTTTAAACCTCAAAGTCAACATGTTAAGAGTTTGTTCCCTTTTGAGTACTCCATTATGAAAAAATCAGCTAATGGCTGAACTATGAAGGTTGAAGATGCTGAAACAACACACAAAAGGAAGCTATGTGTGGGAACAAAAGATAGTGCAAGTATCAGACTTAGAGAATGGGTGGGGGGGGAACAGCATCCTGTTAAAAAATTATAACAGACATATTTATAGGATTTTAGAGGAAAGGGAAGAGACTTCCCTTCCTTAACAGATTTCATAGGTTATCTTTAAAATCCTTAAATATCATTATATGCTGTTGTTCACTACAAACATTCAAAAAGAAAAGCAATACTCTCCTTGAGAGAAATATAATGAGGAACTAAAAACATCACTATACTGCAAAAAATCAGGAACGGAAACCATAATGAGATGACACACCATTGAGAAGGAAATTGGCTTGGTGTTTTTAAGGCCGGAAAATCCCACTTTCCACTTGCATTTTTGAGCATATATGCACCCATTAGTCTTTTTATTCTCTTTGTGAATGAGAGCTTCTCCCCTAGCAGCAGACTCCTGAAAATCTTCTCTTGGCTGGCTGCATTATAGTGCATGTTCCATTTACATTAGAAGATCAGTTTCACACTGGCAATCAAACTGGAAATTAGTCACACTGCAGGCAACATCATGCTAACATGAGCCTATTTTTTATGATTAGGTGGTATAAAGTTTCAGCCCATCACTCCAGCTGTCATGCAATAAGGACTCATTAATATGAACAGTGATTAATAATAAATACCTCCACCACCACTTAATGAGGTCTTAAGCATTAACACTTCTTTCATGATGAATTAATTGCTGCAGCTATCAGTGGATAAACAAGTTCTCGGAGTTGGATACTACACTAAGGTGTTGCAAAATAAAACAAACCTGAATGACCAGAGCATGCCCATCCTGTGCAATCAGATTCTTTCAGTGTGACCACCTCCCAACCTTCACCCCAGTGGAAAAAAGTAAGGTTATGCTCTTTTAGTCCAAGAAAATGTATAAGCATCTGCTTACATGGTCATCCAGTGGTGGAGGTTGAATGCTGGAGGTGAATGGAAGTTAAAAACGAAGATCAAAATACAAGACAAAAGATGACGAACAAATTAAATCAACATAAGTTCCAATAGGTCAACAGGTCTAAACAAGTTGGGACTAACCATTGGATTAAGTTAAAATGGCAATAATGTTTTAAGGTGCCACAACACTCTTTGTTGTTCTCACTGCAAAAAACACAGGTAACTCTGGAAATTACAGGTGGCTTGAATTTCAGTGCACAATTCTATTCAACCTGGACACAGCTAGACAATGATTCCATACTGGTTTTATATGGATTCACCAGTAAGGGCTTTTCATCAAAGGTTTTGACAACCTATTGTGGACATAATCTACTTTTAAAAACTGTTTTCCTAGCAAATGGAGTGTCAGCTAGGAGCCACATAGTTCTGTGAAAAGAAGAATCTCATTTTGCAGTTTCCCTTTCAGGAAGGAAGTTGCTATACGGCAGCTGGGCTGATGGAATCATGCATTTAAATAACTCATGCCATTACTTCCTCAATCTATTTACAGAAAAGGACCCAACATATACAATAACTGGGGATGGCTACATTAGGTTATGCTATTTTCCTTTAGGAACCTTGTGGCACAGTGGTTAAATGCCTGTACTGCAGCTAAAACTGTGCCCACGACATGGGGTTCAATCCTAGGAAGACAGTTCAAAGTCGACTCAGCCTTCCATCCTTCCGAGGCCAATAAAATGAGTGCCCAGCTTGCTTGATTGGGGGGCAATGCATAGCCTGCAATACCAAATTGTAAACTGCCCAGAGTGTGCTGTAAGCAATATGGGAGGCATATAAGTAGATCACTTTGCTTTATTTGCTTTTACAAAATGTAACATTTCAGATTCCCCCCACTGAGACACTATTATTTGAAATCAAGTCAACAGAAGGTTATCAGCACCACATAGGAGAAGCACCCATTTATCAAATCCTGTTTTGAAGTTCCTCGTCAGTTTGTGTTCCTACCAATGTGGCACCAAATTTCTATTCACTGTGTCCTCAAAAGCATTTTCAATGAATTTAAAAGAGAAGCAGATTTAATTTCAAAACAGCATAATGAAAACTAGCTCTACTCAAACAAAAGCCATAAATTAAACAGGTATGCAATTTTTCTCTGGTTACTGTCTTTTATGATTTTTTAAAAATGTGATCCCCCACCCCTTGAAAAGACTTCACAAGGTAAACAACAGCAGGTGAAGAAAGAAGCATTACTTACTCTTAATGCCAACACATCAATTTGTTGCCAAGATCACAATAAGGGGCAATGATTAAGCAGTAACATAAAACAGGATTTCCCCATTATCCATCATTATATTATGTTTTTCACCTCTAAAAGGAACCTGCAGCAAACATTCCTGATCTATCTACTGCATTACTTTTGTGGTATAAACTAACACCACTAAATAATATTCACAGTGCTCACATGTCAGTTGGGTTTATACCATCTTCTGGTTTCGCTCTTATTTTTTAGCAGGAAGGAAAATTTTACAGAATCTACTTAACTTGCGTAGTTCTGTCTACACATGCCAGTAAGAGCTTTCCAGGTTCTCAGACAGAGGTTTTTTGTCCTGCTCACATTGTGACTGGAGCTGTACAAGATTAACCCCTTAATCTTTCATACATGTGCCTTGCATTCTGTTATCAAACAATGTTCATCCCTTCACCCTTCTACACTAAAGGAACCATGTTAAAAAGGTAGATGTAATTTCATTTTGCCTACAAATGTTATATTAAAAGTGATGCAAGGAAGCCAAGACAATTGTGTTGGCTGAAAGAAAGAAAAAATCAGTACCGATATCATCTGGGTACCCTTATAAGGCCAAAATTCTGTCCAAATTTATATTCAACATACTGCAATATGTTTCTGAGCTAGGTACAATTCTTCATCAAGTAAGATGGTAAATAATGCAATGGGGTGGGAAGTGGTGAAATAGTTGAGGTTTAAGCCACAAAATATGTATATGAATGCAACCTTAAAATGGGTACAGAAACCAAAATACACTGTATAGACATTTAAAGAAAGTTCTACCTAGTACTGGAATTTCAGGCTATATTTGGGATATTGTCATGTATTACTGGAAAGAAGAAACAAGTTGTGAGAACTGTCTTTATCACTAGGTCAACACACAGTTTCTTGAGACACAATTAGAGGGTATGTATACAATGTTTGTACAAATTTGGAGACAACTGTAGCAATGCTTTAAAAAAGCCAACAGAAGACAAACAGGGTAGCTTTGATTAGCAGCTATAGAATAAAATCTTAAGGGGCCTTTCATCAAACATTGCGATTGCAGGAGAGGCTTCCTGGGGTACAGAAGGGTAACTATTTTTTCCTGTGAATTCACCAAGGTTAAAAACTTAAGATTCTAAACCCATCCTGTGGCTACTCTCCCCTCCCCCAGTAGCGCCCTCATCTAACTCACACAGATTGGGGTGGGTCGGTAGGGAGGGACTTCTTACGTATCAATAGGATTTTCTGTAGCTACAGGGAAAAGGAGGCAATCTCAAACTTTCTTTCCATCCTCCTCCTCAAGTTAACCTATCTAAGATCCAAGCCACTGCCTCCACCACTAATAATTGTATATTATTATTTGGAAAGCATAAAAGGCACTTTCAATTTCCAGATTTCAGCACAGATAAGAAGTATCTGAATGCTTATTTTTAAACTACATGATCAGTTTACTGTCTGCCTCAGACTGTAAACACACACACACACACACACACACACAAACCAACTCTGAGCCTTCTAATGAGCAGCTACCTGCCACGGTTGATGAGCCTACAATGAAGGCAAGCGAGTTTCTGGCCTCCTTTCCTTATTATGAAACTGTTCCTTCTCTGTGTTGTTTCATATACTGCAATATTTATGCATTTCAACATGTTTTCATGCCCTACTTAGATAAGCATTTTAAAGGAATATCAACAATACCACACTCATATTGCTCTCAAGTTCTCAATATTCAAATGATTGAGTTGTATGTTTGCTTTTTCATATACGGTATTCTCAATTCAATCCATGTTTGCAGCTTTTATTTTAAGGCTACTAGAGGCTGATTACCAATAGGATAGTAAATACACTTAATTTTAACTTGATCTTTAACGTCAAAACAAAGCTTAAAATAAATGCTTAAATGCTTACAGTATATCTATTTGAAAATTACTCTTCGCCGGCTTAATTCTTTTTAGTACTAAAAGTAAGCCCAATGAAAAGTATCCTTCAAGGATCTGTTCCAACATCCACAAAGGTGACTGCGGAAAAACACGAAAGAAAAAGAAAGGCGTTTCAAAGAGGCAGCCAAAAGAATGCCTTTCTTTGGGTCCTGAGTTTTAAATATATCCAGAAATGGCAACCATATAATCAAGAAATTATTCCCGTAAGGAAACCTACACGCATGCAGTTTGCCCCTTAGCCAGGCTATTATACTACACGTCATATGAAGAGTTGTGAGTCTAAATACCTATTTGTATTACAAAACAGGCACATCAAAGATAACATTTTTGGCATAGTTCTGCAAATTCTTTGGAAACTGTGAAAGGTGGAGAAGGGATTATATTTATTTTGTTTATTATACTTAAGTCATGTCCTATGACATGGGTCTTCTGATCAGTTCACAAACCCAAGTCCGCTTAAGACACAGATTATACATTAAGGTACTGACTGACACAATCGCACCAGGGAGAAGCTCCCTGATCTTCCTTCTCCTAAAATTCTTATTCCCTGATGTATTCATTTAAGTGCTAAATTCACCTCTGATAACAGCTTCATATTCCCTGCCATGTGATAAGTCTCAAGATGAATGTTCATGCCACAGTAGTGAATCTCATTAAACAGCACTTAAGAGCTTGTGCGTAACAGTAATTAAAGTTTGCTTTTAAGTCAAATTGCGACTATCAGAGTAACTAATAATATATTACTAAATCATTAGGTATTACCCTGAGTATAAAATGCTAAATTTCTTTCACTAACATAGCCTTTCTCCTTGGTGTTCAATAGCTGAACTTTTTCCTCCTCATATTCTGTTAATTAAGCCAGTCTGAGGAAAACCTTAGTATCATATTGTAAAGTCTACCAAGAGGATGGTATTTATCTGTGCAAAAAGCCTATCATTTAAAAGCAAGGACAAGTGATACCTTTATTAGACCATTTTTTAAAAAGCTAGCTTTCAACTCAGAAAATTCCTTGTCAGGCTGGCCACGTTTGGATGCTGCAGAAGAAATATAAAGAAGTCCCAATGATCAGGGTCAAGTATTCAGTGTATCTCCTACTTACTTTGAAACTCAAGGCTCCCACTTGACAGGGGACTTAAGGTACACAGACATGCGGCAATACCTCTATCAGAAAATTAGAAATAAAATTTAGTCTACCCAGTAGGTGAAGCCAATTGTGGCCAAATAAACAGTACTGTAATGTATTATTTACCTACAGGTTGGAAGCAGATGTTTTCTTCCGTTTGCAGCCCCCCAGAGGCAACTGGGCCATTTTTAAAGGGGTCTAGCCACTGACAGCTCAGCGGGAGCCCTCTGAAAATGTTCAGGAAGCCAGTTTGGGGCTCTCGAGCTGCCGTCCCGACCGCCACTTGCTTCAGTGGCAAAAAAAGTTTTAAACCCCTGTGCCCCCCCCAAAAAAAATCAGGCACATTGGAGGGAATGGTACAGGGGTTTAAAATAAAACAAAAAAATATAAATGAAAAATGAAATGATTTTTTTAAAAAACAATTGTTTCAAATGAAACAAAATTGGGGGAAACAAAATGAAAAACAAAACAAAACTCCATTTTGGCATTTTATGCCCGCTCTTGTTTCTATTTATTTTCATTTTTATTTTGTAGATGTTACTCAGGAACTATATTTCATCAGATCTCTTCGCAATACTCAGTTGCATGATCGTGTGAAAATGAATAATTTTAACTTAATTTGCTATTGCAGATCACAAGAAACAAGAAAGTCCTAAGTACAATTGCCAAAGCCAACTACAGCAGATCCATTAAACAAATACTGCACTACTGACAAATCTGTTGACATATCAATGCCAGTTTACTCAAGTTGGCACTGGCATTCGTATTTAGGCCTGTGAAACATGTTTCCTGCAAAAATGCTATGCATGTACAGTACAGAGGCAGTGAATCATTTTGATCTGGGAGACTGGATTGCTAGACCGGATCTGCACTCATAGTTTTGAGATTAAACTATAATAATGCTTTCTACATGGAGCTGCCTTGGAAGTTGATGTGGAGGCTCCAGCTGATGCAGAATTCAGTGGCCAGATTAGTTACTGGTTTGAGTAAATTCCAACATAGTACTCCCACACTGGTTGGTATGTACTGGCTGCCAATCCATTACTACATTGACTTCAAAGTTCTAATGATGACATACAAAGCCCTAAACAGTTTGTGACCTTGCTATGTGTTGGAGCGACTCCTACCACACAGTACTGCCCATTGTACCCGATCGTCTCAGGAAGGACATTTGAGGGTGCCATTGCTGAAGGAGGCTTGAAAATCATTGACAAGTAATCAGGCTTTCTCAATGGCAGCACCCCGACTTTGGAATCAACTTCCTCTTGAGATTTGTTTGGGCCCCTCGTTGTCTGCAACGTAAGATGTGGCTATTTGGGAAGGCTTCCCCTGGTTATTAGTTTTAGCCATTATGTCTGGTGGCTCATTTCCTCTCTTGTGTATTCTACTCTTTTTCTGCTTTTACTGATATTGATTGTCTTGGTTTTATTGTATTGTATTGTAAATTTTATATATCATTATGTTTAATGGATGTATTTGTTTGTTTAACCCTGTAAACTGCCCAGAGTGGCCTTTGTTGCCAGACTGTGAAGTATACAAGTCTGATAAATGAATGAATGAATGAATGAATGAATGAATGGAGGGAACAATCTGGTGGGGATCAAAAGAAAAAGAAATACATTACTCTTTTATTCCCCTTTTCTTCATTTGCGCGACTTGACCACCTATTCTAAAATTTCTGTATAATATCTGCATGTATGTCAGACATGAAGGCTTTGTTGTATTGCACAATTATATGCTGAGATTTAAATGGTTTCATTGATCTAGAATAGAAAATATATATAAATACACTCTTTTTGTCTACATTAAGACCCAATACTTTCCTCAGCCAAAGATACAAAGAGCACTTGAAATGTAAATGGCTATATTGATGTTCAGTGCATTTCTAAAAACTGAGATGAATATTTCTGACTTCCAATTCTGTTGTTCTGGCTCACAAACATTTTAGCTAAATACTGTTGCATAATCATGTGAGCGTAAGGGAAATGATGTAACTTGTAAACCGATGCCAACAAGCAAATCTCTGCTTGAGGTCCTGGTTGCTTGCCAAGCTGCCGAATTGATGTGCAAAACAGAATCCAAGCAGGGACGATTCTGCCTTATGCCATTTCCTGTGCATTGGTGTAGGTATGCAATGGTATTTTGGCCTGTGCACCTGTTGCTACTGACAAATAACCAATTTTTGGAAACAACAGATGAATCTGGCCACACCTATAATAAGCCACTTTCCCTCTTCAAATGATTGCATATTCCTAGTAAAGTATTCTGCTGTGATGCAGCTATGCAATGACGTTTAGCCACATACATTTAAAGGTGCTGATAGAAGTACATTGGGGTTTTCAAAACCATTTCTTAATGTACCTTTTTGTCACCCTAAAGTTTCAATCTTTTCTTTTAAGTTTCAAGACTGATTGTTTGATATTAAATTGCCTTTGTGTCCCTCCTAGTTTTACGGTGTTGATGGTGATTCTAGGTGAGGTAAATAATAAACAGACACAAACAGATATTGTCCATCACTTCCAGGAGCACTTCTTCTAAACGCGCAACAGACACATTGTCTAGTACTCTAGTTGAACTCTCGGTCTCTCGCTCCAGTTGCAAGAGACAGCCTTTCCCTGTACTGTATTAGCACACTCAATGGCTAGGAAGAAGTAAAACCTCTTTCCAGAACCCATTATGGTACTTTCTTGTCCTGGGCGGGGGCCCCCGCTAGATGGCCCATCAGGATAATCTCCAGAAAAGGGGAATTATTTACTTCATGAATGCAGATCTTTTTATAGGGTGGCCATATGTTTCACTTTATAGAGGAGGATCTGCAGTAAAGAACAGTAAGAAGGAAAATCTGATTACCCAAAATCTGCCACTTTGAAAGAACCCTGAGAATTCACTTTCTACTATGGGGAGATGTATCAGGGCCCCATTTTAATTACTGTGCAGTTATTTTTAAACTTGCACTGAGAAACAGAGATTAGTACAATATACGCAAATGTTAAATATTTCACATATTTGGCAGACTTAACCACTTAACTCAATCCTTCTATGGCTCAGGCTCCAATTTTTCAATCACATAATCATAGGGTTAGAAAGGATTCTCAAGAGGACACCAGTCTAACCCTCAGGTTATCAAAAACTTGTTCTCAGACTAAGATAGTTTAACTAACATGTCAAACCTTTGCTTCCTATTCACTCCCTCAGAATCACTTTCTCATTTGTCAGCGTTTTTAATCAGAAAAGGAGAAATAACTCACAATCTTAGAGTAACAATCTTAATGACAAACTTTGGAAAGCTGACAGCATAAAATGCAGTATCTTTTTATTAAGTTTTGAAATATAAGGCAAGTAAGGGGTTGTAGGAAATGAGGATTCTGCCCTAATATATTATATAAGATAATTCTACTCTAATGTCTTATATAAGTACTCAGATGAGGTTTCACTGTATTCTATAAACAGAGTTCATTTAAGTACTTACATAACAAAATAGTCTAAACACTTGACAGTTCTTTTTCAGAAGCCCCCCATCTGCCTGCAGCCTGTCCTCTTGCTGCCAAGTACAGTGGTACCTTGTATAACAGACAGCTTGTATAACAGAAAATTTGTACAACATAAAAAATTCCAGAGATAGGGGAAATTTGCTTAACATAATTGCCTATGGGGAAAATCCGTACAACATAAAATGGGATTACTCTGCTTTCAATGCATTCCTATGGGAATTTGTATAAAGGAAAATTTGCTTAACATAATTTCATTTGGAACGAATTAATTCCTTTATACAAGGTACCACTGTACTACTTGCCTGGGGATAGTAATTTTATCATAGAATTTAGTGTGTAATTACTATATGTCGAGGATAAGACTGTGCCAGCCTTAAAACTAAGCCACTGAATTCGGTGTGGGTTGATGTTGTATGAGCAACACAGTTGCTTCATGTACGCATAACTGAAAACAGAATTAACTGTGCACTATACTAATGCAAAGTACACTGCAAAGTACTACAGACTACTGTGGACAGAGGGAATGTCCACTTTAGTTTTGCTATGTTGTTGTTGTTGTTGTTGTTGTTGTTGTGTCATACAGTCGTGACCAACTCTTTGTGACCCCACGTCCACGGAGTTTTGCTATACATTCAGAAAATTAAGAACACCTCCCTTTGTTTTTCACAGACTCCCTTGGCATCCCTATATACCACAAGGAAATGTTGAAGATTTTCCAATGTTTCATATATCATTTGCCAGGGAGCGTAGGAGATTGTAATTCTGGGGGAAAGGGATACAGGTAGTAATGTTATCCTTTCCAGAACTTAGGAGTTACCTTGTGTGGACAACAACTTCAAGAACCCCCAACCATATCTGTAGTGGTGGCTGGGGGATTTTGGAACTTACGGTCCCAAAATATTTTCCAACTTCAATTGTGGACTGTTCAGTATCAAATATTAAATATTTTATCAACTGTTGGCTCCAACTTATGATGTGATACACACCACAGAAATTGCCGTAACAAGGAAAAGTCAAGGTAAGTATTCTCCCTCTTTTCCTCTTCAAGATAATTTAGTTATGTCTTAGGTTTCTGAGAAAAAATGAAAGAAAAACAAGAGGACCTGTATCTGTGAAGATTCTCAGTCATCCAGGTCAGTTTATCTGTAAGTTGAGTCATGGCAACTGGACTTCTTTTTCCTGCTTATCCCTATCGCAAGAAAAAGAAGTCCGGTTGCCATGACTCAACTTCAAGAAGGCCTGTGTTTTAAAGGACATTTAAACAATCTCTGATTTTTTGTTTCAGGAGAAGTGACTGATATGTTTATACAGTATTGTGACACACATACGTGTGATAGTGTAAACTAATCAACTTCTTCTAAAGAATCTACATCATTTCCAGAAAATCAAATCTACTTGACAACTGCCCATCATTAACTTCAAATACTTATCATTCATCATCATCATCATCATCATCATCATCATCATCATCATCATCATCATCATCATCAT
>JAHTLZ010000204.1:36573292-36702462 GCA_023846285.1 Phrynocephalus versicolor
TGTAATTATCTCTCTTGTAATCTTCCTTTACTTAAAACAAAAAAGAAAAAGAAAAAAGACCTACCAGAAATTTACTATGATAGATTTACTATAACAGAGAGGATACAGAACTGCCAAGTCTTAAAAGGGCTTTGAATTTGAAAAATTGAATTGAAAAGACACCCATAATTAAGTAGCAAAATTCTGTTGCTTTTGTGATATTTAGTAACAAAACCCAAAGCAATTATTTCTGACCCCTCTCTCCAAAGCTTTAAGGAAGAGACAATAAAATAGCTGTCTATGGTTTTATGAATGAGAAAATGAAAAAAATAACCCATATTAGGACTAGATACTGTTTTGCGATGCAAAGGTTAATGCGTATTGCTTTGCTATCTTTAAGCGTACACTGATCTCTCCTCTTGAGTAAGCAACATCAGGATATAAATTATATTGGGGTCTAGAAGTCATCCACTTGTTTTCTGAGCAAAATGTGAAACATACTCTGATAAATAAGTTTAGGATTCCCAACCTCCACCCACTGGCTTGCATAATATCCAGAAGGATATTATGGAAATGGAAAAAGTGCAGAGGACGGCAACCAGAATGTCTAGGGGACTAGAACACCTTCCTTACCATCTGAGGCTGCAACGGCTGGGCCTCTTCACTCTTGAACGATGGCACCTGATTGAAGTTTATAAAATCATACACAGTGCGGACAAAGTAGACAAGGAAAAGCTGTTTTCCCTATCCCACACTAGAACTAGGGGGCACTCCATGAAACTTTTGGGTGCTAGATCTGAAATAAATAAGAGAAAGTACTTTTTCACCCAGAGGATCACTGGTTTCTGGAACTCCCTGCCAGAAGAAGTGGTGACAGCTGTCAGCCTTGACAGCTTTCAGAAAGGATTGGACAAGTTCATGGAGAACAATGGCTATTATTATGGATGCCTAAGGACAACCTCTGGGTTGGAGAGATAGGCAGGATATCTCTCAATGCCATTTGCGGGGAATCATAAGCAGGTGAAGACGTCTGCTTGGGAATACCCTGAAGCAAATGGTGAGCCACTGTGTGAGACAGAATGCTGGACTGGATGGGCTGTGGCCTGTTCCAGCAAGGCTGTTCTTAAGTTCTTATATGGTAGCTGATAAGATGTTGAGCCAGTGTACTGGTTGATGTTCACAGTGACAGCAGGGAAGGAAATGGGAAAAGATTAGAAGGCTCTGATAGTCTCTAGGGATGAGCAGACTGATAAAACACAAAGCAAAAGGAGGCTCCTCTGTTGTTGTTCAAACTGTGAACACAAGATTGAAGGGCCCTCTGCCTGTACCTGACCTTATACAGAAAGAAGTGGCTAAAAATGGAAGAGGGTGTGGTGACCAACACAAGAGAGGCCAAACTGAGTCTCTTGGGTTACTATTTTCATATTCTGAACTGCCAATTTAGATGTGTGAGGCAACTCTACATGGGTCTGCCTTTGGAAAGTGTTTTGAAACTTTAGTGCGTCCAAAATACACCAAAAAGATTGCTAACTGGGGCTAATTAGAAGCACCACATAAACCTTCGTACTACCACAGCTCCAATGGCTGCCAATCTCTTTCTGGGTATTATTCAAAGTGCTGTCCATGCTATTTTAAGGATCATGTCTGTCTTTTTGAATCTGCTTAGAAGTTCCGATCATCAGGACAGGCTTTTCTCTTGGGAGCACCACCTTCACAGCTGCATTTGGTGGGGACACAAGTGACGGCTTTCTCTGTTGCTGCACCCAGATTTCAGAACTTCCATGGGTCATCCAGACTGGGCCCATCTTTGCTGTCCTTCTGAAAGCAAACAAAGACCTTTCACTCCAGGCAAGCTTCCGCTTAGTGACCGGCTGCCTGAGTGGAGTTTTTAAATGGACAGTTGTACTGCTTTTGTTTACCACATTTTAGTGTGGTATTTGTTTGAATGTTTCAGCATCTGTCCCTTAGATTAATGAATGCCCGTCCAACTAGATCTTCTTTAGCATTGCCATTTAGGGTGGCCATCCCTACGGAAACTCAAAAAACTGTTACGAGAAACTGGGCCTCTCAGTGGCCTCCCTTGCTCTTTGGAACAAACTGCCAGTTAACATCCATTTGGCTCCATCTGTGGTAATGTTTAAGAATTCTTTGAGGACCTGGCTGTACCATGAGGCTTTTGGAAGTGCTGCACATTACTCACCACCTACTGTACTTGACTCCCTATTGTGATTTGTTTGTTCTATGTGTTTATTATGTTAACTTACTATATAATGTTATTTTTATTTTATTGTTTTAACTTTAATTGTACAACACCTGGAGTATTTCTTTGAATTAAATTTGGTAAACAAACAAACAAACAAACAAATAAATAAATAAATAAATAAATAAATAAATAAATAAATAAATAAATTGTGGTAGCAGTAGATTTATCATTTTAGTTTTGAAATTGTCTTTTATTGTTGTAACCTGCCCTGCGTCCTTTTTTAAGAGAAAGGATGGAGAAAAATATATATTTTAAATAAATAAACTGCCTATATGCTAAACATAAGATTGCCCCATTCACATATAAAAGAGAGTAAAATGTATATGGTGGAAGGGAACAAAGCATGCCACCTTTCCTCAACTTATTAAGTTCCACAGTTCTATAGAATTTTCTCTCTTCCATCAGCTGAGCTTACTGTAGACCAGACTATAATAAGGTAAGGAACACAAGCGGAATTAGCATGGACTCCTTGCCTCATGTCACTAGAAAGTTTGCCTTGGACACCAATACCACTCAGACATGCACTGAAATGGGTCATTTTTATACTTTTTAATGCAGCAATTGTGTGGGAACTAAACTGTCTTCAAATGACCAACTTCAATTTTCCCAACAGATTGACAATTTCTACCACACATTCAGTTTTATATCACAGATAGAATTTTAGATCTGCCAAGTCTGATTCTTCAATATCTGGTGGGAGAATAGTAGGTTTGCAAACAAGATTAAGAATTGCTTAGCAGAATCCAACTCAGCGATGAGCAGCTTTCTAGCACTCTAGGAAGACAAGCACACCACTGTTTTCATTCAAATGTAGAATAATTCTGGGATTCATAGCCATGCCAGACTAAACTTTGCTCTGAAGAAAGTCTTTGTTTTCAAAATCACCAGTGTTTGGCACGTAAATGCCTGTATGAAGAATCCTATTCATCCACCATGCAACATACCAAGAACTATTAAAAAAAACTGGGAGGTATCCCCCCTTAATGAAATACCAAAAAAAAAGCTGCTAAGAAGATATTGACCATGTATCTACAGTTGTGTGGATACTTATTTATTCCCATTGTGTGTTAATTAATGTTTATACCTGGTTTATTTCATGGTTGAAGTTTGCATACCTGAACTGTTACCACCTAAACTGACTAAAACTACAGTCCTTCGCTACAGGAATTTTGGACAGAAATAGTAAAACATAATAGCCCTCTTGTATGCAGGATTCTTCTTAGTTCCATAATTAGAAAGAGAAGAAAGAGCAAGAGTGACTACACGTTTAAAATAATGCCATATAGAATCACAATTTAGTGTATCTAAATGTTAGGAATCCCCTTCCAAAAACTGATGTTCATAAATACAGTACTTAGGATATAATCTACAATGGCTTATAAACTCCTTTTAAAACCAAATATGTTGACAGTGTTTATTTACTTAAAATACTTTTCAATCTCTTTCCATCTTCCAAAGTGATTATTTTTAGTCAATACAATCTACTGAAACAACTAAACAAAACCAGACCAAAACTGCAATCTTACCAAAGTAGAAACAAATACAATCACAAAAACTTATTACAGCAATACGCTTTGGAAAATGTTTTGTTTATTTTCCCTCTTCTACATACATGCCAACTCACCACTATTGTTTTGCAACCAGAGCTGAAGTTATACCATGTAAGCATTGGCATTTAACTGATTGCATACCCCTTTAGTTGGCAAAGCATGGTCCCAAATCTGTTATCCAACCAAACAAGGGAATGGTATGATCCCTCTTAAGCTTTTGGCAGAAAATTAAACAAACACGAGGGATTGGATGGAGCTGCATGCCCTTTAGCACACAGCATATTCATACAAACTCTTCTATAATCTATCTAAACTGTTTCTCTTCTCCAGCAGGCCATACCCACTGAATTCCTTATAGCATAATTCCTGGAAACACCTGGCACAGGTATCTAAACTCTAAGATACCTATAGTATATATAGTTAACAAAACAGTACAGTAAAAGAACCCATATCTTGCCTCAAAAGAAAACTTTCTTCTAGCTTGACTTGACAAATCAGATGTGACTCTAAAAATTCCTGCAACCATTTTTTCACCGTCAACATTCCAACTCATTATTCAGTTCACTGCTTTTCTTTCTACAATGCACAATGTCATACGATTCATATTGGTTCTGGACATGCCCAGCATGGAGCCATGTGGCACTGGGCTGCATTAATCGCTAGCCCAAGACAGCATATCCCCAACTTTAGCATAGATCTACTGGTTTATGACTCTCATCCTCTCCAGGCAGTATCACGATCCTAGGAAAGCTTGTAGCAAGCAGGACCTCAATTAAACAGCAGGGTCCCTAACAATGGCAAAATTCAACATGGCAGGAATAATGGAAAGTGAAGCAGGATGTGGGAGCAGCTATGATTATATCAGAGTCCTCCTCTTTCCCAAGCAGCCATTAGAGGCCTTGCCTAGGAAATGACACAAGCCTAGGAAACCTAACAAAACTGAGAAACAATGTAATATACCTGTCCATAAAACACTGATGCTGTTTTTAAAAAAAACATTCATATTACTGTGAAAATTACAGATCCTGACAGGGACATGTCAATGTCAGGGACAAGGAAGCAGCGACTTTTCTGATGTCTGCAGGCTCAATAAAATATGTAACCGTAACTCAATAAAATATGGAGAAACACAAGTTTCCTTGTTCTCACAAAAGTCTCGGCTGAAGCTGAGGGAAAGTAGTAAATGCCATGTGCCAAACACAGCCAAATTATTTTGGTACATGAGAGAGAAAACTCCATGAGCGCTATCCCTAACCCTGAGAGAAATATTACAACTGTGTGAATAACTAACAAGCTACTGCTCTTCTATGATATCTAAGACAGATGCCTAAGAAACCTGCCTCAGTTTTGCCTCATAGCAATGCTGTCTCTGGTCTTGAAATTGCCTTCATACATCAACTATATTATTACCATAGCAACAAGAACACTCCAATTGCATATGATGAAACTCAACAGGGTTAAGTTTAATTATTACTGGGAGACCGTAAAGCAGTGTTGGCAAACCTATGGCATGGGTGCCAAAGGTGGCACTTGAAGTCCTTTCTGTGGGCACCCAACATTGCCCCTTCACAGCCACCTGTATTCAGGTAAAATGGCTGGGTTAGCACTTTGTGAAAAACTGTGTTGTTTTTGTGTCGTTACAGTCGTGACTGACTCTTTGTGACTCCGCGTCCATGGAGTTTTCTTGGCAGGAATACTGGAGTGGCTTGCCAGTTCCTCCTCCAGGCGCTTACAGCACCTGGTATTCCCTGGTGGCCTCCCATCTAAGAACTAACCAGGGCCGACCCTGCTAAGCTTCCGAAATCAGGCAAGATCGGATGTACTCAGGGCATCTAGGCAGCTTCTGGGTTTGAATCACAGTTTTGGGCACTAGGTCTCTAAAAAGTTTGCCATTGCTGCCATAAAGTGATACCACAGATCATAAGGAATGGTTATAAAGCCGTCTTCTCTGATACCCTGGAAAGCTGCTGCCACTCATGGTTGACAAGACTGCGGTAGGTGACTCGATGTCTTGATTGAAAATAAGAAAGCTTCCTAATATTATAAATTTAAATATGTAAGCATGAGGGAAATGGCTTCCTTTTAGGAGCCAGTAACATGATCTTATTACAATAAGAAGTTATAATGTTTCTATATCAGTGGCACTGGATGTCTAGCCTAAAAGAAAAGGGAATAACTTATCCCAAAATATCAGACTTGTTTTTGGGACTGCTCAATAAATGCCACATTTTTGTTGTACATGAGGACAAGCAGTTAACCTACAAATTCTTGGGATGAAAGTAAATAGGATCTGAAGAAGTGTGTTTTCCCTCAACATTCCCTATTCTTTATTGGGTTCCTTTCCAATTAATTTCAATGCAGTATTTACAGCAAAATTATGAAGTTACATTATTAAGGATCACATATCCTTGGTTGCTCCCATTCCAGTTAGTAACAGATAGTAAATTGCATCCTCATCGTAACACCTGATTCTTAGTGTGTGTACATGTTTAAAGCCTTAATGCAAACACCTCAAGAGGAAGGGATCAAAGATCTACTTTTCTACTTAATAGAACCACTCAAGGTCAGTGACCTCAGCAACATATGGCCCTTTGTCTCTACTCTACCTTGATAGCCTTCAGAATTAAGGCTTTAAAAGAAGCTGCATTCATTAATCTCTCTTGTGAGGTATAGCAGATTTTAACTCCCACAGAGCATTCAGCAACTGTACCTTCCTACATTTCTTATTCCATCGCAGGACCAAGACCATAAAACAAATATTCTTCATTGAATTTATAAGCAGGCCAAATTATCCATATGTTCAAGAGAGGAAGACCGAAATTACCGCACTTTATTCATATGAAACTAATTTTAGCAAGAGAAATATTTCAAATGAATATCCCAGTGAACATGATGAGAAAGACAATGCATTGTAGGTACAGCTTAACTTTCAGTTCAAAGAGATGCATGATTTTTACAAGTTGGATTATTAAAATTTATTAATCCTTAAGGCCACTGTATGGGTTTCTGTTTTAAAAAGGAATGGAACAGCAATAAAACAATACCCTACACCAGGGGTCCCTAACCTGGGGACTGCATGCAACCCCTAAGCTCTTGCTGCACAGGCCTCTATCCTGCTTGTTTACTGCTACCACCTTCAAGACATTCTCCCGCGGACATGGACTGTTTTTCCTACCTCAAGCAGCACAATCTACCACTGTTTTTCCTTTCCCTTTCTTACAAAAAACACAACCGCAACATTGTTTTCCTTGGTCTCCATGATTCCTTCTGTCCGCACCCCTTTGGTGTTCAGCCAAGGGTGGTGGTGGGTTCTAGCCAGCAATGCTCAGGTACCCATACCACTCAGCTTTTTTACTCCTCCTCCTCTCCATACACTACCATGCTGAAGGCTATACAGGGGTGCCTCCAGATACAGGTGCCTTGTGTCACGAAAAAACTCGACATACAAAAGGCAAGTCCGTCCAGGGCGCAAGGAACCTTGGGAATGGAAAACTTTTGCAAAAACTCGAGATACAAAATTTCCCTATGGAAAGCCCCGAGATACAAACATTTTGCAGAAGACTTCAATTCCCAGGATGCATTCCGCCCCATTCAGATCTGTGATATGAAAATTTCACGATATGAAACATCCTGACTGAGAAACAAATTAATTTTGCATCACGAGGTACCACTGTTTCTGTGTGCTTCAAGAAAATAAAGCAGCTGTGTGGATGGGTACCTGAGATGTCTGGCCTGTTCCTGAGGAAAGGGAGAGGAAATACAGCAAAGGGGCTAGTGGTTTTGAAAAAAAATGATACATGTTTTGTATACTAAATATTTCTAGACGCTGCACCGATCAAGGCTCATCCAAGTGGCTTCCACAGTCACTGGGGAGGTTGGTGTTCGAGGCAAAGCATTCTTCTTCTTCAACAAGAGCTTGTTCTGACTTTTTGTCTTGTTGCTCCCCCACTCCCCCTAGGAGTCTCCTCATGCATCTCTGACTGGAGAGTTGTTCCTTGGGTTGAGAGGGAAGGAGCCCTCTCCTAGCAGGGAAGCTCTCTTTTCCCACATCTCCCTCCACATCAAACCCCTTTCCCCCTGGCGGCCATTTCACATGCTTCAGGCATGCCTGGCAGGCAGGAGTGTGCATGTGTTCCCTGTCAACTAATGGCATATCCTCTGCTCCAAGTGGGAGGCTCCCCTTTCATTTGCTCTCTCTCTCTCTCTCTACCTGCCTTTTTGGAGGGCCCCCAATTTTAATGTTTTAGCATGTGTAGATTTAAACCTCAAGACAGTGTGTTTATACTCAAATAGATCTCATCGTATTTGATGGATTACATCTCAGAGATACATCTTACAGGACTGCAAGTCTGACATCCATTTTAAAAAATTTCTTGCTGGCCCAATATTCGTGGCATCTGTAAAGCCCAGGGTCTATTCTCTTCTTTGTCATGGTCAAAATGAAAATCCCCAGCTAACAGCAGCCAAAATGTGGTGGATTTTATGGGAAATTTATTTATTAGGAATAATAATGTTTTTAAAAAGAACCCTTTAGAATCTGTTTGAAGGAGCACCAAAAGTTGCAAAGAACTTTTTTTCAGATGGGACCCCTATATTAGCAAATGCTAAATGTATACAGTAGTATAGTAAGCGGGGGGTGGGGTCAGAAAAATGTTTTAACACACCTTATCAGAACTGGCCACTATACATGCTATGCATAATATTTCAGGCTGTGGATAAAATAAAATAAAATAAAAAATAAATATGGGGAGGGATAATACTGCAATTTAATTGTAAGCCAGTGATCATCTCAAAGACATTTAAAAACAAAATAGTCTGTTATGTTTTTATACTGGTCTACTTAAAGAAATTTGCTGCAGACATGTTCACAGTCTTGGGTACCACATGCATCTGGGAACAAACTTTTTCCAAGATGAATATTTTAAAATCCAAGTGTAGGTCTCTAGGCTCACAGATAAACACTGTGACATCTGTCACAGATCTTGACTTGGCTACCAGAAAACAGCCTCAAGAATCACACTCAGTGATAAGAATGCGTAACTAGATAAAAGGAATCCACAGAAAAAAATGTTGTTCCAAAATGGATTACATTCCAGTTAACATTTTTTCATTGATGTCTGCTTTTGATCTAAATCAGAAAAATAATATTTTTAAAAAATTGTGATGGTCCTTTTAGGCACTGGGCCCTCTAATACATTCCCCATGTTCAGAAAGCTGGGGATCCGTGTCCTCAACTATAAGACTTGCTTCTATGTTTAATTTTTTTAGAATAACTCTTCTTAGTAAACTTGAAGGCATGATTCAAAACAGCTTGGCTGACAACTCATGGAACAAAAGTTAAACTTTTAAGAAGCATTTTAGTCCTTTAAATTAAAAGACAGGTTGCCTCCATATGTCTTCCCAAGGGCACTTTTTAAACATCCAACTTTTCCTGCAATAAGAAGATTTATACCAAGGATGTGCAGGGCTGGCCTGACTATATAAGTAGCACTGTCTTTTTCAGCATTTTTCTTGTAATCCTTAAGAGACAGCACAAATGCAATTTGAAACTAAGTACATTCAAATAGAACCTTCCTCTCCTATGTGACGTTGCAAGGATCTGGTGCATTCGTGCATGATGTATCCTCTTGGAGAAGGAAAATCACATAGCTCAGCAATCCCTATGAAATCCGAAGGTGACGAGTTACCCTGACTGCATATAACAAGACTACAATTTTCACTTGCAGTGCAACAACTCGTGTTGGTACCTCCACATGGACTTTTTCTTAAATACCCACACTTCTGTGCTTGCAACACTGTTGCAGTTCCCCAAAACAGTAACTTTTAAAAAAATAAAGCAGCAAGATGTTGCAGCTGCGTCCGGTCAGTTACATAATCCCATTCAGTAAAGCTGAAAATGCACAGCTGAAGTTCTTCCCTACAGCCAGGACAGATCCAGGGATCCCTTTTCTGTCTCCTGCAAGAGGTCTCAGGTGCTTTTTAAACCGTGTTTATTTAAAACTATGTTTGACTGTATTAAAAGGAGTTTGCTCTAAGTTTAGCAGACAGAGCCACTGCAGTCCAATGGACATTTCGATGTTGAATCAAGGTTCAGGTCTAGCATTTTTTAACTTACATAGTAAGCATGAGGTGCAGTAGCAATATATTACTTTGACTTCATTTCCAAATGCTCACACATAAGCTTTGGAATCTTATTTCAATAATTCCCTCACCTGGAAATTACATTACACAATATCCAAGTTAATTTTGTCGTATATAAGATGTCAAATATCTGATCAAATCACGGATAATGGAGATGATGAATTACTGAAATTGTAACCAAGCATGAAGAGGGGCCGGATACCTTTTGGGTCTGAAAGGTCACATAACATTTATTAACATTTAATATCAGTATAAGACTAAACATAGATCCGTCTTAATCTGTTTGAAAACTTTTCAGCTAGCCCTCATAACAGAGAAATCACATCCATATTGCATTCAAAATTTAACAATATTGATTTTATCTGCCAAACTAGCTGAGTCCTAAGATACTACAATTGTGCCACCAGTAATATGAATATTTTAAATTCCATCTTTTAAAAAAAACCTTAGTGAAACCCCTATTTGAATACTTCCCAAGAAACTGTTACTTTGTCTCCTTGGAAGGCTATGGTTATCAAAAGGTAAATCCTGGGTTTTACTTCATAGAGAGTTTAAATATGTCCTTGTCCTTTAAGAATTGACTAGAAATGATTCACTGAAGCAATAATTTAATGTCATTCTCCTTGTGGAGCTGGTCCCACAGAAAGTTAATTGTATCTTTTGGGACCTTGTAGGCTGCTGAGGTATTTGAGTCTTTGATATGAGATGACAAATACAGCACAAATACTGATCAAATGTTGCACATTTATGTAAAAATGTAACTTTTACAGATGAAGTACTCCCATTTTTTAAAAAAAAATCTCTTCGGGCATTATCTGTTGAACACTTACGTAAAGGTTCGGAGTCGTGATCACACCAACATTTAAGTAGTGGGATTATGACTGTTAATACTAGGTTCCAGGTTCAAGGACACTGCAAGATCTCTGTTACAGAAGAATGATGTAAGACTTCTACGTTTGGAGGGTTACACTCCACCCAACCATTTTGCAATGTTACCTAGTTTAGCTTTTATTAAAGGTCCCCTCCCCATATATTACCTGATATACCACCTAAAAGAGAGATAGACTCTGTTTCCACAAAAGATCATGCTACAACAAATCTACTAGTCTTGAAAGTGCCTAATGTTTTTTAATTACTTTACTGCAGTGGTTCTCAACCTGGGGGCCCCCAGATGTTCCTGAACTACAACTCCCAGAAACCCCATCTACTGCAACTCCCAGAAACCCCATCTAACACGGCGAGTGGTGGAGGCTTCTGGGAGCTGCAGTCTAAGAACATCTGGGGACCCACAGGTTGAGAACCACTGCATTACTGCAACAACTTAAAATACATATCCTGAAGAACTGCCTTAAAGTAATTATGTGCTTACTTTCTCTTTCCAGTACTGTACTTCTATTCCCTGCCTAACAAGAACTCTGTGCGTTTCACTCAAGCTGGATTCAACCCCAGGCAACTGTGGGATTTCTTGAAAACAAAAACCCATGCACCCAGCTGTCTGCTTGTCTCAGCACTTCTAAGTGTAAACTGAAATGATCGCAGCACATAGCACAGCTCTATCCAGTCTGGGTGCCCACATATGCTTATCCACAAATACGTTCCATTCAACTTAATACAACCGTTATCAAATCAGTAAATACACCCGACTGCGCTATTGGGTCTGTAATCTCCTCCTATACTTTATCTGTGATTAAATACAGACTTCATGGCTACACTAAACTAGCTCACGCACCCCTGCCCACTCCTAACTGCTATTTGCCTAGTATTGTATCCACCATCCAGGAGATGTCAAAGCTTGTTTGCTATTTTGTGCCACCCCAATATCCTGCTACACAATTGCAAATTCTTTAAATTTTTCTTATGACCCAACAGTGCTTCTGTTGCTTTTTGTATGACTTTTTTTACCCAGCAGTTGGGCGTTTTTGTTGTAAGCAAATCTGATGTAAAACTTTTTTTTTGCCTTAAGAAAGGCCTCCCACCCCATTCCTTGGACAGAATCTAGCTGTAATGGCAGCTGAATCTTACTTCAGCACTGGTGATAGAACAGCATCTCCCTCCATATCTGATTGGTAAGGAGAGCAAAGGACTTTAGGGAGTGTAGGCCAAGACATATGACACACAGAAAGAGAGACAGATTGAGAGAGAGAATTCTCTCCTCAAGTTCCTTGCTGACAGTTCTGCACCCTGCCACATTTGCCATTTGACCTGAGGCAGGGCCAACCGTTTGACCTTAGGAGTGGGATCTTCACGCTTTTCAGAAAGAACTAGAAACACAGCAGCTCGTGACAACTTTCTTTTTCTCCTCGTTCCACCCACCCTTGAATGTTTTATTCATTTTCAGCTTCTGTGAATTAGATATGCCTTTCAGATATTGTTACATTATTGTATTTTTCTGTGTATACAACACTTTTTTTTCCTGAAATCATGGCACGAAAAAATAAGGGGCATCATATACAAGGATGTAAACCTTTCCCGAGGGGTAGGGTGGGGTGGAGGAGAACCCCAACTGACCTTGCTGTTCCCCTTCCTTTCTTGCAGCCCTTGTTTACTCTCAGTGCCCTGAAGACGTCTCTCTGCTTTGCTTTCTGCACGGATTGGAGCCTTCTTATCAGCGGGGAAAGGCATAGGGATTGAGCAACCCATTAAGAAGTGCCTTTCGCCACTGAAAAGAAGGGTCTGATTCCTGCAAGAGCAAAGCAGAGGGGAGGGCAATCAAAGCATCCCAGAAAGAAAAGAAAACACCAGGGGTGGGATGAAGGTGTTGTTTCACTTCCTCTCCAGTAGCCAATCCAAGGGAGGCCAATAAATTTTCTACAAAAGGTAGGGCCTTCTTTACAGTGGCTCCATATTTATGGAATCAACTCATGGAAAAGCTCTGTCTGGTCCCCCTCCCTGCTGACATTTTGGAGACAACTGAAGACATGGCTCTTCAGGGAGATTCTCTACCGCTAGTTGAGTTGAGGTACTTTTACATCTCTGCACAGTCTTTTGTTACTTGTATTTTTGTTCTTGCTTTTGTTACATGCAGTTTAATTAATGCTCTGGCGCCTTTTGTTTTGTGGTTAGATTGTCTATGGTTTTATTACATCAGTTGCTTGATTGTGTATTTTATTGTGAACCACTTTGAGTAGCACTGTGGTCCTAATGGATGTGGCATATTAAATAGTAAATAAATAAATAAATAAATAAATAGTTACTTTTTAAACAAGTACATATTTACTTTCCCATTGGAAAAAGTTAAAAAGAAATTCATTGCTTTTAAGTCTGTATATTAAGAGCTAGTGGCCTCTCCTCCCATGAATCTTATAATCACCTCACTATCCGTGCCAGGCCACCAGCAAGCAACACAAGGTCTTGTACAAGCTAGCACTTGAACTACTACTTCCCTTAACCATTCCTTGTAATTATAAAAGCAACACCTGCAATATAACAAAACAAGTGATGTGTTTTTAACCTTGCAGTCCAAATTAAGTTTGGCTATAGCTTCATTTATAGGGGGAAAGTGACTAATGACAGACCACTTAGTATTTGTAACTAGTTATTACAAGCTTTGAAGACTCCTACATTACAAGTTCCTTAAAGAATGTTGTGAAAAAGTCTGCTATGTTGCTGCAATTTTACTTCTCCAGTTATTAGTTCACTCTTACTTTGCTTCACATGTAATCACCATCCTTTTTTCAGAAACATAATAATTTTTGTATTGGAGGACCCAATATTTAGTGAAAATGTCTGCTGCAAAATGACAATTTGAGATAAGCTTACTGACTGAACCAAATGGTCAGGAAATTTAAGATTAAAATTCAAGAGTGTAATCTTATATTTAACTGGGAGACATGCTTCCTTTAGGATTAACTTTTCTTCCCCTTTACAACAGACAGCAGATTGCACGGAAAGGAGTTAACTTGAACAATTATTTACCTTTTTGGTAACCAATCTGGGAACAGAAACATGAATATGAATTTGCAAAATGCTTTTCACTGTATTTCTCACTAGTTCATAGTTTCTGTCTACACATAGACAGATTAGGTGTGCACAACATATATACTACAAAGTCTTTCCATGCTATTGTTAAATACTTACTGCTAGACAGCAGTAAGTTCTCAAGAAAGCAGCCACCACAACTTTCCTGGAGATCAAGTTCACAACTACAGGTAGATACAGAGGGCTATTTTTCATTTTAATTTTAGAATAGTCATGACTTTACAACTACAGTTCAACATACAAGAAGAAGGAACACAGCAGAATAGATACACAGATAACTAAATAAAAAGTAAAGTTAATAATTATGCAACTGACTAATTATGGGCCTTGATATATAATGTGTGGACTCAAGATTAAAACACAACATACTGTAATTCGAAATGTTTACACATTAAGAGAAAATGAACAGCATTAATAGTATTTCTAAATGATCTCCTTAAATTCCGGACCTTAGCATGCAGTTAAAAGTCTGCTCTAAAGAACCAAGGGAGCTATACAAAAGGAATAAAAAGCTACTCCGCATTTGCTCAGAGTAAACTCTCTCTCCTGGGACAGAAAGTAGATACGGAAGGGAGTTCTGGTGCTCTCCGTCGGAGCCTGAAAACTAACCTTTACGACTTATTATCTTATCTCAACGACAATGGATTCCAACAAGGACAGGCCGTTCCTATTCTGATACAGCAGAATATTCAAAACAAAACCCTGTTCATACAAAGCGTCCTGGGCCCTACGGCTGTGAGGACACTGACAGCTCCCCTCCCACACAGGTTTTGCTCTGAAGAGAGCAGCAAATGCCCTGGGCCCTCGTGTAAAGGTGCACCGGAGCACGCTATTGGAGTATATAGTACAGTATGTCCGACCACCACCACCACCAATGGCAAACAGACGATCGGGTGACTCCATCCGGATCGGCTGCCCGAGCAACCCCTTCAAACGTCCAAACTCTACCCCGAAGACTCACCGAGGAGGGCAAACGGGGCTTCTTTCCGACACATGGAGGCTGCTGCCCTCTGCTCTCGGCACTTATGACCCGCTTCTGGTCCGCCACCCCCCGGGCCACGTGCGGAAGCCCAGAAGCGAACCGGGCTGCGCAGCGTCTTAACCCGGCCGTCCCGGATTCGAGGTTCTCTTCCCCCCCACACACACACACCACCACCACCCGGTCCCAGCCCTGCGCGGGATCCTAACGACCGCGCCACGACGCGGCACCCGACGCCAGGCATCTTGCGGGCGCCTTGCAGGCTTCCCCGCACTTCACTTCGCGCGGCCGAACGCGTTGCGCACCTTTTGCAGCCGGCGGTCTCGTTTCCCCGACGGGCGCGCCTGCCGCCAGCCGCGAGGACTCGAAGGAGGCGGGCGGGCGACGCAGCAACCGAGGCAGAGGAACTCCACCGGCGTCCGGGTCCCGTCCTGTGCAAAGCCGCGCCGCGTCCAGCCCAACCTTCTCTTTGCCCTCCCCTCCCCTGCCCTCCCCCGACGGCAAGGTGCTCCGTTAGTTTGTGGCCAGGGAGACCACCCACAATCGCTTCCTCGCCCCCGTGGCTGCGAAGGGTGGAGCTTTCGCTCTCTAGTCTTCCCCCCACCACCCCACCCACCCCGCTCTTCCCAACCCAACCCCTTCCTAGGGAGGACTCGGCTTCCAAGCGGGCTCGGTGGCTTCTCGACGGCGCCAGCCACAGGCACCCACCGGGGCCATCAGCAAGCGCCCTGCCTCGGGGGGGGGGGGAGCGCTAACCTTGGCCTGCACCTGGTCTGCCACCGCCGGCGGAGACTCCCACTCCTACGACCACGGGAGGCGCCATAACGGGGCCGCTTCTCCTCCTCCTCCTCCTCCTCCTCCTCCTCTCCGGCGCCCGGCGCCCAGGCAAGAGCTTGGCGGGGTCATTCCAGGACGCGTTGCAGCGCAGCGGGCGGGCGGGCGGGGTGGGTGGGGTGTTCTCATGTGACGCGCCGTCGGAGGGCATCTCTCGCCACCTGGCGGGCGGCGGCGGCGGCGGCCACTTCTTTCGCTGCCGGAGGAGGCCCAGCGGCCCTGCTTCCTAGTTTACTCTCGTGACGACCAGTATCCAAGGCTGGAGTTGGGAAAAGTTATTTTGGACCTGGAGGGCTACTCGAACTCCTCAGGTTGGTCAGAAGCCACGCCGGGCGCAAGGGGTCTGGGAACTCCAGTCCGAAAAAAAGAAGAAAAGAAAAGAAAAACTTCCCAAGAGCGCCCATGTTATTTTGGCCTCTGAAGCAATCTACCGACTTTTTCTGATGGCACAAATTTATCACCTCAGTTAGCCACCTCGTTTTGCCTAATGCTGTATATTTCTTTATTGCCACCCTGTTTGTTGCTTTGGTTTCCATAAAGATGATTTATAAATCCGACAACTGGTAGACAGGCAAAAATTCTGCTGGCATGTGAGTTGCCTCTTTTTCCATGTCAAACATTTTTTTTCCAGGCCAGAGAAATTTTCTATATTTCTCAGCTTCACTCAGAAATGAGAGGCAGGCAACCTGCTGTCTCAATTACCACCACCACCACCCCGCAAGCCCCCTTTTCTTTGCTAGAACTGTTGGATAGTGATAGCTCAGTGGTCAGAAGTTTGGACTTTGATTCCCCACTGTTCCTCCCTGACTGGGATTAGATTTATAGATTCAGAGGGTCCTTTTAGTTCTGCATCTTTAAGATAATTATCATCATTGTTACATAGGCCGTCACTTCACGAGGCTCCTCGCTTCGCAGCGTGGTTGCCTTCGCTTTGAGCTCGATGCCGATCACGTGGATAAAGGAGCAGTAAACACATTTACTGATTTGGCTGGCAGGGGAAAACAGAGACACCTGGCGTTTGTTTTTTGAACAGGAAAAGGATATAGTTGGAACCGGGATACAATGAAAAACTTGCTTTAACAACAACAACATCTGATTTTTTCCGCTGCAGACGGCAACAACAAATCTCCGACAGAAGGAAATATCGATGCATCGATATTTCGGATGGAAAAAAACACTAAAAAAAAGGGGGGGGAACCGAAGTCCACACGCGGCGCTGGGTGCGAAGCGAGATGCGAAGCGAACAGATTCCCGTCCTCCGCCAGGGGCATCACTTGCCCCGGTTGGAGCATGCTAAAGGGGGCGTGGTCGGGGTGACGTCGCAGCCAAAAGGGAGGAGCGTGCGGACTGAAGCGGTCGGTTCGCACGCAAATGACGGCTTACCGCGAAGCGAGCCGCTCGTGAAGTGACGGCCATACTTAACTTTTCTACTTATTTCTTAAATGTGACATACCTCAACTACTGTTGAAACAACTGTCAATTTTTTTAAAATGTTCATTTTAAAAAACAACTTTTTGCCACTCATTCACTTGTTTGCTGATTCTTGCACGCTAAGACAGCATAGTGTTATTTCGGGCCTGAAGTCAAAAACCCCATTCAGAAGAATAAGCAAGTGGGTCCCAGAAACAGAAGATCTGCTTAATAACAGTTTGGAATAAATGTAGTATTAAAATATTAGTTAAGAAGACAGATATCCCTAGATCTGTTCAGGGTCTACAATTACTAAGCAGCAACATTTTCTGATGACTTTCTCTCCCCCCTTTTTTGTTTGCTTATTTTTATTATGTTTATTGTTATGTTTATTATAACAATGCCTTTGCATTGTTTATTATTTCATTTTATTTAATTATTGCTATGTGCCTTATTTTGTGTAAACCTCCCAGAGTACCCTTATTGTTAGATGGACAGTGTAGAAATCAAATAAATAAATAAATAAATAAAGTCTCCCCCCCCTTTGGTTTTGGTTGCTTTCCTTCACTAGCCCTTGCACTAACCCCCATCCTTCTCCATATGCAGTCTCCTACCTCAGAGGTATTTTGTGACCAAGTACCAGCAAGAGTAGTAGTAGGCTATTGCCTCCACATCCTGCTCATGCATCCTGCTGATGTGGTCCCCGAAGCATCTTGTTGACCACTATCAAAACAGTGCAGGAACGGACAGAGTATTGGTTTGATCAGAAGGCCTTTTCTTATATGCTTCTGTATCAATGGATTCTATTACCTTGCTGCATGAATTGGATCAACACACCCTTTATTATCTGCAGAAGAGTCACTGGCTGTGAATTCACTTAGCATGAGAGAGTTAACAACACAGACACAGATGGGAGGTCTCGGCATATGCATGTGAAGTACAAAAGTGGCAGATCCTGATTTAAGCAGCTACAGAATTATTATCAAGGAGCGAGAATATGCTGCCATATGTGCACTGTTGCTTTCTTCCATTCTGTCTAAGCAGAAGCATGATAGATTGCGCTTCTTTCACCAAAATGAATTGGCCAGAATCCTGTTTGTGTAAGAGTGATTGCATAAGAACCCATCCCACAAGCACAGCTTTGTGTGCCCAACATTCTACTGCCTGCAAATTCAGGTGTGCAGCTAATTACATAACCAATTACACCAAGGGGAGAGAAAAGGAACACAAAAGCTGCTGCTTTATTGCACTTGCATAGTTTTTCTCCAGTTGGATCTTGGCCAAGTTGACCCAGGAGATATACAGATCTACAATTGAGAGTTTGGAGATGCTACTTCTTGAACTATAACTCCCACCCACAACAGATGTGGGGACTGGTTTTTGTAGTCTAGAAAAATAACTTGCCTGATACCATTATGCCTGCTGTCTTGGCAAATACAGTTCCATTAGCTTTTGGTATACATTCAGTGTTGAAATGACCCATGAAACCTACAAGACAAACTTAAGAAGAACTCTACAGCTGTGAGGCTGATTAGAACAAGGATTATAATGTAGTTTAAGAAACTATAGAATCAACAATGAATAGTACTGAATGCCTGATTTAAAAATCGGAGTAGCATAACACTTTTAAAAAGTGTAGAAAACTATACAATGGATTGATTTTATTTATTTTTAAATAACACAAATGTAATTTTGGACTCATTACCTTTACAAGGAAAGGCATATCAGCCTGTTCCATGGCTATGCACATAAGGCCCCTACAGAAGTTGACACTGTATAATTTATTTGACAATTCCTTTTGGCTAAGAAGAATTAATTCATTTAATTGGAACTATGTCACAATCCTTTTTAATTCAACAGGCAGCACCTATATTAACAACATAGTTCTCTATTGCTGCCCTCCTTCATTAAGTATGGATGACTGATTTTTTTTCATCATTAGGAATACATTTGTGTAAAAGGAACACTGATAGAATGTGTTTTCTGACGTGATTATTAATAAACTCATTTTATATAATCTACCAAACAGGGCAGACAAAGGATCTGAATGAAATAAGAACCTCGGTATCTGGACTCAACAAAGAGATTTTTTTTTAAATTAGGTCAATTCTTGGCTCTGCTGAGGGCTGTGTTGACATCAATATTGACATTAGCAAGCTGAACTGAAGTTATCATGACCTCCTTTAGTCTTTCATCGGGATCACCAGACATAATTTAATGGCATTAATCCATAATTTAATTGCTAAGACATTTGCTTGCTTTAATAGGCCATGGTGATTCTGTGTATGTTTTCCCAGAAAGAGGACAGTGACATGCTTCTTTTCCCCTCTTACTACTACTATTACAGCTGTTGCTTTTGTTGTTTTATAAAGTAAGAGTGTGCAGACTTCATTCATTGTTCATTGTGTTGTTGTTGTTCAGTTGTTCAGTCATGTCCGACTCTTTGTGACCCCCCAGGCCTTCCTATCTTCTACTGCCTCCCAGTGTTTGGTCAAATCCATATTGGTTGCATCGATGACACCGTCCAACCATCCCATTCTCTGCTGTCCTCTTTTCCTTTTGCCTTCAATCTTTCCCAACATCAGGGACTTTTCCAAGGACTCCTCTCTCTTCATGAGGTGACCAAAGTACTGGAGCCTCAGCTTCAAAATCTGTCCTTCCAGTGAACATTCACGGTTGATTTCTTTCAGGATGGATAGGTTTGATCTCCTTGCAGTCCAGGGGACTCTCAAGACTCTCCTCCAGCACCACAGCTCAAAAGCATTGATTCTGCGATGATCAGCCTTCTTTATAGACCAGCTTTCACTTCCATACATCACTACTGGAAAAACCATAGCTTTGACTATCCTGACCTTAGTTGGCAAAGTGATGTCTCTGCTCTTTAGGATGCTACCTAGGTTTGCCATTGCTTTCCTCCCAAGAAGCAGGCGTCTTTTAATTTCATTGCTGCAGTCGCCATCTTCAGTGATCAAGGAGCCCAAGAAAATAAACTCTGTCGTTGCCTCCATTTCTTCCCCTTCTATTTGCCAGGAGGTGATGGGACCAGTGGCCATGATCTTAGTTTTTTTGATGTTGAGCCTCAGCCCATTTTCCCAGACTTCATGTGGGAGAAACACAAAGCGTAGATGCAGCAACGGCAAGGCTTCAGGCAAGGTGAAGCAGAAATGGACATCCAACATTTATTTTATCCTATGTTGGCGATGGGTCCAGTAAAACCAGAACAATAAATACAAAAAGATTCTATACCACCTTACTAAACAAGTGAAAATAAAGGACTTGCAGGGCACAACATACTGCTTAGATATTCAAAGTGGGAAGGAACTAGATAGATCTTATACTCCTGTTTTGAGGAATTTGAACTCAGGGCTCCAGAAGTCTGTCACTTTAACCACTACACCAGGCTGAGCATGCTCTCCCCCCCCCCTCGCCCCTTTGTATCCTACAGGGTTGGAAAAGGACTGAGGGAAGACATTATCTGGAGAAGCTCATCTGCATTCTAGCTAACAGTTGCATACCCATTCTATGTGGGAAAGATTTAGCCATCCCCTTTGTAATTTCCTAATTGAATTTCTGGCCCTTGTCTGTCCAGTGGTAAGAGATAAGAGCCAGCTATTCCTCTTGATTAAATTTCAGAAAGAAGATGGATGATGTAAAGGAGGGGCAAAAAAGGGGGGGGGGAAGGAAAGGAAAGGAAAGGAAAGGAAAGGAAAGGAAAGGAAGGGTGGGGAGAGAAAGCAAATTCATCCAGAGCAAACTAAATCTCTGCATGCTGAGATACGTAAGTCATTCTGTTCACAACATAATTTAGGAATACAGATAGGAATTACTGGCAATGCCATTACATTTCAAAGGCCATTCAAAGTGCTAATGCAATGCATCCAGGGTGCTTCCAAATGAGGCTTTTATTGTGTCATCTCTTTGCCTTGTTTACAGGATTTTATATGGGGTCCTGACTTCAATGTTTCCCATTCATAAATTCCTGCATTTTTTCTGCACCCCCCCCCTTTCCTATCTTTTTTCTTAGCACAGAAAATCCATCCAGGAGAGAGAAATGGGATAACTTCACAGTGTATTGCATCAACCAGCAAGTTGAACAATTGTTTAATTCATTCTATGAATTTTTTTTAAAAAAAATTGAATATTTTTTACCCTGCCTTTCTCATTGGAAATAACTAAGATAACTAAGAATTATTTCAGTTCTCCAAATGTCAGAACTTATGTCTGCAAAATGAGATCTGGGCATAAGACAGAGGAACTGGGGGAAACGGAGGAATCCTACAGTCTACAAGAATATGAAAATGAAAAAAAGAAGAAGGCCCTCAAGATTAAAACTAGCTCTAAAACAGCCCAGCGAGGACTGAACATTCCCCTCGAGCTTTGAATGCTGACTATTAAAAAATAAAACAAAACAGGGATGGGGAAATGAAACTGAGTATCTGGGAAACAAAATGGAAACACTGCATGATGCAACCTTTGGTCTCCTTTGCTGAATCGATACTATGGACCAAGCATGTCATTTGGCTCCATGAAGTAAAGGACAAAATAGTTACCTCTCTCAGGGCAAGAAACAGAACTGGCCACTGGAATGTACTTGTATCAGTGGCAGTACAATATCATCACCCACCATATCACAGGCAGCAGGATGGATTAGACTATAAACTGTAGTGTAGGGCAACACAGGCAAAATTTTTGTTTTTCAACAGGTGACAACCGATTTTGGGGAAGACCTGAAATGCTGCCCCTTCAGCCTCAAGCCTCAGGCAGTCATCTCATTTTACCTCATGGCAGTGGCGTAGCTAGAGTTTAGAGCGCCTGGGGACAAAGTCCATTTTTGCTCCCTCTCCTCCCCTCCCCAACTGTGTCTCACATACCTAGCAAGAGGAGGAAGATCCTGGGGGAACAGTGGGCGGGGGGAGAAGGGTCTCTCTTTCTCATGCCCTCTTTGTGGGTTTCCTTTCCAGTTAAGGCTCTCCTGTGCAAACCACCCAGCATGCAGATAGCGCCAAGCAGGTGATTCCCCCCCCCCAAAGCATCACCTCCGTAGTACGCTTCCCCCTCCTCCTTTCCCCTGGCTAAGGCTTGGCTATCGTTAGCCCGGGAAAAGGAGGCGAGGGAAGCAGGTGATGGGATTCTCCCCCCCCCACAAGCAGTACCTCCGCCGCAGGCTTCCCTCTCCTCCTTTCCCTAGGCTAACACCCTCCAAGGCTTATCAGGGTGGGGTGGGGTAAAGGAGGAGGGGGAGCAATCAACGGAGGTGCTGCTTGGGGGAAAAATTGCCTGCTTCCCTCTCCTCCTTTCCCCTGACTAAGGATCGCCAAGCCTTAGTGGGGCGAAAGGAGGACTGCTGGTGGGATGGCACATGGCTTCCTCCTCCTGCTCCCCCTCCAGGCGCCCCCCAGATTGCTGCATGCCCTGGGGCAAATGCACTCGTCCGCCTCTCCCTAGTTATGCCAGTGCCTCATGGTAGGGCACGCTGCATGGATGATCAGCTAGGACAGCACCAATTGCCCAACTTTCAAGATGGGAAATCCTGAACAAATGATTCATGCACTAAATGGGACACATCCATTCTAGCTCTCAACATATAGCCTAGCCCAGTGATTCAGAAAAATGTATTCAGATTGAGCTCAACATTCTTTTCATGATTAATGGCAAAGAAGAAAAGTCAACCTGTCGGAAAAACAACACTTGCATAACTACCAAGGAACAGGACTTTGGTGGTTCAGTATAATCTTAATCCAAAACTAAATCAAAATCAAGCCAAACTAATCCACAATCCTACATTTTACATGTCCTACGGTACTCCGAGTTCATTTTAAATGTCTCTCATGCATATGGTGTTCTAGTCAGGTCACAGACTGCTTAGTATATAAGATCTAATGTGATCACAGCATGAGATACTTTGACTTGAGGGCATTAGCCTATATCTTTTCAGTTGGAAAGGTTAAATATCAAACATTAATGTGTCATATAAGTCAGCTAAGAAAGAACTGAAAGAGTGCCTACATTATAAGCACAGTAAGTGGAGAGTAGTCAGATTGTACATTAACAATAAATACATAGCCCTTGAATAAAGGTAAGGCTACATTAAATTACTGCCGCTTGTATTCCATTTTGGTATTCTTGAAAGTGTCCCTATAACATTTTTTATTTTATTTTCATTATTGCCCTTATATTATTGCTTAGTTTGTTATCATTGTTGTCTGCAACTGTTGTAAACCGTCCAGAGTTCCTTTTGGAAGATGGGTGGGATATAAATATTAAAATAAATAAAAAATAAAAAATAAACAAACAAACATAATTTGGAAAGTCTGGACAAGTGTATTTTAGCTGTCACACCTTAAACAGCACTAGTCATTTATACGGTATAAGGACTGGAATCTTGCTGCACAGCTTTGCAACTAGTGCAATCCTTTTGGGGAGAAAGGCAGGATGGAAATATTAAAAAAAATAAGTGAGTGAATTGTTGTAAATGAAGAGTGCTTTTACACGACCCCTAAGATCTGCTGGCCCCTTAAATTCGGACCAGAGATCTTAGGGGTTTGTTGCTCTTCGTGTGTCTCCACCCCTCCGTACTTCCTGGCTGCTGGCTGCGCGGGGGGAGGGAGGGAAAAAAGGGACAAAAGAATAAAGGCTTACCTCCCGGTGCCGGTGGAAGCTGCCGAGGAGCCCCATCACTTCCTGATTCCTTCTCTTAGGGGCGGGAGGCAAAAAACAAAAACAAAAAGACGCGAGGAGAGCCCAGCACATCCGCATCAAATATTTTTCACCTCCCAAGAGCAGGTACAAGAAAAGTGCGCTGGGTCGCGCTTAGGTGGGCGGGGTCGCACTTAATTGTCTGTAAACTCCGGAGCTGGTGGGGAAACATTTTTAAGCTCCGGAGCTTGCAGCCATTTGCGGCGGAGTTTAGGGGTCATGTATAAACACCCTAAGAAGCCTCTGTAGACACAATCTGTTGCTCACAGTGCAACAGCTAAGATCTATGGAGATTTTTAATTTACAATAATTTGATTCTAAAGGTAATGCTGTTTGTGTACCTGTAGCAACAGGATTTCAGCCAATGCAAAAGAACTGGAAGTTGTTTTATCTGACAAGCACTCTGGCTGAAAGCCTGATGCTTAACATAAGCCAAATGCCATAATTGCTTTTGATTTCTTTCTGCTTGGTAAACAAATGGTCCCTAACACAGTTCTTGGGGCCTTCACCACATCTTGAGAATTACGAGGGGGGCTATTTTGTTTGTCAGGGAAAAGCGGACATAAAGTTACAATTTAATTTCTGCTAAGCAACAGAATTTCAGTCATTCCTTTATTTGACCATCTAACGCTGCTGTTGTGGACCCCCTGGTCCCTTTACCCATGAATGGTAAAGGAACCCAGGACATTGGCTTCTTTTACCATTCATAAGTGAAGTACTGGAAATCCATTAAGGGTGCTTGTACACGATGGTTTAATTGCTCATTAGCAATTTTAAAAGCGGTATTTGAAAAGGTTATACTGTATCATTTTTTTCTGCATTGGGCAGAAAAGTAATTACCAGAATAACAACAAGCAGTGCCTTGTTCAAATTATGGCTGGAGCACTGGGGACTGGATTCATATTCCTGATTTAAGAAGCACCTCAGGAACTATGAGCATTCCTTCTAGTGACTAACCATTGTGTGCCAGAAACCTCTTGCTTGGCTACTGACATTTATTTCATGTTAGAACAGGCATACTCTTCTTCCTGATATGAACTCTCTGCAGATTTTGTGTGACTCAATAGTTGTGGCTGATCTGTGCATATAAGGATAATCCTCCTATACGAATGTGGGGTTTGGACTAGTAAGGAGGAAATGTATCTTTAATTTGTTGTGCACTGCCCAGAGTAGGCCTAGTGCTAGATGGTTACGGTATATAAATCAAATCAATCAATAAAATAAAATAAATGTTCAGTAAGTGCTTTTCAAAAGTGGACACATGGAAGAATCATCTGTATCTCATGGACTGACATAATAGGTAATAAGCAATGAGAAACCAAGAGGCTGAAGGTGATGGGAAAAGCAACTGCTCTTGATTGACATTCCAGAGAGGTAAGCCTCTGTACACCTGCCAAGCATTGCCCTTTGAGCGGTGCATGTCCCTTTAACGAAAAGGGTATCTCTCCGGCTCAGACCTGGCTGTACGAACTCGTGGACACACAACTACGTTAGGCGGAGCCGCAAAGCATTCTGGGATATGTATTCTTTTCAACTGTCCAATGATGCTGCTTTTCTTAGGAATCCACAATGGGACAGACTACATTTTCCGGTCGGTCCCTTGCCAAAACATCCCCCTCCTTCCCCCGAGCAATTGTTTTTAAACCCCTCCCCAGGAATATACGATGCATCACGGTATTGGTAGTTTTTTGGGTGAAGCAGAGAGCCGTTGAGTCGCCTTCGGCTTCTCGGGCCAGCAGAACTACGATTCCCGTCGGCCTCCGCGAGCGGCGCTTGCGCCCTGGAGGTGGAAGGCGGGAGGGGAAAGGCCGTTACGTTGTGGGCAACGGCCAGGGCAGTGAGGAGGCAGTGGCTGGCGGGTCCGGAGGCTTCCGCGTTCGCTCTTGGGGCTGGGGCTGAGAAGCCGGAGGAGGAGGAGGGGGGGTGGGGAAGGGAAGGTTCTGTCAGGCTCCGGCGGCCGGTCGTTCCGGAGGGCAAGCAAGAGAAGGAAGGGATGAACCCGTGAGGGGACGCGAGCCCGAAGGGAGAGCGAGGGGGGAGAGGAGACCGGCGGCCGTAGGCAGGCGAAAGAAGGAGGCGGCGGCGGCGGCGGGGAGACATGTCTCAGCCGCCTCAGCAACATCCGCCTCAGCAGGAGCCGCCGTCGCCGGCTGCGGCCGCCCCGGCCTCGAAGAAAAGGGACCGGCGTATCTTCTCGGGCACTTGCCCGGACCCCAAGTGCCAGGCGCGCCTCTTCTTCCCGGCGCAGGGCCCTCTGAGCGGCGGCAGCAGCGTCGAGTGCACGGACTGCGGGCAGCGCCATGAGCAGCGGCAGTTGCTCGGGGTGGAGGAGGTGACCGACCCCGACCTGGTGCTGCACAACTTGCTGCGGAACGCCTTGCTGGGGGTGAGCGGCGCCGGTCCCCCCCGGAAGAACACGGAGCTGGTGAAAGTCATGGGCCTGTCCAACTACCACTGCAAGCTGCTCTCGCCCATCCTGGCGCGCTACGGCATGGATAAACAGACGGGCAAGGCCAAGCTCCTGACGGAGATGAACCAGGGAGACGTCTTTGACTGCGCCCTCCTCGGGGACCGTGCCTTCCTGATTGAGCCCGAGCATGTCGACACGGTCGGTTACGGCAAGGATCGCTCCGGCAGCCTCCTCTATTTGCACGACACGTTGGAAGACATCAAGAAGGCCAACAATAGCCAGGAGTGCCTCATCCCGGTCCATGTGGATGGTGATGGCCATTGCTTGGTCCATGCGATCTCTCGGGCACTGGTGGGCAGGGAGCTGTTCTGGCATGCTTTGCGAGAGAACCTCAAGAAGCACTTTATAGAGAACCTCAGCCGCTACAAAGCTCTTTTCCATGATTTCATTGATGCGGCAGAATGGGAAGATATAATCAATGAATGTGATCCTTTGTTCATTCCTCCAGAGGGGGTACCGATGGGCCTTCGAAACATCCATATATTTGGACTGGCCAATGTATTGCATCGGCCCATTATTCTTTTGGATTCCTTGAGTGGAATGCGTAGTTCAGGAGACTACTCCGCTACTTTCCTTCCTGGTTTGATACCTGAAGAAAAATGCATGGGTAAAGATGGCATGTTGAACAAACCAATCTGCATTGCCTGGAGTAGTTCTGGACGTAATCACTATATTCCTTTGGTTGGAATAAAAGGTGCTGCTTTGCCTAAATTGCCTATGAAATTGCTTCCCAAAGCTTGGGGAGTACCTCAGGACCTTATTAAAAAATACATCAAATTGGAAGAGGATGGTGGGTGTGTGATAGGAGGAGACAGAAGTTTGCAAGACAAATACTTGATGAGGTTAGTTGCTGCCATGGAGGAGGTCTTCATGGAGAAACATGGTATTCATCCAAGTTTAGTAGCAGATGTACATCAGTATTTCTATAGACGGACAGGTGTAATAGGAGTTCAGCCAGAAGATGTCACAGCAGCTGCTAAAAAGGCAGTGATGGATAGTCGCCTTCACAAGTGTCTCATTTGTAGTGCCCTTTCAGAACTTCATGTTCCTCCAGAGTGGCTTGCCCCAGGTGGGAAACTGTATAATCTGGCAAAAACTACCCATGGCCAGTTGAGGCCTGACAAAAATTATAGTTTTCCTCTTAATAGCTTGGTATGTTCCTACAATCCTGTGAAGGATGTACTTGTACCGAACTACAGTTTGAGTACTTTGACTGCCTGTAACTGGTGCCATGGCGCGTTGGTGCGTCGCGTCAGAAATGATGGCTCTGTTGTATATTTGGATGGTGACAGAACAAACACTAGGTCTACAGGTGGCAAATGTGGTTGTGGATTCAAGCATTTTTGGGAAGGTAAAGAATATGACAATCTCCCTGAAGCATTCCCTATTACTTTGGAGTGGGGTGGCAGAGTTGTGAGGGAGACAGTGTACTGGTTCCAGTATGAAAGTGAGCCATCCCTGAACAGCAATGTTTATGATGTTGCAATGAAACTTGTGACAAAGCATTTTCCAGGAGAATTTGGTAGTGAGCTTCTTGTCCAGAAAGTTGTCAACACAATTCTGCATCAGACAGCCAAAAAGAACCCTGATGATTATACACCTGTAAACATTGATGGTGCTCATGCCCGAAGAGCTGATGATGTGCTTCAAGAACAAGGCATGGAGTCTCAACTTCCAACCAAAATTATTCTTACTGGACAGAAAACAAAAACATTGCACAAAGAAGAGCTGACTATGAGTAAAACTGAAAGAACCATTCAGCATAACATTACAGAGCAGGCAAGTGCCATGCAGAAACGGAAAACTGAAAAATTGAAGCAAGTACAAAAAGGACCAACTAGAACTGCATCTCCAGGAGCTGTTCCTGAAGGGTCGTCCTCTGCTCCTGCCACCCCCACAAAGGCACCATATTCTCCAACATCTACAAAGGAAAAGAAAATTCGCATAACCACAAATGATGGGCGGCAGTCCATGCTTAATTTGAAATCTGCAACTACCTTTCTAGAGTTGCAAGAAAGCATTGCAAGAGAATTTAATATTCCTCCACATTTGCAGTGCATTCGTGTTGGCTTTCCTCCCAAAGAGCTTTTGCCACCCAAAGAAGGGCAGGAAAATGAACCTGTCCCTCTGCTGCATGGAGATAGAATAACTGTTGAGATCCTCAAAGGAAAGGAGGATAGCAGCCAGACTACTTCAGTGCACTCGGCCCATGCTGTGAAACATGATGATGCTGCAGTTACTAGCAAAATCTCTTCCAAGGAACTCCAAGAGCAGATTGACAAGGAAATGTACTCCTTGTGCCTTCTAGCAACATTTATGGGTAAGTTAAAATTTAATTTTTCAAAGTACAGAAACGTATCTAAATTTTGAATTTTTTTGCAGCTAGAAACAGAGTCTGACCAGCGAGGAGATAACATGCAAGTTGGTGACATGGTCTTCATACATCTACAGTTCCCCTTTCATTTGTTTTCTCTTTCTCTTTCAAGAGCTGCTCTGTTCTTTGTACCCTAACCAATGTTTAGGCTTTAAGTGGCTTCTGAATATGAGCTGAACTGCTCAATCCTGTATGGGTCTGCTTAGAATTAAGCCCATTGGATTTACACCAAATGAATCTTTTTTAACATCTCAATTCTTATTTTACGTCTCCATTTGCGTAATTTATTATCTTTTCTTAGTATTCCTACTGTTGCATTAACCAAGTGACTGACATCTGGAAGGTGAGTCATGGCAACTGGAATTCTTTTGAGAGCAAAATGTTTCCCTACTTATCCAAGCATCCAGGACTGACAAAGCTGCTTGGATGAGTAGAAACATTTCAGTCTCACAAGAAGTCCATTTGTCATGACTTAACTTCCAAATAACGTCACCTGGCTGACTGAGACCTAGTGACTAGCAAAAAATACAGAGTTGGAATCAGCGTTAATTGTTCTTATAGTACAGTTGTTGAAATGGATAGGGCTTGATAACATTGGAATAAATATTGTTCCTACAACATAGAAGGTTGTGTATTAACATGTATATTAACATTTGAAATGTCTTCTGCCTTACATACAAGAAGAGTCCCTGAACTCTGTGATACAAAAGGTCTTTTCCAGTTCTGCAGTTCTAAGATGGTGATGATGATGGTGGTGGTGGTGATGATGATGATTTCATCAATAATTTCCCAATCATTTCATCTACTGGAATAATTTCCCAATACTATAATTTCATCTACTGGAAGCAGGCAAAATATTTAATAGTTAAAGGTACTGGCAACCCACTCCAGTATTCCTGCCAAGAAAACTCCATGGACATGGAGTCACAAAGAGTCGGTCAGACTGTAAGATACAACAACAACAACAATGTACCTTACATAGTAAGCTGGTGTTTTCAAAACAGTTATAGTTGAATGCAAAATTGCTAGTTAAAGAAGTTATATAAAATAGATGTACATATTGACAACACAATTTAATATCTCAAGTGCCTTTTTGCTACTCAGCCAGAATTAAGGATGGTTATATTTTAAGAAACCTTTTAAATTAAATTAATTGGCATTCTTTCAAATTCAGTGAATGCCCTGTAGCCTTTGCCATTAACTTGTAGGCCACATGGCACCAAAAGATCTTGGTTTCCAGCTAACTGGTACAAGATGTGTGTGTTTAAGGATTATTTTCTTACCACTAAAACTCTTTTGACAATTAAAGCTTCAAGAAGACTTTATGAATTAGTTCCTCTCTTACTATCATTCTCAGTGACATCATCTATGTGGCTTACATCTGAAAATTTCTATGTTAAAGTGCTGATTAAAATGATACAAATTACTGTTTCAAAAAAAGAGAGGAAGTTTCCATCTGCAGTTTCATGAATATAAAGTAGTGTTTCTGTTCTTGGTAATGAAACAGTCACAAAAAACAAAAGTAAAACTATCAAGTTAGCTTGGAAGACCTGGTCTTTGGTTCTAGAAATAATTAGTATCTCCTCAAATGCATCCATACCTTAACAGAGTTAGATATGATTACTACCTCCTCTTTTTCTCATCTGGAGTGTGAGATAAGGTGGTGAAAAGAAGAGAATATGTGTTGCATGTTGGAAGGTCTTTATGGAAAGGACAAGAGAAGCACAAAGCCTGAAATAAAACGATGGATAATTTTACAAGCTCCAGTGCCATCAACACAAGGGGACAGTTTAAGAAGAAGCATTTTTTGTCAGGAAAAGTACAAGCAAACAATGACTCTGCTTCTCATGCAATTGCAGTTCTTTGTAGAGTCCAAAATTACTATATTCTAATTGTGATTAGGATTAGTTAGGATATCAAATCATTATTTCGTTCTGGTTAATTGATGAATGATAACTACAGCAAACCACAATTTATTTGATTTATTTATTTATTAGATTTGTATACTGCCTTTCTGGCAATGAGGCCACTCTGAGCGGTTAATTTTAGATTTAAATGTACAAGACAATTGTGATTCAGAAACAGAAGCTTGGCCAGAACTGGAAAAGAAGAGAGGGGACTGTTTGAATTTCAGCCATCTACAGACTCTTCCAGGTTCATTGTTGTAATAACAAACTACAGTTTATTAATCTGAATCAGATAAGCCTGTGTTGGGAAATGGCATATAATTTGACCTCAATTACTTAAAAGAAGTGTGTTCCTATTTGCATTCTTTTACTGAGAGTTTGCTTAATTGTTTACATCTCCACTTCCCTCAAAGGTCTCTAAGGCATTTACAAACAAAATTAAAACAATTCAATCAAAGAAATCATGGTCTTCTGTTCAGTCGCTTAATTAATTGTGAAGACAATGTTATCCTGATTTGTCTGGAAGAGGGGTAGGCATCCTGATACTTTCAAGGTATCTACAACTCCCATAAGCCCCAACCAGCATGACAACAAAAGTTGTGGCTTTGTGATCCAAAACAAGAGATAGTTTCCCTAATCATGTTCCAGACCACAGTGGCCAAAATCATGTTGCACAGCTACACGAATAATGTAACATTTACATGCAAATTGCTGTAAGTTAAAAATCTCCATAGGCTTTATCTGTTGCACACACAGATATTTCTTAACTCGAAATGTGGGTTCTTTGAATAACTGCACAATAGATTTTAATCAGTATACTGTACGTTGAGGAATCACCTGTGATCTGGTTGTTGTTTAGTTATACTAGTATGTAATGGAATGTTGGAAGATTTTGATTATATACTGGGGACTGGATTTTGTATTTATATCTAGATATGAGTGTATATCTTTCAATTATAACCAATGATTTTTCTTCCTGTTCTGCAGGTGAAGATGTTTGGTCTTATGCAAAGGGGCTTCCTCATTTATTTCAGCAGGGTGGTGTGTTCTACAATATAATGAAGAAAACAATGGGTATAGTTTTTAACTGTCCTTGTATACTTTTCCAGAAAGCTATCATGTGTTGTTCTTGAACTACGGTATTAATTATCTGTCTTTGCTATAATATTAGTTTTTGCATGTGTCCATATATTGTAGAGTGCAAAATATATTACAGTGGTACCTTGTATAAAGGAATTAATTCGTTCCAAATGAAATTATGTTAAGCAAATTTTCCTTTATACAAATTCCCATAGGAATGCATTAAAAACAGAGTGATCCCATTTTATGTTGTACAGATTTGCCCCATAGATGATTCTGTTAAGCAAATTTTCCCTATCTCCGGAATTTTTTATGTTGTACAAATTTTATGTTATACAAGCTGTATGTTATACAAGGGTCCACTGTACTTACTGTTTTCCAGGAAGTTGAGGTATATAAGGTCTTCCAAGGTTGCTTTATCAGAATGTTTTTGGTGACTTATTGAACTGAACTGCGTATACATTTTATTTCTTGGAGAAGGAAGAAAACCTGAATAATGAACTAAATACCAGAACTTGAAAGAAAACCTGATGCTATTATTAAAGGCTTTAAAGCATAAAAAAGAGTTCTAAAGAGCTGCATCTGCTCTTGTCCATGATGCCACTTCAGTCTGCCACTGTTCTCTCCCTGCTGCTGAAGACCAGAACACTTTTCAGGGTGGCATAGAATGTGGCATAAGGGCTGAAGCAGGAGGATAAAACTGGTTGCTTCCCTGCTACCTCTTTGAGTTATGTCCCATAGATTTGTAAGTGGTGTTATAAAATCAAGTAGACTCCATAAAAATTGATGCCTGTAAGGGCGAATATTGATTTAGCATCCAGTAAAGCAAGCATGTGACATGTCTACTTTACTGTCACATACAAAAGTTGTTAATGCCCAAAAGAGATGTACGCTTACTTACAATATGGCCCATTAGTATCTAATGCAACAGTAACAATCAGCCTTTCTGTGTTACTTGCACTAATGTCTGAGATAACAGTTCACAGTGGTTTCCCCAGTTTTCATTAGAAAGAGAGACATACATGGATATAATGTCACTTTAAAAGCTGGAATTCAAGGTGAAAGTACTTCACATTGTTTTCTTACTTATATGTAGCAATTATTCCAACTTCAGGTGAAGATTTTGGTTTTAAAAAATGATTACTATTCAATTCTTCAAAAAGCCTCTGGTTTATTTTATGTGGGTATTGTGATTCTGTACCCAGGATTCAGAAAGCCAAGAAATATTTTATTTTATATTTTATTTATTTTTAAGTTTCTATACTGCACCGATTTTCCCAAAGTAACTCTGGGTGGTTTACAAATAGAGCAACATAAATAAATTAAAACCATCAGAATTCCACTCAAATAATACACAACAAAGAGAGGGGAGAAAAAAGTAAGAGAATCCGGCAAGAGGCATAACAAATACTAACAAAAAGAACAAATCACAAAAGGTCACAAACCAAACATTAGCAATTACCATAAGCTTCCTGGAACAGCCAAGTTTTCAGTGATTTCTTGAAGGCTGTGGGGGATGGAGCCAAGTCCATCTTGCAGGGAAGTTTGTTCCATATAGACGGGCCTTTCTCCGAGAAGGCCCAATTGTGAGTCATAACCTTCAGTCCTCCCTGGGGGTGGCCACCCAAAGCAAGAAGGCCACAGAGGCTCTGGTGGGTCTGGCCAGTTCTGACTTTTAGGAGATATGCTCTGACAGATATTCAGGTCCCAAGCCATGAAGGGTTTTGTAAACCAAAACCAACACCTTGACCTTATTTGGGAGGCAACGGGCAGCCAATGCAGGTGAGTCAGAATTGGAGTGATGCAATCAAATCTGCCTGCACCAACCACCTATCTGGCTGCCGCATTCTGCACCCGCTGCAATTGCCGAACAAGGTTCAAGAGAGGCCCCATGTAAAGAGTGTTGCAATAATCTATCCTTGATATGACCAGCGCCTACACAACTACCCAGTATTTCTGCACAACATTGTGCCTGCATTGCCACCAGGAAAAAAAAAGCCAAGCTTTAGATAGCAAATGGTAGCCTGCATATTGACAACACCAATCGTGGCAGCCAAGATGGTCAACTCTACAGGATACTCTTTTCTGCTCATTACCACTCACAAAGTGACATCACCCAAGGGAAAATCCTAGAACCTGACTCCTTTTTTTCAGTAGTTGACCACTTCTCACCCAAATACAAACAATTGTCAGGGCAGTTTTTCATCAAGTTTCAATGTGCCATTTCTTGACTTTTTGAATTTTTTGAATTTTTGAAGCAGAATATCCCACTGGATATTTTATGAAAAACTGAATTTCCTGCTTTTTTAAAATACGAGTTTACATATGCATATACTACATACAAATACCAACACAAAATTTCCTCCTGTAGAACCAAGAGCAGATGGGATATGGCTGTAGTCTCTCTTGCCAAAATATTTTAAAGGGCTGTTTTGGACTTATTGAAATAGTATAGCAAAGGTTTGCGTAGAAACAACATGTACAATGAGCAAATATCTGGAAGTGGAGTCATGGCAACTGGACGTCTTTTCTTGAGAGATTGCCATGACTCAGTTTCCATATAAAATCACCTGGATGATTGAGAATCTTCACAGACATCATGAACAAATACACACATTTTAACATCTCAATTAAAATAATGTTGCCATGCTTGCTCCACAGAATGCAGACTAGAAAGCTATGTTCCATACCTTTCATTGAGTTAGACAGGCTGAGGAATAAAAGCTCTTTCAGGCCAAAATCTCTTGGGACGTGTTGTATGCATCAATGTGACCTTTAATTTTTGGCCCCTCTGTGTGGGGCTTGATTATGTTGATGAGCCCCCCTCTCCCAGCAGGTTCCATCACAACCAGAACAAATACGATTGTGGTGGGTGGGTGGGGGTGGAAAAATCTTAGAGAGAATCCTGGTGTACATGTTTCAAAATTTTTAAAAAAGGAACAGGTTGGAGTTAGCAAAGAATGTCACTAGTGGTTAACTCGTTGCGCAGTGGTTAAATGCCTGTACTGCAAGTAAAACTGCTCAGTATCTGGGGTTCAATCCCAGGTAGCCAGCTCATGGTTGACTCAACCTTCCATCTTTATGAGGTCGGTAAAATGAGTACCCAGCTTGCTGGAGTGGGGGGCAATGTGTAGCCTGCATACTATAATTTTAAAAAGCCCGTAAACTGCCCAGAGACTACTTGAAGTGGTATTGAGCGGTATATAAGCAGACCACTTTGCTTTAGAAACCAAAGTCACACTCATTCATACTATGTGAAAGAAAAACTGTTAAGACAAACTGGGACAAAATCATTTGAAATGTGTTGGTACAGATACTGTACTGTGTGTGTTCAAAAAGCTTAAAAGGATTTTTGGCAAATACCACATACCCATTTACTTCAAACTCACAAACACTAGGACGGAGACTCATCCACCCAAAAGACCAGACACCAAAACACAAGAAGAGCAATATAGTATATGTGGTCCAATGTAGTGAGGAGTGCACAAAACTCTACATTGGATAAACTCAACAGCCACTGAACAGGATGGTGACCCAGCACAGGAGAGGTAACAGCTCAGGACCAGAATCAGCAGTGGACCTTCATTTGAAGGGCAAATGACACTCATCCAACGACAAAGATATACACATATTAGAATGAGAAGCTAGATGGTTTGATAAAGGAGTTGGGGAAGCCATTCATGTGTGAATTGAAAACCCCTCTCTCAATGGGAGTGGGAAACTTAGGCACAATCTGCCTCACATTTTCATGCTTCTCTTTCATTGATTCCCAAACAAATCAGAACCACTTCATATCTTAACCAGAATGGCCACAGCTAACAACCTTTACTTAATGATTGTTGGGAAGGGTTGCATAGGTGGGACTTTCACACATACCAGGCCGTTGTCCATCTAATGACTCTATTTATACCAGTGTAGAGTGAAAGTTAATTATAACTTAACTACAAATTGGAAGCCTCCCACCTTCTTTCCTCAGACTGAAGAAGCCACTTGGACAAGTAGTGAAACATTTTGATGCTGCAAGGAAAAAAGTAGTTGACACGACTCACTCCCAGATAACCTCACCTGGATGACAGAATCTCCGCAGACTGAGGGACATTACATTTTTTCAGAACTGATACGGCATATTTATATTAATCTTAGGGGATATGTAGACCAAATTCAACATTAGTTCCACCTAGGAGAGATCCATGGAAGTCAGTCAGGCTTGTTATTTGTGGCTATCCAAGTTTTGTACATTACAGTGGATTTACTCTAATGTTATATTTAGTTGTGCATGCACTCACACATAGATTTGATGAGTATTTGTAATGTCCAGATTCCTAGAAAGGAACAATGGAGGAAGATTATTCCATTTTGGCCTTGATTGTGCAAATTCTAAGAGCATATTTTGGGCCATTACAGAAAACAATTAATTAGATACACTTTCAGGCTTGATCCAACAAAACTGCAGTTCAGTTTTTATTTTTGATTTTTTGGAATTGAATGTCACATTGAATTTGTTTATAATGCAAAGATAGTGTTTTATATTTTGTTTTATTTTTAATTCCTTTATGAAACAGCATATAAATACAATCTCTTTTTTCCCCTAATAGGCTTGGCTGATGGTAACCACTGTACATTTCCACACTTGCCTGGTAAGACTTTTGTATACAATGCAGCTGAAGACAGACTAGAACTCTGTGTGGATGCTGCTGGTCATTTTCCAGTGGGTTCTGATGTTGAAGACTTGGTTAAGGAAGCCCTAAGTCAAGTGCGTGCTGAGGCTTCTTCAAGAAGCAGGGAAGCAAGTCCTTCACATGGAGTCCTAAAGTTAGGTAGTGGCGGAGTGGTTAAAAAGAAGTCAGAGCAACTTCATAACGTGACTGCATTTCAAGGAAAAGGCCATTCTCTGGGAACTGCAGCTGGGAGTCAGCAGCTTCATCAAAGAGCTAGGGAATCTCCCCTTGCCAGAAAGCAAAGCACGGGCACAGATTTCGGTCCCAGTTCTGCTAAATCTGAGCCTTCTGCATACACAGGCGATTCTGGAAACAGTGAGCTTATACGGATAGCTCCTGGAGTGGGAACAATGCGAGACAGTAGGCAGCTTGATCCTAATTTGATTGAGGCTCAGCGAAAAAAATTGCAGGAAATGGTTTCTTCAATTCAGGCTTCAATGGACAGACACTTGCGGGATCAGAATACAGAGCAACTGGCAACAAATGATTTTTCTCAAAGGAAACTGGAGGCAGCAAGTTCATCTGTTAAAACAAGAAGTCCTCAGACTACTTTGTCTGAATCTTTAGCTTTTTCAAGTGGCAGTGGACATCTGAATGCAGAAACAACTGACAGTAACATGTCCAATGCAGTAGGAACAACCTTCCCCACAAGATCAAAAGCGCAGAAAGGAAATTCTGTTGAGGAACCTGAAGAGATGGACAGTCAAGATGCAGAAATCACTAATACAGCTGAGCCAATGGATCATTCTTGAAGAGTTAAGAGCTGATAAAGATAGAGGAGATTACTGTGCAAATGTAATGTTTGTTGGCTGGGCCACATAACTTTAGTAACTGAATCTTGTATGTTTCAAAGATTATATCTTATTCATTGCATGATAGCAGATATGTGATAGACAATAGCTTTTAATATGCCATTCTGCTGCCCAGGCTAGCTCTCAGTTACTGTAAATTAGTTATTAGGATATGCACTGAGATAAATATCTGCTGTAGGTGTGGGATATCATTTTTTGTTGTAATTTTAATTCCATTAATGTCTTTTCTTCCAGCCCATGTAAAATCATAAATTTATTTTAGTATTGATAAGTGAAAATAAAACCTGACAAATATAGTGTGTTTTCTCAGATATTGGTCCATTCAAAATTACAGCATAAAAAGACATTTACTTTTATCTGAATATTTCTGTTTATTTAGGTCTGTCAGGTTTCTTAAAATGCCCAAATAGATTTATTTAGATCTCACTTAAGCTGTAAATTTAAGAAATGACAGGCAAAGCACCATATGTTATGAAATGATGTTAAAACAGAGGAGATGTAGTTATGTGTGGCAGTCTAAGCCAGCCTAACTTTTTTCATTGCTCTGTTGGCAAATGATTGCATGATTTAGCTTTCAGCTGGTATGGTACCATGGTGTGCTTCTACATTGAAAGATGACAGGAAGCAAGTATTTTAAGGATTATAGTAGACTAATATGCAATTGATTTGTACAGGAAATTTTTGGAAGTAACCACTGGTTATCTGTGCCATTTTATTAACATTTTCTGAGCATGTTGGATTAATGGGATTTAACAAATTTCATCAGAGGCGACATGGTAAAATGTCCCTAGTTTCTTGGGAATGGGAAGTATTTGGTCTTTTTACTTCAGTGCACCACTTGAATTAAAGTGTCATCCACCTAAACAGCATACAGTATTCACCAGAACCATAGTGCTGATTTTTAAGAAGCAGCCGTTTTGTTTGCTCCATAAAGATAGAATGTTTATCTTGAAACCAATGTTGCACTTTTGCCTCTGCATATTTCTGTTTTATGTGCATTAATACTGCTTCATCAGATGAGAATAAACTTTGAAAGGGTGAACATCTTAGAGGACAGAAGGATATTGTAATCTCAAGTGCTTAGCTATTGAAGTTAGTGCTTGTTTACACATGGATTTTACCTGATCCACAGATAAGTTCATATGATAAATGTTTGTATTCTTAAAATATGTTCACACTTTCTGCAGTTATAATCACAAAAAACTTTAAACACTGCTATAATTAAATATCCCATGTAACTGAAATTTTATTTTCAGTATGGGAAATTAACTGAAGGTACAGCTGCCTCAATTCATTTAAGTATATTAATCCATTCAAACACTGTTTTTTTTCTCATGCAGGAAATACCTACTTTATCATCTAGTGCACTGTATATAGATAAATTACTTAGACCACATTTCATGAATAAATGATTTTAAATGTATAAGTTTACTATTTTTGCTGCTCAAGAAAAAATATATGCGGTAGTAGTATGAAGTTTTGAGTTTGATCCACACACCCTCAAGAACAGGATTTCTGATCTAGAAAACCACTGTAACGAATAACAAACGCACAACCAAGTCTGTGGCCATTATCCAGGGAAACAATTTCTGCAGTCATAAGAGGATGTGAACGGTGGGAGAGCTTTCTGGCACAGCAATAGTCCATGTCCTCCTTGGGAAAGGTAGCTTGTAATATAGCATGAGACAGCTGATGTGACAAACAAGAAAGCTGCTATCCTATCTCTCATTAAAGAGCACCTGCACCAAGAATTTAAATCTTTTTGAAAACAGGGTCAACAGCTGTGGCTTCCAAGACAACACCTGGAACTATTGAACTCTCGGTGCAAAAGAAATTGGTTGTTTCAGAATGTATGGCACATTCACCAAAGTGTGATGCCTATTATTTCTTAGGTTAGAATTATTATGATGATTATCGGCTGTTTATCCTATTAAACATTCATGTTGACATAACTTTCAGGGGCAAATCACTGCAAGTTAAGAAACCAACCTGGACATTGACTGTCATGTGAGGCATGTGACTGGTGTGCAATACCAAATCCCTTCACCAACTTCTTAACTTGTGGCGGTTTGCCTCTGAAATTTATGCCAGTGGAGTTGCATTGATGTGTGCAGCTCACATGATCTTCTCCATAGTGTTGATAAATAGTCTGATAATTTGAGGACTTCTCTAATGCAGAAATAGCACGAAGGCTCTCACCAGCACATACAATTCATGTTAAAAATGAGGAACTGCTATCATTTACTGAGGCATGGGGGACTTTATGATTTCATCTGCTTTCAATAAGACAGCTCTTGAATATGAATTAAGTATATTTTTGTAGTAACTCTTTCCTTTAAAAAGTGGTATTATGACTTTTTTCTCTTAACCAAAAATAACACTGCTGGTTGTTCACTTTTGTATTTTCTCTTCTGCCGGAGATACTAAAAGATTGTTTATAATGCTCAGTTTTAAAATGAAAACATTCTAGGCTTAAGTATATGAAAAACACTACTTTGTCTCTAAACTTTTTTGTGGGGTATTAGATCTAAAATCTTAATGTTAGAAGTGTATTCAGTATATAGGCTGATCTGCATATAAGTTGATAGGACTTAAAAACAATAAATGCAGAAGTCTCATTGATGTTGATGACACTAATTGCAATTCACTTGCTGGATTTAACTGTGAGGTTAAGCATGTCTTGCTATCCTCAGGTTTTTGCTTTAATGGTTGAGTGTCAAATGTTGACTGCATTTATGGAAGATGACAGTTCTGTTGAGAATATTGAGCACAACTAGAATAAGCTTGAAAAGCTGAAAAGTTGTCTGTATTAACTTGTCAATAAGTTTTCTGAGGTGCACATATGTAACTAGTTTAGCAAAAGAAAGACAATTGTTCTTTCAAATTAGAGACTAACCTTGCTTAAACAAACTTGTTTTTGAACAGAAAAACAGTCTCATGTGTACACAATACAGTAGTATGAGCAGGAAATTGGATAATAGTAGCCAATGCTATTTAATACTTCGGCTTACTAAGAAAAGGAATAGATCCTATATGATCAGAAGAAACAAACAATTAAAAAAGAAGTTCATTTGAAAAATTGCTGGAATTTAAGTTCATTGGTGGTTTTTCATTTTAAGTTTAAAAGTATTTTATGGTATATAATTTAACTTTATCTCATATATATTCTATATTTCTCTGGGAACTCATTGCCATTTAAAGACCAAACATTAAAATGGTTCCACAACTGCTAAATGACTCGTTTAATTGGACTTTGGCAGGTGTGTAACTTGTTACACAGGGAAAAAAAGTAAGAAAGATACTGATTTTTTATTTAAGAGAACAATTCTTTGACTATATATCATTTTCCATTTTTGTAGCTATAAGATTATACACATGAAAATGACATGTTATAAGGACATTGGTTAGGATTTACTTCATTGTGATCTAGATGTGGCTTCTAATTTCTGTGTTAGTAATGATCACAGAAGAGTGCTGCTTTGGCCGTATACTACCAATGCTACTGAAAGGGTATACAGTACAGTATTTTGCAAGACTCAATGACTGGATTTATTTCTCTGAGATATGACAGTCTAGTGGGGGACTTTGATAAGTACTGTACCAACCATCAGTGCATTCAACCCAGCTGCATTTTGTATATCTGAGTACAGTATATGTGAGTCCTGAATCTTACTCATTCTAGTGGAACTCAATTAAATGTATGCTCAGGATCTGCAGGTTTATGCTATCTGCTGCTCTTGGTCATTTTGGTGTCCCGGTGGGAGTCAGAATTTGGCATTCTCAGGACAAATATTAACATTATAGTCCAGGAAAGGGGTTTTCATATGAGTATCTGATAATTTCATACATTTTAAAATGTTCTTTCTAAGATTACTTAAAGCAGCATTCTTGTTTTGCCACTCTGATTGTAGTAAAGTTGAGAGATTGGTGATTGCTATCTTTTAGATTTTATTTTAATGAGAATTATTGCCAGGAAAAGAAATAGTGCACTTTTGAAAGTAACTGATTTAAAAATTGTATCAAAAAGCATTAGTATTGTATATATTTAGGAAATCTTTTAAAATAGCAAGTGCTTTACATCTGAGTTAAATAGCAGTGATACCATGTTCACAATGCTGGCTGTTCAGCACATTTGGATTTTATTTGTGATTGCTGTACTAATTGTTTTTTTTATTTGTAATGTAACAATAGTGTATTATAACCGTGTACTATATTACACTTTACTGTACAGTATTTGGAATTCTCTTTGATTGCAATATTAAAAATACAAGCTAAACAAAACATTTTACTAATTTCTGTAGCAAAATTTCCAGTTTTGTCCGATATTGCTCTTGGTTTCTGTCAAGAGTATGTGGAAGGCAGTAGGAGTCCAAAAGCACACATTCTCAGTGCAAAATTTCAGTCACAGCATGTGCTTACAAGAATAATACATTTTGGTAATTATGTTAGCAGAGTGGATCAATGTAGTAAGGTAAGTTTATGGTGATGAATACAAGTAGTGGTTACTAAGGGGGCTCAGTGTATGATTAGAAAGAAAAATTTAAATTTATTCTAAGAAATCTCTTCAGCGGGAAATAAAATAAAACCTACGCTCTAGTAGAGAAGGCTCTATATGGTTTCTATAGGAAATTATGCTAGACGACATCATGGTTTGCCATCCATCGGAGAGGAGGGAGAACAAGGAACTATTCCCTTGGAGAAGTGGGGAATGGCCTAAGGCAGGCATGTCCAAACATCAGCCCTCCAGATGTTTTGGACCACAACTCCCACAGTCCTTTGCCATTGGAAATACAGGCTTGGAATTCTGGGAGTTGTGGTCCAAAATATCAGGAGGGCCGATGTTTGGTCATGCCTGGCCTATGGAGAAAGTGATCAATGAGTCAACTACAACTGTTAAGAGCAGAGAAAATACTCACATATATGTATCTTCCTGTTGGTTTGTGTCTCCACTAACTGTATTTACTTTAAATACAGTACTACTACATTTAATTTAACGTACCTTCTCAATGATTACGTCAATTTATTCAAAATAATAATCTTAGGACTGGAGGGGACTATGGATCACGAAGTCCCGCCCCATCAAAGAGTCACAGTGGGGAATCAAACTCCCAACCTCCTAAACCAATGAGTATTGCTCCTCCCCCCGCCATCTTCCTTGCTTTTTAATTCTTTTTATGTGAACCCCCCTAAGTTCTCTCTTGGGAAGTAGGAGCGGTATATAAGTTTGAAAATAAATAAATAAATAAACTACTGAGCTATTCAGCAGTTCATCTTTTCTTCCATGATATAAAAGTGGTCTCTGGAAGTTGTTTAGTGTGGATGTCCACAATAAAGTTTCTTTATAAATAATATTCTACCTCAATAAGAGAGAAGGCCTTAATATAAATAAATATAATAAAAATGTTATTTTTATTTTGTTTTAACTTTACATGTACACAGCCTAAAATTGTTCTCTGGATTAAACTTTTTTTCTCCTTGGACTCCCATCTCTCTTACTCAATGAATTGGTTTTTCTACACAGTATTGCAACTTATGCTGCCATGTTTGTTCTTGTGGTAGTGGCTAAGTACAGCAATGTTACTGTAGTAGTTCTGTATTATTTATTCTATGGCAAGTTCATTTTTCTTGAGCCTGTTTCCACCAGTGTAGCAACTGTATAAAATCTCTGCTTCCAGAGTATTGTAGGATTTTATTAATGTCTTGTTCTTTGCTGAGAAACTTCCCTCTTCTTCCCTTTCTCTTTCTATTCCAAGTTACAGTGACCTCCACCTATCATGGGGATTAGGGACCGACCTTACCCGCAATAATTGAAAATCCGCGATATGCAGATGCAGGTTGGGTCAGACCATTGGGGGGGGGGCTAACTAGGGGCTCAGAGGCCTCAGAAATGATTTTTGGCAACCTGGAAGTGACTTCTGGTTCCCAGGGAGGTCCTTTTGGGGCCTCCAGAAGGCCTGGGAAGGCCCTCGCAGGCCCATTTGGGGCAGCCCCAGTCCTGAGGTAAGTATGGGAGGCCTGAAACAGGCCTTTGCCCCTTACCCCAGGGGGCCTTTTTTCATATACTGCGTCCCGCAATATAGTGGGACCGCAGTATATGAACCGTGAAAGGGTGGGGGACCACTGTAATAGGTAATGTCTCCAACTCTTTCCCCTTCATCTTTATTCAGACAGTAGAGGGCTTCCTTGTGATCACCTTCATGTTCATCAACTAAGACCAAGCAATTAACATATACATCAGTACATAGCTCTACCTGTTTTGTATTGTGTGTAGAGACAGAGGCTTGCGTTGCCGTAAAGCCTTTTCAGATAAAGATTTGGTTTGTTTTTCATGTGCCATGTGCTCTTCCTTCAGTCCACAGTAGCTTTTCTGAAGGTTGCTCCCAGGCATTGTTTTTTAGGTTTTCAGATCAAGGAGATGGCTCCATGCAGACACTGCCCTTAATTTCTACAGATAGGAAGGCTGTTTTGATATCTTAATATTCAACCTGCATCTTTCTGGATGTTGCCATGTTTAAAGGCATTCTTGTGACAAGGTGTTCTATAAGAGCAAAGTGCTCATCAAAGTATTTTCTGTACCTCTGGAGAAAGTGCTTGGCCTTGAATAACTGGATTGCTCTTTTTGCATTTTAATTGACTTGGAAGACTCACTTGCACCCCACAGGATTTTTGCCTATTGTTAGCTCTCTGGGTGTCCAAGTTGTACTGTTGCATCATGCCTCTCTTTGTGCAGCCTTACTCTATTCACTTGGTTCTATTGCAAGCATTCTTTCAGTCTCTTATCATTGTTGAAGATTCTTCTGGTGTCACAGCGTCTTGAGAGGTAATATAGTCATTTGCTTTTGTTGGGTCAGAGTTGAGCTTTCAAGTGCTGGTTCTGGAGCCTTGTGTGTTTCTTTGGGGAATTCCAGCTTGCGTGTGGGCTTCTGTTTCTTCTCCTGTGCTTGGTGAAACTAATAAGCAGACTTGTATGCTTAATCTCAATGTAAGAGCTCATCTACCACCCATTTCTTGGTTGTGAGTTTTCTTGGGCTCTGTCAACTATCTTGGATGTCTTTTCCTTTGATACATGGTCATACGTCTTGGATCCAAGACTCTGATATGCTCCCTGCCTGATGTTAGTCCATACCACTAATTTTTGGATTATTGATTTGGATTTTAATTCTTAACTTTGGCATTTGTTGTTACTTTGTGATTCTGTTTGTTCTCGGTGGTGGTTTGGGGGTAATTTATATATTGTTAAAGGTCCAGAATAGTGAATGTCATTAAATCAGGCAATATGAAATAATACAAACAAACAAATTAATCAGTACACATGTAGTTTTATTGATTGATTTGGTTGCCACCCCATTCTTCAAATATATAGCTGTTGCCACATCCTCTGTTCAATTTTGGTTGGATAACTTTGAGTCTAGCCGTGTATCATCCCTGTTTGTGATCTTCTCTTCCTTTCTACAGCATCATTTTTGTTATGCATGTAGATTGTAGTGTGACTGTGTATAATGCTCTGCTCTCTGAAGTATACCAGAATAATGTGAAAAGAATTTACTACTGTTGCCTTTCTGAAGAGTCTGAGGTTTCTGCTAAATTTGTTGTTTTTCGAGCCTCTGCATTCCTTCAGTGCCTGCAAGATCTGCCTTTGATCTTTCACCAGATACATCATACGGGATCTGGAATAATTACCTAAGGAAGTAAAAAGTAATGATTTCCAGGTTTAAAATGGGTTGGCATAAGTCCAAACAGATCGATGCACCTCATTCCTAATCAGGAATACCGAATAGTAGAAACAGTAATGCTGCCTACCATTGGATTGATTTCCTGGATTTAAGATTATTTAAGTCTGAATTGTGTTCTTTTAGCCATGTGGGTTCAATGTAATGCTTTACGTATACATTACTATTGATATGAGTTATGTGGTTGCCTGAAACAGAATAAGATGGGTACAGTTCCACTTTGATGTTAGCAAAATTCCCGATAGAGATGTGGCTGGTTTTGACACATTTACCCAAACTACATGGGATGAATTGTATTCAAATATATATATATATACCACTTCCTGCTGTTGAGTTCCAAGTGTCACTTATATATATGGCTGCGTTTAGAATTGAGCTTTATTCAGTACCACTGAAGAGATGAGATGATGGAATTCTGTCGCATGCTGTGTTTGTGTTATATGTTACACGTAGACAGCATGATTCAATAAACTGAGTTGCCTTGCAGTGCCCTGGAAACATTTCTATCTCTCAAAAAAGAAGTCCAGTAGCCATGACTCAACTCCCAGTTTCTTGCAGTGCCCTGTTAACTACTTGGTAAACATCATCATGTTTTTGGCAATAACAGCCAGAAGCTCAGGTAAAACGTTATCCAAAGAATGGTCCATGAGTTTCCTCCTTCTTATGAAACTGATGAAATTATCATTGTGGGTACATCTGTGCCAAAGCGGGAGGCAGCTGTTGGAACGTGGATATTATTTTCTGTCCATGCACCTCTGAAAGCAGAGTGAAGACTATTGCCAGCATTTTAGGATTGTTTTCTCACATATTGCATTCTTCATGTCTTGTCTTTTGACTTTTTTTTTTTTTTGCCATGACAATGTAGTTCACAGACAGAGCTAAGTTATGGAAGGCCAAATTGTTGACTAAAGAAAATGCTTCCTTTGAAAATTACTGTTAGGGAGTGGCAGTGTGCTTAACTTAGCGGTATATTCAATATCTCATAGAGCAGATTGCAGTACTTCTGTACTAACACAATAGCTATATGTATTTAGCTTGCGAGGCTTTGAAGAGTTGCTGTTTGCCCCACTAAACACTTTTAATCCAAGTCTTCTGTGGGTTAGTGATTTAAACAGGATTTTGCTCTTCTCATACTCTTCTCAGCTGACTGTACTGGAAACTCCTTCATGCTATTTATGGAACCTATAACTCGTGAGTCTACATCAAATGTTCAAAAATAGAAATTGCCATAATTCATCTGTTATGAGATCCATCAGTGATTCTTTTTCCTTTAGTTGCTTATATTTTATTTTTATTGTAATTTATTGTACTTATTATCTCAGCCAGGAAGCACCCTACAAATGCAGTATTTTCAGTATTCAAAATATTTTGCATCAGCATTAGAAACTTTCAGCATGGCCTTATTGGGTGACAGAGTTATTGATAATTATATAATAGAACACTTTCCATATTGAACAGACTAGTAACTGCTATTGGTTAGCCTTATGGATGGTGCTATGATAGAAATGGGAAGCTGAAATGTCAGCTGAGAAGAATAGTAACTGAAAAACCTGTCAAGAAATTGAGTAAAAAACAAAGATAAATCAAATAATTAAATGGTTGAGGTAGTTCTAGTTCAACTTCAATGTGGACTTGATTATCCAAATGTGTACTTTTTAAAGTTGTTTTAAAATCCCTGTTGACATGGTCAACTCCACCACAAGAGCCATGAACACTGTAATCTGAAATAGCCATAACAGTTGGTGAAATATGCTGATATTTAGTTGAGCGTAAAAGGTGAAAAGGCTTAATTGTAGGTTTATTCAATATAAATTTCACAGGTTTATGTCTGAACAAATGATGTTGATTACAGTATGGAAGACTCCTCTTAAGATAATTGTTGCACTGTTTTGTTTGTTCCCAACATGCATATAAAAGTAATTAAAATGTTCCTCAACAGTAAGTGTCTTGGATGGTTTGATGCTGCTGTTTCTGGCATAAAGATGGAATGGAGGAGAGAATGGTGTACGGTTCTTGTAGGCAACACATTTCTTTCTGTCTCTTAACTACTGTATTAATAATATTTCTTTAAGCATTACATTTTCTGACATGGCAATGCAAAGAGTTTCTTTCTTTTCCATGGTGGAAGATGATCATACTTGCTCTTAGCCTGTACACTCCAATGCACAAATTTTATTAAAAACAAAACAAGCCCATCAATAACAAGAAACAAGCCCACCAAGAACAGTGAACAAAAGTAAAACAGGCAGCAGAAATGTTATAATCATTAGAGGATTTCATCAAAAGCCTCTTTGAAAAATCTTGTTTTTAGCAACCTCTTAAAGGCTAAAAAGGAACGGGATAGACTGCTCAACCAGAAGCTTATTCCAAAGGGTTGCTGCCACAACTAAGAAGGCCCTGTCTCAGTTTGGCAACTCATACTACCATGGCCTATAAGCATCTAGTGAGGTTGATGTTCTATCTAGGGCAGGCATGCCCAAACTTCGGCCCTCCTGATATTTTAGACCACAGTTCCCAGAATTCTGACTTTAGCTTGCCAATGGCAAAAGACTGTGGGTGTTGCAGTCCAAAACATCTGGAGGGCCAAAGTTTAGACATGCCTGATATAGGGGAAAGGTGCTCCAACAAGTAAGGGGCCCAAATCGCTGGGAGCTTTTATAGGGAATCAAACCTTGAACCTAACCCAAATTGTCACAGGTAGCAGGTGCAGATAGGTCAGGACCAGGGAGATGTGATCAAATGTGATAATACTTAACATCATTCTGGGTGCCACATTCTGGGCCTTTTGAAGTCCAGGCCAGTCTCAAGGGAAGCCCCGCAGAGAGAGCACTGCAGTGCTCTGTATTGGAGATCACCAGTACATGCACCAGGTCTTCAGGGCAGATAACACAGAGGATAATTATTTTTCCAACTCAGGCAATCAGATCTATTAGTTGATACAGTAGCTTCTTCTTCAAAAGCAGCTAGAAAAAAAACTAGAAAAATAAACAATGCCAAACTGGTGGAGAAAAGGAAGTGGGGGAAGCAAACAGGTTTCTCAGGTTAGACTTTTTCGATCAATTGTGGGCCCTGTTAGTAGGCACACCTTTCACTAGAAAAGAACCCTGTCCAATGAACAACATCCAGATTAAAATTTACCCTGTGTGATAGCTACTGGATTAAGTTTGATGATAAAATATACCAATCCAATCGTGCAGCAACCTTCAGCTGCCATCATAATTGGTGCACCAATTGAAGAAACGCATTTAGAAAGGAGCAAGTATTCCTGCCAAGAAAACTCCATGGACATGGAGTCACGAAGAATCGGTCACGACTATAACGACACAACACACACACACATTTCGAGCTGCAAGTGCGAAAGACTGAGGTGGTTTCACATGGGGCGGTAGAACAATTCTACCTGTGTATACACAACGCAGTAACAAGTGACTTGAGAGGTAGTGTACTTATTTTCCAAAAGTAAAATCGGTAGTGTAGTTATCTGTTGTAGGGACCGGAATTAAAATCCTTTTAATTCGAAATTAGTTATGAAAACCACACGGACATTTGTGTTTTGCCACTGAGCAGTTTATACTGAGCATGTATAGAGAAAACAACAGCCTCATTCCAGCGTCCCTTCGATAGCTCAGCTGGTAGAGCGGAGGACTGTAGAGGTGCTGTTCCAAGCGGTAATCCTTAGGTCGCTGGTTCGATTCCGGCTCGAAGGAGACTTGTTTTTACATTTTTGGATGGTTTCCGTCTGGGACAATCTATTACATATCACCTATTATTCCCTTTATTTTGAGCGGCATTTATCTCATTTTTGAAGTCCGATTAATATTAAGGTACATACTCCTTTCTCTTGAAGGTCTAATTCAAGAATCGCAGCCCGTCCTGCGCTCAAGCTCCGTTCTCTCGCTCTCTTTCTCTCTTTCTCTTGCTTTTTGGCATGGATTCATGTAGAAATACAAAAATGTCTTGCTCTTAGCCATGCATGTCTTCTTCTCCGGATATTTTCCTCTCTTGCTTTTATTCCAGTTCTATTTTCTTCTGGTAGATCCCCCCCCCCCGAAAAGTTTGGCGTGTTAAGGGGTGTGTCTGGACAGGAGCATCTCATCTCGCTGAAACTGAATTTGCCATACAGCAAAGAAATGTTTATTTTTGTGCAGAATTCGCAACAGGGAACAAGGAGAGCAATTCAAGAGTAGGCCACCTCGTCCAAAACTCGGGCAGTTACGTTAGTCCGCATCCTGTCCCGGCAAAAACCAACGTAGTCTTGCGCACTACAAAAGATATAAGAAATTTTATCTCGCATAAGCTTTCGTGAACTGTCGACCTGTTTTGCAGACTCATGGTTGCAGTCCACGAAAGTTTATGCCATATAAATCTCGTTCTTCGCTCTGGGTGCCAACAGGCTGTTTTGTTTTGCCGTCGCCAGCAAAAACAACCGCCCCTCGGAAACGGGGGCTCCGTGGACTTAACACGTTTCATTCGGCTTGAGTTCTTCGGGATTGTCATCCACGTCCTCAAAATGACGCGCCTCCATGTAACCAGCAGGAGGAGGAGCAAATGTGAAGCTAAATTCTATAGCTTTTAATGTTTTAAACGTGTGGGGAGAAAACGGAAAGGAAAAGCCGCCCTGGGAGAGCGGCGGATCTGGTCAACGTTCGCGGCTGGACCTTTGGCCAGAGGCGCTTCGTCACGCCGTTCGACTTCCCTCAAGTCTTCTTGGGGGCTGAGGCAAAGGACTCCTTTTCCCAGCGTGCCTTACGCCTCAACCCGCCCTGGGCTCCTCCCCCACCCCTGACGCCCACCGCGCTCTCCCGCCACCTCTCGTCCCTTACTGGCCGTTCCCCGTCCCCCCTCCTCGCGGCGGCACCCCTGTTTGGGTCGCGTGCTTTCCGGAGCAGCCAATGGGGAGGCAGTCCGCGTGCCCAGATTCAAACGGTGGCTCTGGAAAGAGGCTGGGCGCGAGATTCGGCGGCAGGGACGAAAAGGCAGCCAGGGCGGCGGCGGCGGCGGCGGTGGCGTTGCCTTCCTCCTCCTCCTCCTCCTCCTCCTCCGCTCAGGAAAGCCTGGGAGGAGGAAGAGCCGAGCCGAGCGGTGGCAGCCCAAGGAGGCGGCGGAGAGGACTCGGGCGCCTAGTCGCCGGCCCTTTCCCGTCCCGAGGGGGCTTGGGTGGCGGGGCGATGTCCCCCCGGAGGCGGCGGGGGGCGAGGCGGGGCCGGGGCTAAAAGAAAATAAAAAATAAAGCGGCGCTCCTCCTCCTCCGCCCCCCCACCCCCACCCCCCCCTCACCCGCATCCTCACCCCCCACCCGAGCCGCTCCGTCCCTCCCTCCCTCGGGGGCTGCTGCTGCTGCGCGGACGCCACGGCCACCGGGGTGGGGGTCCGAAGGGTGCCCGTGACCTCCTCGCTCCCTTCCTCTTGCCTTATGGTGCCCGCGAAGGATGGCGAAGAGGCCGCGCAGGTAAGGAAGGAGCCATGTCGAGCCTCCCGAGGCTGGGCATCGCCGGCGGCGCCCCCCGAGCCTGCCTGTTTGCCTGCCGCCTCCACAAGAGGAAGGGGGTCCCCTCTCCTCCAGACCCCGCTCCCCTGCCTTTTCCACCTGCCTCGGCAACAGCACCCCTACTCCTCGTTCGCTCTGTATTTTTTTTTCCAGTGCCAAGCTGGGTGGTGTGGTTGCCATCTGTCCGCTTGATGTTCCAGCGCTTCCATTCCCTTTCTTTCCCTTTGGAATCGCAGCCCATCCTGCGCTCACAACTCTGTTCTCTCTCTCTCTCTCTCTCTCTCTCTCTTGCTTTTTGGCACGGATTCATGTAGAAATGCAAAAAATGTCTTGCCTCTTAGCCGTGCATGTCTTCTTCCCCCGGATATTTTCCTCTCTTGCTTTGATTCCAGTTCCATTTTCTTCTGGTAGATTTTCTCCCCCAGCCCCCACAAAGGTTTGGCGTGTTAAGGGGTGTGTCTGAACAGGAGCATCTAATTTCGCTATAACTGAATGTGTCATACAGCAAAGAAATGTTCGTTTTTGTGCAGAATTCGCAACAAGGAGCAATATTGTATCTCTCTTCAGTGCTTAGGCTTGAAAAAGATGAACTTGGGACTTTTGTCTATACATTGACACATACTGTTTATGTGAAATTACATTTAGTTGATGTTTCTGAAACAATTTGAAAAATCTTTATATTATAGAGTAAAAAAAGGGAGGCTTCTTAGGCCAATCTGCTTCTTTTCTGCTCTTAAATATTAAGGCATCCTAGTTGCCAAAACTTTTGGAAATTACTGATAGAGCGGATTCAAATTACAGTAGTAGCCTTAGAGATGTAGTTTAGATGTAGGGGGTGGGTGGGTGGGGGAGTGTTCCGGGATTTTTTATGTGTGTGTGTGTTGAAGGGTTTTTTTAATGTGTGTGAGAGTGTTTGGAGATTTGTGTGTGTGTGTGTGTGTGTTGAATCTGGTCTCTGGGCGTCTGAATTTTGTTGTATGTGTATACTGTGTATATACACACAATGACAATAAATTATTAAATTATAAATATATATATAAAAGATATGCAATATAAAGCAATATTGATTATGGCAGTAATAACACTGTTTTCTTCTCTCACATTAGGCCAATATGTCCTGCTTTGCCCTGCAAATTATTGCTTTTTTTCCTGCCAAATACAAATTACATTTGTCTGTTTTCTGTCTTCAGTCTTAAAACTTCTTTCTTTTTGTCAGCTTAATTTGAATTGCCAGGTTATAGTTCTGTAAGGCTCAGGCACACTTATTTGGGTGGAAACTTTATGAATAATCAGTAGTGCAGTATTTTCAAATAAATGTGAGTAGGCTGAGGTCTAATGTGAATTGGATTTTTAAAATGTGAAACTGGTTATTTTATCAAAATAAAAGCCAGTCCCAATAATTCAAATGTAGCACAGTTTGTTTAGAAAAGTTGTGGCATATTTTAATATCCGTACCAAAGCCTGCTAGTGAGCCACTAAGCCATGATTTGTAACCAAGCGCAAATATGGTTTGCAAACTACTACTGTTTCTGTCAACAAAGGTTTCCTTCACGTCTGAAATTGGAAGTAGTATGAAAGCAAACAGTAGTCTCTAGAATAGTGGTGGATTTGAAAAATCGTCTGGTGGATGTATGATATCTTCCAGTTAAGAGGGAGCTCCAATTAAGAGGGAGCTTTATGTATGGCTTCCTGTGTGATATCTAATCCCAGGTTAGTAGCTTAATGAATTGGTTGTTTAGCTATGGTCATAAGTTGTGAATCTGATTTTCAGCTATGCCTCCTAGGAGAAATGCCACCCTGGGTAGCCTTAGGCAAGTTGCACAATACCAGCATGCTCCCAGAAGGAAATGCTAGCCTAGTCTGTATCTAGAAAACATGGAACAGATGGCCATATGTGGTAATTAACCCAATGGCTCACAATTAACGTATTGCATTTATAGTTAAGAAACATATTAGCAGAGCTCTATCTCTAAGCACATTTGATCTCACCTGATTTCGGAAGCTAAGTAGGGTCAGCCCTGGTTAGTACTTGGATGGGAGACCACCAGAGAATACCAGGTGCTGTAGGCACCTGGAGTAGGAACTGGCAAACCACTCCAGTATTCCTGCCAAGAAAACTCCATGGACATGGAGTCACAAAGAGTCGGTCACGACTACAACAATACAACACACACACACACACATTCCTAGGGACATGTCATCATGCTTGCCGTTGTATGATTCTATCCTGAAGTCATGAAAACTTCAACAGTGTTTCATAGGGATCTCAGGAAACTATTGCTTGACAGATGAGATTACACTGAGTACATTCAGAGAAGGCTTTTGTGTATTCTTTGCCAATTTACTCGCCTTGTGGCTCACTGGTCAAATGCCTGTACTGCAGCTAAAACTGTGCTCACAACCTGGGGTTCAATCCCAGGTAGCAGGTTCCTGCCATAACCATATATTTGAGTTAAAACTATTTATATCAATAATATAATTAGTTCTGGAATTACATGTTATCATTATTCAAAGCCTTGAACTTTTGCTAGGTTTTGATATTTTTCTACTACATGTGTGACATAGGATGGGTAACTAAATGGAAAATGAGAAGATTCTGAGTAAACAAACTAGTGGATTTTTCTCTACCGTTATCTTTATGCATTCTACCTGAACAACTTGGACCAATGTGGCAGAATTGTGATACCGTAAATAAAATTGTGATAGAAACACTGGATAGTGTTAGGATTAGTATTTTGTTAGATAGCGTATGAGGTGGGTGTTAAGGTGACAAATCTGTCTCCAACTGATACTATTTAGTGAATTTCAAGCTGAATTCTGTATTCATATTGCAAATGAAGATGCGTACTGCCAGAAGGGTTAGTTTTGATCAATTTTGTTACATTGCACAGGGCAGAATCCTGTTAATAACTTTATACCTGCAGTTCAGACTAGGTGCTGGAAACATATAATTAAAACCAATTAAAATCTTATCACCCCATTTTAGGTTCAGGGGTTCCCTTGTGGCCTGGGATAGATTTTGGGAGCCTCAGGACAAGAGAGGCAACACTAAAAAGCAAAAAAAAAAAAAAAAAGCTGTCAGATCAGTGGTGGTGGTCCTGATCTTGACAGCGGCAATCTGGTTCCTTCGCTGTACTTAGGGTCTCAAAACCTTACCTGGGGCACAAGAGGGTCCAAAGGAGCCTCATAACCTAAAATGGAGGGTTGATGGAAAGCTTTTTATTGGTGTAAATTAAATGTTTTTGGTACCTAGTCCAAGTTGCACAGTGCTCATACTTACACAACAGGATTTTATCAATTGGCTTTTATTTCACTATTTCAATTGGCTTTTTATTTCATCTATCAGGTCAGAATAATATATTAATAGCAGCAGTGTCTTCAAAGTCAACAGTATTGATTCTAAATCTTATGTAAATATTTTATCTCTTGAGCTATTGCATAAGCATACTTTCACTGTCTGTGTTAACTTAATATTAGCTTGCACTTTGCAGTGAGGAAGATGATGATGAACTTCATTATGCAGATCATGACTATGAAGTGCCACAACAAAAAGGGGCAAAGAAGATATGTAATAGAGTAAAATGGACACGTGATGAGGTGTGTTTTAGACAATGACTTTCTTCCACCCTTCAGTCTAGTGCTGTGCTTTTGTTTGAAGTATTTGTTGTTGTTTGAACAGGATGAAAAGCTGAAGAGGCTTGTAGAGCAGCACGGGACAAGTGACTGGACCTTTATTGCTAGCCACCTGCAAGTAAGTGGAAACTATTCCAGTAAATATTTTTTAAAATGTTTTTAATGTGTCCCCAGGTGTTACATCATCAGTCCACCAGTCCTTATGAAAAGGCAAAGATGTACAACAGTCAAATTTCAAAAATATTACTCCACGCATACTCATTGCATACCATGTTGTCTGAACTCTGAGTCCTAGTGGAACCTCTCGTAGTGTTTTACAGAATCTTATGTGCCTCATATAATCTTGAATAAGGATGACAATTTACATAGATATCCCCCCCTCTCTTTTTTTTTTTGCAGAATAGGTCTGATTTTCAGTGCCAGCATCGGTGGCAGAAAGTTCTAAATCCAGAACTTATTAAAGGGCCTTGGACTAAGGAAGAAGATCTGAGGGTAAATGATTATATGTTTCTGTTTCTAAACATACAGTTGGGTTAGCCAACACTGTCCTGTCCTGTTCAGCGTTACTTTTCAGGGAGTGCTGAACATGGTTGAACTCCTCTGCCTCATTAGCAAGGATCCATGTGGGCATTCCCCCTTTGTTGCTAATTTGTTGAGTACTGTTACTGTTCCATTTGCACTCCAGGTTATTGAACTTGTACAGAAATATGGACCAAAACGCTGGTCTCTGATTGCAAAACACTTAAAAGGAAGAATAGGGAAACAGTGTCGAGAGAGGTGGCACAATCACCTTAATCCGGAGGTAAAGAAATCTTCATGGACCGAGGAAGAGGACAGAATCATCTATGAAGCTCACAAACGTTTGGGGAATCGGTGGGCTGAAATTGCAAAGTTGCTTCCTGGAAGGTATTTTTATTTTAACATTTCAGTGTGTGCAAAAGTTAGTTTAGAGGGTTTTTTTTTAATTTCTGAAGCTTATACCCAAATCTTGAGCACAATCACCTAACATTATTCCACTAAATGCTATTAAAAACATCAGGATATATTTCAGAGTGTGTGTGACTGTCAAAGCAATGAACTATCAAAAAATCACGATCTAGTTATGTACAAGAATGGTTCTGAGCATCCAAGGAGATGTCAAAGTTCAGGGATGTCTTGTTACCAGAACTTGCATCTACCTTCTGTCTCAAGTTAACATTGGCAAAGACCACCAATCTCTACATCAGTTTTGACCTAGTAGTTTTTTTGTGTGGTAGGCTGTGCTCCATAGTAGAAGGTCCTGTGCCTTGCTGCCCAGCCAGGCATCCAGTGGTCTCATATGGCTCTCTTGTCTGTGTTATTCTTGGACATTCAGATATGTGCTACCAGTCCTTAAAGTCTCGCTGGTGAGGCAGCTATCTGTTTGTGGAGTGGGGTGGAAATAATATTATCTTGGAGGTATGTGCAATTTCTTGGCATATTGCTCCCCAGAGGTTTGGAAGAACTAAGAAGACAACTAAGGGAGATCAGCTGCTCTGTGATACCTTAGTTCAGATTGTTAGCCTACTGTGTACAGAATTCTTTTATCAAAATCCGGTTATTTAGTACAGTACTCTCGCATTTGAAGCAGGTGTGAAATTCAAACTAAGGTAAAAATCACACCCAAGGAGATCTGTAGATGCATTCATACAACATCATGTTTCATCAGTTATGACTTAGGCACATAAAACAGAGTAACTACACTGTACCACGTGTAATAAGATTTCAGTCTTCGATTTATTGCAGTCCCCAGAATGTTGACACATTATGTGTGTGTGCGTGTTGTGTCATTACAGTCATGACTGACTCTTCATGACAATACAAATGCTCTAACTAAGTGCTGCAGCACTTTCCCTTGTAGCATAAAATGGTTTGTCATGGCTTCTGTGCCTTCCAGTGTAGCACTCATATGATCCCTAGATTCAGTATAGCAATTTCTTCCTAAGTTTACTCTTAAAAGGAACCTGGAAAAGAATATCCAATAATTTTCTTAATTTAAATTGATGTTTCATTTTGAGTGCCTTGAAATTCCAGATTGCAGAATGTGCTTTTAACCAGCAGGTGGCTGTTTCTTATAATGGCATGATAAGGTGAAGATACTGGACTAATGTGTAGGAGCAATAAAATCAAAATGACAGGTCTTCTTTAAGGGACCGTTCTTATTTTATGACTCCTACATAGGGAGGTGCTTGAGTATGCGCTCTTGACTGAAACAGGAAGTGCTACTGTCATTTTCCTAAACTGTCTTCTTTTTTTTGAAAATAGATTGCTTCTTGATGTTTTTGTGAGCTACTTGCTGATCAGTTAGTTTATTTCAAGTGGTTCCGCTAATTATTGGTAACTCAAAGAAATGTATTGGTGTATTCAGCTTCCAATGATCTAATTTTCTGTTGCCCATTCTGTAAATATTTGAACGCTTTCAGTTATATAAATAAGATCTTTGAACCAAAAGAGTCTTGAAGCTCACTTTTAATAATTGAATTACGACACTGGTTTAAAGAGGTTCTTGAAATGTTTTATTTAATTTAGTGAATTGTTGCAATGTAACTTTGCATCTTAAAACTAATGGTATATCCATTTGAAGAGGATATACAATTTGTTTCTTTCTTGAATAACTTACTTAAATTCTTAAGTGAATATAGTATCCCTTATTTCTTCCATTGAAAGTACAATTTCAAGTTGCTCATATTTGGATGACTCTTTGTTTAGAACTGACAATTCAATAAAAAATCACTGGAACTCTACTATGAGAAGAAAAGTTGAACAAGAAGGATATTTACAAGATGGAATTAAAACGGAGCGACCTTGCTTATCAAAAATTCCACAAAACACATGTGCACCCACAGACCATCTTCATGCCCCAAATCCGTTCTACATACCTGTACAGGTACATGTAAGATCATAGACTGTTTTGTCTGTTTAAAAACAATAAATTGAATCTTTCAAAATTTATTAATTTTCTAAAGCTTATTAATACTCAACTTTAAAAGAAGTGGGAAGAAAGTTTTTAAGACTTTGCACCTTAAAGCTAATTGTGGATTTGTTTCTTTCTTGAGTAACAATAGTTTTAAGATGCTAGCTACAGAATGCTTTTTAAAAATGTAAATAATAAAATGTAATCAAATTATTTAACTTAATGAATTTTAATGTCTGTTTGAATGATGCTCTGGAAAAATAATTATTAGATTAGTTTTTAATCTAATAATCTGAGTGTTTCTGATTTACCTCAAAATTAATATCCTTTGCAAATAATAATATATAAAATAAGAAGTTTGCTGAAACTGGAGAATGTTAAATAAATGCTTTATCTTTCAATGTGTAAGATATAAATTTGATTTGATAGATTCCAGGATACCAATATATATCATCAGAAGGCAATTGCATAGACCATGTCACTACTACTTCAGACTTCATACAGGTAATACCCTGAGCATCACACCTAATCTTTAAGTCTTCTTCAATAACCTGAAAACTGTTTTCAGGCAGGCCACATGGGAATGTTTTAGTGAAGGTTTTATAGTGTACAGTCTACTAGCAAATGTGTTTGACAACAGTGAGATAGCTGACAGCTTGTGCAGCCTATACTGTATAGCGTTGTATTTATAGTAGTAGCCGTTATCCTCATCATATGCTCCTTTAGAGGAGGAACTTTGTATGAACATTTATCTACAATCTTAGTTTGAAAGATTGTATTTTTCTCTTTCTAGAAAGGGGCAGTATGGTACCCATGATGAAGGGGATTTATTATGGGAAATTTTATTTCTGCACTGAAAAAGATAGAAATGTAGAATAGGGGCAGAGGGACAGAATCAAAGTTTTCTTGTCCTTCTGGATGAATGTCACCATTATGCCTTTCTGACGTTGGTTGTGGCTCATCTAAACAACAGTTATGTTGCATCTACACCAAATTCCTTTACCTCTAAAATTCTTGTCCTTCCTCCATTTCATTTCTCACAATCAGCTGTAACAATTTGCATTCTAGTTTATAATTACATAACTTTTCTGCCTACTGTCTAACTTATGGCTTGTTGGTCTTGATAAATTTTCCTTAGTGCCTCTTCCTTGCTCATGCTCTCAATGTGACCATTACAGTAACACCTCTATATCCACTGATTCACCATCCGCGGATTCATTTGCCCACAGTTGGCGATATCAGCGGGGTGGTAGCGTGCTGGAGGTGAAAGCTATGCTACATGGCCCAGCGTTTTTGCTCTCGACACCTCAACAGTCCCGCTGGGCCACGCAGCGGACTAGATTCTGCACTGGGTAGTCCATCATCTGGGAAGCTCACCATGGTCACCTCAGATAAGAGCGTTTGCTCTTATCCATGGATTGCACTATCCACGTGGCAGCCCGGAACTGATCCCGTGCAGATATGGGGGTCCTACTGTATATGTGTGGCAAACAGAAATTGGAAGTAGTATGTATAAAAGGACTAAATATCGGAGTGCCATGAGTTTTGTTTATTAATAATTCATTTAAATGATAGATGAGAAAGAGGTTACTTACATAGTAATATGTCAGACAAATGAATTAAAGCATAGTACTAAGAAATAATGGCTATTGTATTATTTCTTGATAGTTCGTCAAATAATGCAATTTTTCATCAAATATTATTTCATTATTATTTCATCAACCTATGTTCTTTAAAGACCCACAGGACCAAAATTCTAAATTTTTCCCTTTGAAAAACTGGAGTAGATTTTTTGACATGTTAGTTTATTTGGTGTGTTTCTTAGAAGAACTCACCTATGGGAACAATATTCATGTTCAAATTGACCGCATTTAAATTTGCATAATTTAAAAATCAATGTTCTTGAAAGCCATAACATTTTAAGAAGTCTCTCAAATGTGCTGGTGTGGAAAATCATTATCATTTAATCCTGGCTTTGTCTTCATTATCATATATTCCTGGCTTGGTCTGATTAATAAAACTTTGTTTGAATAATTAAACTGACTCCCAACAGCAAGTGAAAATGAGTGGATGATACCTGAAGAAGGCATCTGCTGTGTTTAATATATTTAGTACTAAATAGAAGAATACAATGCTTTAATGCTTTTTGTAAAGTAATTAGCTGTTGATAGTGTATCTCCCAAAGTTTCATATGCATCACTACATTATGTGTGTACTTTACAATATTCAATGTTCAAAACTTATTACTTTTCAAGAAAATTCCTAGAAGTGGGCATGCATTTAAAAATAGAATCAAAAACTGTTTACTGTTGTTGGAATCTGTTTTTTTTTAAATTTAGTCCCATCAATTTAAAATGAAGGTCCTGCAAATTAGTTTGTTTAAAAGCTTTTGAATTGCCTTTGAAGGGCCTTTTTTGTAGATAAAATAACTATTTCTCTGCATTTGGCAGAATTTTTCAAAACAAAGCCATATTGCAAGTTCTAAAAATTGCTATTTTTAAGTTTGACTGGGTGTTCTGATAATTTTAAAGGCAGCAAAGAAAAACTAATTGTTATTATTTATTTATTTTATTTTTACAACTTATATGCCGCCCATTACCCAAAGGTCTCTGGGCGGCTATTACATAGGAATGTTCTAATCATAATTGTTTTCTTTGCCTTCAGCAGCCATTTGATGATGATCCTGACAAAGAGAAAAAAATAAAAGAACTTGAGCTGCTACTTATGTCAGCTGAGAATGAAATCAGGAGAAAGAGAGTCTCATCTGTAAGAACGGCTTGTATAAATGTGCATTTTGCTGTATGTGTGGTAATAGTTAATAATATGCCGCTCTGCATAGCTCACAGTAATTATCAAATGGCTTTACGATTCTAATTCTTTTATATATGTATTCACCTTTTTGTGGTTTTACTGGATTCAGAATGGGTTCCAGTAGCATCCATGTACAGGCAGGATTCTTTTCTTCATTGCCCAAATGGAATGGGGTTGTGTACAAGTTGAGATAATGTTTATGTGGAATGATGTGCTATATTGAATTTATGTAGTGCTTTTCATACCTTTCCCCATCAAATTAGGGAGGCCAAAGTGTGGGTGGGAAGCTCGAGGGCCAGTGACAGTAGCCACAGTACGTATTATTTTTGCCCTTTGGCAAAATGCTACATAAGTTTTTTCACCTAACTTTTCCAGGTTGTTGCTTGGATTACAGTGTGATTAGATCTTTTTAAATCTATGTTATTAATTTGTAACTGCATTTTTGTTGGCAATAAAGACTTGTACAGTACTTTCATTTCGTATGTTTTGTAGCAAAATAAAATACTCTTCTCCCAAAGCCTACTCGAAACTATAATGTAGTAACAAATTATTATTGTGGGCTTCAGAGTTTATCAATGATATTTCTTCTTGGTATAATTTCTTCTGTAGCTGAAATACCTTCATGTTTTTTCTGCATGTGAACTTGGCAGTGAAAGTGATATTGCATAATATGGAGCTACTGTTACTCTGTTGGCCATTCAGAAAGGACAAATTAGTTCTCCTAAAAAGCTTATGATGTTTAAGGTACTAACTACAGATTGCACATTGATTTGCACGGAAGAGCTGTAATGTATGTGTGACATTTGTTAATTATTTTTTAAAATATGCTTTTCAGCAAAAAATAATTTTAAAATGTGCACTGAAGTTTTTTCTATGCATGTTACTGCAATGTGTGATCACTCCATAAGAGGCAAGAATCTTAAGATGCATGCATGTTACACATAGAGAAAGCTAATAGCACGTTATAATTAGCATCAAAAATAAACTGAAGAATAATTTATCTACACACATCTTATGCCTGTTTACTCACAAGTAATCTGTACTGTCTGAAATAGGGCTTACCTTTAGGTAAGTATGCTTTGGATTTCTGGTATTTAGCAAAATACAGCAAATGCTATGTTTAGTTTGTTAACTACATTTTTTTCCATACTGTGTTTCCATAATTACTTATGAGCTTGATAAACTATACCATGAGATACTCTGTAATAATTCTGATTTATCTTTCATGTTTAATTTCAATAAAGCAGCAACACCTTTTTGTATTCTTAGCAAGCTGGAAATTTTTCTAACTGGTCTGGAGGCTTCATCATGGAAGACAACATAACAAATGCCCTTAATAGCTTTGGGGAGCAAACAAATGATTTTTATAGTGTGGATGATATGCAGGCCGCAACAGCTGAGCAAAACTCACCTACCAAATATTTGGCTGTGGAGGCAAATGCAGTATTGTCATCTCTACAGACCATTCCTGAATTTGCAGAGACACTAGAGCTTATTGAATCTGTAAGTCTTAATTGTGGTTTTTTCTGTAAAATGCAAAAAGAGATTAAAAAAATAACTTAGTACAAAGTTAACAACTTGTTATGTACACCTAATTGAGGTGGGCTTTTAATATTAAGTACCTGTACTTTGTTCTCTTTTGTGGTGACAAAAATGTGCTGCTAGTAAAAATAAGCAATTCGGAAAAAATAGAGAATTACATTACAGCTAAACCAATAAAATGTGTATTGGGACTAGAATTTGTAATGCTACATTAGAATGATACATTGATAAAAGTTCAATTGACATTATTTCAATTGACAGAAAAAGATGATATAATTTCTTCTCTTCTCTTTGACTTGAATTGTTTTAGGATCCTGTAGCATGGAGTGATGTCACCAGCTTTGACCTTTCTGATGCAGCTACATCCCCGGTAAAACTAATGCGGATTCAGCACAGTGATGGAGCAATGGAATGTCAGTTTAATGTAAGTGTTGTCCTTGATGGCAAAAAAACAAGTGGCGAAGAAGAGTCACCGTCCCCAAGTGCAGCCAAGTTCAGTACTCCTCCAACTATTTTACGAAAGAAAAAGAAAGTCAAAGCTGGACAGTCACAAGTCGGTGAACAGAATGATGGCTCGTGTAGCAGTGTTGCCAATATTGCATTAAAACAAACACCAGTGAAGACACTACCTTTTTCTCCTTCACAGGTAAAAATATTATCACAGTACCCGCAATAAACTTTATTAATTTATTTAGTTTCTATATTGCCCACTCATCAGAACGTTTTGCCAGTTCACAGAACAGTAAGAACACCTTCAAAATATATTTAAAATCCAAAGGAAATTAAATAGCCTTTGAATAAAATCTGGACAAAAAAAAAACTAAGTACAACAGCAGTAGCACAATATTAAGGTAGAATCCATAACTTTAATTGAGTTGATTAGACTTTATTCTTTACTGTATTCTAGTTCAAGAGAAGATGATCATTTGTCTTATTTCTTTTTTAAAAGTTAGATATTTATATATGCTTTCCCCCCTCTTATACTGTGTCCTCATTTATACAGGCACGTGCACAATTAAAACTACAAAGTCATACTTTTTAAGCTAGTAATGGCTTAAAGATCCATGTGGGTGCTGTGCAATTTACTACTAGCATATAGACTTATAGGTGGATAAGTAAATAAATTCTGCTGTTTTTAACTGGAAGTGAATCAGACCCATGCTGAGTTGTTTCATGGCAAATGTTAAGATCTGTAAAGGACATCTAGTTCTTTTGTGTAGTTCTGGGGTTTTCTCTAGTCCTGATGATTAAGGATTATCATTTTAGATACAGGAATGGTAAGCCAAAGTTCATAAATCTCATTGTAAACAGCTGGTAAGGCTGCTATTAATTGCCTGTTTATTAATGGCTAAATACTATATAATGTAAAACCCTAAAACTATATCGCTTTCAAAACACTTAACAAATGGCATGTGTTGTCATTCATACAGCAGCATATGCTAATAGAGCTACAGAAGTGAATCATGTTTGCTAATGATAATCTAAAAATCTGGATTTATGTGTTCTGCTACCATATTGATATATAGGTAGATTTTAGAGGAAGTGCTGAATCATGGTTTTTCTTGCTTTTGCACTCTTGAGAAGAGTGTGTGTAGCAAGGTTATAGAAGAAACTAAAGCAATTTAAGATGTATAAACCAATTCAGGATATTCCTAGATATTTGAAGGCCAGTTCTGCCCAATTTGAAAAGAGCAACTTGTGTTCTTGTTTCGTATACAGTTCTTCAACACATGTTCTGGAAATGATCAGTTCAACCTTGAAAATCCTGCATTCACATCAACTCCAATTTGTGGCCAAAAAGTTCTTATTACAACTCCTTTGAATAATAAAGAATCGACACCCAAAGATCAAAAGGAAAATGCCGGGTAGGTGAAAGATTTGATTTGAAATGGCTACTAGAAATTAAACACGAGTTTAAAAATAAAAATAAAAATTGGAGGTACAAAAGGGTAATATCTCAAGAACCACAAAAGTGGATTTTTTTCTGCAAGCCCTTTCTTAAGAATGTCTGATTTTAAACAGTTTAACTTGACATCTGTGCTTAAATTCTGTTTGTTTTAGACTGTTGGTTTCTTGTTCAGATTTAGGACACCTACTATTAGAAGATCTCTACTGGGTACTACACCAAGGACCCCTACTCCGTTTAAGAATGCTTTAGCTGCTCAAGAAAAAAAATATGGCCCTTTGAAAATTGTGGTATGTAGTATTTTGATTCATAGAATCATAGAGTTGGAAGAGACTTCAGGGGCCATTTAGTCCAACCCCCTGCCATGCAGGAACCCTCATCACAGGACTCCCGACAGATGGCCATCCAGCCTCTGCTTAGACACCTCCAATGAAGGAGACTCTACCACCCTCCGTGGCAGTATATTCTATTGCCGAACAGCTCTAACTGTCATGAAATTCTTCCTAATGTTTAAATTGAATTGCCCCATGTACTAGTCTCTGAAGCCATGGAAAATAAACCAGTGCCTTCTTCAATATGACATCCTTTTAAATATTTAAACATAGCTATCATATACCCTCTCAGTCTTCTTTTTGTAAGGCTAAACATTCCCAGCTCCCTAAGCCGCTCCTTGTAAGACATTTCTTCCAGACCGTCAGTCATCTTGGTCACCCTCCTCTGGACCTGTACAAGATTGCCAACATCCTTTTGAAATTGAGGTGCACAGAACTGGACACAGTACTCCAGATGGCGTCTGACCAGAGCAGAATAGAGTGGTACTATCCTTCCCTTAATCTAGACCAGTGATGGCGAACCTTTTAGAGACCAAGTGCCCAAGCTGCAATTCAAAAACCCACTAATTTTTCGCAAAGTGCAGATACAGCAATTCAACCTGAATACAGGTGGCTGTGAAGGGGCGATGTCGGGTGCCCACAGAAAGGGCTCCGAGTGCCACCTTTGGCACCAGTGCCATAGGTTCACCAACACTGATCTAGACACTATGCTTCTGTTGATGCAACCAAGAATCGTGTTGGCTTTCTTGGCCGCTGTATCACACTGCTGACTCATGTTCAATTTGTGGTCCACCAAGACTCCCAGATCCCTTTCACATGTACTATTTTCCAGCCAACTGTCCCCCAATCTATATCTGTGCAATTCATTCTTTTTACCTAGATGCAGCCCCCTACATTTCCCTCTTTTGAACCCCATTCTGTTAGCTTTGGCCAAGCACTCTAATCTGTCAAGGTTCTTTTGGATTTTTGTCCTATCCTAGGGAATTAGCAACCCCACCCAATTCGGTATCATCTGCAAATTTGATCAGCCTACTCTCTATTCCTTCCTTCAAGTCATTAATAAAGATATTAAATAGCATCAGACCCAGAACCACCCCCTGGGGCACCCACTGGTCACGTCTCTCCAAGCTGAAGAAAAGTCATTAATGTTGGCTTTGGCTGCAATCAGTCAACCAATTACAAATCCATCTAACAGTGGCACTATCTTCCCCACATTCTACTAACTTCTTTGTAAGTATACCATGGGTAACCTTATTGAAGGTCTTACTGAAATCTAAATAAGCAATATCCACAGTGTTCCTCTCACCCACCAGGCCTGTAATTCTATCAAAGAAAGAGATCAAATTGGTCTGACATGACTTGATTCATACTTGCATTACAAATAAAAGAATAAAGAAAAGAAAGGGAAAGAACAAGATAACTGTACATCTAGACATTGTCTAAAGCAATTTCTCAGTTAATGACTAAAGTTCTATACACACATAACCTGTGAAAAAGCTCTCTTGAATACAGGGGACTTACTTATGTATAAATGTGCATGTGGCTATGCTGTAATAGTATAGCTCAAGAAACTCTTTTCATTTAGCCAAGAGGTATCTGTGGACCAAACCAGTTTGCTTTCAAACTGTTATTCATATATTTTTTGTCTTTGTTTGAAATTTAGTTTGGAAACTTAATGGCCATCATTTCTGACATGGCTATAATCTATCATTTTAATTGTTGAATTTAGTCACAGCCCCTTGCTCATTTGGAAGAAGATATCAGGGAAGTTTTAAAGGAGGAAACTGGAACAGATATATTCTTCAAGGAAGAGGAGGATTCTGTCTCTAAAAGTTGTAAACTCGAGGTAAGTTACGATACATGTAATTTGGAATTTGCAGGACCAATGGGAGCAATTTTAACTCTGTTGTTTCCCTTAAAATATTTTTTCCAGAATCCTTCTGCAAAAAAAGTCAGGAAATCATTGGTCTTGGATCCCTGGGAAAAAGAAGAGCTTAGTGTTCCTCAGTTTCTTACTGAAGACAGTGTTTCTGATGTACAGGTGAGTAGCAATGATACAATAATGCAAATATTTTAGGTAGAATGGAAACAAAGGTGAATATATTTTACATTTGAGCCACTAGCAATGCAACAAGTTGCCAAAATCTTGCCATATAAAAATAAAACTGACTGCAAAGATTTTTATTGGTAGGAATAAATGGAAGGAAAAGCAGCAATGTTACTGCCTTTTTGATTTTGGAATTGTATGATAAGTTAAAATATTTTATTGCTAGATAAGCATTATCTCATCTAGATAAGACACTTTTAACGATATCTATATGATATATTAATATGGAGTTGTTGGACTAAAGAGAATTATAGCCCTCTTCTAGACATGCTGTTTGAAGGTTAATAATCAAAAGTATATTAGTTTATATAGGATACTAAATCTTTCTAAAGCTCACTAGGTGCAAATTTAATGAGGAACAAACCTGCCAATCTGTATTATAATGCTGAAACTAAATTATAGATTATTTAACTGTTCTTTTATTTTATTTTCATTCCAGCCAGATAATATTTATACTACATCACTCCTAATGATACCGTTATTGGAAATACATGAGAACAGAGGCAATATGACTCCAGAGAGACTGGATTCCAGCTCAACAAAGCTGAATGCTGCAATGAAAAAAAAGCTGAATACTTACATTTCAAAAAATGTCAAACCTGAAAAAACACTTCAGGTCTGTATTCAGGGAATCTACTGTTGCACACCACTTCGTTTTTATATATTATCTTTAACATAATATTTTCCAAACCACTTAATCATATTTTGTAACACACACACAAACATATACCAATATAGAATAAAGGTTTCTCACATTTGAAACAGACATTTTCTGTAAGATGCTACCATACTGATTCATACTAAGTTGTTTAAAATAATGAAGACAATTATGATGGCTTAATGTTAAGCTTAGTAGTACTCATGTAGACACTAGTGAAATATATTTTTGTCTAGAAAAAATATTACTAACCAGAATTCAAGTGAACAAGATTGCAGGAAAACAAGAAAGGTTGGAAAGTTAAAAGTTGCATGCTAACCTTACTGTTGTAGTGTTTATATGGAAGCTGTAGTAAAACTATGCCTGCCATCTCAACACTTAGTATGTACATACTGTACCTGCTGGACCATTTATGTGCTGAGTAGAACATCAAAGAGGAGAGCCTGTATTTGTATGATAGTATATGCCTAGTCTCACTTTAAGGACATCCTACTCAACATACACATATCGGAGTCAGCCAATGAATGTAGTCTCACTCCAGTTTCCTTGTGCATTCTGTTTTACATGGCGATTCGCATGTGTCAGCACTTTATTGGATATAAAAGTTTAGAAAAGTTTCCTAGAGAAGCAGAACTATTCAGGCGTCTTGGAATTGTTAGTTTTAAACATATCACAGGCTTAAAATAAACTGTTTCAGGTTTTAAATTGTGTGGGAAAATGTTATATGAATACTAAGACATGTAAATCTTCTTGTGAACAGAGTGGCCAAAATCCTGCTACAGGTGTAATGTAAACGTCCTAAGCTTTGGTGACAAATTGCAGCAAGCTATGAAGCCAGAGAAACCGTTAGCCAAAGTTGCATTGCTCACCTGATAAGTAAGGTTAGAATAGAACCATTGAATAAATGGGATTTTGGTGAGCCATCTTTTCCATATATGTCATTGATTCAAATGGGACTACCGTAACTTACTGTGCTAAAGTAAGTTGCTGTTGGCAAGGCCCATTTGAATAAGTGCAACTTACATAGAGTTGATTCACCAAATTCCCATTGATTCAATGGGACTACTACAGTGTAATTTACTACACTAAGCAAGAGGAATTTGGCCAATATGTGTTGCATCCCAAATCATGCAACTCAGTAAGCAACAAATAATGACTATGCTGACTTTGCAACTTGCAGCAGCTTCCTACCAAAAGTTTTGCCATTGGGGTTTGATTAGTATGATGTTGGCCAGCGTTTCTCTTTAGATAGCTTATTATCATTTGTGCAAATTAAGGAAATTCCAGTAGTAGGTTATAGAATCAATACATATTAGGACACCTGGAGACATAAGTCAAATCAGTCAGAACATGTGTGGGTATATCAAAGATTTGGAAGGAAGCATGGTTTTCGGAGGCCGCTACTCATACTGCTTGAGATATTCCAAATACTTCACATTTCTTTTTCCTTGTGCCTATATAAGCCAATATTAGGTTTCCCCATTTTGTACATGTGGCTTGGAGAAGGAGTATGTCTTAAAACCACTCGGTGAGAACAAGAATTGTCAGGAAGCTTCAAGTAAAATTTGAATTCTCTCTCTCTTCCCCCACCCTTATTTGATTTTGAATTGTAGTGGCTTTTGGGAAGATGCCAGTAGATTCCATCTGAATTGTTAACCCAATCATGTGTTACAGGCAAATTGTGAATGGGAAACTGTTGTTTATGGGAAGACAGAAGATCAGCTTATTATGACTGAACAAGCAAGGAGATACCTGAGCAACTATACAACTACTGGCAGCACTTCAAGAGCTCTGGTCTTGTGATTGTGTTGAACTAACCTGTCATCCTGCCCTTGCCGTGGATTTTATACTAAATCCCCCCCCCCCCCCACTGCCCCTGGTATTTTCTGTATTAATGCTTTTTAAGATTTGAGGCTGCGTTATGGGAGATAATGTGTGCCTTTTAAAAAAGAATTTGTCACATGTAAAGAATCTTAAATGGTCTTCAAAAAGACCACTTTAAAGGAAGTGGCTAAAGAATAATTTAGTATTTTCTGTACGTCATTTTTAAATTATTTAGTATATACTTTCCTTTTAAAGGAGTGTTTTACTATAGACTAGGTTTACAGGAACTTTCTGATCTGTCAGAAAAAAATGCATGAAAATGCTTTTGTTGAAATGCTTATTTGCTTATGTAGCAATTTTTATAAACACAAGAGAAAGGAAACATAGAAGGTTGCACTACTTGTAGTAGGTATGCTGCACAAAATTAATTACAGTGTTAAATGTATTTATTTGAGAATGGTACTTCTAATATGAGTAGACAAAGGGGGTAAATTGAATTTTTAATAGTATAACGTATCAGTATTCATAAATCTCAAGCTGAGACCATTATTGAATGTATTGTACAGCATGTGGGAACAGGAAGCTATTGTAAATTGAAAAGCAGTTTATGTTTAATTTATTTTTGTGTCAAAGCTTACGGCTGCAAACTCACTGAGTGCCCACATACTCCTACCGTTTTGCAAGGCAATGTGAATCCAGGAGGAAACTGAAGCAAACGTGTTCCTCCTCCTTGCAAAACAGAGAAATGTAATAGTATCTTAGTGCTCAGTGCTCATGATTTCAGCCATGTCCAGCAAGTTCACAGTCTATTCTAATGCTTTTAAAGAGGAGCCATGCTCCTTCTCTCTTTCGTCATCTTCTTTCTCTGTTTGCACATGTCTCAGTGTCTAAAACACCAGTCTGTCAAGCCTGGCCAAGCACAAGTCTTTCCTTACCAAATCCCTTTCTCCTTCCAAGTACCACTCCCTTCATTCTGGTAACATCTGAAAGACCTTTGCGGAAAGGCAACAAGTTTAAAAAAAAGTAGGAAGCTGAAAGTAAATGGAATAAATAGGTTTAATTCTGATATAACTCATCGGTGGAGAAAAAGATAAGAGCTCTTTTTACTTCTAGAAGCTGTGGGCAGTTTTCACAATGGCCCTTTGTCATTTACAAAAGCAGAGTGTACCTTTTGATAATGTTTAGACTATCTTGCTACTCGATAGATACTGAAATGTGTTTTTAGGGAAACCAAAAGCAAATGGACAGTTATTGTTGATTCTGCCAATGGTTTAAGGAAGCTTAGTCCAAAGCATTATAAAAGGACATAGTGTTAAGTTAATAGTGGTAAGGTTGTAGAAAATGGCTTAGGGCAGGGACTAGAGAATTGGAAAATGTGGGGAGAGAGCACTGAGCTCTTTAAAAAGTAGCAATAGGATTGACTTGCTTCTTCTTTCTACAAGTTAAAGATAATTTTCTTGGAGAGCATGCAGAGTGGGTCTCCTGCATGGGCTGTTAGATAGAGGTTGGTAGTCTTTGAAATGTTTGCCACTGAACTTGCCCAGTATTCTGAATCAGAGCCAAAGAGTGCTGGGTTGTCATCTCGACGAAGTGCACCTCTGGGCATGAATATATTTCAGAGAAGAAAATTTCCCATGGGCTAAGGCTGGTTTTCCTGAGTAGTGCACTTTTCACAGAAAATGTACTAAAAGGGATAATGAGTGCCTGATCTGTGAAGGAAGATTTGCTGTTATGTCAGGATGCTTGAAATGACTGGTTTGTTCTACAAATGTGAGCACCTAAAGATGGGTCTATGTGGGCACTCATAATAATATACAGGATTGCGGTCTCAATGTGTAGATATTTATAAATATACATGCAGACATATATGTGTACCCTTTCTCACACACACACACACACACACACACACACACACACACACACACACACACACAGATTGTCTTAGAAGTTGGTGTTGTTTTTTAAGTAAAATACTCTTAGCTGAAAAAATAGAAGGCTGTAACTTTGGTGCATAGAGCAACAGCAACACAGGCTGTGAAGAACATACATTTGCATTTCATCTATTTAAAGATTGCACTATTCTCTTCTAAATCATGTAGATCTATATAGTTATTTTAAAGCTTATCTTGGCTACACTCCAGGCATTCCAATAACTTGGTTACTAAAGAGGGATGCCTTTCGGTAGGGACAGAATGGAATACTATGGCTTGGTGACCTTCGACAGAAATTAACACCAATGCATTTCTTTACAAATTTTGAGAGTACTGATTATATTCATAGTCATATTTCCGCAGTTCAAGCAGCCACGGGTCTTCTTCAGCCATGCATGGCTCTCTTTCCATTTAGAGAGTAATATCAGTACTGGGCTACAGCTAAACTAACAGCCGTTTTCTCTGCTGTGGTTGTGTTTGAGGAATTGCAGAACTATCTTGCTGGGTTAATATGTGCCCAGATCATGTTAACATTTGTTTTTGACCTTGTGAGCCAAGGTTGGGCTGTGGCAGCTTGCTCTGAAAATATGGACTAGTTCTACTCATTATAAAGCTCTTCTCAGAACACTCAACAATGCAGTTACAAAACTTTTAAAAAAAGAAAATAGTTTTTAAATGTAAGATTTCCTAATGTTTTTTAGTATTCACAGGTTACAGTGGTTGCTTTATTTTGCCTGCTTTAGACATTTGCACTTATTCTTGTACCATTTGAAGGAATGTCTTGGTTATGCTGTAGCTATTCTTTAAATTAATTTCTTGCAGAGCATAATGGTCTTTTGTCAACCTAAATACTGACAAGAAAATAGGACTGTATACTGTAGGTGTTAGCTATTTATAAATCTGACACTCTTCCTCTCCACTCCTGGATGTGCTGCTATGGACAGTAGCAGAGTCTGCTTGCTGCTATGAGAGATGGAAAGAGGGAGCATCATATGCACTGTATGTAACTGACAAATAGAATGATGGCATGTTCTCAAGTTAACTTGATGTCAACTGTTGCTGTGTGGGAAGTAACACAATTACTAGGGGGAAATGCTGATACCATATAACCAAGAACTCTTAAAATGATTTTCTTTTACTATTGTGTGCAGTACAGTATATGAAACAATTTATGGTGTTAGAATACATTTTAAAATTCCAGCTCAAGTCCCCATACCATAGTTATTTATTTATTATTCTAAATAAATATTTATATATAGAATATTCACCTAGCTGCCTTTAATAGGCCAGTTTAAAAATGGTTAGCATTTTTCAGAAAGACTCTAAAAATGAATTATTTCTCATGAGAATATGAGAAGCTGGTTTGCAATTTATTTTGGTATTTGTAGTTTTGGCCTGTTCTCTATGTTTCTTTACAAGACTCCCTAATCTAAAGTGTGTAGGAGTTAAGTGAATATAAAGCACATAGTAAGGCTATAATTGAAATAACTGTGCATCAACATTGGCTTTTTAACTTTTTTTTCTTTTAAAGTTACCCTCCAGCTCTAAGCCACATGGAAAATTATTTCAAGCCTTATATAGGTTTATATAGCAGAGGTGGGATGTACGTTCACCTGCCCTACTAAGTATGTACAGCCCCTTAACTATGTGTAAATGGCCTCTCCATACCAGGATCCAAAGTGTGCGCTCAGCACTGTCTGGATTTCCTCCTCCTGACTATAATTCTTGCAAGTTGCATTGGAAGGTACTCTATAGAGCTTTCTGGTCTTCAGGAGTGCCTCATGGCAAGAAAGAATAGGAGGGAAGGAGGGGGTGGACCTTCTGCTGCTGTCTCTATTGTACATGTACATTGGCAGCACCTGTTTTGACCTCACTCCATGCCTTAATCTTTTATACTTAAAAGGTCTGCTTTATCAGAGGCATGTAAAATAAGATATTTTAACCGTGCCAAAGCCACCAGTGCCAAGTTTTAACATAGGTCTTGAGTACGTAGTACAAACTGGAGTTGGTATTGGTTGAATCTTTCAAGGAATTGCTTTTGTATTGCTTTTAGTCAAGAGAATACAAGTTAGTTATTTTTGATACCTTTTTGGTCTTAGGTTTGTTTGCATTTTAGGAAATGTTTATAAATAGAATATGCCTGCAGCAGCCAAACATACATCTTGGAAAGTGACCACATATCTTAATACTTATGTTTGTTTTAAATATTTGACTTTAAGATTAAAATCTGTTGTGTTTTTTGTTTTTGTTTTTGTTTTTTGCTTTACTACAAATTTTGGTTAAAGTGGTTTTGCATACAATGCAGGCTCACATAAGCACCAGAAATAAAATATGTGTGTATATATAAGCTACTGGATGTTGTCTTTTATTTATCAGGTTGACTTGACTTGACTTTTTATTTATTTGCCCAAAATATGTAGCATTCTTTTTATATACAGGGAAGGATTGATAACTTATTGATGATTTAGCATGTCCCAGTCATCATCATAATTTGCCTTGGGCTGTCTAATAGCTTTTTTGGTCTTAACAAAACCTGCAGTGCACTTTTTATGTGATATTGTTGGAACACTTTTCTTGCTTTGCTTTGATGGAGAGAAGTGGGCTTACAGGGCTATGGCAAATTCACTTGTGGTTGAGGCAAATAAAATTGCAGTGATGTAAATAAAGTAGAATGAAAACAAATGTTTATAGCAGATGGGGTGTATACACTGAAGAATCAAACTTTGGGTCAGGAAACTGAAGGCTATGGAAATGGAAGCCAAAGAATGGAGTCTTAGAGTTATGTTTGGAATTTTAAAATGGATAGCATTTTGGACAAAGAAGTTTGGGGGAGGAGAGGAATGTATGAAGAAGTTTGGGGGAGGAGAGGAAGCACAAGGAAATAACAAAAAAAGACAAACAAGAAAATAATTTATCAAAATAAGCTAAAAGCAGAAAAATTCAAAAGTAGATTATATACAGAGGATACAACAAAATGTAAATGATATGTAAAACAAAATATGGAAACAAAATGTCAAAGCTACATTGAAATTTGTGATGCATTTAAAACTACTGTATTGTAGCCATAACTGCTCATGATCTGGGGTTTAAATCTAGGTAGTAGCCTCAAGGTTTACTCAGCCTCCCAACCTCTGGCGGTTGGTAAACTGAGTACCCAGCTTGCTGGGGGAGCAATGTTTAGTCTTCATGATTTAACTGTAAACTGCCCAGAAAGTCCTGTAAGCATTATGGGGTGGTATATAAGCAGCACACATTGCTTTTGCTTTGCTCTGCTCACTTGTTAGGCATGATTTTGGTTTTTAAAGTCTTTAAATTACCTTAATGGACTAGAATGCTTGATAAATATTAACTGGGTGATTGTTCCCTTCACATAAGATCCTTGGCCACTTTTAAAGAAAGATTTAAACATACGTATATTACATTTCTGTTCTGCACTTACTTGAAGTTGTATGCAGGGTTCTTTTTCCTTGTCCCCTTTTAAGCTCACAACAGTCCAGTTCAGCAACTAGGTACCATAAGCTTCATAGGTGAATTTCCCTGGTCTAATCCATCACTTGAACAGACATTGTACTACACCGTTTTTGCTATCATTACCAGATCAGTGTGAGCAACAGGATAGCAGTAGCATGTGTACCAGGAAAGGAATACAGTGGAACCTTGACTTACATGCTGCTTGACTTGCAGCATATTTGACTTACAGCAAGAAGGGGCCTGTTTGACTTGAGTTGCAGGCTTTGACTTACAGCTCAGAGCCCCGGCGCAAGGCCCCGGAATTGGGCGGCAGCCACGACCCAGTATTGCGGCTGCCGCCTCCAAACTGCTCCTGCCTTCTTCCTCTCCTCCAGCAGCTGGAGGTGGTCCTCGGCCTCGCCGAAGCCGCCGCTGCCGCCGGAGGAGAAGAAGGGCCGGGAGCTCGGGGCTGGCCTCGCTGGTTCGACAGTCGTCTCAGTCTTGTAAAAAATCTGGTTGCAGAAGTCTGGTCCACAATGAAAGCATTTTAGTGGGGGAGCTGTACAGTTGTGGGACTCTAATGGTAAGCACAGAGTTGTTCAGAACTTGGAACGTCAGGTTAAAATCAGTAAAACTTAAATGTTAGACATTGTTGCTATGATCATTAAAAAGTGGAGGCGTATAACTTGTGGACTATAATTCCACTGCCTCCTCTTCTCTTTGAAGAGACATTTCATTTACATCCCCAGAAGGAATCTCCTATCCCAGTCAAATTTGTGTTAAATTGCTGTTTTCAGAGGTCTTTTTCATCATCTGGAACGGATTAATCCACTTTCCCATTACTTTCTATGGGAAAAGTTTGACTTAAGGCATGTTTGACTTATGTCTAGACTTCTGGAACAGATTAATGACGTAAGTCAAGGTTTCACTGTATATCATTTACAAGTAGGAATTAATGTAGAAACAGAAAAGGGTCATTCCAGCACAGATTTTCTTTGTCCAAGCTACAATTTTAATGTTTAAATATCTTTTCCAGTAAGATGCAGAATGCAACTGGTTTCTTATAAGCTTTTAAGGACATTGCTGCCTTCTTGTGGTCAGAAAGCAAACTCTTGCTGTTGGACCGTAGAAAATTACAGCCTCTGTGTGCATGTGTAACTATAAATACAGAGTATATGTAATAAATATATTATTGGTGCATGCTGTGTATTAAAAGTTATATGTCATTGAGGTTTTTGGGTTGATACAGATTCCCCCAGGTTGGAAGGAACAAAGCAAAGCTACTTACAGTCTCCAGCTATGTCAGCTGGCTATGGCTACATCTGATTTGTGCGGCAACTCTGTTTAGAATTGGGTGGTGTGCCTTTGATTTATAAATAAAAGTCAACAGTGGCTTCTGATTGAGTGTAATCTGCTCGGCTGCAAGGGTAGCAGAGTTCCCTTGAGAGTGCTTGCCAGCCCAGAAATGAACCAGATCATCTTAGGAGCATTCTCCTCCTTTGGCAAATGGCCAGCCGTTGTGTATGTGCTAGACACCAGATGGCATGCTATTGTGAGTGTGAGAAGCGGGTCATCTGGCAAGCTCTCTGTGGGGCTACTGATGCTGCATAATTTTTGACGTGAACACAGCTTAGCTTTTTGGAAAATATTCGTTATCCCAGTAGCTGGACTTCCTTTTGCCTGGAGTTAACCTTGTCTCTTCTTTCTTTTTTAAAGTCAGGATAACCTTGCATGGGAGTACTGTACAGTATATACTCAATTTTACTAAGAAGAGTAGGATTCCATAGATCCTCATGTAAGAAATGGCCAGCCTATTATGGGAAATGTCAAATAGGGAGCAAGGCTGTCACGTGTTATAGGACATGAAAGTAAAATGTGATTGTTGAGCTCCATTGGGGACTGCCGCAGGCATGCCGCAGGTTCACAGCACAACAAATACAATAATGAGAAAACTGCAGTGTTTCAGATCCAACATCAAAAGCTCAAGTAAAATGCTAGTTTTTCCTCCCCCTGCCTACTGATTAACCTTTGATGCCTTGAGCAGCTGATGTATGCAGAAATTAAAAAGGTGCCATTTTCCCATAGATATGGATGTGGTGTTGAAAATATAGACATCATTCCAATATTCTGTTGTGTTTCACCAGAACAATTTAAAACCACAGGAACAGCTCAGTAGCTAAGCCACCTGATCATCCTGTGACCTTGCATTAAAAGCACACTGCACGATCTCCCTTAACGGCCCAATTCAGCCAGCAAGCTTTCAAGTCATCTCCTTTTATTGTGGCTACTGGAGGAAGAATAATGAAAGAAGACACCACCTGCTGTGTTCTTTCACAGCAAGTGGGAAATGGTGGCAACCTATGTCCCCAGAGAATTGGTTCTCCCAGCCAGAAAACTTTCAGCCCATTTGAAATTGTCTGTTTTCCCCCAAAGGTACAGTACTGAGCTACTACTATTTGCCCTTATAGGTACCCATTTGTTTCACAAATGAGGAATTTCTGAATGCATAATCTGAATAAATAGTATGTTATTATATACAGTCCAGTGGTCTTTGATTTATGGCTACCCTATGAATGAGCTATCTCCAAAATGTCCAGTCCTCAACAGCCCTGGGGCCCAGTGCTTGGAAACTCAAGTCTGTGACTTTCCTTTAAGGAGTCATTCCATCTTATATTTGGTCTTTCTTCGTGCTGACCTCAAGTTTTACCAGCATTATTTTTTTCCAAGTTGCTCCTGCCTTCTCATGATGTGCCTCACGTATGGCAGCCTCTGTTTTATCATTTTTGCCTACACAGAAAGTTCAACCTTCATTCGATCTAGTGCCCACTTGTTTGTCTTTCTGGAGTTTCTATCTTGATTGCTTACCTGGAGTGAGAAGGGGGCTGGACGTGAGTCTAGAGACCTCTTTTCCTTGTTTGTCAGAAGTAGCAGACTCTCCAAAACCTGCAACTGGCAACTTATGCACTTTGTCTGTCTGTGTTATTTCATAATAAATTTGTGAGTCCAAGTGCCATAAGGTGCTTTGCTCGTCTTCCTTATGTCAGGTGGGATACTGTTTTCAAGTCATGGATCACACCACAAAAAGGTTTTTTTTTAAGTTGCTAAGCCATGGACATGGGGTCACGAAGAGTCGGTCACGACTGTAACTACACAACACAAGCCGTCATAACCTGTTCAGTAATGGGCAAAGGCTATGATGCCAATGGAACACAGGAAAATGTTTGATCTCTTGCCCCTCACAGCAATCTTATTTCTTTCCTGCTGGTCCTATCAAATTGGCAAGTACAGTATAGTCAAAAGTTGTCCCAGTTTCACTAATAAAAAATGAAACAACCCACAAAACAAAAGACTATTGTGATCAGCAGTGTTATATCTTCTAGGATTCAGTTTGAATGTTGAATCCTAAATATAGCACTTGGTAGCAACGAAGCTTCTCCTGTCCAGTGGCACCAATTTAATCAAGCATGTCAAACGTGATGAAGCCAGAGTTAAAACTATTACATAAGACCAGGTGCACAAGTGCGGTGAACTGTGGGTGCACAATTGGTTGCCCCATGAACAGCTGGAAAAGCATGAAAAGCGCTTTTGTGAATTCACCTTAATAGGTGAATTCAGCTGAATTTGCGTTGCAAAGTTTATGGGGTGTACCCACTTGTTTCTCAGAATTATGTTAGAGAAAGAAGAGACTAGATTACCACCACCACCCCAGCCACCTCAATCTTTCCGAAATAGGAAACTGCTGGTGTAAAATTATCATGTCCCATTCACAGTACAAATAGAATCATGGTTCATTACCCCAAAGGCTGGCATCTTTTTCCTGCCAACTCTCTCTCCATTTATTTCTTTTATTTGTTCAATTTATATACTGCCCATCTAGCTGGAAAGTCTACAAGCCAGATTCTTAAGTGAGAATACAATATAGTGTGTGTGTGTGTGTGTGTGTATCTATCTATCTATCTATCTTTTTCTATCTATTATACATTTTATATGTGGGTATTGTATGGTTTTTCTTTTCATGAAGTCATAAACTTAATATGGACCTTCTGTGATGTAGCGTTTTGAGAAGATGGAGCCTTTTAAATGTCGTTGAACTACAACTTTCATTAGCCACAAGCAGCACAGCCAATGGAGGCTGCTAGGGTGGTTTGGTGTCCAAGAACATCTGGCCTTTTATATATAATTAATAACCGTGGCTTCTTTTCCTAAGTCAGTGCTCCTCGTATTTTCTTTTCCTTTCTTTCTGGAGCACCATATATTTCCTTGTGCAGAAGATCTTCTATATCAGCATTGGTTTGTTTATTTCTGCCTTTTCCCCCTGCCTTAACTTCCACATTCTTCAGTCCCTGACAAGAAGCAGAAAGTTATGACCCATTCTCAATGCTCTGCTTATGTCTTTATAAAAAAATAAAATTGTGGATAAAAGTTAATAGCTACAGGGTGTGCATAACAGTGGCGCTGTGATAGACTTTACGGCAGTGGTGGCCAGGACTGGTGTTGTGGTTGTGGTTGTGTGTGTGTGTGTGCATGCAACCACCCCCTGTGCACAAAAGGCATATGCATGCACACAACACACACACACCGTGCTGTTCCCATTGTGACAATTTTTGTTTGTGATGCAACAGGAGTACAGAGGAGGGAAAATACCAGCGGGGCAAGTGTGCATACCCACTTGGATGGTTGCTGCAAAAGAACCCCTGCTGGCTGCTGATGCACAGGCATGACCTGGTTACTAACAGGCTGTAGCCTGGTACTGTTTTGTGGCCAGTGGTTAGGGGACCTCTGCTCTAGTACTGTAAATAGCCTTCAAGTATACTCAGCTGGGCATGCATGTTGGGAACTGTCCTGTAAAATATTTGAAAAAAGAAAAGTTCAATAACAACTTTGGATAAACTTCTACTACCTCTCTCATTATTACATTTTTCTGAAAAGTGGACCCAGGATCTGCCATCTACCAGTGGAAGTTCCTTTTTGTGTTTTTTTTTCTTCTTTGCCGGTGCATACTGACTCCCTGTTTAACATTTTCTAAAGCAGGTGAAAGAAGGAAGGGACTCGAAGGTCCAAGCTTGAAATGTTATGTCTATAAAGTGTTAAAATACAGTTTAAAGGAGGTATGGAAAAACAGCCTTAATGAAAGTTTATTTAAACTTGAAGCTTGAATATAGTTTCCTATAATCATTGCAAAATAACTTCTAAGTGCACCAAAGCAATTAGCCAGTTTTGCAGCTGATCAAGGTCACTGCATTAGAAACAGGTGAATGTGTTTATCGTATAAAGAACATGTTTATGTTAGTCTGAAAACCTGGGACCTCATTTGCAAATTGTTTAGCACACCCTACCGGTGATTATAATAATCTGATTTTACAATACTCTGGTCTCTTAGTATCTTGAGTTTTTAAGCTTCTGGTGTTATAATGGCTTTAAGCTACAGAGCCTTGTCTCACCAAGATATGTAGACTGAATAGTCAAAACTAACTTGTTATGACAATAACAGCAGCCCACCAGATTCTGCATTACAGACAGTAGGAGGTACAGAACGTAACAAAATTTCTTTTTATATTTTTTTGTTCTGACCTCCATGCCTATAGAACAGTGTTGGTGAACCTATGGCACAGGTGGCAAAGGTGGCACTCAGAGCCCCTTCTGTGTGTCCCTTACATCTCCTGTTCATATCCATCTGTATTCAGGTTAAATTGCTGTATTGGTACTGTGAAAAAATAGTGGGTTTTGAATCACAGTTTGGTCACTCGGTCTCTAAAAGGTTTGCCATCACTGCTCTAGAATGTATAGACCCTGGAAGAGATATTGTTTACAGATCGGGGGATGTGAAAACAATTGTTAAGTGTTATAAATATAGGGAGATAAGATATACAGGAATTGGAGAATTCATTCATCACATCATTTAAAATCACTCTGGGCACCAGTCATCAAATTATAACAGTCCCTCCATAGATGCAAACTGGTACAAGGCGGATTTGGCTGGCTGAGCATTTGGAATTATTGTGTGTATGCTCTTAAAATACTTAAGAGGCTAAGAAAGCTATTTCCTTTAATATATTTTTATTTTTACGATAACAAAATTTAACATTTTAAGATATATTCCCAGCTTTTAAATTTGCCATTAGGCTAGAAGCATCTTGATGTTTAGAATGTAATTTTTAAAACATTCCTTTTTGATATTTTTTTTGCAGTTTTGGTCCTGTATTTTAGATTGAATTCTGACTTATGTATTTGCCTTCCACATAAGTTCAGTTTTCATATATTTTTCAATATTTTATGTCTATAGGTACCATAGCTATAAGATTTTGGAATGTTATAACACCTGTGAGGTAGTCTGTGAACATGGAACGTGGAACATGGAACTTGATACTCAGATCAATTTTGATATGATTGTCAATAATTGTTTGTTCTTCGTGTTCTTCTGTGATTCTGATTTTTCCCGGAAGGTCTACAAAGTTCCATAGACTGTTAGGGAGGGTGAGGCATCAGGTTTATCTTAGACAAGATAGGCAAATTGATTTGCAGAATGTTAGCTCTGCCCACCTAAATCTGAATCTAACATGATGAAATAAACTAACGGTATTTCCCCCCCCCCCCCCGCCCAAGTAAATTCTCATAGAGTAGCCATCACTTCCTTTCCCCCTGTTTTCTTCCTGAGGGCAAACAGGTTCATAGTGTTGCAAATAGAGTAGATGTCCTTTATTTGGAACAATAAAACAAGTACTCACTACATTTTAACAAAGACATTCAGTTGAATATAAATTAAATTACCACTTTTTTGTAAGACTGCTATATCTGAGTTATAAAGTAAATAAATTTAAAGTAGCCTTTTTAAAAAAGCAATTATTAGATAGAATACATAATCAAGTGCCCCACCTCAATACTGTTTAAAGCTATTAAAATCAAAAGCTTTCCTGCTAACTAGCCATTGATGCACTTTACTCAACAAAGCAATGACTTTAGTATATGTTATTATACATATTTTAACAGAGTGGTTTTTTTTCAGTCTATTTTTTTAAAATCTGAGATAAAATAATGACATAGGGTTATACAGCCACAGTTTCTAAATTGTACTCTCTCTCTCTCTCTGCTCTATTCTGAATTCCATCAGCAAGGCCCAGATATTCAAGACACATACATATGATTAAAAAACTTTGAAACATGAATTTGAGTGTGTGTGTATGTGTCAGAACTGAATGGAATCTAAAGCAAAGCAAAGCAAAGTGTTCTGCTTATACTGTATACCGTCCCATAGCAGTTCAAGCACTCTCTGTGTGGTTTACAATTTTAATTATGCAGGCTACACATTGCTCCCCTCCCCCAAGCTGGGTACTCATTTTACTGACCTCGGAAAGATGGAAGGCTGAGTCAACCATGAGCCTGCTACCTGGGATTGAACCCAGGTCGTGAGCACGGTCTTAGCTGCAGTACAGGCATTTAACCACTGCGCCACGAGGCTCTATTATTTTTAAATTAATAACTGGAAGTTAGAACTTTTTCTCAGTTACTGTAAATTGCTTGTAGATATTTGCCTTCTGGCCCATACCTGTTCTAGGGAACCAAGAATTCCCTGGGCATTTATAATGGGTTTATGGATAGGAAGGTAGGATAATAGAAGAGGACAGCCACTTAAGAGAGATGGATTAACTGGCTTCCCATGCACAACTGCAAACGAAGATTGACCGTCTGTATTGTTCATTCGCAGATGCCAACAATGAAGTACAAAGGACTTGAATAGCATCTCAGGTGAATGGAAAGTTCACCCTGGAATGCTTCCCAGAACTGGTTATCATTTTCAAAGGCTCCTCAGTAGACAAGTTGATGTGAGAAAGCTTCTATGAAAAGCAGAACACTTTTGATTTAGCAACCTTGTTCACTTGGCTGGAACTGTTACACAATAAATGGTACAGTAGGATTCTAGGTGTGATGGCATACTGCCTGTTGGGCAGAGGCACAGCAAGAGTTTGGAGCACTTGGGGACAAAGTCTGTTTTTGTGCCTCCAACCATGTCTCCCCCACCCAGCAAGGGGGGCAGATCCTGGGGGAAGAGTGGGGGAGGGGAAGAACGGTCTCTTCTTCTCATGCCCTCTTTTGGGGGTATCCCTTCCAGACAGGGCTCTCCTGTGCAAACTGCACAGCACGCAGATAGCGCCAAGCAGGCAATATCCCCCCCCAAAAAAGAGACACCTCCTTGGCATGCTGGCAGCAGAAGCAACGTGGCGGTCTGGCCATTGTTGGCAGGCCCAACATGGTGCTCCCCAAATAATCCCGGGGCAACCTGGTTGCGGGGACAGGCTGGTGGGCAGCGCCGGAGCAAGATGAACAACGCGGAGGTGCCAACCTCCACAGCTGAACTGCAGAGGTGACCGGTTGCCAAGGAGATGGTGGCTTCGCGCTGGAGGGGTGGCTGGTCCCGCCACCGGAGGCCACCTGATGCAGCCCACCGAATGGGTGGGTGGTCAGGCGTGCACACACTCACGGAGCAGGGACAGAGCCAGGTGGGGAAATGGGGCGGAGGAAAGGAGGTGGCTGGGAGGCCGGGCAGGAAGCAGAGAAGGTGGAGGAGCAAGTGGGATGAAGAAAAAGGGAAGGAGGGAAGATGGGGTGCCAAAGGGTAGTGGTGGCAGCTTCATCCCTGTGTGCCCTTTCTCCTCTCCTCCTGCTCTTCAGTCAGAAGGGAAGCATGTGACGTTGAGGTGGCGGAGTTCCTTCGCTGTCACTCTCTTGCCCCCTTTGTTTTCCCACACCTGTATGGTAGGTGCAAAGAAGCAGTAGCCGCTGCTGCCACCAGTGGTTTGCACGCTTTACTCCTGCTTTTGTCGCTGCTGGCCCTTGCGCTTCCTCCCCCCAGCCGCTCCTCCTCATTGTGATCCTGGGAAGAGCACAAACGGATTCCCCTGCAGCCGCCTCCTTCCCCAGCACAAAACACACAAGAGCGCAAGCCAGTTTTCCCAAAACTCGCCTGGGCTGAGTTGACCTCTGCTGACAGGTTTTAGTTTCTTGGAAACATCCTTGTTGTCTTTCTTCAGCTGCTTCCCTGCCGGCCGTTCATGTTGCAGTGGGAGGGGGGGTTCAATTTTCTAATGAGCCTTCCGTCCAGGTGCCCCCAGATTGATGCATGCCGGGGGCAAATGCACCCTTCTGCCCCCCATACGCCCCTGCTGTTGGGACCACAGTAACACTTGTAAAACCCTCTCCTCATAAATCCTTGGTCATCCAAAGAAGAATGAGGAGGCATTACTGGATTGATACATGATCACAGCTGAAGCTGTTAACAAGGTTGCTGGGATGTCAGATGTATGGACCGAATTGTCTGCATAGTTTGCAGTCCTTTAATTTTTCACCTTTATGGATTTGCCAGAAGTTACTTCCTTGAATAAGCGTGAGCTGCAATGTGTCCATGACCGGATAAACATGAGGCCATTTCTGACCTTTTGTGAAAATAAGCTCTGTCCCACAGGAGCAAGGTGGAGGAGGCTTCTCAGTCTGCCTCAAAGGCACTGTTCGTAGCTCCCAGGTATTCTGACTTCTTTTTATGTTTCATCCATATTTTTCGCAGGAGGCTGGGCGTACCGTACAAAGTGCTGGTCGTCAAGGGTAAATAGGCCTCATTTTCTTGAAGCGCACTCAATTCTTCTTCAGTGTTTTTCCGTGACAGCCTTCCATGCCTATGGTTGAAAGTAGGACAAATTGTAAGCTTTGGCTTGGGATGATTAAAAGACTGTGCAAATGATTTGGTAAAACAGCCAAGAATAAGGTTTCGTTATTTTTTTTGCAAGTTCTATTTTGTTTGTTTGTTTAGAAATACTATTTTTTACGCTTCTAGATCTTGTCATAATCTGGGATGTGTGGAACCTTCTCCTTCTGGTCCACCCCTGTAGAACAAGCACAGAGCTCCCAAGGCCACTGCATGCCCATTCAGATACATAGAACTTCAGCCAAAGTACACATAAATGCATTTTCATATAGAATACATGTGTATCCGTCCATGTAATTCATGCACACACACACATACACACACACACCATTTGCAATAGTTTAAAAAAAATTATTATTGTAGCTCATAACAGCCCTCGAGCAGCAGGCGGGATCCCAGGTTCTGTAATCCAGAAACTAACTTTTTGAGGGTGCATGTATGCATGTGCATACACACACTTACCCATGCCCATATGGCGCCCATACCAAAGGACCCTTTGGGCCATTGAGTTCATCCCCTCCCGGGGAAGCATGGTGGGAAATTGAACTCCCAATGTCTTACTCCAGAGACCTAAGCCACTGAGCTACCCAGCAGTTCATGGAGAAGGTATTTTCTTCCTTCTTTATATCATACTTTGTGCAGCAGCTTATAATAAAGTGGTGCTTTTCAGCATACGTGGCTTGTGTGCCTAGCAGTGCCTGTCCCACCCTGAAAGTTTAGGAGGAAACATTCCCTCCCCAGACCACAGCTGCCTCTCACATTTACCCTTATGCAGAAACACTTAAAAAGCAGTTTAATAAATGGTGCAAACCCATGGAGCACAACCCAATAGTTGCAAGTGCCTCTCCAGTTAAACTTATTTAACATTATTTCCTTCAATCTAGGAAAGCATATTTGTGCAGTGGTAGGTAGGAGTCTCTAACTAGATTCTCAGAGCCTTTGTCAAACTACATTTCCTACAGTTGTTTGAAGAAACCATAATAGACATGGACACAAATATTTACAGTGCAGAGAACCCCAATACCTCAGGCAAATGCCTGAAAACTATACATGAGCTCAATATTAATTATATCTTCAAAGCACTAGTTGTTTTAGTATTCCTCAAGCATGGGCAGTATTACGGGACTGGGCAAATAGAAAATAACATACCCTTCTACAAAAACACCATCCTTCGTGGCTTGTTCTGTGCTTGCAATCCGTCTTGCATTGTGACGTGATATGGGAGACGCCTGAGGCTGGCAAATCAAATGAGAATTGAAAATATTAGTAACATTGACATAAAATGTCCAGGTGCTATTCCAAATGCAAAGCAAACACAAATCTTACTTTGCTAGCAATTGCACAGAAGACTGAACAACTGACATCAATTCCTGGGAGAGTCACCATGATATTGTAGGTTTTAGGACCTCACTATTTGTCAGAACGAGCTGCCTAGATGCCCTAAGCACATCCGATCTCGCCTGATTTCAGAAGCTAAGCAGGGTTGGCCCTGGTTAGTACTTGGATGGGAGGCCATCAGGGAATACCAGGTGCTGCAGGCACCTGCAGTAGGAACTGGCAAGCCACTCCAGTATTCCTGCCAAGAAAACTCCATGGACATGGAGTCACAAAGAGTCGGTCACGACTGTAATGACACAACACATTTGTCAGAACAGCTTCTACCACAGAGAACCGCCTGTAACACTCATTCTTCCCAAGCAGGGCATCTGAGAGTGCTGACCCCAAAGGAGGTGCGGAAAATGGCTACTAGCAACTGGGACTTTTCGGTGGTGGCACCACACTTATGGAACGAGCTGCCCTTGGACATCTGCCTTTGGCGCCCATTCTGCAGGCCTTTAAAAATCAACTATAAAGACCTGGCTGTTTAGATCAGCTTTCCCCAATTCCACCTTTGTTTTCCTCTTCCTTCTTGCCTTACCTTTATATTATGTTTATTTTAATATGTCATTGTTTGTTAATCATGTATTTAATTGTGGTTTTACTATGCTTATTATTATTTGTTACATGATATATTGTATTATTTTGTGGAGTGCCCAGAGTGGCCTCTGGGTCAGATGCAGTGGTATATGCATCAAATAAATAAATAAATAAATAAATAAATAAATAAATAAATAAATAAATTTTAGTTATTTGCTGATCCATAAAATTTTTATTTTAAGTGATTTGCTCTTAGCTGTCTTATATAAACTAAAGGTAGTGTGGTTTTCTCAAAAAGTGGTTCAGTAATAAAGTAAGGTCAGAAATCTAGACAATGTGCCAGGAAGTTGTGGATGTTGTGCTGCCTCACAATCACAGTTGTCCTTTAATAAAATGACTGAATCTGTTGATGCAGACTATCCAAACCATGAAACCTCTTTTCTCTCAGGGAAAGTACAAAGAATCAGGGAATGCTCCTCCCTGACAGAATTCAGCAGGGAAGCAATTCGTTCGTGAGCTCCTTGTCCTCTTTGTAGGCATCTCTAGTTTGAAGATGCCATGGGACGGTGGCTCCCATTTTGTGTCCACAGATGTTCCTGGATTACAACTCCCAGAAATCCTGGGATTTTCTATAGCTTTCTCTTTCGGGGCTTTAGTCCAAGAACATCTGAGGACCCAAGATTGGGAACTACGGAGCCTGGAGATGGCTCCCCAAGCATTTCAGAGTGTGTTTCCAAGTAGTGGAGAGACAGGCTGCCCGGAGAAGAAATGGGAATAATGTTGGCTTGTCCCTCCCAAACCAGCCAATGGTCCACTCCACCTATAACAACCCGCTCTCAAAATAATCTAACATGAGAGAAATGTATGGGTAATTTCCTGGGATTTTCTCTAGCTTTCTCTTTCGGAGCTTGTCTATTTTTGATTGATGCTCTCTTATCTCATGATGTTCCATTCTCTTCTTGCGGCTGTATGGGAAGGAGGATCCAATCAAGATGAGCACAAAAGCATCTTTTGTAAGAGGATTAAGGCTGTTAAGTGAAATGTTGACATGAACACACAGGGAGCCTATGTGACAATCCTGATTCACATCATATCGCACAGAGGTATCTGGCTTTCTTACTTACTGAAGACTCTGCATCTGGTCGGTTACTGCTACAGCAGAATGACGATTGTTTTGAAATTCCTGCTGCCATGCACAGTAGAAAAAAAACAATTTATTATCAAACAGTTGTTTACTGATAAATAGCACATGACAGACAGCTGTGCTTTTATGTGTGCACTAATATGATCTAATAATTTTCCTGAGTGCAAATATAATTTGAATCTATTTTGCATTTGTAGAAAGAAAAATTAAAGTGGTAAGTGGAGGTGAATGCAGGTGAATTGGAAAATATTCCTATATATTCTTTCATGAAGACAAGTGATGGAGTTTTGGCAGGATGTCTGGGAAAAACAGACTTGTTCCAAACATCTTTCTCTCTGTGAATGTGAGGCATACATTGCCTTCAACAGATGTGTTCATTGTATATTAGACCCCATTCATTCTTGAATTCTCTTGTAGAGGAAGAGGCTTTCATATTTATTAAAACACTCAATGCAATAACCAGGTCTGCTTTGTTTATCTAAGCTAATATATGCCCTTCCCCTACCATTGTCCCCATCACCTTCATTTAATGGGATCTCCTTTTTTTGATGTGGTCACTGACTTTTGCCAAGAGCAAAAGCTTTCTGCTTTTCAGATGGAAATGTGGCTCCATCAGAAATGTTCAGATTGCTCATGCTGCCACAGATTTGTTAGGCTTCTACAGTCTCTTTCAACAAAAAGAGATTAATGGGGGCACCCGTCTGGACAATTAGTGAGCCTGGACAGACAATGACGCTTCGGGACGTACCATGTGTTGCATGGCATTTGGTGGGACTAGAGAAGAATCGTTGCTGCCTGTTCTGCAGATGGCCAAAGCCTTGTCCACTTTCATCTTTGCAGAAGACGGGAATGAAACCCCCTTCATGTGACCTGTCTTCTGTTCCCTGAGGATGGTAGTCGGACACTGCAATCACCTAGGAAGAGAAGGTGACAGAGTCTCAAAACATGTAACATACCAAGTACCGGTTCAATGCCTTGTACTAAAATATCTAGAATTCTACTGCAAGATTTATAGTGCTGTCCTCTTTGCCCATAAATAACCCGATTGCTCTTAAGGGAAATTCACTTAAACACACTGATAAGAAAAAACAAACAAATTGTGAAGTTTCATGTTAGCCAGTTAAAGGCAAATTTGTCCCTAACTGCACATCTGGAAGAAAAAAACTCTACATTTTTGCAGGTAGGGTGATAGCCAAAGGATGGCACTAAACATCCCGCTATCAAGTTCTAATGCTGTATTTAGGTTCCTGTCTTAAAATACATAAGGAGTTTCACCTTTCACTATAAAATGCTTTAGTCTTGTGAAGACAAATACTTGTGCTCAGAGTGGGTTTATGCTTCACATCCCTAGATTTTATTTTATTTTTTGTTTAGTGCACACACTAAACATTGTTGAAGAATCTTGACCCTCATAATGCACACACATATGTACACTTACTGTTAAAGGTGTAAATCTGTGCTCAAGGAAACATCAGAAGTAGGTGTGATAGACTTAAAAACACTGAACCAGGTTTAAATGATTTGAACCTGAACAACTTGTTAGTAAGTTGGCAATCAGTTTGAAAATTGCCTCTCGAGCTGGGAAATGGACTTCATGATATGCACAGAACAGATCTTACATCCAAGGGCTCAAGTTAATTAATATTCTGTGCCTGCTTCTCTCTTTATCCAGTAAATGTTTGGATCCAGAAACTGCTGTTAGAGGGACCATCACTGTAGTTACTTCCCATGTAATGTTATTCTATGCCTAAGGAGGCAAGTAATTCTGCCATGGGACATGACCATGTCAATTGACCCCATCTGATGTGATTTCATGGATTCAGGCATAGAAGAACCACAGTCCCAGTTGAGGAGACTATTGGGAGCAGAACTGAAGAGTATTTAAGAAAAATCAGTCTTTAAGAAAAATCTGAAGATGTGGCTGTTTGGAAAGGCTTTCCCTGGATATTAGTTTTTTATTTGGTTGCTGCTATTTACCTGGTCTGTTCTGTCTTAGCCTATCTTAGTCTTCTGTTTGTTTTAATTGGATTTAGTTATTATGTTTAATAATGTTTATTACATTTTATTTTGTTGTATCAATATTCATTGAATTCGGTTGATGGTATGTTTTGTATTTGTATACTATAAACCTTGTAAACTGCTCAGAGGGGCCCTTGTTGCTAAATGGGTGGTATATAAATCAAATAAATAAATAAATAAATAAATAAATAAATAAATAAGAGTATGGTGCAGAAAATCTGTTTCCCCACATAGAAATGAAGACATAACAAAGTACTGTATAAATTCATTCACACAACAGTATCTTGCCATATACCAACAGACACTGACTGTAACTACATTGCGCTATTCTTTCATACCAATCTGCCTTTTGTTTAAAAGGGAAAAAAAACCCAAATGTTATAAAATCTCTAATGTAAAGATGGGACTAACACCACGCTGCAAGATGCTGGGAAATCTTATATAGGTCAGGAAACCAAGCAGTAGTAGCACAGTTTAAAGTCAAACAAGCCCGTGAGCTTTTCTAGGTCATTATGAGCAAGCAAAGTAAATCGCTAGGATTATCTTGAAGTCACTTTTCTTTTCTAATTGTGTCAGAAAATCTAATGTCATTTTGGCTGTTATTCAATCGAACGGCTGTGTCATCCAAATTAAGCAGCATTAGCAATCAGCTCTGTAAATTATTTGAATCCTGTTGTGTTTGTCCAGCAGATGCTGGATCACGTGTTGTCTAGATTGTTTCTCTTGCGTGGATGAGTCCTCCTGAAATAGAAAGCCTTGCAAAACACCTTAGTTTTCACTCCCCCCCCCCAATTGATCATAGCCTCATAACTGTGTCTTCCAAACAATGTGGCTGAACTGCTTTGCACCAATGGAAACAAAATCACTGAGAAACCAGTTTAGGAAGGAAGGAAGGAAGGAAGGAAGGAAGGAAGGAAGGAAGGAAGGAAGGAAGGAAGGAAGGAAGGAAGGAAGGAAGAGCCAAGAGCAACACCAGCTCAATGGAGCTTAACCTAATGTTAATTCCAGAAAAAGGATGTGCATTAATTTTGAAATGCAGGTGTGCCACTTCATTTCCCCCCCCCATCCTGCTTATTTCAAGAATAAAAGTCATCCTTATAGAAAATGTAAACCCTAAGACCCAGTCAAGGCTAAGAAAATACTACTTAAACTGCATTATTTATAGCTTTCCATTGAAATCCATAGGCATTGCCATTGAAAATAAATGCAGCAGATAAAACTAATACAGTGGTATCTGTTAAAACAAATTTAACTCATTTTATGGGTCAATCTGTTTTAAGAAAATTTTGTCTTCCCATAGGAATGCATTGAAAAATGGATTAATTCATTCCAAAAGCTATGGGTTGCTTCGTTCTATGAAAATTTTGTCTTACAAAACACAGTTTCCCATAGGAATGCACTGGGAATGGATTAATCCATTCTGGAGGCTAAGATAAAGACAAAAATGACCTGTTTCTTTTCCTGGGTACATGTGGAATAGCTTTTTGTCTTTTGAAGCATCCCATAGAGATTTTTTTGGTCATGTGAAGCATGACTATTCCTGGAAGTGTTTTTCTTCCTATGAGCTTTTTTTGTTTTTTTGTTTTTGTTTTTGGTCTTACGAGGCATTTGTCTTAATAGGTACCATTGTACCAGGGTAAGCTGTGGAATGGATGAAAGACTGGCACACTTGTGTCTCTATAACAAACAATTAATTGGGAATCTGCAGGAACCAGGAAAAGATTCCTTAAACATGCTTGCGACCAGGAAATGGTTAAATGCAAGGCATCTGAGGGCAAGTCACAGGGGGTAGGAGTCATATGACTGAGCAGCACTTAGCACTGCCTTGGCACACTCAGGGCCGATTGCTGTTAAAGACTCTGGCAGGCTTCCAGGAGGCTTGCTATTTTCGCTTTGTCTGGGATTAAACCAACACATTTATCAGGATTACCAAGGTGAAAGACCCTGTGTGTCATCTCAGGCAAAGTTGCAGCGCGAACAGGAAAAGGAGCCAAGTTTGTCGTTTTGACCCATTTTGTATTGTTGAAGAATTGTGCCCCTTAGAACTTTCTTTTCTGTTTCATATTGACGACAGATTGCCTCTGCGTGTTTACATTTTAGGATTTTTTTTAAAAAAATAGCACACTTTTCAAACAAAAACCACCTCTCGGGGCCGTTTATGTATACTACTAGCAGAGACATCCCACCACTTTGAACCAATGTGGCCATATGCAAGTTGCTCCCAAATACGTGCCTAAGGAAGTGCCAAGGGTGGCAAGGCTGACATGCTCAAAGACACACGGTTTCCCAATGTGCTTGAAGCTCTCTTGATCTTCCAAAACCTTAGTCCCAGGGCTTTACTTGTCAAGATAAGATGAAAGGTGACAAGGCTGTCTTTGCCATCAAGACAGAGAGAGGTGGCATGAAAAGGCAGCGTATGAACTCTACTCTGGCATGAATGAATCCAGTTTTCGCCACACCACAAAGTCACCGTAACTTCTGAGGTTCCTGCTTCGGTGTGTTGATTCTACAGACGAATAAGATCCCTAGAATATCTGGGGTAGCAGAATTTAAATGGGAACAAACACATCTCCTTTCACTGCTTAGTCACTGCATGAAGTGATCGTGGAGTTGGGCTTAGGTGCACCATTCTCGTTATGTTGTAGAGGAAATAGGATTCATTGACACTTGAACAGGAGTTATGTTAGTTATTATCTTTACAATTATGGTGCCCCCCCTTTCTGGGGGAGGCATTTAATTCTGGGTGGATGGGAACTTCTGGGGGAGTTGTTCTGTCCCAGGTGCTGAACTGACCAGACCAGATCAGTGTTGGGTACGCTATTGACTGCGAGGAAGTGACGGTTGCTACTTACCTTGGGAAACAACAAATCTTGGAGCAGGCATGACAGAGAGATGTGGGTATGTGCATGCCGTCTGATTCCCCTTTGCACTTTCCCGCTAGACAGTTTATCCTCAGTGGACTCCATAAGCAGAACTAAGCCCAGCTAACACTGAGTGAAAGGGTTTCAAATGGCCTAATACAGGAGTCAAACATTTGTACATTAAACAATGGAGTTCCCTTTTTCCTGCCTTATTATATGACTCTTTCCCCATATTTGCCTTATATGGTTAATTATGGACACTTGTCTTTATCTCATAAAATCTACTTTAATTTTATTAGTATCAGATTAATTGTATGGAACAAAAACTGAGTCGTGTGTAATGAATTCTGGAACTCTGAGCAACTATCTCATTCCCTCTTATGCACAGATGAGCAAAATTATGCAAGGGATCACTACCTTTCAGTAAACCTAAACAATCTACAGTCTCTCTTGTTTTTTCAGGTATTTTAAACAGAGCCTATGAAGTAGTCTAGACTGAGATATAGTTCCTATTAATACATTTAAAATCAAGTCTCTGTTGTGAACAGAATTAATTGAAAAATCAAATTAATGTCCTCCAAGCCTCCATGCTATTTGTGAGCTTTCCCAATTCTCTCTGTGCCAGTTCCGCCCCAGAGACATGAGAGATATGTGTTCAGCTTAAGCTGACAAGTGTGGGGTCCCCTTTCGTCTAACATTTGCCTTACCTTTTTTGATAGGATGCATTGTGTGCTTTTGGCTTTTCTTCTGACTGGGCTGCAGGCTACAAAAAGAAAGGAAACACTGTAAGACTGAAACTCAGAGATCTTTTACATTCCCTTTTATGAGTTGCAGGCCTACTACTCTATCTGTACAAAGTATCCTGCTAGCAACCACGCATCCTTGGTAGGAAGTAGACTTTGCAAACCACCGAGGAATACACACAACATCACATTTAGGTGGCGAGATAGAATAGAACCACATCTTTAGTGTTTAGCGCTGTGGTACAAATTAGGAAGTGGATTCAAACACACGTGCACTTGAATGCTACGCAGTGAGAACAGAGGTGTAGCAAGGTTTTGGGGTGCCTGGGGCCAATTTTTTTTGTGTGCCACTCTGGCCCTCCCCAACTTCATCCCACCCAGCCAGCAATCCTGTGGGTGTGGAGTGTGCGGGCGTGTGTGGGTGTGGGTGTGTTTCCGGCCTGTGCCAACCAAGAGTTGGAGGAAGAGGAGGAGGAGGGCACCACAGCCACCGTACCTGCCTGCCTGCCTGCCTGCAGCCGGACTTGGAGTTGGCGGGCGGGGGGCGGTAGGCAATTTTGCACCCCTTGATTGCTGCGCCTGGGGTGCCCCACCCCTTTGCCCTCCCCACGCCATGCCCCTGAGTGGGAAAACTGTGGGGTAGCAGGCAATATGTACCACCTGGGTGCATGGGCAGTGTGTGGATCCTCTGTTACAGGGTGAGGTGGGCAGGCTATAGCCTGTAAAGTAGATGTGCCGCTGGAGCTGCCTTTACCCTAAGATCCTTTAAGGGGATCACTGAACTGGGGAAACACTGGGTGTACAGGCCTTGTTTCTTTCCCTGTTGGATCTAAATTCCTGACAAAAAACCACATATACTCTGTTGGGCACTTCCACACAGCTCTCACCAGTAGCCACAGAATTGCAACAAAAAGAAGGGGGAAAGTGTGGAAATACAGAAATAATGATGACAAATTGGCTGAAATCTGAAATTAGCTCTCTAAATCAAGCACTTGGTGAAATCTAAGATCTTGCTAAGGAAGCACCAAGGTTGTATTCCAGAATGTACCATAAAATGCTGTATTTGGAAATCAGTGTTATGAGTGGCTGCCATAGATCAACCTGCAAACAAAAATTTCAGTTAGAAAGGTATAGAATAAATATATTTAAATATTGGAAATTTTAGATTTAAGCAATATTATAAAAAGGAAAAAAGCAATATTATAAAATGGAAATAAAATAAGATGCAGCCTAGGTTCAGATTCAGAACTAATCCTTTCTGCAGGATGCTGAAAGCAGAACTATTTCAGTAGCCGAGAAGACTTTGTGGTACAGAACGTAGGTGGGCTGCTAGGGCCATGAAGTCTATCATAGGTTACCATCTGTTTCGCCTGATTTGGTTGGATTCTCTAACCTTTTTTTAAATTGTCAATTTTTATTTTATTAACAAAAGGAAAAGACAAAAGACAAAAGAAACATTAACATAACATAGTGACATGCCACCTTATGCATCTACTATTTATACACTTTAACAGGGTTACATTACATCATCCAATTGCATCCTAAAAAATAAGAGACCAACAATCTAGATTATTTCCTAAAGGATGTTTTGTCTCAATTAAATCATTCGTATATTTTAGTAAAGGTTTCCAGGTTTCCATGAAATGACCATACTTTATTTCTCCTTTATATATTCTAATCTTATTAGTCAATTTCTTCATCAGCACTGTTTGCCGTGTCCTGTTCATAAAAGTCTGCAGTGAAAGATTCTGTGCGTTTCTCCAACTTTTAGCAGTCTCGCACCTTGCTGTATCAGGTTCGCGATTAGCACTTTATCAGCCAACTTCTCATTTCCCCCGTAAATAATAGCAGTGTTTCATTCATAATTTTTTTTTGGTTAGTCAAGCTCTCTAGCCAATTAATTACTTAATGCCAACATGCTTCTATTTTGGGGCAGAAGACCCACATATGTTCCAATGTCCCCCTTTGACCACAATTCCTCCAACACTTATCAGATATATCTTAATTAAATTTATGTAACTTTGTAGGGCATAAATGCCATCTATTAACAACCTTTCAATTTTGCTGAAACTGACTTATATGGGCATTTGTTCCAGTTTTGCATCCATACCTCCTCAGGTATATTAATATTTAAATTTGGTTCCCAAGCTATTTTAGCTCCTCTACCTTTACCACATTCTTTCTCAATAATACATTTATAACTTAATGAAGTCAATCTTAGTCTTTTATTTTTATCTTTTTGGATACAGTATTGTTCGAATTCTGTTAATAATCTTCTAGGGTAGGATTTTTGATGCAATTTAACTGCAAAACTTCTTACTTGTTTTATTTGTAACCAGTTTGCTTTATACATCCTTAATTCTATATAATCCACTTTGTCTCCAGTGTTTAAATTGTATATATTTCTCCTGAAATATGACATCTGGATGATCCAACAGAGGGCATAAAGGAGATACAGGAGGAGCAAATGTTTTCATGTATTTTCACCATATCCTTAGTATCTCACAGATAAATGGATTTTGTATTTGTTCTCTCTTTCTAAACGGTTTTTACTACATCCATTTTTCCATTATCTTCCATTTCAATCCAATCAGGATTATCTTCTGTTTGTATAAATTTAGTGATTTGATTTATTTGTAAAGTTTCATAATATTTTTCTAAATGTGGTATCCCTAGTCCTCCTTTTTAACCTTGACCATACTTCATGCTGTTTAGGAATCTTATCTTCTTTCCCTTTCCTGCAATAAACTTTTCTAGATGTCTTTGCCATAATTTAATTGTTTTGATTTCTGGTTGTAGAGATACATTTTGGAATAAAAATAACTGACAATTGGGCACGATGATATAGGGGCTGATGGTCCCTGGTGAACTCTGGTTGCAAGCAACCAAAAGGGCTTTAAAAGTCAGTACCAACACTTTGAAATGAGCCCAAAAACAGGCTGGAAAGTTGGTGCAACTGTTTAAAAACTGGCAAAGTATATTACCTGTAGCTGTTTCCAGCTGCAATGTCCAAACCATATTTCTGAATTAATTGCAATGGGTCACAGTCTTCAAAAGCAGCCCCATGTACAACGCATTAATAGTACAACTTAGTGGTACCCATAGTTAACCATGGGAAGGTTCATCAAGTATCTCCTCTTTTTGCTTTTGCCATCAGATACATGCCTAAAAACAATTTAATTCCAATATGTTCATTGTTATTGTGATAAACATAATCTAGTGAAAGTGGGAAACACTGAAACACTCAAAGCAGAATATTTATACTCAGCAGAATATTCAACACTTAGGAGCCTTGTGGTGCAGTGGTTAAATGCCTGTACTGCAGCTAAAACTGTGCTCACAACCTGGGGTTCAATCCCAGTAGCAGGCTCAAGGCTGACTCAGCCTTCCATTCTTCTGAGGTTGGTAAAATGAGTACCCAGCTTGCTAGTGGGGGCAGGGACAATGTGTAGCCTGCATACTGTAAACTGCCCAGAGACTACCTGAAGTGGTATGGACCGGATTATAAGCAGAACACTTACTCTTCAACATAAGAAGACCTTATATAGATCTTCTTGGTCAAATATATCATTGAATTTTGAAAGAAATGTATCCTGCATGACTGATAAATAAAGATATGTATCTTTGTTTTAAATCTAGGCACTTAATATCAAGCAATCAAGAATTGTCCTTTGTCTTCAGTATTATATGTATCCAAAAAGGTGAGATGAAAATAAAAACCTATTAGGTTGCTGTAGATATTAAACGTAATGCCTCAGTGATGCCAATATATTTCTTTAACATGTTTATTCTTATACTCTTGTTATAGAATGAGATCACATTGAATAAAATACAGTGAGTGCAATACAATGAACACAGTCTTTAGCACAACACTCTACAGTAACCCACAATTAGAGATGGGCACGACCAGAAAAAATGACTTTTCGAGTTGTCGTTTGTCGGGACGGGTCCGTTTCGGGTCGTTTCCGTTTGTCGCGATAATTTTCAAAAAGTTGTCGTTTCCGTTTGTTGTTTGTCATTTGTCGTTTGTCATTTCCACCACGATTTAGCGCGATTTGACATCCCAGGGAGCATGGGGGCGTCCCGCAATCAGGGCCGGCGCTAGGTGTTTTTGCGCCCTAGGTGGCGGGTGGGGCGGTGGGGCGGCGGTGGCAGGGGGCCATGGGTGGGCGGCGACAGCAACAGGGGGAGGCGCAGGTGGGTGAGTGGGTGGCCAGTGGCCGCAGGCAGGCGAGTGGGCGGGCAGCGGCGTGAGCCGCAGGCGGGTGGTGGCGCGGGCGGGCGGGCGACATCCAGAAGTGTCAGTCAAAACCTGGCCATTCCATTGGTGGAATGGTTCAAAAAAATTGCACGGTCCCATCCCATGCCCAGCCGACATGGGCAGGTCTAAAATAAAATAAAATAAAATAAAATAAAATCAGTGCGACCTTTTACTGCTATAAAAAAACCCACTGCTGCTACTATAAAAATTCAGGCATTTAAAATACCTAATTTTCACATGTTTCTGTTGTGCTTTGGTGGGTTTTTGGACCACGATTTAAAAATAAATATTGTGGTCGCCATTTTGGATCCCCCCCTCATGGCATGGACTCTGGAGATGACAAGGATGACCCCCGCCCCCAGCCTGGTGCAAGCAGCCCAGGACAGGAGAGGGGGGAAGGCCGGGGACACCCCCCCCCAGAAACCACCCCTCAGGTAGGTGTCCTCAGGCAGGCATATGTTCGTCTGCTTTTTTGGCCGGGAGTCGGTTTTTTTTTTTTAACTTTTTAAAACTTTTTCTGTGCTGCTTGCCAATGGCATTGTACGATCACCGCGATGCCAGTAACGACAACGAAAAACCCAACCAATTTTTTCTTTTGTCGGTTCGAGTTCGAGTTCTGATGACTTAATTATTGTTACCGTTTCCGTTACATAACGGAAATGACAACCGAAAATGGAAACAACAATTTCACCGAGTCGTGCCCATGTCTACCCACAATATTAAGGATGCCATCAGATATGCACTGATACACAACTGTCATAATATATAGATTTGATTAATACAGTGCATGATATGGGAACTGCCTATGAGTAATATTAAGAAATATTAGCAGGTTAAGAAAACAGTGAACCATTTGGTAACTACAGCTCTCCAGTGTGTTTGGTCATAAATCCACCAACAAGTCAGCAGCTTAATCAATAATTCAAAGGAAGGCAAATCATAGCCCTTCAGATCTGGGACTCTGGTTTTCATTGTTTCTCAGTATTGGTTCCGGTGTCAGGAGCTGATGGACGTTGTACTGCAGTGTCAGGCAATTTACTAATTGTCCACAACTGTTATGATAGTTCAGTGGTTTCCACTGTCAGATCTCCATATGTTTTTGAACTGCAACTCCTTGAAATCCTGGCCAGCACAGTTAGCGGTGAAGGCTTCTGGGAGTTAAGTCCAAGAACATTTGGGGACCCAAGGTTGGGAACCATTGTGATAAATTAATGGTAGTGGCCCCAAGAAAAGCAATCAGGACGTTGCCCATCCAAAATAGTGTGATTGTTCTGGATGGGCAACATCCAATTCAGCTTCCTCTGCCAGTGCTGAGAAGCTGGTGAAGGTCCTTGGACAACATACTCCAGTTTATAATCCAATTTGAGGATGAGAATCTGCAGCAAATGCTGTTTCCCAGATAGAATCATATCATATATTTTGTGCACTGAAATTGTTCTGGAAATGCAGGTTTGGACCAAACCTACCATGAAACTTGGCGAAATGGTTGCCACTGGTGGCAACATGTGAAGAGTGTCAAATGCATCATATTGTCTGCCCCCCGCCCCGCATCCCAGGAGGTACTGTTGTTTTCTAGTGCCTTCTTTTTCTCTTTTGTTGCCAATGCACAAGGCAAAGTGGGGTTAGTCAAACTAGTCAAACAGCCTCGGAAACAATTGCTAATATCCAATGTTTTCAAGATGGATAAATGATATTTCAGTCCCATCAAAGTGATAGAGAAGAGAGACTTTAATCACAACACGTGGTCTGGGAAAGCTTTTACTGTCCTCACAAGCCTCCATCATCACATCACTCATTTCTGGCACCTGAATGGAAAGCATAGGAAGAGGCTGGGAATTATTACAAGTGCTTTGCTTTTCCAATGCAATTTTAATTACATTAATGATGCTCCAGATTTAACAGCAACAGCAACAGATCTCTTGCATCTGGCATATTTTTCAGCTTATTCCTCTAGCCTGATGTCTCCAGGCAGAGAAAACAAGTCTTTGCTGATCCAAAGGGAGGGAAGGAATCACATGAGCCGTTCTCACAGAAGAAGCCCCTTCTGAAATCGGCCTTGTACTAACCAGTTAGTTGTGTGTGGGGGTGAGTGCCAGGAAACCTGCCCCCATTCCCAACACCTGTCATCATCAGCTTGCAATGAGCACAAAGAGAATTACTTTATACCAAAGCAGACTGAATAACACAGTAAATGTTGTGCAGTTGAGGGTGGAGTGACCTTTTTGAGACTCGTTATATTTGGCAATCCTGACCAGCGTGTGAAAAGTACCCTTCTGAGCAATATAGGTGTAAACTCATCCCGGCTGGATGTAACATGGCACATAAGAACCATGCATGCTGATGGCAAAGCCTCTAAATCAGTGGTGTCCAAACTTCGGCCCTCCAGATGTTTTGGACTACAACTCCCACAGTCCTTTGTCATTGGCTGTACAGGCTTGGAATTCTGGGAGTTGTGGTCCAAAACACCTGGAGGACCGACGTTTGGACAACCCTGCTCTAAATGTTCACAGTTGGGTCATAATAGTGGCAAAGAATGAGACGTACTTTCTACTGTTGTAAAGACAGTTTCTGGTAATCAGCCCAACTGGGCAGTTTTTGAGGAGTGAGCTGGCAGCAGAAGCAGCTCTTTTTGTGGCTGTCTGCCAACTATCTATGACCAAGCCAGCCATTCTGAGTATGATTTGCCAGCATTGAATTCATTCAGGGAGAATGGGCCTATTAAGGGCAACTAGTTACAAGGGCTTTTTGTTAGCTCCATCCAGTATCTGAGGTAGGAAGGCTCTACAAAAAGCAATCACTGATGTTACTACTATTATTGTCCTGCTGGAGGGGCTCCCAGTAGGTTCTCGATGGGTCGCTGGGGGAAACAGGATGCTGGGCTCGACAGGAGTTTGGACAAATCCTGCTTTTCTTACATTCTGACAGCTGGTTGCTTGCCCTGTCTTTACTTCACTAACTGAGACATTGGGTGATCTTGAATGGCTCTACGTCAGCCATGGCAGCCCCAGCTTTCTACATGTCATTGGACTGCATTGTCTATCACCACTGACTAAGCTAACTAGAGTTCAGGGCAGTTGCAGCCCTGTAACATCTGGAGTGCAACAACTTGTCCACCCCTCTCCTAACCAAAAGAAAAAAAAGGGAGGAGGGGAAGCATGCTACTTATATACAGGGCCATAGTGCATTCTCTGGGTAGTTTACACTTTAATGATGCAGGCCCCAAGCCCCCACCCCTGCAAGCTGGGTACTCAATTTAACAACCTTGGAAGAATAAAAGGCTGAGTGAACCTCGAGCCAACTATCTGGGATTGAAACCAGGTCATGAGCAGAGTTTTGGCTGCAATACAGCAATTCAACCACTATTCCATGAGGCCCCTCAGTAGATAATGAAACATTTGACCTGGGAACTGCAGTAAAATAGGGCCCATTGTAAGTACTTTTATTGTGCTTTTTTAATTTACCAACAACTCCCAACCCCTTATGAAGGTGTCTGTTGAATATCGGTTATGCCAGTGATGTGTAGTTCAGGATGTGGTTTCTGAGCATTTTAAACTGTCGTATATAAGAAGGATGAAGGCTATTATGCAACTGGACTGAAACAAGATCTGTTTGTGAACTGCCTTTTTTAAAATACAACAAGATGAGGCCTCGCTTCCAGGTAATAATCAGATCCTCGTAGAGGAATGGTTAAACTGCAGTACTGATGGACTCAGGTAGCTGCTTCAGGGTTGACTCAGCCTTCCATCCTTCTGAGGTTGATAAACTGAGTACCCCATTCACAGCAATGTGTAGCCTGCATAATTAAATTGTAAACTATCCAGAGAGTGCTTTTACATTCAGTCGGACAATATATAAGCAAAACGATTGTGCTTCTCCCCCCCCCCCACTTGGATCACAGGCTAAAAAGGTGGTAAAATGTCCCAAGACATTTTACCTTATTAATGGTAGTGACTTTTACCCAATCTGATGTTTGTACCTTCATTTCAGGTGCACAAGATGACCTCTGGCAGACACACTGGCAGTAAAGCAGCAGGTGATGGCTGTGTCCTCCACCACTTTACCTCTGCTGCCTGCCTCTGTGGCTCAGGCGGCAACCTGATCAGGCTACTTTGCCTAACGCTAGGGCTAGCCTTTCCCCCTGTTTCAAAAAAAGTTCAGATGCTGGAGGATGGGATCTAGAACATCTCCTTAGAAAGGACGGTTGGAGCAGATTGCTTCCCATATATAGGATGTCTGTCCTGACCCACTCACACTGACTCTCTTAAGTCACTTCAGGTCTTTCCCATTAAATTTCCTCGATTCTATTTGCAGTCTGAGTTAGGATTGCCAGACATTTTCTCCCATCCATCATGTCATGAGCTCCCTGCTCAGCAGCAGGACACACAGAAATTCGCCTGGGATGAGCTTTTCTCACCACTTCATCTTCCTGCCAATAAAATCTGAAGAACCTGATGCATGTAGAACAACAGCAACCACCAGCAACAACAATCCTAGAACTGGAGAGTTGGAAGAGACCCTACGGATAGTCATGTCCAGCCCTTTGTCAAGGAAGCACAGCGGGGAATCAAACTCCCAACCTCTGGCTCTTTAGGCAGAGACCCAACCCCACTGAGCTCTCCAGCAGTCCATGCCTGTTACACTTCTCTTAAAAAGGCACATCAATCCTGGGGGCAGGGTGGGGGGTTTACATTTCCAAAGACAGCCTCCTTATAAGATATGGGCTGAAGAAGTGAAAGTTTTTGGATGGTCTCAGTTGTTTGGGAAGAATGGGGTAACACCTCTGCCCGCAGCCTCAGAACTCTTAACATGTGTCATTCCGCAGATATATCAGCCCTAGATTGAAAGAAATTCTTCTTTTTCTTAGCGTTTCTCCCACTTTGGTGGTGGGGTCTGCTAGATGGAAAGCAACAATCTGCAAAAATTTAACAAACCCAAAACAAAACAAACAGACAAAAAAAAACCCCAACAACAACACGTCCAACACACACATACACAGAGTGGTCTGGGAATTTATTGCACAGTGGTACCCCAACTTAAGAGCAGCTCGACTTAGGAGCAATTTGACCTAAGAGCAGAAAACTATTGGCATTTTAACTGCCACCTTACAAATTTTAGATATGATCTGCTCGACTTACAAATATTTTTTCATTTTTTTATTTTTTAACTTATTTCTTTCCATTTTTTAGATGGGTACCCCGACGTAAGAGTAGTTCGACTTAAGAGCATGCATTCAGAACAGATTAAATTCAAAAGTTGAGGTACCACTGTACTTGCTTGCATTTTTCAAAGGCACCGTATCGACATAGGAAGCTCTCTGGATATCTCAGTGGTTTAGGGATCCAGTTGCAGAGCTGGAGGTTGAGAGTTGGATTCCCCAACTTGCCTCATAGGAAAAGAGCCAGCCTGTGCAGTCCTGGGCAAGCTGCACAGTCCAAGGGTGCTCTCAGAAGAATGGATGGCAAACCACTTCTTTGAATTTTCCACCTAGAAAACCCTGGGAAGGGTCACCCATAAACCAGCATGGGCTTGATGGCACATCATGATGATGATGATGATGATGATGATGATGATGATGATGATGATGATGATGATGATGATGATGATGATGATAGACTTAGAGAGCAGTAGACTGATGGCAAGAGACTTTGGTTGGCACACCTGCCTTTTGCTTGGACTGGGATAACTACCATTAATAAGGTACAAGTGTATGTGTTTGTGTTTCTATATCCCCAGGGTGATACATAAATATTATCATAATCCCACTGATAATTTTTAGTGGTACTCAGTTTTTTTCATAATAACACAATTGCAAAGCACAACTGAGCATGTAAATAAATAGTGGATGGTATTTTCTTCTACAACAAGGGTTGTTGCTTTAATAAATTTCCCTTTTGGCACCAGGAATTTAAACACTATTGTTCTCATGAACATATATTGATTTTGGTCTGACTTTTGTTCCTTATGGCAGACTAAGGCTAAGTTTAAATACCAAATCAGTCCCAGAAACAACATGCATTTGAAAACAGTCTGTCCTTTGATCTAGTAGTCCAGGACTGAAGGGAGCTTTTAAATAAACCCCAAACCCTGAAACATCTAATTATTTAGGCTATCATTTTCCACCTCCATAATAGCATACCCAGTCAACTTAATAGAATAGTTGGGGGTTCAGCAGCAAAGCTGCATACAATTAGGCAGCTGACTGCACACTCTTTCGACTGGTGGAAATACTTCATCTAGCAGCTCGTGTATCTAGCCATCTGCCTGCATTGCTCTCTGAAGTATGTGTCCGTGTGTGTTTGGAGGAGGGGGGAATTAGATCGCTACACACAGCAAATACAATACAGCAAGCATGCCTCTGAATGTATGATTTTGAAGGTTTCCCCTCCTCTGATAATGCCATTTCAATGAAACCTGCAGCCCCAACAATAATTGACAGAAGATACTCACATTTGGAAGAAATCACAGTGAAGACCTCTAAATTTTCATCACTGCAGCTGTAAATCTGGTGCATTTTTCACCTCTCTCTCTCTCTCCCCCGACTGCGTATTGGCTTCATGCAACTGCTCTGAACTTCTGGCAAATAGGTTTCACTAATCCCATCTGGCTTTGTGATCATTGTCCAGGTCCACAAAGGAGAGGCTGATGCTGTGATCTCATCTCATTCCATATTCTTCATTGCAACATTTTCTCTCTCCCAGCATCTGCCTGTGTATGAATTCTGCTCACGTTAGGGTTTGATTTTGCTCTTCCTTTGAACCTAAATGCTCGTAATATTTTATTTGCATAGCCCCCCTTGTTACCCTACAATTGACAGACACCTCTCAGGAATACTAAGTAGCAAACTGAAGTATTGTTTACCAGTTGTAGATTGAGGGAAAATTATGAAATTTGAGATTATTGAACTGACAGAAGCAGCAACATTCTTCTGTACTGTTTATTTGTCTCTTTAAGCTCTTTTTCATTTCAAAGATCAAAACAAAAGCGTTCCTTTCTAAAAGCAACAACAAAGGAGAACCTGATCGATGATCCATGCTGTGATGAAAGCATATTTTATTTCCAAACATCTTTTTGTTTTGCAAGTGGGTAGGAGAATGTGCTTCTTTAATGCTGAGGCTTTAAATGCGGAGATAACATTTTCAAATATAGATCCTTAGCCTTAAGCACTCAACTCTACATTTAGCTCTGTTAATAAGTGGCCTTGTTAACAGAGTCTGTTGTCAAAGATAGTAGCTAGCTGCACTTCTCTACCCACTTACTCAAGAGTAAAGCCCTTGAATGCCACTTCAGTCTCCTCTCTTTCTGCCCTTTCCCCACCTTAGATTCTCACATGCCTAAACTCTAATTTATGTTCCATCACTTGGATTTTGCATCTTCATCAGTACAGTATTGCTGTGACGAGCTCATTAGAAATGTCTTAGATGTAACAAAACTTTTTGGATAAGGATCTTGGGTGGCTGACAAGTTGCTGAGTAAGTGCATGCATGCCAAAGCAACTTTTGTTTGAAGCCGTATGAAATGCACATGCAGCAGTAACCCAGTTCTGGGTCAGAAGCACAGGTTGGTGTCTGACATTCTCTGGTGGCAGAGGATGTAGAAATATAACTTACTCCACAGGGGAAAAGGTGGGGTAGAAAACAAGCAAGCAAGCAAAAAACAAAAACAAAACACTCATAATAGTATGCACCAGAAATATTTAAGGGAAAAGAGCAATATTTAATGAATTAACCTGAGCCACAAACAAAAGACAAGACAGAGTAGCTGAATATCTGTGTCGCTCAACCGTCCTATAGGAAAAATTCCATATTGTCCCATGGCACCAGATCTATTATGGTGGGAGGGAAGCAAAGCTGTTGTTTTTGAAAACACTGGAGCACTTCAAATGTTCAGGGAACAATCAATACAACAACAGCCCTAAGCTCAATTAGGTTTTGATTTATTGTGCCACATACTCTCCGCGTATTACTGATGTCATTAACATCAGACTCCGCTGGTTTGTTCATCTGTCTCTGCCCAGTTCCTCTTGCACAAAAACACACTAAACAGATGGGGAATTTCATGGCCACAAACTGAATTGTTTATCCTTCCATTGTTCCTGTGTCAAGCAATCAAACCAAATCCATTACCAACCAATAAAAAGATCAGCGCGCTATCTCTTCAGCAGCAACAAGAGAGGAGGAGGTGAGGCAATGGGGATGTCAAGCTTTTAAAAATAATCAGAAATAACAGAGAAACACAGTGAACCATGGACAGAAATGGAAAAGTGTAACAGATTCTGTCTTCATTTCCCAAACCTGCCTGGATTCAGATACTCAGTAAGGGAGACGCTCACAGGTGAGGATCCAGATGTGTTGAAGTGAGACTTGCTTTTCGCCCTTGAGACTAAGCCAGGGTATTTGTACACAACCCCTAAACTCCGCAGCAAATGGCTGCCAGCTCCGGAGCTTACAATTGTTTCCCCACCAGCTCTGGAGTTTGCAGGAAATTAAGTACGACCACGCCCACCTAAGTGCGTCCCAGCGCACTTTTCTTGTACCTGCTCTAGGAGGGTGAAAATCCCCAGGTCTGGATTTAATCTGGTGAGTGCGGGGCTCTCCCCGCTTCTGTTTGGTTTTTTTGCCTCCCGCCCCTTTAAGAGAAGGGGCGGGAGGCAAAAAAAAAAAAAACCAGAAGAGAAGGAATCAGGGGCTCCGGGCGGCTTCGGAGGTGAGCCTGCATTTTTTCCTCTCTTTTTTCCTCCCTCCCCTCACGCAGACAGGAGCAAGGAAGTGCAGAGGGGTGGGGACGCAGGAAGAGCAACGAACCCCCAAGATCTCTGGTCCGAGTTTAAGTGGCCAGCGGATCTTAGGGGGCGTGTGAAAAGGCCCCCATTGTATTCCAGAGAACCCTTCTAGGTGCTTCCCAAATTTTATAATAAAATATGGCTGCTTTCTGCATATGAAAAAGAAAGCTGGCAGCAGAAAACAAAAGGTTTGGTTTAAGAGAATAGTTGGGGGTTCAGTGCTGCTGTCTCCTGAAAACTCCTTTAGCATCGGTTTCCATTGGAAGGTTTCTACATTCTTCTCACATTTGCGGTGGCAATTGGTAGGGGATACTAATGACCCAGGATGGTGCAACCACTAGCATGTCAAGAAGCCAAATCATCTAAAACATTTCTAACACACCAATCGCAGCAATACTTTCAAAATCCAAGCTGCGGTAAATTAGGCCTTAGAGATGCGAAAATCAAAGTTTCTTGGTTTTTTTCTGGTGTAATTTCTATCAAGAAGCTTCTACACATAAGAGGAGAAGTGAAGCCCTGGGAGCTGCTTCTCCTATCAAATCATCCATCCTTTTCTCATCCATCCCATGTCAGGTATGCCAAATTCTGCACAGAGAAGGGATAGGTAACTTGCAGCTCTCCAGAGGGCTTCAAACATCATCATCCCAAATATCTGTCAGACCAAAGGATCCCCGGCCCTTCGTAAGGGAAGCTTGCGTAGAAACAGGCCTATATGCAAAGGCTTCCCCACTTTGGACAGTGAGGTTCAATGTGTGGAGTTCAAGGGTTGAAATCAGCAATATGGCCCTGTTGCCCCATCTGGTGTCTCTTTATCTAAATCATGCCCAAAAGAAGCTTATCACATTAGGCAATCTTTTTCTTTTTATATATATAGGCTTCTTGCTCTTCTCTTGTGGGGCAGGCGTGATTTAGATAAAATTGATTTAAATCAAAATCCTAATCGAAAGCATGATCTAAATAAAAATAGATTTTTTTTGACAATTTAAGTTTTAAAAATCAGTTTTTTTAAAAAAAATTGAGCCATGATCTAAATCAATTTTATTTTTTAAAAAATCATTGATTCCCCCCCCCTTCTGTAAAGTAAATGCTGATATCAGGCACTATTCCCAAGTCCATTATGCAAGTTTTGAGGGCTAGAACTAAAAATGAAGTACTGTATTCTTCTCTCTATAAGACGTTGCAGTGTAAAATTTGCCCCACTTTTTGAACCCCAAATTAACAAAATGAACACATCCTGACGGAAAGGAAGGGAAACTGTGTGTGTGGGGAGAACACATCCACATCCACAGCTGTTTCCTTTCCTTTTCAGAAGCTCTTTCCATCAGTTTGGGTTTGCCTGCCCCCCCACAGCTGTTTCTCTTTCTTTTGCCCTCTGCCTTTCCAAAATCTCCACTTTGCTTTTGTTTGTTTGTTTGTTTGTTTTTGCAGAAATCCCAGCCGTCTTTGTCTTTTCTGTGGGGGAAAGCCGGGGGGGGGGGTTTGAGCAGTGCATTATGAAGTGCCACCCCCACCCCCGGAACTCCTATTGCTGCAAAAAGACAGCACAGATTTCTGTAGAAACAAACAAACAAACAAAAAACAAAGCAGAGAGGCATTTTGGAAAAGCGGAGGGCATCCTTTCCTGATTCTCTGTTTGTGGTATGGATGCGGTTGTCTGTTTATATTTTTATTTTTGTTTTATTGGACTCTTAGTGTTGGTCTGTTTTTGTTGTTGTTGTTGTTGTTGATATAATTTGTTGTGCACTGCCCGGAGTGCCTGTGGGAAAGTAGGGTGGTTAATAAGTATAAATATAAACAAAAAAAAAAAAAGGAAAGGGGAAATAGCAGTATGTGTGTGTGTGTGTGCGTGTGCATGTGTGCACACATGGGGGAGAACCCAAACTGACGGGAAACAGCTGCCAGAAAGGAAGGGAAACAGCAAGGTTAGTTTGGCTTCTCCCCTATCCCACCCCACCCCTCTGGAAAGGCTTGCTTCTGTGTATCCAACTCCCCTCTTAATTTTTAGTGCTATGATTTGGGGGAGAAATAGCATCATATACATGGAAAAATAAGGTAATATTTAAGGATCTCTGAACATGTGCAGGGTTCTCATCACTAATTATGTCAGCAAATGCTGTGACCTCCAGATATACAGCACTTAAGTCCAAGAACCTCTTGAAAGGCTACACATTGTTGACTATGGATCACTGGCCAAAGAAGGCAGAATCTAGAAACCGCTGAACCAATCCCTTGGCAGAAGCAACAACAAGTTATTTATTTATTTATTTATTTATTTATTTATTTATTTATTTATTCATATACTGCCCGGTTTTCCTGAGAGAACTCAGGGCGGTGAACAGTACAAAAACAATTCTAGGCAAGGATAAGCCAAAGCCACAAAAGGACATATAAAATAACAAAACCAGAAACAGGTAAAAATCCAAAAACAAGAATACAAAGGCAAGATGACAAAAAAACAGGCGGTCAGAAAAAAAATCAAACAAATCAACCTCTTTGAAACCAATAAACAGTGGAGCCGGGGAGGAAAGCATGGTTGTTGCAACACTTGTCGAAAACTATCTGCATCCATGTGTATTAGAAATGCACACATTATTGGAACAAAGCACTAATGCATGTATGGCTAAGCATGGCATGCAATCCCCCTTTTGAGCCAAAATTGTGGTGTATCATGAGAGGAATGTAATATTCCGTTCATGGTCTTCTACAGCCTGACAAATGGCCACAAATGTTTTCACTGGCAGTTGTGCTTCCACAAGAAGGCACTAGAGATGAACTTTCACCACACCTGTGCTTGTGAAATAGAGGGTTGTGTCAGCAGAGGGGGTGTGAAGTGATTCTAGCCAAACTGAATTGCAGATGATTGGCACTTTTAGGCATCTTTCTATCTAGTCTTGCTCCTCCTTCTTAGGGTATTTGTACACGACCCCTAAACTCCGCCGCAAATGGCTCCCAGCTCCGGAGCTTAAAATTGTTTCCCCACCAGCTCCGGAGTTTACAGAAAATTAAGTGCGACCACACCCACCTAAGCATGTCCCAGCACACTTTTCAAGTACCTGCTCTCGGAGGGTGAAAAATCCCAGATCCGGATGTAACCTAGAGTGCCGGGCTCTCCTCGCTTCTGTTTGTTTGTTGTTGTTTTTTTGTCTCCCGCCCCTTTAAGAGAAGCAATCAGGACAACGACAGGGTTCGGGGTGGCTTGGACCGGCAGACGGAGGTGAGCCTGCATTCTTTTGTCCCTTTTTTTTCTCCCTCCCCTCACACAGACAGGAGCAAGGAAGTGCGGAGGGGTGGGGACGCAGGAAGAGCAACGAACCCCCAAGATCTCTGGTCCGAATTTAAGTGGCCAGGGGATCTTAGGGGTCGTGTGAAAAGGCCCTTAGTTAGATAGAAGAAGACTTAATATCCAGGGAAGGCGGTGCTTAAAGGCTTCTGTAAATAAGTTTAGCAACTTTTTTTCTTTTTCAGCATCCTTAAATGGATATTTCTAGTGAGTATAAAGTAACTCTTCCTTCTTTCCTTTATTATCAGTTTCCAGAGTGGTTGTTTACAATATTCACAAAGTCTGCACTAGGCCACAGTACTCTGTGAGGCAACATCAAATTATTGTAACCGCTACCTGCATGTCCTCCTGCCCTCTGCAAGAATTTTGTAAGCCCCTTCACCCATCTGCGCCATGCAAGAGAAAATGGAGGCAGAAGTGGTGATCCATGAAAACCATTCATCCTTGATGCTAGTGACAGCTTGACATTGACTTTAGAGCAGCCTATAGCGCATGGTGCTACAGCAGGCCAGTATTTTATTTATTTATTTATTTAAATTTATTCTTATTAACCGCCTGGTTTTCACACGGAAACTCTGGGCGGTATACAACAAATTACAACAAAAACAACCTATTTCCCCCCCACAAAAAAAATTAGACCAGCAATAAGAATCCAATAAAACAAAAATAAGAATAAAAACAGACAACCGCACCCATACCACAAACACAGAGTCCGGCAAGGAAAGGCTGGGACAAACAATACAAAACCAACAAATAACATGCCATGGTGCACTCAGCAATCGCCGGAGCTTTCCCTAAAGAACCAGGTCTTTAGCACTCTCCTAAAGTATGGTTTGTTAGGCCAAAGGGTTTGAGTACAGAGCATCAGTGGCCTCTCCCAAGGATGTCCAACTGAAATAAGTGGGAGTCAATTGTTGTCAAGGTGACTAGTACAATATTTGATTTTAAAATCAGTATAGGAGCCATACGAAGCATATGGCCATAGTCTTACTTATCCTTCCCTGTATAGACATGGCTGGTTACCAAACCTAAAGCTCCAGTTGCCAAGTTTTCAGTGGATTCTTTACTCTGTTGCATAACAGTAAATCTGATCTTTACTGAGCTACCGGAGCCTCCTTCTTACTCTTTGGTTCTTGGTATGGTGAGGATAAACAGCAGTTATTTTTGGATCGAAGCTACACACTGAAATATCATGCCACTGAATTCACTGCTGAAAAGGAGCCCAAAGAACACCAAGCAAGGAAGAGAAGAATGCGAGTAGGCACTCCTTGGTGCAATGGCATCCAATGATGATTAGAAAAAAAGATTTGCACTGAAAAAATAGACATGGAAGAAAAGGTATTTCTGACAGAAACTCATCAAGAGTTTCCCCATACATCTGATGCATGAACTTGCAACCGAAGAGTAGATTCAGTTTCAAAACAAAAGAATAACAATATCGCAACTCCACCTACAAAACCAAAAGGTTTGTGTCATTAAACTTTGCCATTTTTTCTTAGCGCTTTGGATTACAGCAAATATCTTCCTGATGGAATAAGAGACTGTTTTTAAAAAGTCTCACGTGCAGAGTGCAATGCATTTGAGTTGCCAGTCCACATGCATCCAAATACAGTATAAGAATGTGTAAGAGAGGGGACTTGGGAAAGTCTCGCTCTGTGCTCATTATATGCTTAAGCAGCCTTCTGTTTGGGCTGAATCTGCCTCCCAGGCAAAGCAGTTGCCTTCCACATTCAGTTCGGACTCCCAAATTCCAGGCAAATTAATCTGTATACAGAATCTCTGCATAGGTTATGGTGACCTTAGTAGGGTTTCTAAGGTATGTGAGAATTTAAGGAATGGTTTTTCCGTTGCCTTCCTAACCAATGAGTTTCCACAGCTAGGAAGGGATTTGAACCCAGGTCTCCTGAGACCTAGCCTTAAACTCTATCCCAATGGTTCTCAAGCTGTGGTTCTTGGACTGCAACTCCCAGAAGCCTCCACCACTCACTGTGCTGGAAGTGGTTTCTGGGATTTACAGTCCAGGAACATCTGGAGACCCACAGGTTGAGAACTACCGCTCTATCCACTACATTAGGCTGGCTCACTCACTTTCATTTAAGATGACTGTCAAAAAAAGGGAACCACCACATTGTTTTACTACTTCAGCTACACCTAAGCACAGATGAACTCCATTTATGAATGGCTTCACTAGGTACAAAATTAGCTTGCTTGTTCATCCTATCAGCTTGTGATTCAAATATATATTAATGACTGTCTCTAAGGAAAGTCACAGTGACAGAAGAGCAATTCATTCTGACCTTAGCCACTCTATGAAGTGTTAAGTACATGGCTTGCTTTGGTGAATCTGATTAGAGTAAATCAGCTCAGATAACAAGATCTATGAATGCTACAAATATATAGCGAGGAGGATTTCCAGCCTTGTGAGCCAATATATAGGACAACCCTTCCTGCCCCCTAACCTGTGATGGCTAGGATTTTTCTCCCTCTAACCCAAAGATGATGGTTTGCATTTTTCAGCTAATCCAGCTTTCCAAGCAGGAAACTAAGTAATAATCAAATCTCAGCCAAGCCATCAAACGGACCCTTGTCTAATGTGTGGCTTGGAGAATGAGATGGGAACATTGATAGGTGGGAGGGTTCAAAAGCCATAATGAAAAGCTCCAGGCATTCTATTAGATAGAAGCAGGTACAGGGGTTCCCTTTTGCTGGAACACTGCCAGGTAAGGCAGAGTGGCTAGAACAAGATGGGATGCAGGCCACATTTTATTCATCCAATGGTCCATGCAGCGCCAGGCATCAAAACGAGATGGGAAGCCCTACATGCTTATACCCACCATCTCTAGCTATCTGGACGTTTTGATATTTTAATTCAGAATATATACTGTATGGCATGTTGAATTAGTATGTTTTCCAACTACACATCTTTATTTCATTTCAGAACAAAGGAAGAATAACCCTTGGCTTGTCGCTCTGTCCCATATCATTCCATTATTTTTACTACTACCATGTTGTAGAAGACTCAGGGCAGCGTGATGGTTCACCTACAATAAATATATCAAAGGTCTTTATTTTGACAAGGATGCCACAAGGAAAGCTGCTGTGCCTTTCTTAACAGGTCCTAATCCAGGACGATCTGGATGGCCCAGTCTTTGCCTTAAGAACCTGGTTTTGTGATCTAGTGCTGGGTTTAGTTTTTCTTTGACACTCTGGGGAATAAGGATATATCCTTTTGATTTGTTCAGAATTAATTCTGATTGAAATTGTTCCCACATTTCTTATTTTAATGCTTGTGCCAGAAGGTTTTGTGTGTACATACACATATGTACAAGGAGGGAGAAAGAAATATAGCAATACTTTGTAATCTCAGTTTTGCATCCAGTCAGTAATTTCATTGAAGAAAGAAATTCTCTTTCTCTGAAGAGACTGGAGCAATAAAATGCTACAGCTGTGTCCACAGTAACACTAACAATCTCAAACAATGATCGGGTGGTGCCCTTCAAGTGCCAAGAAAGAAGGGACACAACAATGGAAAGGGGGTAGCATCACAATGCTAGTCCTGACAATCAATCCATCTTTAAGATGTGTTACCACAGTTTCGTTGCAGCTGTAAATCAGCATCTGAATAGCAAGGAGTGAACAGAAGCCCCCTGGGGCCAACATATTAAATGTGCAACATTCAGTTCAAAGGTCACCAAGGTGACTAACAGAGCTTCTCCCTATTATATGTGGACAAGGCGTTTAAGCAAAACAAACTACACAGAAGAGTCAGCATGGCTGCCTGGAACACAGCCCTTGTCATAAAGAACATTACATGGTTCTGTCAGGAAAAAAAGGACTCCGGGCTGTTCCACGTGCTTTATATTATAAAGATGTGTTCAAATGATGTACAGAATGAAGTCATATGCAGATTTTTGCTTTGTTTTGTTTTGACAGGGATATATACGTAATCTTGTCAGCTTCACTTATTAAGGCTTTACTGCATGTTTACACACATGTGGCTAACACACACCACTGAAGCTGCTATATTTATACCCTAAATGAATAGTAAGCCAGTGTAAAAACATGAACAGCTTCCCAAAAGACCTTTATATTTTGTGTGTGTGTGTTTTGTGTTTTGTGTTGGAGTTTTGTGAGATGCTGAGGACATGTTCTCAGAATTTCTGGAAACTTCCCCGTGAACATTCTTAAGAATCTGAAACAAAACAATATAAGTTTGGAGTGTATACATGTTCTAACCCACCTTGAACCACGGCCTAATCTGTTATATGCACAACATGCTTTATTTATTTATTTATTTATTTATTTATTTATTTATTTATTTATTTATTTCAAACAGAACTCTGGGTGGTTTACAAGCACCCTCTGGGTAGCTGACAAGGAATTATACAAGCGACACACTGCCCCCTCGGCAAGCGGGGTACTCATTTTACAGACCTCAGAAGGATGAAAGGCTGAGAGAACCTGGATTGAATGCCAAGTCATGAGCAGATTTTGGCTGCAGAGGTTCCTTGCGCCATGGGGTTCCTATGCCTGATGCAATCACAACTTTGTGTGTTTCTTTACATTCATCAGTTGCAGAATGCAGCTCTTTCTGTGTCTCGTTCATGTATCTCTTGTTTTAAAGTATTTGGAAATGTCTGACTCCAAAATGCTTCTGTATCAGTTTTGTCCTCTTGCTCCTCTCTGATTTGTGCAGGTGATGACAAAGCCCATGACCACCATCTCCTCCTGGCAGCCTCTTTTATGATCAAATAAGTGACTCGGAAACCCACCTCCACTCTACTCCCACAAAAGGGTTCTACAGCACAGAAGGGGTGGATGGCAGTCTTATTGAACCAAGAGTTCAAGGCAGTCCCACACAAAAAATTACAAAGCAACTTTTGTTTGAATAGGAGTCTTGAATGAGAAAGGACTTTAGAGGGCAGCCTTTTGCAAACCTGCAAAGTCTTATTTTTGATTGTCACAACTTGAGGTAGAGGAAAAATCAAGCTAGAAAATTAATTATGGTACCGATGCACTTTTAAACCACATTCCAATCAAAGAATATAAAATAATGTTATATAACAATCACCTAAAATAAAAACGTTTTGTGATACTTTTAAGACATAAAATTCACATTAGTGCATATTATAGTAAATCTGTCAGATTGCTACTTGCCAGACCAGACTATCTCTAGTTTGTTTGCCAGCAATCGGTGTCTGATGAAACAAGGCACAGGTGAATCAAAAGTAAACATTTCAGATTACAAAAATAAGCAAACATTCTAAATAAAGAGCAGTATTCATTTGAACTGCTCCCTCCTTTCTGAATAAAAGCTTAGAAACTGCTTAAAACTATTAGATTGTTTTGATGCTAATAGAGTTTCATAGAAGCTTCAAACAAGGCAGACAACTCTTCTTCGGTTTGGGAACGTGGAGATAACTTTGTCACTCTTTCCTTTAAAAAGAAAAGAAAAATTAAATTACATAAAGGCTTTTGCAAATGCATCTCGTCTAAATGTTATGACTTACAGAGGAATACATTCAACAGAACAATTCAATGTAACTCAGTGTAACAATTTAATTAACTGTATCTCTTTCACACAGATCAATTTACCCTCAAACTGTACCCAAAGAATCCTACTGCAAACTTGCCCTGGCCTTGTCCCAGAAAGATATGGTGTCTTTTTGGTAGCTGCTGGCATCAGCAGAAGGAAGGTTTCGCCATGATCTTGATTCTTATGTATCCGTTAAGTGTTGGGAAGAGTATTACTGTTTAAACTATTCAATGATACACCTTATATCGGTGAAAGTGTCTTACCTTTAATATTATCCTGCTGCAATCTGGCAAAGTGCCCTCCAGTTATAAAATCATTGTTTTTGTCAATTAGGAGCGATAAAGCACCTGGGGAAAATTCCCCCCCCCCCACATACTTAATTGCTTTCAGGACAGTTAGGCTCCATCCTGGCTGCTATGTTTACTTATATAGATAAGGAGGGCAACACTCCTAAAGAAAAGTCTTCCTTAATTGTTGTGCCTATCTATAGGAAGGGTGAGCGAAAGGACCCAGCCAATTATAGACCTATATGTTTGCTCGATGTTGTAGGCAAACAATATGCAAGACATCTCCTCTTAAAACTGGAAGACTGGGTAATAGAAAATAATCTTTTAGACTCTGAACAGTTTGCTTTTAGGGGGAGATTATCAGGTCTTTTGGGGTCAGGTGCCACCAGTATGCCGATGATACCCAGCTCTACCTCTCATCACCTCCGGACTTTAAGGGAGCTACTATCTCAACTTTACATGAGTGTTTAGCTGCAGTAATGAACTGGATGAGGACAAGAGTAAACCCAGACAAGGCAGAGGTGCTCCTGGTCAGTTGAAAGGGAGAAAAAGGGATAGGGATGCAACCTGTACTGGATGGGGTCACCCTCCAATTGAAAAACCAGGTATGCAGTTTGGGGGTGCTCTTGGACTCATCCTTGAGCTTGGATGCCCAGGTCATGGCTGTGGCCAGGAGCACATTTGCACTTAAGGAGCACATTTGCAATTAAGGCTAGTACTGCCCCTTTCTTGAGAAACCAGCTCTGGCCACGGTGATACATGCCCTAGTGATGTCCCGGCTAGACTACTGTAATGCACTCTATGTGGGACTACCGATGAAAAATCTCAGGAAACTTCAACGGGTCCAAAATGCAGCAGCCAGACTGCTGACTGGGGTGGGGTACAGAGATCACATCACACCCCTATTAAAATAGCTCCACTGGCTGCCAATCAGCTAATGGTACTGGGCTAAGAAACTAGTTATCACAACCGGCTCATATAGAAGGAGACAAAAGCTTCCCAACAAAATTGTTCAGCTGATAAGGCTATGGAAGCCATGCCTCTTTGTATGTTTTTGGACTGAAACTTCCACCTTACCCCCCCCCCCATGCATGGCCACGGGTCAGGGATGATGGAAGCTGTAGCCCAATATCATCTGGAAGCCCATACATATCCCTTCCCAGACCAAGTTTATCAAGATAGTTCATACAGCTTGGGGTGAGGGTCAGTTGCAATGGGACAACTATTTTGAGTGTGTGTGTGTGTTTTTTTAAACCATCAGGCAGTCCTTCCTAAGGATTGGACAAAAGGACTTGTTGTGAAAAGACAAGCTCCAACCAAAAGTCTTCCACAAAATACAGAGGACTGATTTTACCCAACAACTTACTCATTCCTTCTTGTCGGCTGCCAGAATAATAACAAAGGCAAGAAAGGGAAAGGCATTCCTGTCCTACCTGAGGCAGTGTGCCTTTAACTAAGGCAGGGATATCCTCTGTGGAATAACCAAGAGCAGCCAAGCCATCATCAACATTCAGATCAAACAAGAATGTGCGGAGAGTGTCTGCCAAAATAAGCCCAGCATCTTTCATTTTGGCCGTGCTGATGTCAGCTCCTAAAATGAGAGGGAAAACTTTAAGCAAGCAGATTTCCTACTGTCACCCAGCGTGGAACAGCTGACACATATTTAACCCCCTCATTTCTGAATGCACCGTTAATGTACACTCTTGTATGTATGTATGTATGTATGTATGTATGTATGTATGTATGTATGTATGTATGTATGTATGTATGTATGTATGTATGTATTTATTTATTTATTTATTTATTTATTACACTTTTATTTATTTATTTATTACACTTTTATACCGCCCATCTTCCAACAGAACTCCAGATGGTTTACAATAAATAAAAGCAAACAGAAAACACAGGGAAAATGTTATCATTAGAATCGTACCCATTATCTGGGCAGCTTCCAAGTGACGTTCAGGGCACATTGGTGCTGTGAAGGTAAACACTGCCGGGGATGTGAGGACAACAGAAAGACCATGTGGCTGGAGGAAAACAAAACACACGGGGCAAGCTCACCAAACCCATTGCTCTGTTGCAGGATAATGCATTTGAAAATAACAGTAGCATTGTCATGTATAAATAAGTTGTTACCACTAAAGGATGATCCACATTGTAATCCTTTGCTTTATAATTCTTCACCAAGCCAGAAATAGGGTAGGACATGCCATGGCTAGAGAGAGAGTGGGGAGGAAAATCAGTATTTAAATGCGGGGAAGTTATCAGCATAGTAAACAACTAGGAAATGCATAGTATAATTGATCAGAAGTGTGGCAGGAGATTGGTGGTGAGCTGCAGACACACCTGATTCTTTCAGCTCATATTTGTCCAGTAGTGGCTGCTCCACCTGAGGGCCAGCGCTCACCTAGTCAGCCTGCTCTTGCTTGCCTTCTAACCAAAGGCCCTACCTATCTTCCTCTCCTACTGAATTCCTCTGTGAGCAGATACGAGAAAGGAAAAAAGTAGTTGGAGGAGAGCAGAGGGAAGCAAGTGGTTCCACAAGCCCCTGCCGTCTGTCCCATTGACAACAGATGAGTACCTGGTGCCACTACATTTGCTTGTGTTATGCCAGCATCAGTATATGAAATGGCACTCATTCATAATAATACCGTAAAATAAAATCTGAGGCCCGTGATCCCCAAAACGTTGTGTGTTGGTAGTTTTGCATATGGATGCAAAGAGGCAGATAAACATAATAGATCAGTAATAAAGTATCTTTGCTATTGGTTTTTAAATAGTTTCCTCTAAATTGTTTTAGGTTGGATTTTGTATGGATGATGTGTTGGGTCCAGCAACAATACAGACTGCTGCTTTCCTTTTATTATAATGAGATACTTTTTGTTTTCATGTTCTATTATGTATATTAACCACTCTGGGATGATTTGAAAGGTGGTTCAGAAGTAGCTAAATCTCAATCTAAAGCAAATGCTCCTAGCTTTCTCGTCTCAAAGGCTATCTGGCCACTAGGGTTAGGCCCTCTTGTGCACTGACAAACAGTTATGATACACCAGTGAAATATGTGCTATACTCACCAAAGATGTACACCCGCATTCCCAAAGCCAATGCCAGCAAAAGCACTTGCCAGGTGCATTTTAGACCTTGCTTCTTGATCGTCTGGGTTCTTGATGGCTCTACCCACAGCACAAAGCGAAAGAGGTGGATAACCAAAGGCAAAAAAAAAGTGTGGATGAAAGACAAATGACATGCTAGACGTTTATCAATGCACTGGTGGGGTAAGGGACTGGAACACAGGGCATCACAGCAAGAAAAGTGTGTGTTTGATTGCCCCAGAAAGGGTTTCTTTGCCAGAAGCAATCTTCCTTAAAATGACTCTTCTGTATATCAGGGACACATTGTAGCCCTGCTTCTGAACCAAAAAGGTCCAATTCGAGCATGGGTTCGGCTTGAGCTGGAGCACGTTTTCTCTGAGGTCACACAATGTATGGGAAATAGCACTCCAACCCAACCCACATTGTGTGGTTGCTGGGAAATAGCCTGCAGTGGTCTATGCCCTCAAGTTGCTCACAGTGTGAGCTATGAGCCTGTGTGATTATACCCTCAATGATATATGTGGTTGGACCAGGAGGTGCCCCTAGCCTAGTTCAAACCCTTATAGGTCTAGTTAATCCAGGAGGACATGAAGTTGGATCACACCCTTTCACTCAAAGTGTGTGCTGCTTATGCATGTTAGATCCTCATCTGCAAAGGATGAGATGGTGGTTGCTCTTTTAAACAGAAGGAACGTAAGGTTATCAGAAAAACATTACCTCTTTAAATATTCAGAGACAATCCTTAGTGCATGGATGGCCCAGACATCACTGATAGGGTTGCTTCCTTGATAAGCTGGCCGGTTCTTTGGATCTGAAGGACAGGGGCTACGCTGATTGTAGGGAAGAGCAGTATAGGATTCAAGGGCATGGCTGGCAATGGGATGGAGAAGAAATGGAAGGGAACATATAAGAACTTGGATTCATGTAGCCTGTCCTATAAAACATGCTGCATTTCATTTCAAGTCCTATTGCAAATCAACAGTATTGAAAATCAAGGAGTCTTCTGTGTTATTTTTCTTGGTGTCATGACTGTGTATCATTATACAGATGCCTAAGTTAGGCAACTATTTTCAAATGTCAAGAAAGACCTACATTTTGTTGTGTGAGCGACATCCTGTTGTCAATTTTTGAGATTTGGACAGGAGAGCATTAACAGCATGTTTATTTGTCTGTCCAAAGAGGCATCTAAAGACAATTTACATATGTTCATATAGCAGATAAAAAAAAACCCTTCCCAATTATGCAGTAAAATGCAATGGGAAAAAACTCCTTCAGGTTGGTCAGCCCTGATGGCCAAGTCTTAAGGACAATGTTTGCTTGGAATGCCAGGGAAGGAGGTGCATGCCTGATGCATTTTGAAGGCAAAAAAAAAAAAAAAAAAAAGCAGCTGTGCACCTTTTACTCATCAAGTAAAGATGCCTTGGGATGGTTACTAAGGATAACATCTAGCTATCTAGCATAGACAAAAACAGTAAGAAAGTCAGCAGTTACTGAGTTTCAGCAAAGACAGGCAGACACAGAGTTCAGTTTTGCCTTTGTTAAGCTAATCACATTTGGGGGAGGGAAATATTGGCTCTTTCTCTGGGGATCTGATGTGAGATACTATATGTAGATACAGTATATGTTAGAGCAAGGATTTAAACCGCAGCTAGCCAAAAAAAAAAAGAAAAAAGTTTACAGCTCCAGAATTTCCCCAGCCAATCAGTGGCCTGGGCTAGTTGGGAGTCGTCCAATTTTTCTCTCCCTCCAGCCTTTGCTGAAAAGTTGTATCCATAACGAAGTTAAAATAAAAAAAGGCATCTACTTCATGCAATCTTTGCAAGAGAACAGAAGCGGCTAAGTCAGGGGTGTCCAAACTTTTTGCAGGAACGGCCAGATTTGGTGAGGTGAAAAATGTGGGGGGGGGGGGCAACCATTCAGCCGCATTTGGCCCCCAGGCTGGACTTGGGACTAGTCTCTAGGACATGCAAGGAGGCAGGGAGGATGCTACAGCAATGGAACCAGAGGCGGTTAGGCTGGGCAGGTGGCTGGGGGAACGGATGGAGGCAGGGACGGCAGGCAAGCCATGACACTGCAAGGTGACGTCTCCATCCAGTATGTGGAGGACACAGCTGGCAGGGATGCATGACAAGCTGAGCCGGTGGGGAGAAGAGGCTGCAGGCCACTTACTGAAAATGGGCCACATTTGCCCCCCGGACCTGACTTTGGACATGCCTGGGCTAAGTGCTGCACTGCTCAAAGTTCCCACTGCCCAGACAGATAAGATAAGCAGATGATGCACTTAGAATATAACCTCTTTCTTCAATCAGAGCTGGTGTCGGCCACAGGTGTTTCCACTACTAAGTTGACAGGTTACATCTAGTCATTATTTTGATGCTGGCTATGTTTCTTGACAATTCTACATGCTAGCAAATGATCTCAGGTAGTTATTTATTCATAGGCTTGCCACAAATTAGTGGCGGCTTGACAGCAGGTAACAACAACAGCAGGTATTCTTAAACTCACCTCAGTCTATTGCTCAACCCTGCTAGATCATGTCATAATCTAAGGTTAGTTCAAGGCAAGCTTTCTGATTAAAAAATTTCCAGTAGAGTAACTGCGGTAGCCTGATGTAGCAAAATTGACAACGAACAAGCGGGCACCTTGAAGGCTAATATGGTTTATTTGCTATAAAGCTCTTCAAATAATAAGTTATATTACTTCACTTAATTAAAAATGCAACATAAAGCTGCTAGGAATTATCTGCTGGAAGTCCTTATGTCCCCCAAGATTACTATAGTGGGAAGAAGGAATGATAATTACCCTAATTTACATTTGTGACATTGGTATGTCTACAGCTAAAATGTGGTACAGAAATAAAAAAGAAAGTCTGATTGAGATGTCAACTAAAAACAAAACTGTTGATAGAACTCTGCAAGTCCTTCTCTAAAATATTATGATTAAAAATATATCATCACATACAACTAAACATGTTAAAATGTCTCTAAAATACAGTAACCTATTAAATATATGGAAGATACTTACCAAAGCACATCAAACCCACTATTCGCCACCAGCCGTTCAGGCATATGGAGAGTATGTAAAGGGTCAATGATACCCAAAAGGGGCTTAATGGCTCTTGAAGCAATGCCTAAATATGGAAGTTACATACTTGTTAAGATAGATACATGTGGCATTATCCTGGGAAATTATACTGCCTGGCCTTACTGAAACTGACTGTTCTTGCCAACTTCCTTAAATGATTCATCATGTTCCTCCATGAGGAGGAGAAATATTCATCACCTACTTCATATTTCCCATTAGGTCAGAGGTAGAGAATCTATGGACATGCAGATGTAGATGGACTGCCATCATATTTTAACATTGGCTAGGCTGCTAAAGACTGGTGGGAGATGGAGTGCAATGATATCTAGGCAAGCACAGCTTGCATAGACTTCCTTTTGGTGAAATATGGGGAGGAAAACAGATATTGCCAATTGGCAGGAAGCCCTAGATCAGTGGCTCCCAACCTGCAGGTCTGGACCCCTTTGGGGGTCGAATGACTATTTCACAAGGGTCGCCATGAGCCAGTGAAGAAAAAGGCACAAATGGCTTGGGTCTGAAGGAGGAGGTGGAGGAAGGGGGGGGAAAGAGTGACTTACAACTTGATAGGTTGAAGGGGATGTCAGTCAATGGCACTGGAGGCTGCGATTGGCTGAGGGTGCCTGTAGAGGGAAGTTCTCTACAGCACCTGCGGCAGTGGCCTACCAAAGGGGGCTTGTGGCTTCTTCTAAGCAGAGCAAGGGGTCACCACAACCTGAGGAACTGTATTAAAGGGTCGCGACATTAGGAAGGTTGGGAACCACTGCCCTAGATGGTGGTATGTTACCCCTACAAGTGAAGGCATAACATATCCTCCTACTTGGACCATGGATTGCTAGCAGCTTCCATATCATATTTCAGATACATAAATAGATACTGACATATTGATTGTGTTCTTCATCATGTTCACATAAGAGCACATAGACATTTGCATTAAGAAATGTTATTGTGTGTCAAGTCTGGCCATTGAATGGTTTCTCTGACCCCGCCACAAAAGATCATGGAACATCGCAACATTTGAACTATTTTTTCTTTCTTTCACTTGTAATATCCCATGGTCCTAATGAGTTTGAGAATACATCTCAAGAAAAACCTGTTCCTTGAGATAACTGCCATTGAAATGCATAACATGGATGTTAGAGAAAGCTTTGACAAAGAAATAAGAGGTAATATAAAATCCACCAAATCTGTATGCCGCTACAATCCTTACCTGTTTTTACTTTTATTTCTTTATAATCGAAAATAGCCACTCCAGTAGTTTCGCTTCCAGTTCCAGCTGTTGTAGGAACTTAAAACAACAACAGAGATTCTGTTTGTCAGCACACATCCACTGTTGTAAACCAACCCAGCCTTTAACAAAAAGTGAAGGGATTGGAGTCACTGATTTTCAGCAGTTAAAAGGGGGTGGAAATGAAACTCTTCTGAGGAGCAGCTGGCTACCAACTGCCTTGTTACTTAAAAGCTCTCTGGGAGTAACACTTCAAAACCGTGTAGTTCCATTCACAGGGGGCATTCTGGAGAAGAATTGTTGGCAATTGTGATGAAAACTACCACTGCAAAAGAGGTGGCAGCAAAAAAAAAAAAAAAAAGGAGTAGCAGCATTTTGGAGGGAAATTTCAGCCCTATGTTGCACAAAAGCTGCCCCGTGGCTTTTTCCTCCACACACCAGAGCACAATATGGCAACTTTCCACATTCCATATTCAGAGCCAATGAGCCTGGAACTGAGCAACAGGACAGCACCTTGCTCTTCACCTAGGAATGTCAGGGTCCCTTAAAGGAGAGCAAAGAAAGCCACATGGTTTGGGCATTCAACATTGCACCTCCACTCTCAGCACAGACATCATGGCCTTAATTTGCCTTCTGTCGTGTCCGAACAAAAATGAAGCTCTATTACTCTACACTCAAGCTCCCCAGTTCTGAAGGAAACTTGTGCAAATTATTAAATGCAGCATGATTCACTCATCACAGTTTACTCTGTACTCTACTCTTTCCCCCAGATAACTATATGATTTCTTTTATTATTATTATTATTATTATTATTATTATTATTATTATTATTATTATTATTATTATTATTATTATTATTATTATTATTATTATTATTAGCACAGAATAAAATATAAACATAAACATAAAGCATAGAACATAATACACTTACTTAATAAGATTTATCACCTACTTAATCAGATAATCTCTGTAAGATTTCAAGGCGGCCCGCTGAAATCATGTAATTTATAGGCCTAGACTTCTGACAGAAGAACAGGTAACTCAAGACTGTCACAGACATGCTATAGCATACAGGCAATGTTAGTTTCCTTACCTGCAATCAGTGGCTTGAGAGTGGTTCTAACGGGCTTGCCTTTTCCAATGGGAGCATTGACGTAATCCAAGAAGTCCGATTCTGGACTGGATGCATAGAGATTGGCTATTTTACAAGTGTCTATCACTGAACCTCCGCCTACAGCGATGTAAGAGTCAAATTCCCTCTTTTTTGCAAATTCAATGGCATCCATAAAACTTGAAAAGAAAGGAAACTTATATTACTTTGACCCACAACTAACAAGCCCAAATTAGACTACATACAGTACTTACAACATTTTTAGATGAGGTGCTCCCTCAATGGGTAAAAATGTGTTTCTCATAGCATATGATTCATCCTAATATGTTTTGACATATGCATCTTGCCTCCTACAATCTGGTTCTGAAATTTTGAGTTACGTGAAGATGCAAAAATAAACATGTTCAGATAAAATGTCCCAGTACTGAATTGCTGGATTGTTTCATTGGCTGGATCATTGCAGGATGGATTCTTATATTATAAAATGCAAGATTAGAACAGATTAACACTTCTGGAAATAATACTGCTACTGTACTATTTTCCTCTGCCCTGGTCAGTACAGATCTTTTACTACTTATTAAAGCAGACAATCTGCCTTTCATTGTCTTCTGAAAATGTACAAAGAAGATATGATACAGTGGTAGTTCAGTCACAGCATTGTTGCTTAAGAAGAGTTCCCAATTAATCTTCATTTCTGTCCAGATTATAATTCCTAGAATTTGGCTGTGATTTCTGGACTCCTAGTCCAAAAAACCCCACAACAACACAAACTCTTTTTGTCTCTGCAAAACTATGGTGGGATTTAAAGGAAGACTGCCTTTTAAGTACAATGGATTTAATCCACCGATGCTTCGTATGTGAATTGCATCACAAAAAATGTGGAAAATCCTGCAGCACTGGTCATGCTGGTTGGGGATGATGCAATCCAACAAATCTGGAGGGCACCCCATGTTGTGTGGGCTGTCAAAGTATGCACATGCTTACAGTGAGAGAGTAGGAATCATAACCCCTGATTCAGTGCATATATTGCAAAAAAAGATCTCTAGTTCAGTTGCACATGATGTGAAAAAACTCTGGAAAGCTGTTTTAATGGTGAGTGCCAGCATAGAACTCAGCAGACCTGTGTTCAAATTCTCAGTTCATTGGTTATCCTGCAAAAGCCAAGATACTGAGATTCTCTTGAATCATATCCTTTCCTTTGAAAAAACTTAGAAAGCAAATGGCAAATGGCAAGCTGCAAAAGCGTGACAGTAAGTACCTCTGGTCTGTCGGCTCCACCCTTACATTGTCATATACTTGGAAGTTTATACCATTTTCTGTTAGAGAATCCAATACCGCTTTCAGAGGAGGAAGCCGAGAAAGATTTTTATCTGTCACCACACAAACTTTTCTAGCACCCAAGTTCTGCAGGTCCTACAGCAGGAAAAGCAAAAGGAAAAAGAATGAGGGAAGCAAGAAATCATCGGTCTGATGGGATCAGCAGCCTATCTCGAGAAAAATGTTAAATGTCCATCTGGTTAGTCCGCCCTCAGAATGTCTGTTTTACCTCTCTCTGTCCATGACTTTTGCATACTCACAGTTAAGCCTTATTTATTTGTGGAAACTTGAATCCATGTGTGGATTGTTGGAATTGCAAGGAGAAAAGGTTATGTTCATTTGAAAAGTTCTTTTGAATGACAGCGATTAACATAATATCTGTACGAACACAATCCATTACATCCTGTCCTACACATCTGCATTGTGGCAAATCAGTGTAGGATGGAGTGCTGCTGTTCTGGGCTCCCAGCTACTCCATCCTGTTCCTTGTATCCTGGCTTTCTGTTCCCTTGGCAGTAATGGCTCGGTGCCCCCATGCCCTCAGAAATCTCTCTAGGAACTCTTTGGGGGGTCACTTCACGTCCTTCTTTGTTCCATGACTAGTGTTGTACCATGACAGCGTTGGTCGTGATCACATGGTTTTGTCCCTGTTTCAGTGTTCCCATGGTAGTGATAACTTGTCCCGTAACCTCACGGTCTTTGTGTAGCTTCCTTTTTCCTTTTTTAGAGGGCTTAAAAATTCTTTTTCAATATTTTGCTTCTGAAAAGTAAAAAAAAAAAAAACCAAACAAAAAAACCCACACACAGTTTTCTGAGACAAATGAATGTTTTGTAGTGTGACAGTCGTTACTACATGGTGTTTTGTCTCGGAACAAAAAGCGGGAACAAAGAGTGATAAGGGAAAAACCTACCCCAGCACCAGGTACAGTATTGTCGCGCTTAGCACCCATTCTAGGGGTGTGGTCGAGACAAATTTCAGTAGCTGCATGACAGATGTGAAGTAACATTTTTGTACCGCTCCTAAGTGTAACACGAACAGAGATAAAACGGACGTGAAATAACTGCCTTTCTTGCTTCAGGGCATTTCTGTAAATGTTTCTGTACTTCAGCAAACCTTGAGATTCCTCTAAGCTTGCTGGCACCACCCATTTATAGATAGATCTTACCACTCTGACTCCATGCGGGGGGTGGTACTTGGAGAACTAAGATACTGCCCTTACTATGTATGGATGATGATAATAATAATAATCTTAGAACTGCAGAGCTGGAAGTTTGTCTATGGATGATTGAGTTCAGCCCCTGTCAAGGAGGCACGGTGAGGAATCAAATTCTCAACTTCCTGAGCCATTGAGCTACTCAGCAGCCCGTTTGGAGTGGTTCACCTCACAGTTGCAATGCTGAAGAAACCCCATGTTTAGTGGGTCCTGATCATAAGCTTTTCTTTGCCGATGCAGGAATCTTTCCTGTTCAGAGCACAGGATCAAATAGTATTTCAAAAGCCTAGTGTCTTCACATGAATTGCCTTTTTAATTTTTTTCCTGCTATATTTATATGAACTCAACTCACTATTTCATGCCTTACTTCATTTTGTTTTTAAGATCTTAAAGAAAATAACCATCACTCAAAAAGGGCAAAACACTTTGGAAAAAATGTTTTCGGAAAGTTAACAAGTTAATAGTAACAAATCAATTGAAAGTGATCAATAATAGTCATCCCCCCAGTGTTAAACTTTTCTATGTGAAAACACTGGAACGGACATCATAAATCCTTTGTTACCTCCCAAAAGTAACAGATTGTGGCTAAAATCTTACTGATGTTCCTGCAGTGTTTGCTTAACTTTCTGCAGCTAATCCATGAGCTGCCAGGGTACATTTGGGTCACATGCCTGATCACATGCTCAACTGTACAGCTGAGAGGAACTCTAGCACTTCATCATTTGGCCACAATTAGCTGCAGCAGGTTAGACAAACCTTTTGTGAATACCAATAAGATTCCAGCTGATGAGTAACATTTCTGTCTGCTAAGTGTTGTTTTCCAGTTCTGATTCTTAAGTATATTATCTTGAAAGCAGCTACCATGCATGAAAAACTTTCACAATTAATGACAGTCTTTTAAATATCAAGTGGAAATATGCAAATACTATCTTACCATTCCCACTTCTTTAGTAACACCCATTCCATATCGGATATTAGAAACAGCCATCTAGAAAGGTTGAGAAATAATATTCTTCAGAAAAATGGCTACATGGAACTAAGATTCCAAAAGATGTTTTCGTCAAATGGCAAGTTTATTTATTTATTTATTTGATTTGTTTATATACTGCAACATCTGTCTGATTGAAAATGGACAGACTCATTGAATTCAAATGAAGTCATTGGTTTCAAATAATCAACACACATACAGTATTAACTTCTGTAAATAGATTTAAGAGAGCACAATCAAACGGGTTGATTAATTACGTTTACCTCAAAAGCATACTCTGTTTTCCTGGAAGCAGCTGTTTCAATACCTGGAACAGACATTATAAACAGAATTTAACAAGACCAGAAACGATGCATCACTTATGTTTTCAAGGAAGTTTCATTCAGTTCATGCTGCGCTTCATGTATGATCCTCAAGAATTTAACATGGCATTTCTTGACATGCTTCTTTTGGCATTCTGTTCCTGAGATTTCCTCATTTGTTCCACTGCAGCCTGTCTTGTTAATTGTTCATAATACCTGTGCTAAAGCTTGAAAAGGGGACTTTTGGTAGCAGGAGCAGAGGGGGGGATTATGCCCACCAGGCAGCTGCTCCTGCAGGCCTGCTATGATTCCCTTAGATAAGATAAGATAAATAAGATAAGATAAGATAAATCTTTATGGATCCCACATCTGGGGAAATTTACTTGTTACACAGCTCCCAATATAAAAAACAAGTAAAGATGGGTAGGTGCATAAAAAAGTGTAAGGTGAGAGAGAGAGAAAAAATGGCTAATAGAGATTAAATAAAATAAGAAACTCAGGGCAGTGGATGAGATTGCGCTTGAGCGACCCCTGCCTCGTCGAAGACTCAGAGCAGCCCCTTGGTTTACTGATGAGCTGTGACTGATGAAGCGGCAGGGCAGGTGTCTAGAGCGACGGTAGCGGAAAACTCGTGATGAATCCGACCGAGCAAGGTGTAGAGCTCATTACAGAGCCTACTCCGTGGCAGTAGTAGCAGCAAAAAGATCTTTCTTCTCTGCTACCATTGCGTCTGCCGGGAACCACCCAGCGGGACTGTTTCATGTGGTGCGGGGCCTAGTCCATCCCCCCCCCCCATGGATCAAGAAGCACACACAGTTTCCCACTGTGGCGAGTTCGCTAAACACTTTGCTGACAAAATCGATCGGATTCAACATGACTTGGATGCCACATGAGCATTTATGTCTGTTGATGTTCCATGTTCCCTGGCAACTGTCTGTCCAGTTTTGTGGGATTATTTTCAGCTTGTGCAGCCTGAGGATGTGGACTGGCTTCTTTGGAGTGTGAGGCCATCCACCTGCCAGCTCGACCCTTGCCCAGCCTGGCTCATTAGAGCTTCCCAGGCGGGACTGGCTGAGTGGACAGGGAGGGTAGTTAATTCCTCCTTGATGGAAGGGGTTCTCCCATCTGCTTTGAAGCAGGCGGTGGTTAGACCCCTCCTAAAAAAGCCCTCCCTGGATCCCACTATATTAGATAATTACCGGCCAGTCTCTTAACATTCCATTCTTGGGCAAGGTGATTGAGCGGGCGGTGGCATCTCAACTCCAGAGGGTTTTGGATGAAGCTGATTATCTAGATCCTTTTCAATCAGGTCTCAGACCAGGCTATGGGACAGAAACTGCCCTGGTCGCCTTGGTGGATGACCTACGCCGGGGACTAGATAAGGGGAGTGCGTCCCTGTTGGTCCTGCTGGACCTCTCAGTGGCTTTCGACACCATCGACCATAGTGTCCTTCTGGGCCGATTGGCTGAGTTGGGAGTTGGAGGCACTGTTCTGCAGTGGTTCCGCTCCTACTTGGAGGATCGGTCCCAGATGGTGGTGCTGGGGGATGCCTGTTCGGCACCCTGGCCCTTGAAGTGTGGGGTGCCACAGGGCTCTATTCTGTCCCCCATGCTATTTAACATGTACATGAAACCACTGGGAGAGGTCATCTGGGCATTTGGAGTTGGGTGCCATCAATATGCTGATGGCACCCAGTTATATCTCTCCTTTCCCCCAGATTCCAGGGGGGCAGTGGAAGTCCTAGAGCATTGTCTGGAGTCGGTGGGGATCTGAATGAGGGCTAACAAACTGAAATTAAATCCGGACAAGACAGAGGTTCTCCTGGTTCGGAAATCTTCGGTGCAGGTGCTGGAATATCGTCCTGCTCTGAACGGGGTTGCACTCCCTCTGAAGGAGCAGGTCCGCAGCTTGGGGGTCCTCCTGGATTCAGAGCTGCTCCTGGATTCCCAGGTAGCGGCTGTGGCCAGGGGGGCCTTTGCCCAGCTTCGGCTGGTGTGCCAGCTGTGGCCGTACTTGGATCGTGCAGACCTGGCCACGGTGATCCATGCCATGGTGACATCAAGATTAGACTATTGCAACACGCTCTATGTGGAGCTGCCCTTGAAGATGGTTCGGAAACTACAATTGGTACAGAATGCGGCAGCCCGGGTGGTTACCTGAGCTCGGCGGTACGACTCTGTTGGGCCGCTTCTCCAGGGACTACATTGGCTGCCCATTCGTTTCCGGGCCCAATTCAAGGTGCTGGTTATGACCTTTAAGCCCTATACAGCTCAGGACCAGGTTATCTGAGAGACCGCCTTCTTCCATATAATCCGTTCCGCTCCCTTCAGTCATCGGAGAAGGCTCTTCTACGAGTACCGCCACCCAAGGAAGTGCGAGGGGCGGCGGCAAGAAATAGGGCCTTCTCAGGAGTGGCACCGATACTATGGAATTCCCTCCCCTTTGAGTTGAGAACTGCCTCCTCCCTTGAAATATTCAAGCGAGGCCTTAAGACTTATTTATTTAGGCAGGCCTTTTGAGCCTCCAGCGTTCACCAATTTTTATAATATCTTACTTTTTTAGTTTCATTGGCTGGGGAGCTTTTAACTCTGCTGCAGCTACTGTTCTTTTTTAATCTTGTTTTTATTGTATTATACTGTATAGTATTTTTATAGTATTTTATAGGTATTGTGTTGTTTTTACATTGTACTGCTTTTATTGTACTTTTATGAATTTGTTGTAAGCCGCCTTTATTATTATTATTATTATTATTATTATTATTATTATTATTATTATTAT
>JAHTLZ010000204.1:36702472-36733063 GCA_023846285.1 Phrynocephalus versicolor
ATTATTATTATTATTATTATTATTATTATTATTATTATTATTATTATAAAATTTGCATATAAAAATAAATATATATAAAGAGAAGCTACAGTATACCCCATATGAATATGTTAAACTGTAGAGTTGAAGAGTCCCACAGCAGTGGGAATAAAGGACCTGCGGTAGCGCTCCTTCCCACACCGGGGATTTTAGTACACAAAAGAGGAACAATATCAAATTCTGACCTTCTCAGCTTCTCTGTGGAGGCATCAGTTGAAACATTTGCACAGGCATTTGCACACTTAAAACTAATGAGCCTTTGCATCCATTCCTGGGGGTCTGATCTGGCTGCAGTGACACATGCCTTAGTACATCCTGGCTGGATTAGGGCAACACATTCGAGGTGAGGCTGCCTATGGAAAGCAGGAACATATTAGCCCCTGTGCTTTTAGGCATTTTTGGAACTCCTTTGCACCTCAGTCTTCATTGTAGCCCTAGGATGCTAAAAAACAAAACAAAACAAAAACAAACAAACCCACTGATGGGCCCTGCAGGACTCAGCCTTGTGAATGATATGGCCTTGATAGAAAGTGTCAGTAAACTTCAATGGACCCAAAACACAGCAGACAACTAATGGGGACTGGACATTGGTATCACATAACCCTGCTGTTGAAGCTCCACCGGCTGTCAATCCATTTCTGGGCAGAATTCAAAGTGATGGTCCTAACCTATAAAACCCTAAGGGGTTTAGAATCCTGGTCTGTCATATCTCCACAGCTAGCTGTTTGTAATTTTCAATACTTTTATTTCTAAAGGACATAAGAAGGGAATATGTAAGTTAGCCTTGAAAAAATAAAAAATACTAATTGTAAAAATCACCCTAGCTTAGCTGTAATTACTGGCTAATAACATGACATTAGGAATATTTAGCACAGAAGATAACCAATGTATGTGTATCTATAAAGGGAGATAAACCCCATCTAGGCTTACCTTGAGAGTAACTGTGAGAATGAGCAGGACACATGCATCTAATGTAAAGAAAATGGGAAAAAAGGGGTTCTGTAAAAAAGCTCTGAGAAAATAACAGGAACCAGAAGGGTACAAAGAGAACAAGTGTCTGTTTCACAAACAGGTACAAATTATTTGGCAGCTTTAAAACTAAGATAACGTCATCGTGAGCTTTCATAGATTACAGCCTACTGTCTCTGAAGTAATGGTCTGAATCCATTCAAGTTCACACTAATACTGTACTGTACAGTATAAGTAATACTCTTCAAAAAGCCACAAGCATTTGTTTTTCTTATACAGTACATGCCATATTTCACAAAAGTATCGTGACATCTAGTGTCAGAAAATGGTAATGCCTTCTCTTGCTAAAATTCTTGCTTTTAAAGACGTGGAAAAATGCACTTATAATATACCTAATGCTATTTTTATTTCATTTAAATAGAACTTAGAAACAGGAAAGGCCTATTTAGGAATACAAAAAAACAAATTTCAAATAAAAACTGAACAGATTCTTATGACACCTGGAACAGGACATTTTCCTGCTATTTCCATCTATGGAAAAAAGGCTGAAACTCAACATTCCATGAGTTCTTGCATGCTTTCAGAAAGTGCCAAAGTTGACTTTTGTGCTAGGAACTGTTTTTTGACATAAGGTTTCTCTTTGCTTGTTCCCTCAGCTGCAAGGGACAGGCTATAGCACCAGTACATTCCTCAAGGTTCCACCCCTAAGTTTTTGAAATGTTGCTTTTTGTAGAAAAAAGTTTTTCTGGCAAATTCACACTGCAAACATCAAAATCCAAAGAGCTTTTAAAAAGTGCCAACACTCACGGTGCCCAATAAAGTTGTTTCAGCAGATGAGTCACTCTTTCCCGTCCTCCAGCCATGACTCTCACGGCCTCTTTCAGACAGCAATGCATGGTGGGAAAGCAGTAATGAGAAACTATGTAAACACGGGAAGGGAAAGGGCAAAATAGCTGTCCATTTTCTGTTGTGATTAATTATAACTGAACGCAGAATAGCATTAAATTACTAGTGGAACTGCTTTTAAGGTTTTCAAGGGGAGACCTAAACCCCCTCAAATACAATTCATTTTATTGCTTCTACTGCTTTGCCCTGAACAGATTTTAAAACTTTGCTTCTTTTGATTTTCTCCTTTGCTTGGAAAGGAGTCAGCTAACTGCAAAAATGTGCTGTTGGTCTTCTTTAAAATGACATATGGAAAGCTCATTTCCAACCTTTTAGCTCTGCAGAAAACTCAAACCAGCCATTCTTGTCTGCTGTGGCCATAGACCAGTCAGTCTTAAGGATACTTCATAATGCTTTGCAAACAAAGGACTTGAAATTATTCTGATTTAAAGAAAATTCAACGCAAGAAACAACTGTTTTGACATGTACAGTAATACCTCGGATAACGAATGCCCCTGATAACGATTTTTTCAGATAACAAATCTCAATTTCCAGGTATAGGGCTGCCTCGGATAAATTTTCTCTATGGGCTGCTTTGGATAACAAATCGCAATTTCTGGGTATAGGTCTGCCTCGGATAACGAATTTTCCCTATGGACTGCCTCGAATAACGAATTTCCAGCATGCATCGGTAAAAAGAGTTCTCCCATGTGCCATTGCATCTGTACCTTTAAAGTGCACTTTATAAATAATTTTGAGCAAAAAACCAGGTGTCTGTGTCATTTTCCTAGGCTCTGGAACGGATTAATTGGTTTTTCATTCATTCCTATGGGAAACTGTGTTTCGGATAACAATTTTTTTTGGAGAACGAATTAAATTCGTTATCTGAGGTACCACTGTAATTGTATTTTTTACATATGAACAATAGAATTTTTATTGACAGTTGCTGTGTTAGTTTAACAACTACTTTATCCCTGCCCACTGATTAATCAAAATATAGTTGGAACTTGAAGGTACTCCACAGCAGGGGTTCACAGCCTTTGGTTATCCAGGTGTTTAGAACCTGAACTCCCAGAAGCCTGTCAATCTCTATAGGGCCAGACTGAGAACTCCAGAGCATGAACAGCTGCTCTAAGGGTTACACATTATCTATTTCCTTGTGCAAATCAATGCAGAAGAAAAAAATGAAAAATAACTGCGCAATTAAGAAAATTAAAAAAAGAATTGAATGAATATACAGTTGGGTACTAAGGACTCTTGAGTACAACTTTGATGTTGGTCACATAAGACAACTGTGGGGGTGGATTTCAGTGGCTATCCCTTGATTTATTTAGGAAAAAAAGCTTTAGTATATGAACAAATGAACTTGAATCTGTAGGTACAGAAAGGAGCAGATGGGAACTCTTGGGAGGTGTACTGAAGCTTCAGATTGCCACCCTAGTCTTCTGTTCTGTGGTGGTACACCACTGGGGCAAATAGCAGTGATCTACAGTATCTCAGGCTACCCCCAGCTGACGTATACTTGCCTATTCCTTACCAGAAGTGAATGGTTAGGGCTCCATAAAGGGTCCCCCTACTGTCACCTGGATGTGGATATGAATGTATACCAGCCAACTGCCTATGAAGTTACTTTTGCCCTGACTCTGTCTGTCATGCTTGGGTTTTATCACTTAGCTATGTCTTCTCCAACCACAACAGGTACAAAAATCATTGCTCTTATATACTGAGCATTAAGGAAGAAAAACTTCCAGAACATGACCAAACTCTGTCCGAAAAACTCACAACAGCTATCATTACTCGTATAATTAAATGCTCTTCCTTTTCTGGAAACCACTGACTCAATGGAACTTAAATAGTTGGTTCACTAAATCCTTCACTTTCATTAGGCCTACTCTGGCGTCAATGTACTACACAAAGCAACAGCATTTCAACCATTATGCATCCTCAGAAGTAAACTCCAGGGAGTTCCGTGTGATCATTTCTAGGAATGGGATATACCACTGCAAACAACCATTAATGAAGGCATGAAATAGGACATGGTATGCATCTAAGAAAATTATACTGGTCACCTGTTTGGGTGATCCAAAAGTTATTTACTTGTTAGTTAAGCTCTATTAAGTTAAATAGGACTTGAGTGTGTGCAAGATTAACATTCAAAAACTGAATCCATTATATTTTATTACAGCTTCTCCACAAAGTACTTATAATTAGAAAATAATCCAAAGTACTGTAACAGGTAAATAAAATTGTTCAAGATCATATTCCAGTTATTAAATTGTTCCAGCCACTTTACGTACGACCATAGGCACTGAATACAAGCTGAATTAGTTTCTTGTAGATGTTGTTCTACACAAGTCACATCTCCACATGTATTATTTTTAAAAGATGAAAACCCTCCCCCCCTTCTGGTTACTGAAAAATATCACAATGACTTCCTGAAAATGTATCTTCAAAGTCTGGAAATAAGACTGTTCCAGACAGAAGGGTTGACCTACCCTTTATTGCTGGTTTGAATAAGAATATTTTGCCTTAACTCAAACATTATGAACATGAAGTTACTCAGCACTTCACTTGGAATTTTCCCTGAAGATCTGTTACAGTGTCATCATTACAAGCCTCCACATACATTTTGATTTCTGAAAGGTTTTCCCAAAATTGAGCTACTGTATCAGATTCTTTTCTACGAAATGCAGTCTAAGTCTCCCAGTCTCATACATAGTCTGTACTACTCTTTGGGTATTCAACCATTTCAAATTACCATGGGGATTAAAAAATTAGCACAACCACCCGAAACTCTGTAAAATTATATGACCCGCCAGATCTTTTCCACAATGTTTTTACTCAAGGATTTACAATACTGCTATCCAATCACACAGTAAAATCTTTTGTCAATAACTCTTACTCCATTTTTATCCCATTAATGTTCACATCCCACTTTTCCCAGGCCCTACAAAGTTCACAAAAGATCCAAGGCCACTGTTGAACTTGTAGAAAAAAAGTACCAAAAAGTCTGAGCCACGTTTTCTTATTAATACAGCGGCAGGAATGAATCAGGGGATCGGGAAAACTCGTGGGGAAGCAATACACAACAGCAGCCGAAGAGCGGGTGAAGCGAACCGCTTCAATCCGCGAGTCAGTGCAGCCTCCACAGCCGGAAGGCTCACTACTTCTTCTTCCTCTTGCCGCCGGTTCGGGCCCCGCCGCCGCCGCCCCTCCTTTGGCCCTTGGGCCCCCCGGGTCTCAGTTGCTGCCGCCTAGCCCTCTTGCCGCGCAAGCCGCGCTTCTTGCCCTTGGCGTTGGCGGCCGCCGCCTGGGCGTCCTCCTCGCGGAGCTGCTTGTTCACGGCCCGCGTGAGGTCCAGCGGCGCCTTCTTGCTGCTGCTGCTGCTCAGGCGTCGGGCCAGCTCCAGCTGCCGCTGCTTCTCCCCTTCCAGGTCGCCCAAGAGGGGCCCGAAGTGGCGCTTCTTCCCTCGGCCGGTGACGGCCCGGGGCGTCGGGGGCTCCTTGGGGAGGCGGGGCTGGAAGCGGCCCCGGGAGGCGGTGGAGACGCGGGCCAAGGCGGTGACCCGGCCCAGCTCGGCCCGGTCCTGGTGGCCCGTCGGGTGGAGGGCGGTGCCCGTGGAGCCTCCTCCTCCGCGGTGGGCGCGCGCCAGGTTGCGCAGTCGGTTGAGCTCGTTGCGCGCCACCCGCTCGCGCTTCTCCTGCCGCCGCTTGGCGAACTGGTCCTCGAAGGGGTCGGCCGAGTCGGGCACCTCCAGGAGCCAGTCGCGGGCAGGGTCCCCGCCGGCGCGCTTGTAGCCCCAGCGCCGCCGCCACTCCTTGGCCTCCGCGTCCCAGGCCAACGTGCCGCGCTTCTTCCGCGTCGGCCGGATGCCCTTGAGGCGGGCGAACTGCTCCCAGCGGGTGAGCGGCCTCGGCTTGGGCAGCGGCTTCTCCCTCGGCAGGCGGGTGGAGGGCTCCGGCAGCTGCGCCACCACCGGCCCGGCGCCCCCTTCGGCCCGCTCCGACGGCAGCGCCCACAGCTGGGCCACCAGCAGCTGCGCGTTGTCGCGAGCCAGGGCGCGCAGGAGGCCCTCGCGCTGGGCGGAAGGGGTGCCTTCCCTAGAGACGGCGCGCGGCGCAGGGTTCCTGTCGACCGCCAGCAGGTTGCCCACGTCGAACTCCAAGTCCAGCTCCTTGTGCACCGCCACGCTCCGCTGGGTCTCCGCCTCGCGCTCCTCGGCGCGCGCCAGCAAGTCCTCGACGGACAAGGCAGCCATCCCTGCTCCCCGCGTGCTGGCCGACCCCGCCTGCCCGCCTCTCTCTCTCTCTCTCTCTCTCTCTCTCCCTCTCCCCCCACGTGCCAGCCGCCGAAGCTCCCACGCGACCCTCCCTCGGCACCGGCTTCCCAAAGGGTCAAAGGGATCACTTCCGGTGCGAGAACACCGGGGCATGTCCTTTGGGGCGAGTTTCGTTTCCATAGAGAGGCGTCGCCAAGTCGACAGCGGAGCTTCCAGCATGCCTTGTGCGTAGAGCGACGCATGAAGGGGGTTGTAGTTCGCCAAGGGCGGGACTTGTTGGGTGGGTTCCTGCGTGTTGCAATTCGAAAAGCAAGCGATTGGTTATTGAAGCTCTCGCACTCTCTGCGGACGGTGAAAAGGGGAAAGGATTTATGTGGATTGAAAATAGGTCGTAACATATTGATAGTACTGTTGTATGTGGAATTTGTGGGTGTAGTTTTGGACTTTAAAGTCTCCGGGACGGGATCGGTTGAAATGTATTACTCTGTCGCGGGGGATGCGGCAATGGAAATTCCTAAGACGCACGCGCATATATCCGTGTTTCTGCTGATTTTATCCTTCTGCGTGCCTACCAGAAAATATTTCTTTGAAAATGTAACTTTAAAAAAAACTTATTTTGAATTTTATTGTTAATTTTTATTCCGGAAATATTCGTGGAAAAGTTACTTCTATCTTCCAATATCTCCAGGCATACAGCAGAAATGCATGCTTTTGTAGAAGAAATTGCGTGATTTCAGTTTATGCTCCATTTTAAAACAGCCCGCCCTTACGTTATCCGATATTCAAATCATCCGGTTTTTTTTTTTTTGAACAATGCTGCTAATTACCACAAGGTGGTGGTGCGCGTTGACAGCTCGTTTAATCGTTGGTTCTGAGTAAAAATAGCTACAAGAATGATAATGCAACTACGAAAGTTGATTAAAAAGTAATGCCTCCATGGCTATAACTTTGATTTGTTAACTGATTTTCAAAATTCTTTTTGTACCTGATAGCTACATTTGTCCTCTATGTAATGCACTATTCATTTTTGACATAGTCCCATTCCTGTGCATGCACTTGCACCAACTAGTTAGGCAAACCAATTCCGGTGGCTGTTGTTGACACCAGGATTAAATGGCAGCTTTCACCTCATTGTCAGAATGAAAGTGATGCCCCTTAAGGTCCTCTTTCTTCTTTGGAAAGAGGTGAAAGGTGCGAAGCCAGGGCTGTGCGGTAGAACCTCCTTGAACTTCAGGTGCTGCAAGGTGTTCCATTCTGCAGGGAAAGTAATGGTGATCATTTTCTAGGTGTCATGCTCATTGACTTCTTGGAAGAGGGAACCACAATAAATTCTCAGTGCTGTGAAAACATTGGAGAAGCTCTGCACACGGTTGTGCAATGTCCAGAAGGATTTGGACCCTATTCTGCAGCCCAATGCCCGTCTGCACACAATTTGTGAAACACAAGCATTGCAGCACCTGCAGTTTGTATACCTGCTATTCATATCTTCCCTCCAGTAATGGCTGGTCCATTTACTGCTGGACTCGCAGGGTGCATGTCTGTCACCTGTGCAGTTATGCCAGTGGAAGAACCAAGCCAGTAGGTGCCTCCTTGCACAGATGACCATTCCAGCGAGAAGGTTGGATGATGAATCTCTGCACATCTGCTGAGTGGTCGGCTCGGCTATGCAGGAGGGGAGGGGCAGAGATGTGCTGGCTGGCCTGATTTCTCCATAGGTACAATTGCGAAAATCACAGGCATGTCTGGTGGGACACCATTGCTAAAGTGGACCAGTTGGTTCCTGGGGGAAAGTATGGATCTCCCTGGCACTGGTGGTGCTGTGCTTCTTATTTGTACCCCTGAGGATACAGATACAAAGTACCCATATCTACTGAGGACCCAAAGTTGGGAATTGTTCAACTAGACAGCATCAATTATCCAAATGCCCACAGAAGAGGGAACTGGTAGACCACTTCTGTTTATTCTGAACCTTGAAAACTCGAGAAAGGTTTGCCATAAGTTACAATTGTCTTGTTGGAATGCAATTATTATTCATATAAAGCATGTCTGCCCACCTTACCCTTTAGCCATGTGACACACAAGGGAAAAAGGGTAGGGAGGGAGAATGAAAGAAGAAAGTTTACTGTAGTTTTTCTATAATAGTCCAAGAATTTCTTAGCATGGAGTTGCGGCTGTAAAAGCAGTATCAAAGTCCTACAGCTGTGTACTGTAGATGCACCTTCATTCCAAAACTAACCATAACATTATGCTAGATAAATACATTTTAGGCAGGCAATTGATGCATTTTCCCATTTTTCTCTACTTCTCAGTTCATTGTGATCCACAATCTCTCCACTCCATCTTTCTTCCAGAGAAAGGACGTCTTCACCCACATATTGGCAATCATGGGAGCTTTCCCTGCTAAACTTAACTCCCTTGTGGGAGTTATTTTGGCATATGTGTGACTGGGAAGAGAAAATATAACTCTTCCCTCTCTGATTGGTGTGGCCTCACTCCCACACCAACTGAAATCCTGCCCTTACCTTAATCTGTGCCAGATGATTTTTTTTTTTTTTTGAGGGAGTGACTGCTGTCTGGGAAGAGATGTTGCCAGTCCCAGCTGTGTTACTCAAACTGCCCACCTGCTTGTCAAATACGCTTAAGTAAGGTATCGCCTGTAACCTATTTTTGCAATTGTATTTTGTGATGGCCACATGTCTCAACCCCCTTTTTGCTTAGAAGACAACTTTCCTTGCCAACGGTGGACACGTTATTTTCTAACGTGTAGGTGCCAGAATGCAGACCCCTTTTCTCCCCAGTTATTACAACATCCCTACATCCCCCATGACCTTTTCTTTGCTCAGTTTAGGATTGTTGGAGAAAGCCCCAGGCAGCACCAACCCATGCCTGAGTTTGTACGTGAATCCTCATGGGATATGGCGAAGTCTCATATGACTTGGTGAAATTATGCAGATCTTCTCCATTGTACATCTGCACCTCAACCTGTGATGGCTGCTTCCTGGTTAGGTGCTGCAGGCATTGCAGTCTCTCATTTCTGACGGAAGTTTTCAGAATTTCCCTGGGAAAAATCGGTGTAGTATATAATCTTAAAAATAATAAATAAATAAATGAGTCTGATGCTACTGTCAATCAGAAAATCAGCTGCAGGTTTTAAGGAGGGACAGGGATATGACTCTGGGAAACAGATTGGAGATTGGTGTTTCATACTTTAAGGTACATAGATAATTATACACCAATAAAAAGGATACAACAGGACATTTATTTGCATAAAAGTGCATTTGTTAATTTATGTGTACAGGCAAACCTAGAAATTTATTTTAAATTAGAAATTATTTTTATACATATCACTCAGGTAGGAAATACAGTGTACTCCTGTTACAGTATGTTTGCTGCCCTGGTGCTTGCTATGTTTTGGCAACTTCAAGGTTGTATATAATCCTTCTCCTTTCTGTGTAAATCAAACATACTGGATGCCCTTTCAAATGTTATGAAAGAGGGCAGCTGGCCACCCTATCCCTGACTCAGGCCTGCAAGGCTTCACCTTCACAAGTCTTCAAGTCTGTAGAAAGCAGATGTAAGAGAGGAGTTATGGAAAAGGTTATGAGAGAATTTGAAAGAATGAGGGCAGAAAGAGGAAAAGAATAACATCTTTTAGAATGAATGATTTGAGTGATTGCATTTCCTTCACTTCAATTTGCTCAAGCTGTGCAATACAGTCTGGACAAAAGGACATTCTTAATATGTTTTTGCTGATCAGTGAAATTGGTATGAGCAAATTGTGGATATTCAGAAGTCCTTGGAGGGAGACTTATGCTGCAGGATAGTACAATCAGAAAATGAGTTAATTTGAAGCCTTTATCTTCTAAATTAAACGTTTACGCAAGCAACTGTCTAAAGAGGAAAGAATAATGGGCAGTATCATACTCCCTAGTTCTCCTGATCGTAGCCTTGGAGATGGAAACATTATTGATCCATGTTTAAAATCCATATAAACCCATCTACCATAGACGTGTCCTAAAACAGAAAACTGCATGTTGTTCTTTTAAAAGACCAAGTTTTCTCTGAGATTTCCTGCTGGCTCCAGGCTGTAAAACAGAATCAGCCATACATCTTCATTTGTGCCTAGGCACTCAGATCTTCCCAGCTGAAAATCCTGGCTAGTCTCCTATCCTTCAGAGCAATGTAAGTGTAAACTTGTATTATATGCATCCCCCTTTTTAAAAAAATGTTCTCTTCATAGAAATATTTGGGACATTCCCACTGTGATAATATGACAGGAGAACCTACTTCTGCAGGCTGTCCCTCATGTGAGTGGGAAAGCACTATAGGCAAAATCAGTGGCTTGACTTACTGTTTGGAGGTAAGTATACCAGAGGATGAAAAAAAATCACAGTGTAATTTCTTTTACATGTGCTTAATATATCAGTTGGATTTGACCCATGTATTTTGTGATGATTTGAAAGGATCCCTTTAGCCTAATTTGAAATGTTCTCAGATTGGTCCACTCTATTGACTTGTCAAGGCTTGTTTCAAGCAATGTTCATAGCCAGTTGGGGTAGGAACTTGGCTATTGAACAAGAGTAGCTATTCTGGAAATTGGTAATTAGACAAAAAAGTGGGGGCAGGGATATCATCTGCATTATTTTGAGAAATTTAGTCAGAGAATATGCAGGAGAAAAAACTCATTACTTACTGAAGCCAGTTTGTATTGATAACTATCGCATTACCTGTTACCACTAGAAACTGGGGAGCCGGTCACCTGTCTCTTAACAAAGGAGGACAACAGATACTTTGAGAGAAGAAAACCTGGGAGTATCAATTTTCAAAACTCCAAGCTGGAGGGGCGGTGCTTTGTTCCATCTCAATTATTTATCTATCCATCGTTATCAGTTCAAATTACTTGTTGCATGTTGTGGTGCTTTATTTCTGACCATCGTACATGATGCTAGCTGGATTTAATGTGCATTGGAGCCTTACAAGATGGGGATGGATAATTTATAGGCTTAGTACATGTCATTCGTTTACACGGAGAGTTGAACTGAAGCAGATCCTTTCTCTATACAGTTAATTTATGAGATTGTTTCACAACTAAACAAGTCATCACACTTCATAATTATGCTGAACAGAATACAACTCAAAAGAAAGTAAATTTCTTCATCTTTCCTTTGAACATCTCTTCTTCAGTTTGTTTAAATGAAAATATCTCATTTTCATACCCTGAGCATTCTGTTCCTAATTTAAATTAAGCATTTTAAGTATTTCCGGAATGATTTCACAACCTATTACATATTTATGTGCATGATTCAGCTAGTAATAAAGCCAAATAGCTGAATCATAGAATCATAGAGTTGGAAGAGACCTCAAGGGCATCTAGTCCAATCCTCTGCCATGCAGGAACTCCCATCATAGTGCTCCCGACAAATGGCCATCCAGCCTCTGCTTAAAAACCTCCAAAGAAGGAGACTCCACCACCCTCCGTGGCAGCATATTCCACTGCCGAACAGCTCTGTCATGAAGTTCTTCCTAATGTTTAAATTGAATATCTTTTCCTGTAGTTTGAGACCACTGCCCCGTGTCATAGTCTCTGAAGGCATGGAAAACAAACCAGTCCTCTCTTCAATGTGACATCCTTTCAAACATTTAAACATAGCTATCATATCTCCTCTCAGCCTTCTTTTTGTAAGGCTAAACATTCCCAGCTCCCAAGCCGCTCCTCATAAAGCATTTCTTCCAGACCCTCAATCAACTTGGTCGCCCTCCTCTGGACCTGTTCAAGGTTGTCAACATCCTTTCTAAATTGAGGTGCACAGAACTGGACATAGTACTCCAGGTGGGGCCTGACCAGAACTGAATGGAGGCTATAGATACCCATTGGTATGGGTTAAAGTCACTTTCACTTAAGTCTTAGACTGTGTTTGTCCAAAGTATTAGCAACCTGGAAGAAATTGTGTTCATTTGGTAAATTGTCTTTCCCACTCTTGCATTAAAAATAGTAATAAAAATAATTTAACAATTTGCTTTCTTGTTATGATTATAGTCAAAATTAGTAGCCTCAGGCAATTACCTCATGGTCTTAGTAGGATCAGCCCTGTAAAATTCTACATCCCTTATTAAGCTAGATAATATATCAAACAATAGATGTGTTTTGCACTTGTATTGAGAAGCTACCATTGTTGTTAAGACAAAGCAGCAGCTCCAGGATCTTGCAGCGACTCTCTGATGTTCTGCTGGTCTCTTAGTTGTTTGATGACTTCTGGTGGTGGTCACTTGTCATGATTGCTCATTGTTTGAAGCAGATGACTTGGTTAGGGACAACAAAATGAGACACATGTTTCCATGACAAGTCAGAAACCAGAGGTTACTTTCTCTTGTAGTGGCAGGTGGTTGTAATACGCACATATCCTGTTAAACACATTAACACAACATGTTTTGTTTGGGGGGGAAACAAATTTGTTGAACAATTTAGATTTACTTGACATTTACATAGAATCATCATGGATTGTATGGTTTCTACTTCAGAGCATGCAGTGTGATCTTACCACATGAAGAATGGGGCACATATCTGTCTGTACCCTCCTCCAAATTCCTGAAGGGTTCTAGGACAGTGATGGAGAACCTTTTAGAGACCGAGTGCCCAAACTGCGATTCAAAACCCACTAATTTTCCACAAAGTGCCCATACAGCCGTTTAACCTGCATACAGGTAACTGTGAAGGGGCAATGTTGGGTGCCCACAGAAAGGGCTCCAAGTGCCACCTTTGGCAGCCGTGCCATAGGTTCGCCAACACTGTTCTAGGAGATTAATAACAGGATGTTCTTATGATGAAGGCCACAAATATATAATTCTTATTCTCATACATGTTACCTCAGAAGCATCTTTTAAGACTCTTCTATGTGGTGGTCGATTATTTTACACATATTTGGGATGCATAACCCAAAAACCATAATTTTGCTTCACCATTATTTTTTGTGGGATGAACTTTTTTTCCCTATCTTAATGGTGCTCGCAGAGCAAATAATAGCATCTGGGAAGGTCCTCACACGAAAGTGCACAATTCTTGTAAATTGGGATATTTTTCAGATGTGACTGCATGCTTTTTGTGCCTGTACTCTAGTGCTACAGGAGAATGAAGGGGTGTCCTACCAAAGGTAGGCTAGATTAGAACTTGGAGAAGTTAGGTTCCCAAACTCCTCAGCTAACATCCCCAGATAACAAAAGGAAGGCGTAATAGCATCCCTCTTTCTGTCATGCAGCTATGCAAAAGCCACACACTACTTTATAGAGCTCACAAAGTGTGGAAATGGTGAATATAGAAAGGAACGTGCCTTCTGAACCCCTTTTTGGCAATGATGGAATTATCTTCACTTGTAGGACCTTCTCAAAGCTGTTTACTGCCCGAGGTAAATGCTAGTATGCCCCTCCCTCCTGTACACACAGAAATCAAATCAACAAGAAATATTGGATCATAGTCCAGTACTAGATGGCATCCTTCAAAACATCAACAGGTGAGATTAGGTGGCCTGGGACAAGCCATTTGACACATATAATGCCTATCAACAGTGGGAAACAGCCAGGGGCTTCCTTTGCTGCCCCTCAGCATCTGCTGCCTGAAATCACTCTGTCATTGTGTACAAGGACAGAGGCAATCCCTCTTGTGTGACACCATGAAAACTAAAGCTAGATTGAGAGGCAAAGTGTCAAAGATAACGTGCTATGGAACTAGGATTCTGAAAAAACATTAAAGTTCTGGAACAAAGAACAGGCACGATCACTCATAAAGTTGAGAAGCTCAAAACCATTTTTAGCATCTACTCTGAAAAGCAAATAAAATTTGCAGTGAAAGGTAAGAACAAATTGTCTTAAAATATGATTGAGAAGTTCTGTGTGCTACTCTATTTTCCTCTTCTTAGAATGTACATTTTCTTGATTTTTTATTCGTTCTTCCCCTACAGAGAGCAATCTCATAATGGCCAATTCATAGGAAAATAGCGCTCACAAATACAGTATCTCCAACTGTGCCGTTACCATTATTCTTACGGATTAGTTGCTTGGCACACTTCTTTTTCTTCTTCCCACCCTTCCGCCGCCGAGCCCCCGAGCTCCTAGATCGACAGGCACAACGTTTTCTGTGTCTTGCCATCTTTAGCTGGGTTTTGTGTTAAGTTCCCCAATAAGAGGGCTCCATCGGTTGACTGGGCTGAGGTAGCCTGTTTCTCCTGATGGTCTTTGGGCTTCTGAAGCGCCATGCCAGGCAAATGCAGCTTTTAAGGCTCAGAGTTTTGTGATGTAACAAGAGATCTGGCTGCTATCCTCCCTGTCATCACCTGAGGGCACTGGCTGGTAAGTAAAAGATCACTATAAGCTCCTGTTGAGGGTGGTCATTTATATAACATCAGTTATCAATCTTATGTTAAAGTTCTATCTTTATGAGGCTCATGTAAGACCTGATGCATCAGAAATCTCTGTACCTCAAATGTACATTTAGAAAATGGATTTATCATCCATCATTTATCACTAGTACTCTTCCTCTTTTCTCTGTTTCTCAGCAACAGACAATTTAATGAAGACCCTAGAGGATATGCTTGACTTCTTATTGCTTCGCTGTAAACTTTAAAATATGGTGAACTGCCACTATTTAAAAATAATTTGTACTAATATTAAAAATTACAGTAGTTTAGATAGGTATATGTAAAGAGTTACAAATTAGTGTCTGGGATTTACCCCTTGACAAGGCCATCATCACTTTATTATAAGGGCACATATCTCATATTAACTATGTATAAACAGTCTTGGACACAGTGTTCATTGGCCAGCTTCCTTAAATTGTGAGACAATAACCATATTGCCTAGTCGAGAGAGCCATTTAAGAGCATTATCTATTGGCATTTCCCATCCCAAACAATAAGGGTGGTCTCAGGCTGATTGCAGTCACTTTTCATGGAAATTAACTCGCATCCTGATTGTCAAAATATTCTTTCTAAATTTCCTTAATTACTGGGACCATGAAATGACTGCTTTAATAAGATCTGAAGCTTCCTTATTGAGATCATTATTGAATAAAAAAAATCATAGACTAATTGAGGTGAAAGGTGCCTTTAAGGTCATTGAGTCCAAACACCTGCTCAATGAAGGAGTCAAAATCAAAGCAGATCTGACAAATGATGGTCCAGTTTTCTCTTGAATGCCTTCAGTGTTGTGCTCACCAACTTGCAAGGTAATTGGTTCTGTTGTTTTACTGCTCCAGCAGTCCTCCCCCCTCCAATATTCAGCCTAAATGTAACTTCCTGTAGGTTGAGTCCATTATTTATTTATTCTTATGTGTCCTGCACTCTGGGATGATTGAAAACAGATCCTGCCCCCTCCTCTGTACTACTACCTTTCAGCCACCTTTTCTCAAGGCTAAAAATGCACAATTGTTTCAGCCTTTCCTCACAGGACTTGGTTCTCCATCGTGGCCTTCGTGAAGCCACACAGATGGGTTTCCCAGGCGCCCCTGTGCCAGAGGTCGGACTTCCCTAGCAATAGGAATGTTCGCGCATGTGCGTGGGTGTTCCCGTCTAAACGCCTCAGTTCCTCTTAACTGCCACGGCTAGAGGTTCTTTTCTTGTTAGTCTCCGTGTGCTTTGATCTTTGGTTGGTTTTTTCGCCTTTTTCTGACTTGGCTTGTTTTACTGACTGATGTCTTTCGCGCAGCCCTTTAAACATTGTTCTGGTTGTCAAGCGAAAATCCCACCCCTGATCATTCTTGTTGCCATCCTCTGAACTTTCTTGGCATCCTTCATCACGTGTGGTTCTATGACAACACACACACACACACAGTTGTTCAATAAAGACTAACAAGTTTCAGGGCCAAATCTTCGCAGTCAACTGTTGGTGTCACTGAATCTATGCATTAATGTTTGTACAGCCTATTCATTCATTCTGGGGCCATTAAGAGAAACATTGCTCTTATCATAGTGAAACTTACACTGTGCAGGAAAAAGTCACAGAACTACTTCTTTCTCAAGTATGTGGTAATTATAGTATACTAGTTGATCTTTAGTTTGTCATGTCTTATTAAGTAATCTATGCAGTTGGCAGTTACAGAAGTAAACGCTCTGCTAATAATCTCAGAGCAAATTTACTGAATGTTAAACAGTGCTAAACTTGGAGTTAGTAAGTACAGTAACAAACAAATGATTTGTATGTTTCAAATTGTGTGCTTATTCTATTGCTTGGTGCAGAATGCAATTTTTTGGATAATCAGAAAGTCAGAAGTGTTTTTGCCCAGTCTAGGCTTTTAAAATCATCAATCAATTCATAGGATTATTCTTGCTTTCATATCTAAGAAGACATATGTTTAAAACAAAACAAAGTCTATTGTACTTAATTGTACTTAATTTACTGTTTATTTCTGCTCTGTTTTTATTTTTTTGCAGAATTTAGAAAAGTTATTTTTTTGGATTACATCTCTGAGATCCACCTACCTTTTTTGGGTGGCAGACCCATCAACCATGTTGGCCAGAAGATTAAGGGCATTGGACTTCAACCTCTAGTGACTACACAAGGGCACACTAAGTAAATGCTAAGGTACTGAAGAGTGGCTGGAATTCTGTTGTGCAGTTAATCAAAAGGCAACCCATTTGGAAGCAAATAGCCATAAGTTTATAAATCTCCATATATAGTATATTATATTTTGCACACCACGTGACTTGTTTTGCAAATTATTAATACCTATGTATCTTGACTTACAGCCATTTACTTTCTTCTAAATAGTTCTCACTTTCAGAAGAAGTTTTCTGTTTTTTAAATAAGCGATGGAGTGTACCTGGAACGCCCTAATGCAGTTTAAAAAGAATTAGCTTCCTATGTCCCTCCATGGAGCAGAGGCAGAATTTGATTTATCTATCCCTGTAGTGCAGGGGTGTCCAAACTTCTTGTAAGAAGGGCCAGATCTGGTGAAATGAAAATGTGTGGGGGCCGACCATTTAGCCACATTGCCTACCCTCCCGAGCTGGACTTTGGAAAAGCCTCTAGGACTTGCAAGGAGGCGGGGAGGACGCAGCAATGGAGCCGGAGGTGGGTAGGCTGGGCAGGTGGCTGGTGGGACAAAGAGAGGCAGGGAGGACACACAAACCATAAAACTGCAAGCTGACGTCTCCATCCAGTATGGGGAGGGGCCAGCTGGTGGGGATGTGTGACAGGCTGGAGAAGAGGCTGTGGGCCACAGAAAATTTGCCCCTCTCTAGCACAGTATTTCCTGGCTATTCAGAAGTCTAAAAGAAAACAAACTAACAAGTAGTCATATTTGCCATTATTGTCATTTTAGAACTTTAGAGCTGGGAACAACTCTATTTATCACTGAGTCCATGTCAAAGAGGCATAGTGGGGAATCAAACTCCCAGCCTCTGGCTCCTCAATCACTTAATTAACCAGTGGTTGAGTGAGTCTCCTTGGCAGCTCTTCTTACTAAGTCTACCTGGTTTCAACTGTTCTGGAGGGACTGCTCCTTACTTCATTCCAACTACTTATTAAAATCTCATTTAATCTTCATTTTTGATACAGATAAAAACAATGTGAATGCTCCTACTGGTATAAATACCACATGACTCCAAAAGTAAATGTATTGGTACAACAGAGGCTGATACTTCATGTCCATCTCATCGCTGTTCGCGGTCCCGCTTGGGACCGGTACGAAGTAATCTAACTGCATGTCCATTGCGGGATGAGGGAAGTTCGTCCCGACCACGCCCCCTGAACTGTGATTTAAGCGGGATGAGAGATTCCCCTCCCTGGCCTCAGGAATCTGCTTGTCACACTTCTCGTTCCAAGACGAGTGGCTGTGAGGTAAGGCTCGTCACGTAACATGCCATTCTCCATCTAGTGTCAGGAGTGCGAAGTGCCATTTGCCAGTACATTCCCTATGGAGTCAGCAACGCTGTGCAGAGAGATTAAAAGACAAATGCCTCAAACTTAGCTCCATAACACATTGAAGGCAAGGCTTCAGAGAATCGAAACATCGAAAAATGGTAGGTCGGGGCTGGAAAAAACAACGGAGAACAAAGGCATGGAATTTTACCTCTCATCACGGAACGAGGACGTGCGGTAACAGTCATGTCAGTATCATCCATCACGCCCATGCATACACGGGAACAGGGACAGAACCGGAAGAAGACCACGTGACCGCGACCAACATCAACATGCAACAAACTTCCTCCCGGGACGAGAATGGACGTGAAGTAACCGTCAGAGATACGAAAAGCATTGGTGTAACTGGGATTCTTTTCTGACATGTGATCGAGCCCTTACGCAGGCAACTGGGTAGCTTATTTTTCTTCAAGTCTAAAAGGATTTAGTGCTGTCACTTTGTAGGTTTTATTCCTTTTATTGCTCCCGACAGAAAAGGGCTGATGAAGTCAAAGGGAACATTTTGGTGAGATGACATCGTTAATTATGAATGCTTAGGAGTTGTTTCAATGTGCTCACTTCTATTACCTTGCTTCCTATCAATGACTGCATTGAAACCACATGCCTCATTTTTCAAGTCAACATTTCTTCAAGCAAAGAGGTTTTAACTTAGAATAACTGATGCTTCACCATCTCCCTCTCTCTGACATCAGGGAAAAATCAATCAGCCAATTCAGATGATTCAAATAAATTCTCAAAAGCTTTCCTCCCCTCATTTATTTGTTCACCATATGACACTATATCTGTGAGAAAGAATGGCCTTTGTTTTTGTTAATACTAAAAAAGAACTTAGCTTCTGATGTGTAGTGTTTTTTTAAATAATTAAAGTGTTTAGATATTTCCCCTAAGTACTGTTTCAGCACGTTAGAATTGTCATTGATAAAGCTCATTTTCCTAAGAGTAACAATTGCCTCTTCTTCACACTGCAACACTTCTGGCAACTTAGTGTTAGTTGCCTTTGGAAAAACCAACGATAGTTGTGAGGCTGTTAGGGAACTCTATGTTGAAAGAATGATAGAGAACAGCAGTCATCCCAGGCTGGTGTGGAGGGGGAAAGAGGTGAATTTGCCAACTCCAGAGCTCTACAACCTGAAATGAGTGTTTCACCCAATCTAATGAGAATGCTGCTCCTGCTTTGAATCTACAAGGCTCTATCTCCCCATTAAATAATCCAAATCGAGGAGAATTATGCTTGATTGAAATTTACTTAGTAAAAGAAAGGAACACACAATAGCAAGCTTTTTGGAAAATGCACGTGGAATAATTTTTTGGACGAATGAAGTAGGGTGGAATGAGAATGCCAGTGGGATACTAAGATCTCAGAGAAAGCAAGACTAACAACATTACACCAATCTGGAAGTTGAGTCATGGCTACTGGACTTCTTTTTTTGAGAGATAGAAACGTTTCACTGTTCATCCAAACAGCTTCATTGGTCTGGATGTTTGGATGAACAGCGAAACGTTTCTGTCTCTCTCTCAAAAAAAAGTCCAGTAGCCATGACTCAACTTCCAGTTAAAGTCACCTGGATGAATGAGAATCTTCAGAGACAACATCACACCAAATTTTATATCACCTAGCTAAATATGACCAAATTTTCTGAACTATAAGTTTGTGATCCATGTCCTTGTATGCTGTTGTTAACAAATGCAGCTTAAACTAAGGCACTTCCATTTTGCTCCTTTAAAAATAAGAGCATATAGGGGGACTGTGCCTGAAAATAATGCATACAAGCAAAAATCAATCTACCTTGGTGTCTATGACATTTCTGAAGCAATATCAGATAATAAAGTGGCCCTTGCAGCTGCATTTTGTAATTTCATGTGGATTCCACTTAGAACTGACAATATCAACAGGATACTCTCAGCTATGGAACTTCCACACCGCAATGTTACTTGAGGTATCTCTACTTATTGTGATCTTACTAGAGATCGTGGCTCGTGGTTATGTGCCATCAAGTTGGAATGAACACATAGTGGCCATACTATAGTTTTCAAGGTACGATAAGTTAGATATGAATGGATTTTTCATCTCACTGACTGTAGTGCTGGATTTTAACAACTGTTGAGTTTTATAGCTCATTATTAAAACTCACTTCTACCTTATTGAACAAATCTGTTTCCAGCTCCACATAATTCAATGTCTGTTTATAAATCTATTTTTAACTCTTAAACCTGCTCTGCAAAAAAACAAACAAACAAAAAACCGACTGGCAAAATCTGAGTAGGAACATCTGGTTAAAACACCTTTGGGTAGTGGGCGGCATATAAGTTGTACAAATAAAATAAATAAATAAATAAATAAAATCATTTTATGCATGCTTCTGTTTGTTGTGCATATATTTAGGATAATTTCATGAGTGAAGTGAGGTGTGACAGGGAAGAGGCTGCAAATTCTGCTTCCCAAAGACCTGGCTTTGACCTTTTTTTATATTTTTTCATGGTTCAGAACTACATTGTTAGAGAATGGCTGCTGTATTTTCCTATATGGTCTTAAAATAGCCTAATAGAATATTGCAGGTTATCTGTAGCTTCAAATGGTTGTGTAGGAGGTGATATTAAATTTGGATAATATGAATAATCAAATATTACAATACTTTAAAAGAAAAAAAACCATATTTAGGCTAAAGTTTGCAATAGTCTTATGGTATATCCATGTGCTGGAGGCAAAAACTCCAACAACAGTTTTACCCACAATAACCTTGTCCTCAAAATATTTTGAGTATTTAATACTTATGTGATGACTGGCATTATTTGGCTCAGTACTGTCTGCCTTGCCATGGCTGCCTTCCACTTTTAATATGCCCAAACTCCTGTTCAGGCATTGAAAACTCCTTGCTTTATTTGGCTATGCACTGCTTGTTTATCCATTTGCTCTCCGAGTGCTGGAAACTGAGCACTAACTCTAAGTTTGCATAATTTGATGTTGTTGGTTATTGTTTTTGCTGTAAACTTCTCAGAGTTGCCTTGATATCATCATCATCATCATCATCATCATCATCATCATCATCATCATCATCATCATCATCATCATCATCATCATCATCATCATCATCAATGACAACGACAACGTTGTCCATCCATCCATCCATCCATCTTCAGAACTGATAGGACAGTTTGCAAGAATGAAACAAGGTGCAAAAATCAAAAGGAAGTGCAGTATTGCAGGCTTATGCATTCAGAACATACACAGACCCCCTATTTAGGCTTGTTCAAAGCTAGGGCAACTCTTGCCATATTCTGTTATTATAAGAGAATATTGGACATGCCTGACCATCGTCTCCCCAAACGTTGTCTGATGGAGCAGTGGAAGGCTGGTGGATGGGCCACTTTGGTACAAAACCTTTTGAAATCTAAATCTCTCTCCACTGATATTTATGTTTTCCCAGGAGTTAAAAGTATGCTGAAATATATAAACATGACAATGATCAGGACCTTGCCCTAATCAGTTCTTCAGGCTTCTCTTACTGGTACCATCTATGGAAAACCAATCATTAAAGGGCACATTATTTACATTCACTTACTATTCCCTCTTTGAGAACAGCCTTTACTGAACTCTGCTTCCAAACTATGCCAACTGCTGTCTTGGATGGAAGGTACAGTAATGTACCCAGACACCTAAGACTTTGTATCTGTGGCACAGCTGAGATAGAGGATGTGGCTCACTATCTATTAAATTGCCAACTCTACCACAACCCAAGGGCCAACCTTCTAGGAAACATCTTGGCCCCTTTGCAGGCGGAGAGTCCTCTGGTTCAAGTGGGTAGGCTGCTTTCAGACTGTGACCCTTACATCACTTATAGAGTTGCTAGGTTTGCCAAAGCTGCTAGAAAAATTCGTGCCAACTTTCTGAGCACAATTGCGGTGAGCTGTGTAGGGGACTCCCTGATATGAGGTGGTATCAGTGCTCTCTTCTACCCCCTCCTGTCTGGCAAGAGAGGTCAACTCAAGAGAACCCTATTTATATGGCTTCCTTTTTTCTTTTCTTTTCCTTTTAATGCCATGATTGTTTTATCTATTTATTTTTTCTGTAATCTCTGATTGTGATGGCTTGTAGCCAAGACAATAAACTTTGTATTGAATTGAACATTTTCTGTAATCACAACTGGACTAGATTCTCCTCTATGTAGCTCCTCTATAAAGAGCCTGGAGAGTAATCATGATGTGAAACTGAAAAGATGTGGCTGAAGTAGAATTGCTGTGCCCTCAGTAAATGTGCTTATCTAGGGCTGATTAGCAAATGCCTTAAGGAATTCTGTAGATGAATGCTATTATTATTACAATACTATTTTCATTAATTGAAATGAATAATGGATATCATTAAAGGGACTGGAATTCTGTCACTGTTGGAGGTTCTTTTATTTATTGCTTTTAAATGATGTTTTTATATTGCAAATTAACCTAATCCTCTGGGTGGTTAACAAAATCTTTAAAATAAATAGAACACAGTTGAATAGCATGCAATAACTTTAAAGTTGTATCCTACCATATCATACATTCATAATGAAACCAGTCTAAGATCAATGTAAAACAAAGAGAATAATAACTCAGCATAAAATCAATACATAGCCAACTCAAGTTGGTTAAGATGTCTCCCAGACATTAGACAACATAACACTAAGGGAGAAGACAGATGTCAACAACAAAAAAGGGACTCTTCTTTTGTTGCACTGTGAGATCAGCTTTGTAATCAAAGGAAAGGTGTGTGAATATCTCAGAGAAGCATACCCTGACTCTGCCAGTTTTGGCCCTTCCTGCTCACTTGCCTGCCTGCCTATTACTGTCATCAGGTCCTGGATCAAGAGAGGCAAAAAAAGTGGTCTATGTCCTGGTGCCTGAAGGAGACAAAGGTTTCATTGTACTTAATGACATAATTGCCCATTATGCCATGTTTGACATGCAGCATTATGTGTCAAAACTGATCCTTTGATTTTCAGAAGCCTAGCCTTTGGTCTCAGAGAAGACCAGGTGCCCGAGAGGTCAACTTCCTGGGCTCTGGACAAAAGAGAAAGCCTTGCCTGTCTTTCCTTCAGCTTGGCCTTTCTGGTGTTTGAGTTGGTGGTATACGTACTGTATCTCTCTTTGCTGGCTAGATGGCTCAGTGGGTTGGACGACCTGGAACCAGAAGTTGGATGCCTCATTGTGGCTCCTAGAAGTAGAGCCATACTTGTATCCTTTGACCAGTGTCTCATTCCAAGGCCCTACCAGAAGAAAACACCAGCAAACCACTATGCGGTACTTTATACTGGGAAAGCCTTAGGAAGGACCACAATCAATTGGAATAAATGGCACACAATTAATAAATGTCAACCTTGTGGCTTCAAAACCAGAATCTGCTGTATCCCTTCGTTTTTCACAAACATCACTACGCTTTTTTGCTTCCTGAGATACAGCTATATTCTTTGTAACTTTCTTGCCAGCCTCACTTTTGTTGTGGTTCTTGTTATTAATTCAATATTGATTGATTCATCTGGGTTAAAGAAAAGGAGCAAAATTTACATCCCATGATTTCAGTAAAATGGAAATCTGTCTCCAGTTCTCAAGACTTAATTAGGGCTGCACAGAGTGGGTGGATATAAATATTACTTACAGGTCATGTCTTCATGGGAAAGCTTTTGAATCTTGCTCCATCTGCAGTGTTTCCTAGCTCTGCTTCATATGCTTCCTTCAAGAGTTTTCAGCACTTGGACCATTTCTTGGGAAGGGCTCAGGTTTCACCCAAGCCTTCATAATGTTGAATGCCAAGCCAACAGTACGTGTAGCAGGTAAGCTGAGGAATCCTTGACCCTTCAGTTTTTTGGTCTGCATTTTCCATAGTTGCTGACCCTTAATCACATTGGCTTGGACGCGAAGGTGATTGATTGATTGATTGAATTTTTATACCACCCAATTAATGATGAACCCTACTCCAGCCAGTATCCATAAATGAAGAAAGAAACAAATAATAAAAAACACAATAAAATAAAAATATTAACAAACAAGAAGCCACCCTATGAAGGTGAGATCCAAAACATCTAGAGTGGTATATTTTCACCATTCATGTTGCAAGGGACATTGCCACTGGGGTGCTCTTGAAAGGACTACATTTCCCAAGGGACAGCTAGCTGGAAGCTCTGACATGCTATGGTACATAATCCTAGCGGCAGAAAAAGAAATGGATTAGGGGGGCCGTAAAGAAGAGAAGAAAAATATTTTGCCTTGCTTCTCCATGGGGCTCCTGCCAGGCACCGTAATTTTAAACACAAAGGAGGGGTAGAGAGAATACTGTGAAGGTGGTATGGTTATTATTCTTTGGTTCGTTGGCCTGGATATTGGTCTAATTCACAGATCATTTTGCACAGGGCTCATCTCTGAGCTAGCCTCAGATAAGTTCTTGTGACCTCCACAGTCTCTCTCTCTCTCTCTATTAGCAATTTGTGTTTGGTCAACCTGCCCCAGCTGTTTCCCCAAAATAACGACCTATTTTGAGCAACTGTGCTAGTAATTATGAGCTGTCTGAAGAGGCTTCCTCCAGTAAGCGATGACAAGGTATATGAATAGTTTTAATGAATTTTCATAAATGCCACATCTTAGGAACTACCACTCATAGGACTGTACTGTATTCTGGAGCCAGCATGGGCCATGGCCTTGTGGCTGGAGAATTCCGGGAGGTGTGGTCAAAAGAAAGCCACTAGCTTTTCCAAGATCTCCTTAGCTGCAACTAGCTCTGCAGATTAATCCCCCCCCCCCCCCCGCGATCCCCAAGGAGATATACAATGTTGTGAGGGTTTGTCTGTATTTTGCTATCTTTCCTTCAGGTGCAAAGGAAGGCAAGTTCTCTTGTTGAAATGCAAGAAACACACACGGAAGGAGATGATGAAGGAAGCTCTCTGTTAATTCTTTATTAACCGCGATGATACAATGGAGCTGCCCTTTAAAAAGATGAAAAGAACATGATTTATTCATTAGCTCCATTAATCACATGCATAAGGACTAGGGAGAATAGCAAAACAATTTCTTATTGATCTGCATTTTTCTTCACTAAAAGAGTGCTATAGGCTTGAGTTCTGGCAGTAAAGAATAAAGAGCAGAAACACCTCTTTTCCTAGTACATTTATTATCCTAAAATGTGTATTAAATCTCATTCTTAAATTTAGATCTTTATTGAACATGGATTCTTTGGAATTACCAGCTCCCATTCTCTCTCAGTTTAGGAAGTGCCTTCAGAACCATGTTTTTAACAGTGCTTTTAAATGAAAGTTGTGTCATGGCAACTGGACTTCTTTTCTTGAGAGATTGAAATGTTTCACTACTCATTCAAGCAGCTTCGTCAGTCTGAGGAAAGTTAGTAGTGAGTCCTCCATTTTATAGTTCGCCTTGATTTCACATCACCCAGGTCTGAACAGGCTCATAAATTGGCCAATGGCCTGAATAGGCTCGTTGGGTGGACAATGGCCTGAATAGGTTTGTAGGTGGGTCATGATCTAAATAGGCTCATTAGGTGGACAATGGTCTGAGGTGTACAAAAGTCCGACCTATGCAACCTTTGCCAACACCCATTAAGTATGGGTCGGTAGCTGTGGCCTTGCTGGTGGAGGTGTGCAGTGCTTCTGATTTGTCTGGAGATTGATGAAAGGACAGCTTGATATTTAGCAGACAGATTGTGTCTGAGTCCCCCACCTCTGTTGAGAGAAGGGTTTTCAATACACACATGAATAGCTTTTAAATGCATTTCTCTAAATGTGGTGGCTTTAATGGTTCTATACTATTGGACCATTTTAATGATCTTTTCCTTGAGTGCAATTTTTAGTGAGAGGTTAGATAAAAGTGAAATAATAAATAAAAATGAAATCCATTGCTGGCATCCATGCAGAAGACTTGAAATTCGAAAGTTTGCTAAGAATCCAAAGCTGGTGTGAGAAAGTTGATACTGGTGAGAGTGTGCCATCCTCTTCCCAAAGGGCGGAATGGGAGGAGAATAAAATGAAGCCCCAGAAAGAGGCCACACCTTTAACAACTGAAGAGCAAGGGCATATTGTTGGGTTGGGAGAAAAGGCAGAGAGGAGGTCCAAGTCATCATTAGAGGTCTGGGAAGAAGAAATCAAGGCAACAGAAGAATTATATGAGGTGGTAAAGGAGGACCCATGGACTTCTTCTTTTTTCTCCAGGACTCACAGCTAGTTTTCTTCAGACCTGATGAAGCTGTTTGGATGAGCAGTGAACCGTTTCACTCTCTCAAGAAAAAGCAACCCAGTTGCCATGACTCAACTTCCAGCTTCTTTGGTGGTTTGTACACAATTCCATTTAGAAGACGATAGTTTTTGAAGCAATTGGTGCCTCACCACCATCTGGCAAATTTCTGACTAAGCACAGCTCCAACACCATAAAGCATCTCTAGTAAAGAAGAGGAGGTCATCATAATGTCACTAGCACATAATCAAAAGTTCATAACTTTTTGCTTTTTTGTCTCCTTTTTCATGCTTGTGGCTACAGCTCCAAATAATTCTTTTCATCACTGAAAAATAAAGGGCCTTTGTAAGGGTTACATTTCATAGAATCTTAATAGAAATTCAACACCCACTAGAATGCCTGGAGCTGTTTCCTTTCTTTCTGAGAGAAATAGGCGTATGATGGATTTCATATATCTTGTCTTGGATGGGGGATTGCCTGATGAATCTGCTTAATAGCTCAGGACCTCTTCAAGCCTTTCAATGACACTGCCTTCTGTGGGTCCAATGACCCAGGGATAGGTCTAGATATGGGATTCTATAGAACAGCATCACGGCAACAGATTCATTGCACCATAATGGAGCACAAAATCAATTGTTCTTGTAACATGTCAGGAATTGTTGGGAAAATTTGATATAATGAGAAATACATGTACAATAAAAACAGAAACAAAATTAGTGACATTTAAAAAATAACTGGTTAATTTAAATGTGAGCTTTCATGAATTGCTATCTACCTCCTGAGACAAGTGGAGCACAATTGTTTGGCCATGGGTTTATAATACAGAGAGTACATGTTAGAAAATGAGAACCAACTGGCCCAGTCCTCAAGCTACATACCAGCAATGTGCCAATGTATGCAACTGATGTCCGTGGGAAGCTATGGTTGATTGACAACCTCCCCTATGACAGCTAGCCAACATGCATATGTGGGCAATTGACATCATTATCCCACACAGGGATGGACTAAAGTCCATTTAGAATACCATTCTGAATGAGGCTACAACACATCTAAACACTAATCTCTAGGACTTTGTATTCATATACTACCTTTGGCATTAACAAGTACCTCCAGATAAATGGTATGGGTCTGAGACATTTATGGTGCTTTAGCATGTAAGCATATTAATGGCCAACCTGGAACAATGCTTTCTGTGATCTAAAGCATCTTCTCTGTCTTGTTCTAGAGGTTGGTTAGGATGCCATATGAGCCATTTCCAGATTGGTTTATCCTACTTGGAAGAAACTGTTCCAGGCTGTCTTTCACAATACAGTGGTACCCCGCATTAGGGATGCCTCAGGTTACGTAAGTTTTGGGTTAAAAAAGGAAGTACATCCAAAAACAAAATTCCACAAAAACCTGGGTTATGATTTTTTTTCCCTATGGAAAACCCTGGGTTATTGGGGGGGGGGGAATCGGAAGACTTCCATTCCCAGGGTGCATCGTGCCCCATTTGGGTCACTTTGCGTCATTGCCACTTGCCTCCATCTTGTGTGGCTGGAGACATTTTGCAGGAGCTGCTCTAACTTGCAGCTACACTCAACAGTCACCTATTTCATGTATGGGATTCTGATGCATCTATGGAGCTTTGCAAAGTTGGAAGAGTAGGAACGCACAACCATGCGTTCTCAAGTGACAGTCCTTCCAAACACAGGACTGTCATCAGCTAATTATGCAAATAGAAGGCATTTCCCATTGGCTTCTATGGCCGTTACTTCACGAGGCGCATCGCTTCGCAGCGACATTGCCTTCGCTTTGAATTCGGTGGCGGGCACGTGGTTTCCATTCGATCCCACCCCTCTTTCGCTGTACTCACGTGCACCCATTTTTGGACCGAATCGATTGCAACCTCACGTCCTCCCTTCGCATTTGCATGCCACTTTTCAACGTCCGTTTTTCCCATACTCTTTTTTAAAAATTTGCTACTGACGGCGTATCGATGCATCAATATGTAATTGTCAGTTGCAGCGGAACAGTTTCCGTATTGATTTCGGCGTGTGACTGTACTGATTTTAACTGTTTCCTGGCATCATTGGCAGCCCCGCTGCCGCCGCTACTCGGGGGGAGCCCCGCATGGCACAGCCGCCCGCCCACCGCCGCTTGCGCGCTACATGCCCCGGGCGCCCTGCTCTGGCCGGGTGAGGTGGAGGCTGCTCCTCCTGCTCCCGCCACCGCCGCCGCCGCCACTACTCGAGCAAGGGAGTCCCCTGCTATGTTGGAAGCCGATGCATCGATTTTCCGGCTTGAATGTAATTTAAAAAAAAAACTGAGTCCACAGGTCACATTGGGAGCGAAGCGAGATGCGAAGCGAAAAGATTCCCGGCCACTGGCAGGGTCACCACTCACCCCGGTTGGAGCACGGTAAAGGGGGCGTGGTCGGGGTGGCATCGCAGCCAAAAAGGAGGGGCGTGCGGACTGAAACGATCGATTCGCACAGAAAGGAGGGGTTGCCGCGAAGCGAGAGAACAGGAAAACTCTGTTTCTGCTCGCTTACCTTCAGAATCTTGCTTGACAATAGAGAAAAATGTAGGCAACTCCACATCATGTGAAATTTGATGCATGCAACTGTCTTCCACTAGGTACACAAAAGCTGCTGGACTGCAACAGCTTCTACAAGGAACACGACATAAGTAATGAGCTTGCAGCTCTAGACATCTACCAATATTGGTTCTGGCACCCAGATGGGTGGTTTGATTTGCTACAGTACAAATGACTGGACCATAGCTGTAACTTCATCCTTTTCCCCCACGCATATTAAGCCATAATCAATAGCTCTGTTTGAAGGAGTCAGGGTCCCTGGAGATGTGAAGAAAGCTCATTTGTTTTCTCCCTTTGTTGTTAAATCATATTTTCAAATGCTCTCAGAGATTCAACTGACAGCTCTGAAATTGTCCTTTCGGGTTTTCAGAAACCTGCCCACCTGTTCAAAGTGACAGGCTGTCTTGTGAGGGGCTTGACAGAAGGCCTTGCTCATCTCATTTTTTGGCGGGGGTATTTCTTAGTGAACATAATTGTTGCACAATTTAGAGTAATTTCAAAAGAAATGCCAACTAATTGGAAAGTAAATACCACCAGGCATTGATTATCATGATCTATGCCATTGGCTTGCTGTGATTAGTCTCTTTCCAAAGAAAGATAGATGGCCCCATGAGACTATGTAGGCTCAGTCTGTTGTTTTCAACCACATGTCCTAACAAAGTGAGAATATCTCTTAGCCTCCCCCAGAACCAAATCAAAACAAAAAGCACCAACTCCTCAAAAACAAACCAACCCTCTCCCGTAACCCCCCACAACCCCAACCAAGTACACACAAGTTAAATATGGCCAGCTCTCAGAAGTCATAAATCTGCATAGAAGACAAACAAAAGTATTACATATCTCTACACAAACCAGCATATCTCTCTCCCCTCCTCCTTTTCTTTTTGAGGCTGTGATGGGGGTAGTATTCAGTCAATTCTTTGTATTGGTCTGCTGTATTTTTATTGTTCCTTTTTATATTTATTTTGTCAGCTACACAATGTTAATGCTAATTGTGAGTAGATCTGGCATTTTGGCATGAATATGCTCTATATTTTGTTTGGCTGGCAAGGCTGGTGGGGTGTCTTTTGTTAGCTTTCCACTCACATTATTTTCACTTGCTTTTAGCTTCTAGGGCCACCTGCACCAGTTCTTAGGCACAGTGGGTGGGCATGTCCAGACGATATCATTGATGCTATGTCCAGTGGTATGTGGTGCGAGCATGAAGCCTAATCAATTTGCTTGCCTCCTGTTCGTGCTAGTAAGGACTACAACTGAACTGCAAGTTGTGAACTAAAATTTAAAAACATTTCTTCTCCTACTTCAGTGGTAAAGCTATAGAGATAACCTGATCATGGCACTAATTCACATGCTTACCGTGTCCTGTCAAGTCATTTCTCATGTACTAAGCATTAAAGAAAGAATACACTTGGAAAAGATGGGGAAAGGGGTGGAAATAAGGACAAAGAAATGTAACGCTGAAGCAGGGGCTGTGGGATGTACAGGCACTTGAAATCCACCTTCCTGGAATAAGTGAACATTTATGAGTGAAAAATAACACCAATTTAAATGCCAGAGCAAACCTCTGTTTGGTTACACATCTCTCTTTGCTCATATAACTTTGCTTTATTGGCTTCCAACAATAATGGTGGTGGTGGTGGTGGTGGTGGTGGTGGTAACAACAACAACAACAACAACAACAACAACAACAACAACAACAACAACAACAACAACAACAACAACAACAACAA
>JAHTLZ010000204.1:36742768-36758871 GCA_023846285.1 Phrynocephalus versicolor
AGTTTTTTCCTGTGCCATCCGTGCTGCTTGAGCCGGCGGCGAGACTCGTGCCGTGCGGGAATGGGTGGGGGGAGAGTTTAAAAGTTTTTTCCTATGCCGTCCGTGCCGCTTGAGCCGGCGGCGAGACTCGTGCCGTGCGGGAATGGGTGGGGGGAGAGTTTAAAAGTTTTTCCCTGTGCCGTCCGTGCCACTTGAGCCGGCGGCGAGACTCGTGCCGTGCGGCTTGTTGCTGCTGAGAGCCTGCGGCGAGTCCCACCAGAGCAGCCCAGGAGGGAGGAGGGGGGGGAGGCCGGGGACCTCCAGAAACCACCCCTCTGGTAGGTGCCCTGAGGCACGGCAGGCATATTTCTGCCTGCTTTTTGGCCGGGAACCGGGTTTTTTAACTTTTAAAAACTTTTTTCTGTGCCGCTTGGCATTGCGCGCGATCGCGTGATGCAAGTAACGAGCACGACAAATCAGACCAAATTGTTCGTTCGTCGGTTCGAGCTCGAAGTCTGGCGGAGTAATTCCCGTTACCGTTTCCGTAGAGTAACGGAACCGAGTAACGGAAACGGAAACGGAGATACCGCTAAGTCGTGCCCATCTCTAATGGAGGAGCCTGGAAGAATTCTTTCTCTCTTTTTTGGAGCACAATTAAGAACCCTCCAGTCACTGAGGCTTTGGCTGAAATTATGGGAGATGCAGTTTGGAAGATGAACTTCTCCAAGCTCTGCAATGTGGACATTCAGAGGCCTAAGTGGATCTCTCATACATGTAATTCACACCACACCTGCCCACCCATGCAGCTCTGGCATTCTATGCCATGCACACCCATTTTAAACCCTAAAATGTTGCATCTTTCAGTTTCACAAGTCCTGAACAGACTTATAAGTGAAAGATGAAACAATCAGAAGGGCTTTTTGTTTAGAAAAGAAAAGTGCCCAAAAGCACAATAAATGAGCACTGATTCAATAGATTCAAAGGCAGGTATAAACGGAGAGAAAGACCTGAATAACAAAGCCCTCACCTGGAAAAAGAAGGGCAGAAAACCAGACATCAAGCAAATTTCATTAGGGACAACATTTAGAGATAGGTCACTGCAATTTCATCACTTGCCTAATCTGGGGGCCAGGTTGTACATTTTGGTATATAAATTCAAAAATAAATAAATAAATAAATAAATAAATAAATAAATACATACATACATACATACATACATACATACATACATACATACATACATACATACATACATACATACATACATACAAAGGTACCTTGTATAAAGGCATTAATTCATTCCAAATGAAATTCTGTTAAGCAAATTTTCCTTTGTACAAATTTCCCATAGGAATGCATTGAAAACGGATTAATCCCTAATCACGACCATTTTTGTAGTTGTACAGATTCGCCCCATAGGCAATTCTGTTAAGCGATTTTCCCCTATCTCCAGAAATTTTTTTCTTTAAGCGGATTTTCTATTAAACAAACCACTTGTTATACGGTGGTCCACTGTAAATAAAATTAAGTACATTATAGATAGCCCCTGATTAGGAAAAAAAATGTAAAGTTTCCAGCAGACTTTTGCAACTGAACAATCATACCAGTCCACCTGGAGAAGATATTTTGCAGTGAATAAAAACGATGTTTTCTATTCATGATTCCGGCTATAGCTTTAGCTCCAAGGACTGAGTTGATTTCAGTGCATTTTTATCAAGATTGCTTATTTTACTTCATCTTGGTATTGAAATGTAAGAAAGCACGGAGAAGTGTTGCTAGCTAAAACCATCTTGAAAAGGCACATACAGCCTCTACTTTTCCATTCATTTAAATCTAGAAGAGGCTTATGAGACAGCAATGCTAATAATACATAGGAAACCCAAAGGAAAGAGGGGAAATAGAAAAGGCAGCCAACCTTTTCAAGAGGCCCTGCTTTTGCATTCTTGCATTCCCCAAGCAAAGAGCCATCCAATTGTTTAATCATAGGTCCTGGACACAGTGACTCCTTAACTATCCTGGCCAATGCCTCACAGTGGTGGTGACTCATGAAGTTCAGTTGATGCAGCCACCTTGGATGCATTCTTATAAGGCAATGTGATGTCAGAGTGCAACCCACCCAGTGTGACATGCCACACACATTGTTTATAGTATCTGCTTCTTGACATATGGCTGGCTGATTCTAAAATTGGCTGTTAAAGTTTAAGGAAAGCTAAGCCAACGGAGAGCATATTTAGTCATATAACTTGTTATGTGGGTGGAAGAGTTGAGCAAGTAATTATCCTTGTATTTCTTATCTGTAAAATCAGAAGAGAAACCCCTTGTTTTGCAAACTGTTCAGTCAAGGAGCACCAGCAGACATGGAAAGAGCTTTGCAGATTAAGTTTTCACTTTTTAAATTCAGAAGGTGGGGTTTAAATATTGCTGAACAAAGGGCATGTTCCTTGGGAAAGGTGCTCTATGAAATATTAAGACAAGCAGTACAAATAAACAATATCTCTTTATCTCCAGAGCAGGTCTTCACGTTTAGGCAGCCCCTTGCCTCTTGAGTTATCTTTTCTTAATGATCTCTTCTCTCCATAAATTACATGCACATTGTTACCATTTCTCATCCTTTGCCAACTTCAGAGGTGAAATGCAGCTGTCATTTTGTCCCAGTCAAATTAATCCCCTCCTTCCCTTTTTCTTTTACTCTTTTCTTTCGTTCTTAATAGGAAAGGAAGTAAACTGTAATTTCATTAATTAAAACAGCAGGAGGAGATCTAAGGAGCCAAGCTTTGATTTTAATTGCCTCATCTGGAATCTGACCAGTGCTTGGAACTTGTGCAGAGTGCTCCGAGATGCTGTAGTAATCACACCATTATTGCATGTAATAGCCAGAAGATTTCTTGCTAAATGGTACTGCTGACATGATATTAGAATACTGAGATCTGCTGTGAAGCGAACTCGTCTTCAGAAACTGCATAAATGTCGCCCTCATTGCCTTGCACTAGAATTGTAAAACTGTCATACAGCCTATGGAAATAGAGACAGAACTTATTTAAAAAAACACAGAAGTTTTTGACAGCCAACCTTAAAAATATTATCTTGCAGACTTATATATCAGGATTACAACCCATTTTCCGGCACACTTCAGAAAGGTTCCAGCTCGACAACCGTGTTTCACACACCCTGGATTTCTTTTTGATAATGTCTTTTCAGCTGCATTTTAATGTACTGTTATGTTGTGTCTAAATCTGCTGGCTTTATCCTTTGTTTCTGGTGTTTTCAGAAAGCAAGCTGAATAGTAGTTTTTATCTTCTTAGACCTTTTCCAGATTGAGGGTGGGGACACGCCTTTTCTTTTCTTGATTCATTCTCCTTCTTCACAAAGGACCCTGGAGATTATTGCTATTTGTGTCCAAACATCCCTTGTTCAAAGCCACTTCCTAGAAATCCTCCTGTGAAAGAAATCCTTCAAATCTTTGAATAAATATTCAGAAGCAATGAACCAACCAAATAAAACCACTGGGACATCTCCTCCAGATCTTTCTTTCTTTCTTTTTTGAAAGGCTGAGAGGGCAATACTAACAGCTTGCAAATGAAAAGCTTCCTGTATGGAAGCTCTGATCATGGAAAGGAAGCTGAAGCAAAATGGGCATAAATTAGGTAGACTTCAGGATGGAACAGAAAAGCACAGAGAGATTGTGTATCTGGACACACCATGAGTAGCTTCATGTCATTTGAGTGTAAGGAAAAATACTGATAACAGCGGTGAGAAAACTGGTACATTTTGGGGAACAAACATCCTGCCTGGAAGAATCTTTAGGTATAGCATAAACTGTTATTATTAAATATGTTTTACTATCCTGTAGTTCACTTATCTCTTGTGAGATGAAAAATATGCCCTCCATTTAATTTCTTGTGGGTGTGTGTTAATACCTCCTAACCCAATCTGTACCCAAATACATGTCCTATAGATCAGGATTGGTCCACTCTAATCTGTTCTTGAGATGAACTAACTTGTTCTCAGGTATTTGGATTTTTCTGGAGCGGTGTTAAAAACAAAGGCAGTTATTTCACATCCCGTTCGTCCCTCCTTGCTGTCCCACTTGGGACTGGTACAAAAAAAACCTTACTTCACGTCCATAGCATTACAGCAAAAAGTTGTCTCGACCACGCCCCTGGAACCGGGAACAGAGCATGACGAGCCGTACCTGCCCCAGGGCTGGGGAATTCTCTTGTCATGGTTGGTTCCTGGTTCCTGTTCTGAGACAAGGGACCGTGTGGTAACAACAGTCATGCAACAACCAGTGTCCACCTAGTGGTCAGTGGCTGAAGCGGCATTCAACATTAGTTTCCCTATGGGAAACACCATGCAGTGCAAATGTTTACTAAAGAAAGTACTGAAAATCCTGTAGCACTGACATGTAAATCCCGGAAGACCAGTAAATCGAAATATCGGAAAAGTTTTATTTACGGTATTTTAAAAAGGGGTTAAGAAAGCAAGACAAATCCATAATTTGTTATGGAACAAGACCACGAAGTAACAGTTGTCACGAGGCAAGTAATCACACCCATGAGTAATCAGGGACTGAACAGGGACAAAACCACGTGACCGCGAACAATGCTGTCACGGTACAAACGTAATCGCGGAACAGGGTAGGACGTGAAGTAACTGCCAAAAACACAACTGTGAATGGAGAAAACACAGGTCTATGACTTGGAAGTGAGAATGCTATGCAGCACTGTCACTTGGGGGAATACTGTGGACCTTCAACAGAGGGTTCAGGGTAGTAACCTTTCTGAAAGTCATGTACTTTTTCAGGTGTAGGGGAGAACTGCAGCCATAATTGAGGTTTGGGGCAGAAAAAGAATTAGCTGCTAGACCTGAATGCTAAAGCTGACATCAGGTTTGGCTGAGGATGCACACACAGATATGCTGTGAAGGTCATTCTCCCCATCCGTAATGTAACTTCTGGAAATATGCCCAGCACAATAAACATATCTTGTTCTCAGTCGTGACAAAATGCACCAAAAGGCTGAAGTGAATTGAGAGATACTGACTACAAGAGCAGCAGCCAGAGAGGAAGAAAGGGGCAAAAAATGAGGCTGGGGGGAAATGGGGGTGGGGTGGGGATTGTTACTGTCACCTATCTAATCAAAGCCAACACCAGAAAGAACATAATCACCTACCCTCATTTGCTACCATACGGTAGTGCAAAAAGATAAACTGATCAATAAATAATATGTAAAAAGAGAAAAAAAATCAAGACCACAACAGCTGACCTAAAAATGGTTGCCTGAACAACTACACAGACCTTAATCCGAGTGCCCAAAAGTCTCAGTGATGTTTTTGATGGTGTGGCTGTCATTCAACATTTTCATCTTGTTTTACTGTGTATAAAAGGAGAGAGAGTGAGGGGGACCTTATGTGATCTTTTGTGATGGCCAACCCATTTGGGAGTTCACATTCAACTGGCAAGTGTCTCAGTACACCCTGCCTTGGGCCAAAACAGATACAGTACAGACATCTCATCTCAGAATCAGTCCATTTGACAACTTTTCTCCAGAAACAGTCCACGCTCCTAATTTCTAGTGTTTACAGTCTGAAATTTTAGGAATTTTCTAAATAGGTTAACCATCAGAGCATTATGGGTTACCCAGCAGAAATGGCTTGCTGACAACTTCTGCATTTTCTAAGACTGGTATATCTTTCATGATGCAAAACTGCAAAATTGTGAAATTATAGAAATGCTTATGTGACAAAATGTTGATTCAGCAAAGAAGTGTCACTTTTGAAGTATAACTTTGGACATTCATAAAGGAACACCAGGTCATATTAGTTAAAGAAAAAGGAACAACTATTAGTATAACAGCAAGCTGGTCTGAGCTAGTTCCCTTAAAAGCGGAACTGCTGTGGAAGATTCTGGACTCTAGCTAAAAAGTTATTTACAGTAAAGGGGAAACATGCTCCATTTGGGCATCTTGGATCTTTGCAATCACTGTTAGCATTGGTGAATCTGCGACCCCATCAGGCTTCCTGTCTCTGTGTTATGTGTTGTGTCAACTTTCTATGTTTTGCATTAAAAGTGGCTTCTAACTTTGCAGTCAAGATGTCTCAGAGCAAATCTATTCCACCCAAAAACTTAAACTTATCAGTGTTCATACTAACATCTTAGTGAGATTTACCTTCACAAAGCCTGAATGACAGAGTGGCTCATGCATGTAGAGCATGGGAGAAATAAAATTCAGTTTTTGACTAGTATTCACAGCATGATGGCTGTTGGGTTTGGGGTTTCTGATCCAAAATTGTAAAATTTCCAAGTTCTGCCTCCATGTTCTTTTATGGAATGGACAAATCACTTCATTAAATGTGTGTAGACTTTCCTTCTGAATAAACCTCATGATGGTAATACCGGCACTTCCCTGAGAATACGATTGCCTTGTATGCTTTATCACCTCTTGACAAAAGGCCCTTTGCTTTGCTCATGGTAAACAAATCCCTTTGAGGATCTGTGAGCACTAGGGCAGCAACTTGATAGTAAATAAAGTAATATCAGAAACTCAACAAGTAGCTCTCTTTGCAGCTATATCATCCCCAAAACAAAATACTGTATAACTCTTTTGATTGATTCAAAACATGGTTGTGGTGAGTTTTTCCTTTGGTTTTCAGAAACTGTAATTTGACTCTTATCCACATTTCTCATGCCTCCCTCAATGCTATAAACAGTTTTATTTGATATTTCCTTTGGGGGAAGGAAGTTAAAGTCTTGTTGTTACAGCTCAGATGAAAAATTAATTCACAGCAGAATGACAAGTAAATTAGCCATTCGTTCTGAACCAGCAGGGCTCCTGTTAACAAGGGCTCGAGGTTCCCATATGATTATGCAGCCAATGAAGCAATTCAATTTCTCTTTAATTTCCATGAATTACGTATGTGTAAATGGTTTTAAAACTGCCAGTTGGAGATGTATGTGGATTGCACACCTGCTTTAAATTTTGGCCTTAGCAGCAGGATAAAGTATGGTTTCACCAGGCATGGCTGGTCCAGGCAGCAATATTACAAAGAGACATATCCTGTAGGTATAAACCAAGAAAAACGAATTGATTGTCAGTATCTGTTACCTAGAAGGACTTGAATTATTACTAACTAGGTATATTTTACATTAAGAATACATCAGGTGGAGACCCATTCACCCTCACAGCCTATGCTTCTCCCCAGAAAAATATTTATTTATTTATTTTATTTTAGAGTATTTTTACCCAACCTTTCTCCTTGGAAAAGGACCCAAGGTGGCTTACAATAATGAGGGACAATATAAAGTCCAGTATAGTTAAGACATAACCAAGTACTGAGAACAGGGAATTGAAGGACATCTTACAGCATTAAAAGACAACATTACATTAAAGCTACAAGAGAACGTGGCCATTTAAACAGAGAGTAAAAATTCCATGTAAAAGTTATGAGCGATGGAAACTATCATTGAAAACATAGTGTCAATGGAGTCACACAAGGTTATAAGTCGTTATAAACACAAAGTCTATGTGTTCATGTATGGTGTGTGTGTGTGTTGTGTCGTTACACTCGTGGCTGACTCTTTGTGACCCCATGTCCATGGGGTTTTCTTGGCAGGAGTACTGGAGTGGCTTGCCAGTTCCTACTCCAGGTGCCTACAACACCTGGTATTCCATGGTGGTCACCCATCCAAGTACTAGCCAGGCCCGACCATCTTAGCTCCCAAAATCAGGTGAGATCAGATGTGCTTAGGTTCATATAAAAGACACAGAATAGGAAAAGCTTGCCTTAAGAGAAAGGTCTTTGCCTGTTTCCAGAAAGACATCAGAGATGAGGCAGTCCTGGCATCTAGCAGGAGGGAGTTCCAGAGTCTGAGTGCAGCAGCCGAGAAGGCCCTTTCATGTGTTCCCACGAGATGTACCTGTGAGGGTGGCAGGATGGAGAGAAAGGCCTCTCCTGATGACCTTAACACCCTAGCTGGTTCATACTGTGAGATTCGATCTTTGAGGTGGCTAGGACCCAGGTCGTACAGTGCTTTGTAGGTAATGATGATGATGATGAGGGCCATGGTTATTATCAGCTACTGGACTAGTCAAGGAACACTGTTGTTCTAGAACTGCCTCTGTTCCCACCCATCCAAAAGCAATCGAGGGTATGACTCTCTAGAGTTGCCCATCCCCCTGATATAAGATGTGCTTTTCAGCTATAAAACCAGAATCTCCCTGGAATTTCAGTACACACTGCTGTTGGAAGGCACATCAATGTTGTGGCACTTGTGCAGAAGGAAAGACACCAGTACATCACCAACAGTTGATAGGTACAGAGATGCCCTCTGAGATCTGGACTTGCTGGCCCAGGATCACCTAGTGAGATTATGCTGGATGCTGTTGATGCCACGTCTTCTTATTCTAAATCCTGTTTACTGGAATATATTGGCTCTTGTCTTTTGCGCCTCTACTTTGGGATGTTTGGGAAAAGTGGAGTTGGTTGTTAGAAGGCCAAGGAGGTCTGTATATATTTGAGAATATGTCTATACAGTATGTCACCCTTCTAGTGCTGATGATTGTTACAATACATGCATGAGCAGGTAAAGATTATGCAAGTGCATTTCCCAGCAGCTAGTTTCAGGGCTAAAGGGAGAAGTTACATTTGCATTCCTTAAAGAACTGATTGAGATTCTAAAAACAGATTGGAAAGTTGATGGTAAGAAATGCACAGCTTGAAAATCTTTACTTCTTGGCAAGGCAGAGTTGGACCAGATTGACATGATCTGTGATGTAGTTTCTAATGAAGCATTTGTAATAAGGCATATCAGCCCAAGAGGCCTTTGGTGTCCCATTGGGAGAGATGTACAAGAGGCACATGGCTGAAACTCTATCAACCTTGTATAGACAACCCCATCATGAAGGGAAGCTGGACTAGGCATCTAATATAAGTGTATGGAGACAGTGCTTGAAGCAATTTAACAAAACAATTAGTGGGCTAAAATCCAAGTATTAGTCTCAACGTTCAGTTATTTGTGTTAAATGAATTGGAACGTGTCATAAGAACATAAGAAGAGCCATGCTGGATCAGACCAAAGGCCCATCTAGTCCAGCTTCCTGTATCTCACAGTGGCCCCAACAGATGCCGCTGGGAGCGCACGAGAGTAGATATCTGTCTCCTGATACCACTCCCCTGCATCTGGCCCTTGAAGTACCCTGATTTTAAGCCTGGAGATTACACATCTCCATCATGGTTTGTAACCTGTGATGGACTTTTCCTCCAGGAATCTGTCCAGTCCCTTTTTGAAGGCATCCAAGCCCGATGCCATCACCACATCCTGTGGCAGGGAGTTCCACAGTCCTCTTGCATAAGTTCCATTGATCACTCTAGTTGGGACTTACAGATTTAGTTGTAAGAAGAGGAGGAGCTGTAACAGTTGTGAAGAAAGTTTGGGGGGGGAATTCTGTTTGCTGACTGACAATCAACTCAAGAAGGCTGCAGACGGCAGGTTTTTCTTTCACAGGCAGTCCCAGATTTAAAGAGCAAACGACGTGTTCAAATGAAAAGAGCAAAAAGCAGCACTTCTTTTGGGGAGAAAAAAACAATTGTAAGTTGAACATAAAACAGATGGGAAAGATATGAAGAATGTGATGCTAAAACAGCAGCAGCAGCAGCAGCAGCAACAACAACAACAACAACAATGTGTCTTCAAGTGCATTCTGACTTAAGATGACCCTTTCCAGGTTTTATGGGAACAGAATGAGAAGTGGTTTACCATTCCCTTCCCCCTGGAGGTTCCCTGGGACTGTGCAGCTTGCTGGAGTCCTTGCAGGCTGGCTCTGCTTGTACAGGGCACAGTGGGGAATCAAACACCCAACCACAGGTTCTATAGACAGATACTTTAACCACTGAGCTATCCAGCTCTCTACAAATATAAAGACAAGCAATGCAAATACATATTTTTAAATTATATGAATCAGGAAGCTGATTCATTGCTTGATCTCTTTGATGGTGAAGGAGCTAAGCATTGCTAAAGGAGAAGAGGAAGATGACCCAGGAGCAGAATAAATTTGTTAATTTACTGTACTGGTACACTGTGCCCCAGTGAAGGGTATGCCCATAGAGGGGAAATGTCTCACTCAAGTGAGCACCTCTTTTCTCTCCTCCAAACATTATTTTTAACTGGGCTTTTGAAGACTAGCTCTATATTAGATAAGTACTACAGTTCAACAGGTTTCTATGATCAATTCACTTGCAAGTGCGGGGGAAGATGTGGTGTTGTGGGAGGAGATGATACTTATTAAGATCCCACTACGAAATACTTGTTCATAAAGGTGGACGTTCTTCACAAAATGCTAGTTTATTAATAAAGTACCCTTTGAGAAGATATAACATCTTGGATGGCTTAAGAAGTATGCTAGGCAGTTTCGTGGAAGATAAGGCTACTAATCCGGTGGGTTTATGTTACCTCTAGTTTCAGAAGCACTTGTTGCTAGTGAAAGTATACTCATAGCCTACTGTAGGATCTGGGTAGCCATCCTGAGACCAGAATGTATGCTGGCCTACATAGGTCATTGGTCTGTTCCTGCAGAGCTTTTTAAACTATTATTTTTATGCTTATATGTCAATGGTGTAGAGGAGGAATTTGACACGTCTGTGCTGTTGTCCCAATGAATATCAATGTTCAAAAGTTGGCATTTTAGCAGCAAGGGAGAAATCCCCTAACAGTGTTAATCCAAATAATGCTTGCCAAGAAGGTGTCATCAAGGACAGGAGAGGAAGAAGGGGTTAAATCACTCATCCATATATTCTGTGGTTCCATTTGCAAAGATTCATTTAAGACTGGAAAGGCCCGTTCTATATTGCATCTACCATGCGATGATAGCTTGCCCTTGACAGAAGAGTGAAAAAGAATGTGCTTTTTATTTCCATGTAGGTAACACTGATATGGAAATACTCTACCAACAGTATACTGTACAATATATGAATCATCTGCCTACTGCATGATACACAAACAGAAAACTTTTTAAAATTTTAGTTTGTTTTCAGTAACAATGCCACAAAGTACATACAATTAGGCATATTTCAATCATACATCCCTAAAAAGGAAATCACATTCATATGTGCATAGAGCTCTTACATATAATTCTTTTTCCATTCTACCATTATTTATCCTAGTAAGTCTTTCCATAAAGTTCAGGGTGAAATGATGGGACAGAAAATTGTTATTTTCTTTTGTTCAACAGTTTAACTGTGTGTGTGGCCATGTGTGTGAGTGTGGGTCATTGGTAGGTCCTCTGTCTCCCAATGAGTTTTAGTTCATCCAGTCATGTATCGAATAATATCTTTCTGTATGTGGCATCTATTAAGCTAAATCTTTAGCTTCCACGGTTTATGAAATGGTTGTAACTGATGGATTGCAGTGATCCTCCAAGTAAATTCTTTAGAGAGAATATCTATATTAGTGGAAAATCCAGTGTTGGGCAGCATCCCAAAAACGTACATTTCAGATAATGCGTAAGATATTGAAGGTAAAAATATTGGAAATTATTTGGGCTGCAGAAGAAAATTCCTGTTGTTCCTTCTCTAAACATTTGTATAATTAAGGAGAACCTGACCTTGCCATGTTATAGATTTAATGTGCTAGTAGCTCAGAGGAGAGACACTTCTTAATTTACCTGACTGTTTATTTCAGGCCCGGTCTAGAGTTTCCCAATTATTCCCCCTGTCTTCCCCCTTAGATGTGGAACGTGCTCTGAATAAATGCTGCCATACCTGGCTGATTTTCAGTGCCCAGGCATTGATCCGACAGGGCCACAGCCAGGCAATGCCAACAAAGAAAAGGGGCCAATTTATATGGCTACTTCTTAAGGTTCAAATTGCTTTATGCCTTAGTGAATAATGTGGAATGTCACAGGCAACTCTTTGTTGTTATTTTTTAAATTGAAATTGTCTGTGCACTTTATTTTTGTATTTTGTTTTCAACCCAGCCTTTTGGTGAATCTGCATAACATTAATCTGTTAGAATTGTGTTTGTTAAACTAGCACCTTGCACATGGATATATAATTATTTGCACTTATGTTATAATTTGGTGGAAGCTGAATGGCCAAAGAGGTCAAAACAACAATAAGGTACACACAAGTAGATGTAGTGAATAATGAGGGAACTTCACTGTGATAAGCTGGAGTTTGGGGTGGAACAAATACCTAAAATTTCAGACTATCAACTGGCAACTCTTTTTTTGTTAGAAAACGTGTGTGAACATAAACTAGCCAGGGAACGCCAATTGTTCTAGAGGTGTTGTCAGATATTAGATAGAATCCCTTGGCAGTCACCAAAAGCAGTAAGATTACTAGTTCAGTTGGTACTACCACTCATTGGTCTTCTGAGGTAAAATCAGGAGAAAAGATACAGACTCGTGTACTGTGCTGTATATGCTCTCCCAAGGCTTCCTCTGGTATCCCAAATCCAGGCTCTAAGACTGTAGTCTGTGAAGCAGAGATTTACAACTATCTCATCTAGGAGAGTGAAATTCCAACTGAAGTAGAAGCACCACACTTGATTACAACCATGGAGCAGAGTGTAAAATTGATATGCAGTGAATCAGTACTGTATACATAAAATGCAGCACAATGAAATTATTATAGCATCTGAATACAGTTTATCTGTATCTTAGAGTTTCACTAACTCTGTCATTCAACATATTATCCACTGTAGATTTGAGTACAGTAAACTGTACCCAAAAGGGAGCAGAGGAATAAAAGGAAAGAGTATTGTAAAAGGAAGAGGAGTTGAATTTGGCGGCTGGGGTGGCCTTTAGCAGAATACAGGGAATGAACTGAGCAAAGAACGCTTTGGACATACTTATTAGAGTAGAAGTATGGATAGGTGGTCTTGGGGGCATTTCACAACATTGCCTAGTTCCATACCCCATGAACCATTTACTGCACCACAAATGCCCCTCTCTCCCCTCCCTGACTCCCTGCAGTTGCTCTTGCCTTGTGTTCTCTTTTCTTTCTCTTGTGGGGATGTTTACAAAACCAAACTTCAAAAGGACTGAACACCAGTCATAAATTTCAGCACATGTGAGATGCAACCATACACCATTGACTCTCAAAGCCAGCATTAATGTTTTACTTGTGAACTTTGTACTTGACTATATTTCACCTATGTTTGAAGAAGTGGACAAGATGCGTAAAGTTGGTATGGACACACCTTGCATCCCAGTGAGGAAACTCTGGCCAAAGATGGTCTCATCCTGGAGGTCAGCAGATCCCAACTGAGGGGACCTCCAAAAAGCACTGGATGAACATTCTTGACAATCATATAAAGTTGTCTGGGGTCCACCTGGACCTAGCCCATGACTGTGCCAAATAGAAGTCAAAACCAAGAATAGCGGACCCCACCACCAAGTGGGACGAATGTTAAGAAAAAGAGGAAGAAGATGTCTGAAGAAGTAGACTTGTCCATGAAAACTCGTGGTAAAAATGTAACAGTATTTAGGGTGCAAAGGCTTTTTGTCATTTTTTCATTTTTAATATATTTATATTAGTTTGGGTTTTGCCTCATATCTTACTGGGTTCTTATTTCTTCTTCTTCTAATTATTTGTTTACCTATGCTCACGTAGATGTCCTGCCTTTGCACTCTAATTTCCTATTATGTACCGCTATACATGCCTGAAGTTTCAGTGGTTCACATATCTGGTTGCAGTGCCAGAGGTCTGGAGTTCTATACCCCACTGTGCCTCCTTGACAGGGGCTGGATTTGATAATCCACAGGGTCTCTTCCAGCTCTGAAGTTCTAAGATTAATATTATTATTTTGTAACTTCATGACTACCAACAGCATGTGTCATGCCTTCTGGGCCTGTGTGATGTTTCCATTTCAGGCTAAAAGATCTCATTGTGGGCAGGCTGTCTATGGTTCACCCAATGCCAAATCAATATTATTGGAGTTCTGCAGTTAACCTAAGGATTTTGGACCTTCATCCATTTGGTAGACTCAGCTAGAACAGACCTTTTGGATTAATGGTAATTGCATATGCGTGACTCACCATTTAGCAATTGATTCACTGGGTCATTATTAACTCAAGTCCCATTGATTCTGATTAATTTACTTGTAAGTGTGACTAAGTCTGACTCCAACCCTGTTTAAGACAACCAAAAGAGTAGCTGACGGAATGCAGGTTTAACCTCCTAAACACCCCCAAGGCTCTTTAAATGTTCGTGATTTCTCCTTTCTGCTCTAGAGAGAAATTTGCAACAGCACAGAGCAGAGAGAATGTATTAGAAGAAAACTGGTATATTACTTCAATATCCATCCCTCAAAACACTTTGGTTTATTGTTCTGAAATTAGTTAACATATGTCTCCACATTGAACTACTCTTTCCTATTTAATAATGGTATTAAGATGCTTTCAACTGGCCATGATACGTATGTTTTAAACTGGTTTTTCCGATTTATTGGGGACAGCAGAGGCCAAGACTACCTTTGATGAAACTATCAATTAACTTCAGAAGTGATTTCAAAGTGCTTTCATTTGGTTGTCTTATGCACAATGGCTTTTGCAATAATTTTGCAAAACATGATGGGGCTGGTGCAGTCTCATTGTGTGAGTGTGCGTAGCCTTGTGTTCCTTTTCTTGTTTCTGGGTGGCATGACAAGAGTAGAAGTGCACACATCCGGGAAATGGAAAAGATGTTGTTTGCGGCATATCTTAAAAGAAAGATCATGATATGAAGAAAGAGGTGGGAAATGTGCTACTCATCAAAGGTATCCAGAAGATGGCTGACAGCCACCCACACATCCCTTGCAGCCGTTGCTGATCATGGTGTTGGATGCTTGTTCCAGCTTTTTCTACATAAGCCTTGACATCTGCAAAAATCTGCAAAACCAGTTGAATCAGAGGCTGTGACAAGTCATTGAAAAAAAGAATTGAACATATGTAGTGTGGGCAATGGTAGCTCCAGGATATTGCCCCCCTCCACCCTTGAAAACACAGCATCTGCACTCAGAACTGAAATGATGTTATTTGCGTTAAACATTTCCATTCTGGACATGGCTTTGTAGTTCTGTAGAATTTTTGAGATAAAAACGATGAGGGTGTATTTATTTGCCTTGAAGATATTCACCTCTTGCTAAATATAAAAGGGAAATTTCCACTCCTGAGAGACAGGTTCTTTTCTGACCAAGGAAGATATTCTACTTCTTATGAAAGAAGTGGAAAAGTACCTGAGCTGGCAGTGGTTTGAAATTGTTGAGTAAATTCTAAGTCGCCATTGGATGTTCTCTCAAATTGTGTGTGTTTTGTTCTGAGTAACCGTCAGCACCCTCATTTCAGTGACTCTGCTTTAGGTATGACATCCAGTGTGGTGTAATGGATCAAGTGACAGACTAGGATGTAGGAGATCTCAATTCAAATCCCCTCCCAACCATGGAAACTTACTAGGTGGGGGTGGGTGGGCTTGAAAAGGTATGATCCCTCCTTAAATATATCACTTACCTTGACAACACTATCAAGGTCTTTGTAAACCTTGATATAAACCTTCTGACCTGAAGCATGACTAAGTCGGGATCTAATCTGCTGTGTTTTAATAAAAATTCCACTTAAATGAGATTTACCTTTTCTAAAGATCCTTCTTCTCTTGTTCCAAAGAACATTTTTCACCTGCAGCCAGGGCGTGGAATAACTATTTATGAACTACTTACTTGTGATTAATTCCTTTTGCCAACAATAAAGATATAACTAAGTTACTTTAACAAATAATAACTTTAGTTCTTTGAAGATACACCTGTTGTTTTTTAGGTTCATGTTATAGTTGTGGCAGTAGCTTCCCAGTACGTGCTGTAGAAAGAACATTACATGCTATGCTGCATGCTACCACATTGAAAGCATTTGCACTTGTGTTTTAAGTAGCTCAAGATAGCAGTCAAAGTGGCTGCCCAAAAGTTGCTGCACCAACCTCTGGTCTTAGCCAGCATAACCAATGGCAAGGAACGTTGGGAATTGAAGACTGACAACATCTAGAAATAAATAAATAAATAAATAAATAAATAAATAAATAAATAAATACATACATACATACATACATACATACATACATACATACATACATACATACATACATACATACATACATACATA
>JAHTLZ010000204.1:36765352-36779977 GCA_023846285.1 Phrynocephalus versicolor
TCTATCTATCTATCTATCTATCTATCTATCTATCTATCTATCTATCTGGAAGTTGAGTTTCAGACTGATGAAGCTGTTTGGATGAGCAGCGAAACGTTTCTATCTCTCAAAAAAGAAATCCAGTAGCCATGACTCAACTTCCAGATCAACTCACCTGGATGACTGAGAATCTTCACAGACATCTCTCTCTCTCTCTCTCTCTCTCTCTCTCTCTCTCTCTCCAGAGCCACCCAGAGACCCTCCAGAACTGCTTTTATAAACTCAGCCAATTAAGTCACAAGTCCAGCTGAAGGGTTGTTGGTCGCCCAAAGCTGCTGCTCTCCCTCTCTCTTGGTTCTCCCGGAGGCTCAGGCTGGGTGACACTCGCCTCGTTTTAACCTAGGCGGGAATTAAACCGCCTTGACTTCCCGTCTCCTGCAAAGCAAGGGAGGAATCTGCTACCAGCAAGAGCAGAGAAGGAAACGAACAGTGCCTCCAGGTGTATTGGACAACACGCCCCTTAATCCCCAACCAGTAGATTCACTGCCGTCGCCGTGCACTTCCGGAGGGCGCCAGTTCGGAGCGAGGTGCAGGCGGACCGAGGAGGCCACCCGGCGCCTCTCAAGGGGGAGGCTTCACACTGCAGCTCACACTGACCGCAACAAGCGCGGCCATGGATCGAGGCCGGTGGAATCCGCCGCTCGCCCAACATCTGGAAGGCTCCCCTCCCGGGCTGCAGAATTCAAAGGAAGTGAGGCAGCCCAGCCGACAGGCTGGCAAGGAGGGGTGCCTCCTTCCTTTGAGAAAGACTCAAAAGGAAGAGATCTGTGGGTCTTAGATCTTTGCCGAGAAAAAAACTTTCTGGCCTTTTTTTTTAAAAAAGACAAGAGATCTCCTCCATCGCACCATCGTCATTGTCTGGGTGAGTGAGTAGCCCGCCACGATTCTGGTCCTCCCAGCCTGAGTTTGGAAACTGACAATCGAAGGAGGGGAAAGGGTGGTAACAGAGGGCAGGTGCCTCCTCTCCTCGGTGGCCTTTTGAGCATGGGGTTGGCTTTCGACCTCTGCCGCTGGCAATATGGGTCTGAAAGAGTAGGCAGGATGCAGATGTTTACCGTTTCGGATTAACCAGACGGGGAACTGACCAACGCCACCTTCCAAAAGTCTTTGGCCCTCTGCCGGGTGTCACGCACCCTCCCAGCCCCTCCTATTGAAGCAGGGGCATGCGGGGTGTGTGGTATAGTGGTTAGTGCAGGCATGTCCAAACTTCAGCCCTCCAGATGTTTTGGACCACAATTCCCACAATCCTCTGTCATTAGCAATCTAAGCTTAGAATTCTGGGAGTTGTGGTCAAAAACATCTGGAGGGGCGAAGTTTGGACAGACCTGGATTAGAGAGATGAGCTGTGCAATTAGGGAGACCCCGAGGCAATCAGGAAGCTGGCGGGGCAAGAACAGTTCCCGGGATGTAAGGGAGGCTAAAGAACCGGGGAAGGGCAGTCAGACCGAGCGAGGAGGGAAGGTAAGCTCCCCAAGGGCAAGCAAGTCGTTCAGGGTCGCGGTCGCGGGGTGCCCTCTTGGCTGGTGTCTGTCCCCTCCCGCTGCCCACGGCCGGAGCCAGCAAAGGAGCGTCTTCGGTAGATGATCGGCCAGCTTCCAACCTGGGGGCAGAAACGCAACGCCACCAAGTTTTAAGAGGTATTGATAGTACCATTCTCTTCCGGGAGCGCCTCCTCTTTGCAAACTCTGCCACCGCTTTCGGGTGCTGCCGTCCCGCTCAGAGTTTGGAAAAATTACTTTACCAAAAAAATCAACTCTCCTAATGCTGGGGCCAGTATGGATATACTTGCAAGCTGTTGACATTTCCATGATGTGTGGACCCATGTCCGCTTCCTCAGACGCAGGGCGCCCAGTGGGTTGAAGTCTATGCGTTTGCGATACAAATATATGCCCATCAGGAAGAGTCTTGGTTCTTCGCAGTCCGGTCTGCCCCCCCCCCCCACTAAACACAAAGAAGCTAGCAAGGGAGTGAAGACAAACAGAGCAGGAGCAGAGGTTTGGAAATATGACCTCCTGGACTACAAATCTCAGATTCCCCCAAGCAGCATGGTCATGGCATAGGGCCTGGGGATTTTGGAACTTGTGATCCCAAAAGTCAAATTTCCCGCTGACCTTGAGCCCTTGGCCCAATTTAACACTATTGGAGAAGAAACCACTTCTGTAGACATGGCTTTTCTCCCCTCTGTATGATGCCCTGCAGCTGTTGAAATACCCTTTTCTTCCAAAAAGTGAATGGTACTCATGTCAGCTTGTGAGCACTCTTGAACCTGCATGTGAGATCTGCTCCTCATGCCTATCTGTAGGAACCACTAGATGGGTGAGTGCAAGGGACAGGGTGTTTTCAGCAACAGCTCTGACCCTCCACCTTTCTGGTTTCAGCTGTAATTATTTAGTGGGGTATAGTATCTTTAACGGGCTATTTTTTAAATAGGGGTTGAACTTGATTCTCCATAAGGGTCCCTTCCAACTCTGCAGTTCAAAGTTCGTCATCATTATAATCACTCTGTATCTCTGCGTTATGACCCAATACATTGGAACCCAATTTACAGCAATCCTGATGAGATCTTCAAGGTAAATAACATATCTGAGTAATGGGCTTTACCATATCCACTCATTCACTCCTGAGAGTTTTCGTAGCCAAGCAGGGATATGAGCTAGGATCATCTGAGTTTTAATCCATCACCTTATCTTCATTCTTTATTTAAATAAATTCTAGTCAGCCTTTTAGAGGGGCATGGTGGCTCGGTGGGCTAGAGTACTGAACACTGTTGGCTACAAAGTCAGCAGCTCAGCAGTTCGAATCCCGGGTGCCACACAGTGGAGTGAGCTCCCGCTGTTAACCCTCAGCTCCTGCCAACCTAGCAGTTTGAAAGCATGTAAATGCAAGTAGATAAATAGGTATTGCATTAAAAAGCGGGAAGGTAAAATGGTGTTTCCTTGCAGCCATGCTGGCCACATGGCCACGGACTTGCAGAACATTGGCTCTTTGGCTTGACTACAGAGATGAGCACCCCCCCCCAAGAGCGGGGGGGGGGAACCTTTACCTTTACCTTTTTAGTCAGCCCTTAATGAAACTACAGTAATCCTAAATGGTCCCACCATTTATATACAATACAGAAATATATATTTTTAAAACATAACCTCCCAGTTTTAAAATACAACATTAATAGTGAAGAAACAAACAAACAAACAAACAAACAATCTCTTATATGGGAGTATTTCATGAAGCAATTCAGTAGATGAGTGGCTACATTTTAGATAGCTGATGAAAATATTGGGATTTGCTTTCTGTAATTTTTAATGATTCTGCACTCCAGAATGTTTTAAAGAGGGTTTTTTTAGTCTAGGGTTTTTTTTTTTAATGTAATCTGTTTTAGTGCATGTTTCATCTGGTTGTTTATTGTAAGTAGTTTCAATATTTGGCATGCATACAAACTCAGGGGTTCAGACAGGATAAAAAAAAGAGTTTACTGGTACACAGCTGAAAAGAATAAATAAAAATCTCTGGTTAGAGTTGCTGGTGTTTATTGAAAACCCTGCCATAATTACTCAAGTAGAAGAGACCTCCTAAGTGATGGTGCCTATAAACAACAACAATGCCTTTATTGGGGAAGCAATTGGCTTTTTATACAACAATATTGCTGAAACGCTTTCATAAAATTGTAGGAGAAAATGCCAAAGACACGTATAAATATGTGTACTATATAATGTGCTTTTAACACGTTACTAACAGTATTGCCTTCTTTTTAACACATGCCTTTCTGACACTGTTTTGCTTGAGCACATTTAGGGTCAATTGGAATAATCATGAAACAGCTTCTGTTTGTATCTCACAGACCAGTACCGTATTGTTCTAACAGTATCATAGCCATCTGTGGAGGTGAGCTGGAGAGGTAACAAGGTTATCATATGATGCCATTGTCTCAAAAGCTTTTGTGAACATGACCCTCATTGAGTTCATCCCTATGTATTGGCTGACATTGTTTTAAATTTTCCTCCCACCCCTTCCTCCACATGGTACAGCTGCTTCGAAAAATCATATAGAATCCAATCCTATAGAGCTGTTTCAACCAACATTTTCAAGATAAGACGAGGGCCACAGTTTCTTTCAAATGGCTGTTTGTTGTCACTCTCAGCCAAGTCACTTGTTGCCTATGAGTCACTCCAGAGACCTGCTGGCGTCATCATTCATTCAATGAGTTCAACCAGGAGAAAGAGAAGACATGACGCGCCGGCTCATCAGCTCTTTCATTGCTCCCAGGCTGTCCTTCTGCTTGTCCTTGAGGGGAGGGTTCAGACCCAGTCTGAGGAGAAAAGATGAATATTCACAAAAGGCAAGAAAACCTGAAACTTCATATTTTGAACTGGAATATATTGATTATTTTACCAGAGGCGTAGCAAGGGTTTTCAGCACCTGGGGACAAAGTCAGTTTTTGTGCCCCCCCCCCAAGAAATGGAGAGGGGCTAAGGTGCCATGTACAATGTGGTGGTGGTGGCCAGGGAGCCCTCCACATCATCCCTGGCAAGCCCCCCCATGACATGGCTTCCTGGGACTCCTTGGCAGGGAGCCATTTGGTACCCAATTTGGTGCCCCCAAATGCTCTGCCCAGGGACAGATGTCCCCCCTTGCCCCACCATAGCTATGCCACTGTATTATACTCCCATTAAAGCTAATTTGACTGATATGAAAAAAGGAAAACAGAAACAACACAAAAGCTGCTGTCCATGAATAATCAAACTGTTATTGAGCTAAATCCAATTGTCAGGGCCAAGTAAAGTGGACCAATGAAATCAAAGGCACTTCACTGATTCATTGGGTCTACTCTTGAAACTAACAATTGGTTTTAGACCCCTTTTTAATGAGATAAGTTTTTGATGCTTCCAAAGTTAATCAAGGAAAATTCCTCATATACCCCCCCATCCTGGTATGGTACTTATGGTAGATGCCAACCATGACATCTTTTATATTTTAATCAATTTATATTCAAGATATATCTCCACTAGATGTCCTAACTTCTGAGCCCAAAGTTTGTTCACTCTTCTTCCCCCTCATATCCTCCTCTTGCTCTTAACAATGACTGTTCCATCTCACATTGAAGACTGAATGGTGCTATCACAATGAGATAACTTTGGGGTACCTCAAGCATTTATAACATCATAACAAAACATAAGCAAATACAGCTACTCTCACAGATGCTTATGATGAACTGCCGTATGGGATGCAGATGGATTGGTGTGATCCAAGCATCTTTTGTGAATAGATTGTGTTAAATTTCAAACTTGAGTGAGTGAGGATTGATGACTTGTTAGTTATTAGTTGGGTGTTAGTTAATTTAACATCATGCTGTTTGGACTGAGTCATGACACTGCATGACAATTCCAGTCTTCTAGTGGATGTGAAAACAGTAGATCATATTCTCCAATTTACTCAGAATTTTGGGTCTCCCCCCCCAGTGTCACATGTTTTGCTATAAGTAGGCCAAATCCTATAGCGGGTTTTGCTCTATACAGTTTGATTATCTTGGGGGGTGGGTAGGCACATCTCTAAAAGACAAACATCATCCTAATACTGAAGACGATTCTGAACTAACAATGCTGTTGCAAATACAATATGCGGTGTACAGCTTTCTAAACTCATAAGGATGGGTTTTTCCCCCCAATTGTGATAGTGGTTAAGTACACAATAGGCAGCTTGTGGACAGGACAGAAGGGTGCTTCACCCTACATTTCAGGATGTGCACCTCTTCTCCTACTCACAAGTTGCTATTGATAGCTAGCTATACCACAATAATCCCCCCCTGTTTCTCAGTGCTAATGATCAATCTTAGAATCAAAGATTCATGAAGTTTGAAGGGGCCTAAAAGGGCCACTGAGTCCAACCCCCTGCTTTAAAATGTGCACTTAAGGATGGCAGGTGTGGTACATTTGGCTGTCTTAGGTACTGCCGATCCAGTTAGTGGCTGGAATCCTATTGGGGTTTGCACAAGGGCTGCACAACTTTCCATAGCTAATTCTGGCTAATGGATCAAGTGCCTGGGCACATTTTAGCTGAGTAATTGGGCATGTGGCCAGGAAAGCAACTGAGACATACTCTACAATTTCATTAATGCTTTGCTATTAGCGACAGCAAGCTGTAGAAACCTTACACAAACAATAATATGATTCCGACCAATGGCTAGTCAAAGACTTAACAAAGAATCGGCTGTGTTTTTTGATCATGGAATGTTTCCCTGACTGTTGTGCAACCTGAAGTCTTCCAGCAGTGAGTGATTATACCTCCTGTCTTCCACAAGACAGCAGGTGTACTGAAACTGAAAACATTTGGAAGGCATCAAATTGGGGGAGGTTGATTTAGACCAGTGGTGCTCAAGCTGGGCCCCCCAGATGTTCTTAGACTAAAATTCCCAGAAGCCTTCATGACTAGCTTGCTGGCCAGGATTCCTGGGACTAGTAGTCCAAGAACATTTGAGGACCCAAGGTTCGGAACCAATTATTTAGACCAGGCATGTCCAAACTTCAGCTCTCCTGATGTTTTGGACCACAAGTCCCAGAATTCTAAGCTTAGATTGCCAATGGCAAAGAACTGTGTGAGTTGCGGTCCAAAACATCTGGGGGGCTGAAGTTTGGACATGCCTGATTTAGACAGTGCAATAGGCAGAGAAACAGCTGGTACTGTCATGATTACATCCTCCAACCATTTAGGAATTGCCTAACTAAAACATTTTGTTTGTCATTCGTCCCCAACCCAGATTCTCAAGAATGTCACTAGGTGATGATGACTTCTGGAAGGGAAATGGCAGCTATCAGCTGTTGGTGCAGAACAAGAAGCATCCAAAAAGGAGGAGGCTGGAGGTCTATGCATCTTCTACCCTTCCCGATCTAAGTTCTTTGTGAAAATGTTTCAACAACTTTCGCATCCAGCACTGAGAAAATTGGTAACTTTTAGCTAGATGTGGGACACTAAAGCAAAGTGTTCTGCTTATATACCGCCCCATACCACTTTAAGTAGTCTCTGGGCGGTTTACAATTTTTAATTACAGTGTGCAGTCTACACATTGCCCCCCCAGCAAGCTGGGTACTCATTTTACCGACCTCGGACGGATGGAAGGCTGAGTGAACCTTGAGCCTGCTACCTGGGATTGAACCCCAGGTCGTGAGCACAGTTTCACCTGCAGTACAGGCATTTAACCACTGCGCCACGAGGCTCTGCTAGAGGTCTTATTGTTGTGCAATTGCTTTTTTGAAAGCTGAAGCAGAAGCTGTAGCTGGCTTGTGATCTGAGTTAGGGAGTCCCTGGCTTGTACCACCAGTAGAAAATAATAAAGAGATTCTACACCAGAATTTTTGTACTTGGTCAGTCACTTGCTGTGGAACCAATCTAGATATTTAATTCATTATGTAAATGCTGATTCCCTTAGCTAATTTCCCATTCCCTGGCTGGATCATTCATGTTATTCATTTATTTATAGCTTCCATTTTATTCAACAGATTTAAAAGCAATATATCTAAATTCCAAGAGTGATCCTCCTATCCAAATACTAACCAATCCCAGACATGCTTAATTTTAGCAACGATGCTGGCTCATGTGCCTTTAGTTCAGAATGTACACCTGATAGAACTCATTATGTAGTGTGTGAATAGTGTTGAGGAAATTCCATATATGACAACCATAATATCTTGCCTTACAAGTAATTTTTTGGAGAGACAAGGATTCACCTGGAAGAAGTTGATTCTCAGTTGCTGCCGAAGGCAAATCTGCCAATGGCTGATGCCTCCCCATAGGCGAAAGTACTAAGTACATTCAAAGATATTCAGATAACTTTGTTGCCTGAGACAGAAGATCATGCGAACACTCTAACCGGGCAATAAAATGAAGTACTAAATTAAAGGAAAGGTTGCTGGCCTTCACCGAGATCAAGAAATTTGTGGCTGCCTCACTCTGTCTAATGATAGGGCCAGAGCTGGGAAGAAAACAGCAAAGAGGATCTCAAAATAATTAACACATCATCTGTTAATCATATGGTGTCCCCATGAGCAGGATCCAAGGATGGGCCCCTGCCTCCTCTTTCAGTGTCTCACAGCCTCCATGATGTGAACATCAACTGGTTGAGCACTGTCTATTGTAGCTGAAAATGTGTAGAATTTTAAAATGACCCTACAAAAGAAAAGATACATTCTTAGCAGATGTTAAAAATAGATTCTGAACAGGAACATTACATTTCTATTGGATTTGGTTAATTTTTCAGTCTAATTGTCAGGTAAGCAGTGCATTGTACATGCTCTCTAACCGTGAAAGTTTAACTCTTAGAAAGCAGCAATGTTTATATATTCTGAATACCTAGGGTTTGTGTTGCTCCATATTATCTTAGCCACACAGCAGGTCTTAATCTTGGAAAATACAAGGGGTCTCACGAATGACAATGCCGAGTTTTGCTGATTATATAATTTATAAAGTTATGTGGTCAGTTGTCTCATCATAGGATTCCAAGGGAAGAAATATTCAGAAATAATTTAGCATCTGTGTGAAAGGTCATCTGTCAGCATCAGCTTCCTGTCCAGCTGCTGTCCAATGTTTTTCGTCCTAACTGTCCATTCTCTTCTGTGGAGAGATATAATTCTTTGACTTCGTATCAAGTAATATAATCCAACAAAGTTTTTACAGTACGGTTTTGCTGAACCCGTACCTTGACTTGTACAGAAGGTGAACTGAGTTTGCATTTAACAGAGCCACTATCAATACAGTCCTATACATATCAATGCAAGTAGGCTTTTGGAGGATTCCACTGATATTTTGGGAAAGTCATCATTTTATTTGTCTGTCTGTCTGTCTGTCTGTCTGTCTGTCTGTCTGTCTAAAATATTTTTACTCTACCTTTCTCCTTTTAAAAAGGAACAAGGCAGCCTACAACACTGAAGGACAACATTTGAAGTTGAAGGCAATGAGTATGCAATGGTTGTTAAACAGCATTTAATGCTAGGGACAATGAGAGTGAAGAGGCGTCTTATGTCATTAGAATGCAAGCAACTTTGGGGACTGAGGGTCACGATTTTTGTTTCTAGACCCTGCCATGAGCTGCACCAGTTCATCTGGAAACAACTGGGAATGTTGTCGACCCCTCTTGCTACTCCCAAGCTGTGCAACTCCCTCTGATGAAAGACCAAGTTGGCTACCTCTTTGCTGTCCATCTGCCAGAAGGCAAAAATCTTTCTCTTTAGGCCTTTCTCCACTAACTGCTGGAGATGTCTATCTTTTATTTGTATATGTTTTTAAAAATGGTTTAAACTGTTTTTAATGTGCTGCCTGCTGAATTGTTCCTTAATAGTTAATATTTTACTGCATTTGTAGCATTTAATATGGTTTATTTTAATCTAGTAAGCCCCCTTGGGTCCTATTTTGGAAAAAATTATTCAAAGGAATGAATGATGAATAGAGGTGCCTACATTTTTTTCAGAGAACAAATATGCACTTCATTTTTTTTTTTTTTTTGGTGTGTGAGTAGTTGGGTTGGAGTTGAGGAACTCACACACCCATGATGGGAAAGCCACTGCTCTTGGAGTCCTCCAAGAGTAGAAATAGCCACTTAAAAATAAAACTTTTGTTTTTAATGGTTTGAAGAGGAAGGCTTTGAGGTGGGTGCCTAAATCACTCTGGGGCCCTCGATTTATTCAGAGACCACACCTTGTCCACCATTTTAACAAAGGCAATTCTCTTGTGCTGGCATGGAATTGGATTTTGACACACAATGCATATCAATTCTGCCAAATTTCTGGGAAATCAATGATAATATGCATCATCTGCTAGACATATAATGCTTAAATAATTATTCTCAGTGGTCCGGAAGTACTTTTTCAGTATCCAGTATTTAGAGAGAATGGAAGATATAACTTTTAACATTTTATTAAAAACTGTAAAAATATATACAGTGTATTTTAAAATCATCTCAACTTTCTTTAAAGTTTATACTACTGTATATTGTGATATCATTCTTTCACCACACTTCCTACAGCTGTCAACTTTTATCATAGCAATACAGCTACAAGCTCAAAGGCTCCTTTCCTGATGTCTATTTTTAATTCTATAGCAGCCAACTGAAATTCTTTTCTTCCGCACTGAATTGTTCAGCTACATAACTGGAGGCAGGTAAAATATGCACCAGAAAACTCCATCCATCATAAGATTAGCTGCTCAATTCTCAGATAGGTGGTTACCTGTGAAACGTTCTCACCCATGGGGACTGAATGTCTTACCAAAATAGATTTTCATTCTGTTACAATTAGAGTGATGTGGCAAAAGGATAATGTAAGACTGTTTATTTCACATAACCTTAACAATGCCAAAAATAGTCCTGAGCAAATGAATTTAGTGCTCTGGTTTGCATGCAGGCTGGGTAGGTTCCCTGGATGATATAAAGCCATTCATTATGGTCCTAATCTCTTTTAGGGCTCAGCCTCACGTTCAATAAATAGAGCAGTTGTATCAGATTTTAAAAAATGTAAATTTTAGCAAACACATGAAGTACATGCACTTGCTGAGTACTGGGCTAGGGGAGTGAGATTTTCTTCATCTCTCCCAGAGTTCTCTTTATTTGTGTGTGGGGGGGGGAGGATGTGGAATTGATTCATTGGAATCGATTGCACATTTGTGAACACCCTGTTTTTTTGTAAAAAAAATTCTTTGATATGATGCAGATTACAGAGCTATACCAGATAGCAGTTTTTTTTAACAACATGGGCATCTGCTCACTCACCCCCCCACCTCGCCGATCATCCTCTCCCCCTACTTGGCCATCCCCTTCACTCACCCATCCCCTTGCCCAGTTGCTCCCGTTGGTCACTCATCCCCTCATCCCATGTGATGACCTCTTCACCTGTCCAGTCACCCATCTTGCTCTCTCACCCTTGACATACCTAATTCATTCTCCAGGGATCTTCCTAGCATTTTTCGGTTTCAGTTCCACCCAGTAGGGCATCTGCTACTACAACTACTTTCTCCTTCTTCTTTTTGTAGGGTGTGGGTTCAAGTGACTTTGCTATCTGAGCTTCAGCTTCTTTTATATCTTCCTGTGGGCTTCCCTGCCTGTATATGTCTTTCTTTGCATGTTACCTGCTATACTATCCTCTGACAATCTATAAATTGTTTTGCCATTCCACTGATGATGCAGTTCCAGTGTCTTCTTCTTTTGCTCCTTTGACTCTGACATGGTGCTTCCCCCACTATGTTTATTCACTCCTTGGCATTCTCCTCTCTGCTCTGTCTTGCTGTTCTTCTACCTCCAGTGCTTCCTCTGGCTCCTGCTGCTTGAGAGTTCTATAGTCATTTCACGGTTCATATACTGCGGTCCCGTTATATTGTGGGACTGCAGTATATGAAAGGCAAGGGCCCCTGGGGTAAGCTGCTTGGGCCTGTTTGAGGCCTACTGCACTTAACCCAGTCCTGACAGGCTGCCCCAAATGGGCCTCCAACGGGCTTCCCAGGCCTGTCAAAGGCCCCAGAAGTGGTTTCCGACAAACCGGACGTGACTTCTGAAAAACCGGAAGTGACTTCCGGATTGCAAGAAGCCACTTCTGGGGCCTGGGAAGCCTGTTGGAGGCCTGTTCAGGGCAGTGCCATGCCCCCCAGTCCTGACCTGACTCAGCATTCCCATATCGTGGGATGGGTCGGGTCCCTAACCCCCACGATAGGTGAGGGATTACTGTATCTAGGAACTCTTGTAACCTTAAGTGTACCCACTTGCTACTCCAGTTCTCTTTCTTTTTCTTCCAATAGTGCAACTTGCTGCATGTGTACACCATGTTGTTCTCAGGCACACAAACATTGCACATACTTTGCATGTCACCTCCATCAAAGTGTCTCTCCTCCCCATAATCTGTTAGTTTTTTTACTTTCTTCTGTTTGTCTGTTGCCTTATCTAGACTGTTTAATAATCATTGCATGCAATCAAATAACTTCTTATTATGTTGACTATTTCCAGGTCTTTCTAGGTAGAGAATATGCAGGATTGCTATTCCCTTCTTGGGTGTTTGGACTCTTCTCCCAGGAAGCAGAGTGGAGAATTGAACTCCTGAACTCTCCTAACTCACTGAATTATCCAAGGAACTCAAGGTTGTTTGCCAGCTGGCAGGTTTATTGGTATGCAGCAGCTACCAGGTATTTAGGCATGTGGATTCTTTAGAATGCTACAGATGATTAAAACAAAGCTTCCTGTTTGTATTGTTGAATATCTTTTGACATGAGTAGATGGACATCACTTACACTGATTTTCTAGAACAAGGTGAATATATTTAAAAAAATGTATTACTATAGATATTTTATGTTGTTCATGATATCCCGTTCTATACTTCGCTTAGCTATTTTCAGAAAATTAACATAGAATTTAGGGAACCAGGGCCAGGCTCCGTCTTCTTATTTTTCAGTAAAAAAGATGCCATTGCCATTTTCAGCAACTGGACTCTATTTCCAGGACTTCAAAAAGAATTTCTGCCATAGGTTTTTAGCAGCTGCATGCAATTCCCTGGGTCATGCATTGTCCATTCGTGTCCTAATGGCAGACAAAACATTTTCTCTTAGGAAATTGTTTACTTTTTTCTAGTGCTGTGCAACAAATTAGAAGTTCATCTGTTGAACTTTATGGATATGTTTATCATTAGCCAAATCCATTTATTTTAGTGTTGAAGCTGTAACCTGCCTGTCTAGTGGCAAGCCACAATTCTAATCTTAACACATGAGAATGCCTAAAAAGTAAGGATATTTCAAACTATTTTCAAGGTAGAATTCATTTTAAATCATTGCAGCCAGAATGCAAGTTATTTTTTCTTTTGGGATTATAACCATTCTTTTCAAAGAAAGCATTATTTAACCAACTGCTTTTTTTCTTGGAATGTATCTTATCAACCACATCAAACTCCCTACTTAGTTTTTGTCTGAGATCTCACTCAATTGTCCTTGACTGAGATCCAGCTGCTTAACTACAGATCTGGATGGGTTGCCACTGCCTACATAAATGTTTCTACTTCCTACAGAAGAATAATATGGAGCAATTGTTGGTTATTAATATGGGAAATCTAACTTTAGGATCACAGAATAATGAAGTTGGAAGGGGGCGTATACAGGGCCGGCGCGTCCATTAAGGTGAACTAGGCAGTTGCCTAGGGTGCCAAAATGGACAGGGGGCGCTGCCCAGCCTGCTGCCCCCCCGCCGCCCCCCGCCGCCCCCGACCCCCCTGCCGCCGCCGCCGCCCGACCCCCCCACCGCCGCCTGACCCCCCTGCTGCCACCGCCCGACCTCCTTGCCACTGCTGCCACCGCCCAACCCCCCTGCCGCCGCCGCCCTGTCCCCCCGCCCCTCGCCTAGGGCGTGAAAAACCCTAGTGCCTGCCCTGGGCGTATAAGGCCATCATGTCCAACTTCTTGATTCCATTTTCTGGGTGTAACACTCATATAAAAAGGAGTGAGCAACGCAGTGATTTCAGAAGTTATAAGGAACTTTCTCTCTTTCTGGTAGAGAAGAGCAGAGAGTCAAGCTGTGACGTAGACCCAGGTCTAGGTGTGCCACTTAGGAATCAGTCAGCACTTTCAAGTATAGATTGTCCTTTGAAAGGATTTGATGAATGAGACCTATTACCATTTAACATTATGACTCATGGCAGAGTTTGCACCACGGATACACTGGATCAGGCAACAAGGCCTGCATAATTGGTAGGGTTTGGATATGTGATCATGATCATTCACTTGATCACAAATGAATGACTTAGCTGAGGTATTGCAAATATGCTAAGAGGTGTAAATAATGACCATGGACGCACTGCAGCGCTACACAGGCCAACCCAGCTCTGTAAGGGCTCCATAAATAGAGCACCTTGTTGAAGTTACACAACAGTTGGAAGGGGTCCCCTGTACAATATCAACATATTCTCTATTCCAGTGTCTGGTTATTTCTAGGTTGTTTTCATCCTTAGGTGTGCTGGAATTTGCAGGGTATGCTTTCTGCTCACTGTTCAGGCCTACTGAATGCTGATTGCTGGGAATACAAAAACACAGTCTTATGCTTAGTACAGAAGAGAGCAGGATGAGGGAAAAGCAAAGAAGTGGCAGGTTAAAACCACAATTCTGAAAACACGGCTGTCTGTGGTGTACCACCTAATCAACTGGTGTTGTTTGTTTTATTTTATTTTTTGCATGATATTTGTTTGATCCTCCTTAGTATTTATATACTCACTGTTGTAAGCTTTAATATTGCTTTTTGATGATGTAAGACACCTTGAGTTCTTTTAAGGAGAAAGGCAGGGTAAAAATATTTTAAATAAATAAATCAATACTCTCCCACCCAACCCTATTCCCACCCCTACCCTACCCCTGACCCTCATCAAGAGTGCATAGCATTCAGAACAGCAAAAATTATTCTCATAAGTGCATCCTCCACTTTCTGGTAATAAAAATACAACAATAAATTAAATTATTAGCAGTTTTCTACTCTTTCAGTAAAAACAAAACTGCTACTCTGAGGCAGATGCCTTATTCTGTCTATTGGCAGGGCCTTCTGCACTCTCTCTCTCTCTCTCTCTCTCTCTCTCTCTCTCTCTCACACAC
>JAHTLZ010000204.1:36787819-36848440 GCA_023846285.1 Phrynocephalus versicolor
TAGTCCAAAAAGGCCACTTTTCCTAGGCTCTTTTGATAAACCACACTGTCTCTAAGGTGATCTTTGTTTACTGTTGAACTATCCCACATCGGCCCACATTGAGAAGGAGAGGGGAAGCAGCAACCACGGAAGGATGCAGGTGCTGATAGATCTTTCTTGATATCTTTATTTCAAGAGGCAACGGGAAGATAAACAGTCAACAGTTGAACTCTCATGACAAAGAGACCTGGAAATTCTGGGCATTAAGAAGTTACAGAGACAGAGAGAGAGAGCACGCACTTTAAAATGAGATCTCAGGAAAGGTCCAGCATCAAAACACATACAGGCATGCACAACTCTTCAATGTGTTCGGCACCCTCTCCAGTTCTTAGCATTGAGACACAGCCCATTGCCATGCTGACACTTTCCTTGGGTTCTCTGTGCTGGGTGGTTGCATCTGAGCTTCCACTGATGGTGCTATCTCTGGGCATTGTGAGAAATTAAAATGGCAAGTAAGACCAAAAATGGCACCAAATGGAAAAGGCCTACTGTTAGAAGACAGGACTCCACTGACATCTCCTAAAACCTGCAATGGAGACAGCATCATGTTGCAGTGGTGAAGAAGGCCAATTCCATGATAGGGATTATCAAAAAGGGGGTTGAAAGTAAAACAGCCAACATTATAATGCCATTGTACAAAACAATAGTAAGGCCACACTTGGGGTATTGTGTACAATTCCGGTCACCACATCTCAAAAAAGACATAGTGGAACTGGAAAAGGTGCAGAAGAGAGCAACTAAAATGATTACTGGTCTGGGGGACCTCCCTTATGAGGAATGGCTAAAACAATAGGGGCTCTTTAGTCTGGAAAAAAGGTTCCTGGGGGGGATATGATAGAGATGTACAAAATAATGCAGGGCATGAGTAAAGTGGATGGAGGGACGCTCTTCCCCTTCTCACAAAATACCAGAACTAGGGGACATACACTCAAATTGAGGGCTGGGAGAGTGAGAACAGACAAAGGAATATTTTTTTACCCAGCGTGTTGTTAGTCTGTGGAACTCCCTGCCACAAGATATGGTAGTGGCATCTAGCCTGGATGCCATCAAAAGGGGATTGGACAGATTCCTGGAGGAAAAGTCCATCACAGGTTACAAACCATGATGGAGATGTTTAATCTCCAGGCTTAAAACCAGGGTACTTCAAGGGCCAGATGCAGGGGATTGCTATCAGGAGACAGATATCTAGTCTCATGCACTCCCGGGCCGGACACATTTGGTGGGGCCACTGTGAGATACAGGAAGCTGGACTAGATGGGCCTTTGGCCTGATCCAGCATGGCTCTTCTTATGTTCTTATGTTTCCCTGAGTGTAGGGCATACTTATTATAGCAGGTTCAACTGTGTTATTGATAAGGAGTTGCTAATAGTGTGATCAATAGAGGTGGTCCTAGATTTTTGCTTTGACCCAAGGCAGAGGAGCAGTCATTCTGGCCAAGTGATCTGAAGATTCCTCAAGTCATTTTGGCACCAGAGACTGAAAATCCCTCCCTGTGGTATAAATATAATAATACTACTACAGTACATTAAACATGGATAATTTGCTGCTCTTTCATGATCATCGAAATCTACTGCTTGCTTTGCTTAACAGCAGGATCAACCCTGGATGGGGGTATGTATTCAGCTACTCCTGTGACATTTCAGGGTCAAATAATGCCTTGGCTCCAGTTAGCCCTATGGGTATGTCAGACTCACTCACTCACTCTCTCTCTCTCTCTCTCTCTCTCTCTCTCTCTGACTCTGCTTTTCTCCTGACAGCTGATGCCTGTTCCAACTGCGCCCCTTATTCCTTACACATCACTGTTCTTATTGCTCATGCAAGCCTCTTCCAAAAGAAGCTGCCAGGGCTAGAACCAAGAGTCTTTAGTCTTATGGACCTAACCACATATGACGCTAACAAAACGATTAGCAACCACAATGTTTTTAAAGAATTAAATACCAGGTGTGATGTGGCAGGGGCATAGCCATCTGTACAGCAGTACATGGGGAGGGGAGTTTTAAATCTTCCCTCCTTAGTCAGGGATGCAGCAACAGACACACACACTCCTTAATTCAGTAATTACTATGGAGGGCAAGGAATGATTTTTTTCATAATTAGGTTTTATTTGAACACTAATTTCCCTGTGTTGCATGGGTATGTGTAATTTTTTTAAAACTCAGATTGTGATTGAGGAGGGAAGATTAACATTCTCCTGCCTGTGGTTCTGACCAATCACCCTTTGTCCCATAATTGGTGCGCTTATTCTCAAAAAACAATATAAATGATTCTTTACCTTATTATCAGTGCCATGTGTTGGAAGATTCTGTGCATTATTGACACGTATGAGGAGCAATCAGTGCCAGAACTTGGAAATGTCTATTTGGGCTGATTGAGATTTGGGGAACAGCCCAAAGAAACCATTTTTTCTTGATACTCAGAACCTCCTCACAACAAGGAGGTCTTCTCAAGAGTATAGAATGAGTCTATCTACTCAAGCGAACTGTCGGGACCTCCTGAACAGGAAGGACTATGTGACACTTCCAGTTGAGCAGGCACCCTGCAAGCAAGACATTTTCCACTGTGTTATATCTCCATGTAGACCCCCAGCTCTGTCTGCTTGGCTGAGCTCCTTTTTCCCAGCTCTTTTTCTGGCAGCTTACAGCTCAGTTTTGAAACAATCTATACTGCATGTTTACAGAAGTCCCACAGGTATCACTAAGAGGTGAGGTTTGTGGGATGGAAACATGAACAAAGAAAACACCAACGTTTCTGCCTGTAAAATGTTTATGTTAAACGTTAGTGAATATTTTAAAACTGTAGGTATTAAGCAGAACTTGGAAAAGTTACATGTTGGGAGAACCCTCTGGCCAGCATGACTATTAATCATGTTCATTCAAGGATTCTGGAAGCTGCAGGCAAATCAATCCATCCATCCAAATGCAAGTCTTAAAGCCTCACACATGCAAGAGGGAGTTCATCGATATTAAACATAGTGTTTGTTTGTGACTCCTTGAGAGTTTAGCCTGAAAGCACAATAGATTGAATAAGGAGATCTGAAAGGAGTGACAAAGGATGGAATCTTGCCTTTATAGTGATGTAACACCCATTGATTTCAATATGCAAGAATATCAAAATGCCACCCACCCACTTCAATAACACTACCAGGCATCAGATTTGAAGAACTAGTTAAGACTGCAATGATGCTTCTGTTGGAAAATCTTCGGCAGATTATTCAGAAATAAGTCTGATTGCCCTTAATGTGACTTAGTCCCCGGTTTGTATGTGTAGGGTAGCTCTCTTAATGTACGCCTAGCATCCATTACAGTTACTCCAACAGACTAGATCCAGAGTGACCCTTCTATGAATGGGAGTGGTCCTTGCTTTCGCGAAGGGATCAGGGATCCAGTGGAGGCTCCCCATTTGGAAAAAGAGGATGGGAAGCAGACAAGATGTTCATTGTCTTCCCATCTCGCTCACAGATCCCATCCTCTAGGGTTCTGAAAGGACCTCAGCCTTGAGAGCAGTTTGCCAGCTGGCACAGGAGTGCACCAGTTGAGGGGAACTGGGAAAGGCACATCCTTGCCCCCTGCTCCAGAGTGACTGGTATTCTGCTGCGCGGCAGCCTGAATCTAACCCACTGCTTTATGACCACAGCACACATGTTGTCAGAAAAATCACTAGAAGAGTTATTGGAAATGCAGAATTAATTCTCAACACACCATGCTTTTCTTGCAGTGCCATCAGTCATAAAAAAAGAAACCAAGTGGGGTTAAATCAGATTATGTATAGTACAGACTAAGCAAGTGCAAATACATATTTCTGAGGAGGATTTGTCAGATATGGTTGTACAATGAGTTAACTGAATTGGAAGCAAACAGCTATACTGCATATCCATAAACCATTACAGGACGTACATGATATGTCTGATTTAAAGATAGAGGCTGGTTGACTAGGAGCAACAAAATATTTTGCTGCTATTCAAGCATTTAAATGCATCATACTTTAGGTACTGAAACATTTTAAGAGCCCCATTGACCTTGTGTATATAAACAAATCAGTGTCCCCCCCCCAAAAAAAAGCTGTTTTTTTAACTGACATGGAACAGGATCAAAACATTTATTTATACATTCAAGAGCTCATAAAATATGCCATGCCCATGTATCACATCAAGAACTCTCCAGCATTTTAGAAGTTGTTTCTGAATGTGTGTGTGTGTGTGTGTGTGTGTGTGTGTAAAACCCTATCTCAGAGATTTTTGAGAAATCTAAGCCTAAAGCTCTGCTGAGCACATGGGGCTATTTGTGCATTCTTTGGATCTCAGCCATGCCTCTTAATATGATCACTGTGCCAACTGCCAACTGCTTTGCCAGAGTCACTGCAGTGCAGTTACATGCACACCTGTCTTGGGCTGGCAGCAAGCAGGGCCAACTTCAGTGATCAGCAGCACTGCTGGGCAGGTGCCAAGGACCACAGCGTTGCAGAGGCTGCTCAGCCTCAACTGCCCCTCCTGGTTTTGCTCCTTCTCTCCGTTGTTGCTTCTTCGCTTGCCCTTTCCAAGCAGGAAGCCGTAAAAACAGCAAGAAGGAGGAGGAGCCTTTGTTTGCATTACCTTCTTTTTTGGCAAAGGTGCAACCAGGGTCTTGGGGGATGGGGTGGGGGTGGGGAAGGAAAGGGACAGTGGCCGGCTGGCAGATGGATTTCTTGAGCATGGCAGTAACTGGGTTCTGGAACAAAAAGGGACTTCATCCCAGGGCACCAACAGTTAGAAGGCACCAAAATCAAGAGATGAATTTACTAACAAATATTAGGAAAATAAAGAATAACACCATCTGGCCCTTCTCTCTCTCTCTCTCTCTCTCTCTCTCTCTCTCTCTCTCTCTCTCTCCCTCTCTCTCTCAAACCTTTATGTGGTCTTTTTGAAGGCACCACACTTCCCTCTTACTTTTTCTAAGGAGGAGGCGAGAACTCACACCCCATGCAACACCAGCAGAGACAGTGGGGAACTGCGCTATTTACCCCAGGTGCACAAATTGTCTGCCACGGAGGAGATCATGCCCAGGAGTCTCCCACAACTTGTAACTGATTCCAGGCGCACACGGTGAGGAAGACTACAACTTCTCTAGTGAAAAATATCTTGGGGAGTAAAACAAATAGTATGTACAAGAACATTCCTGAGCTATGCCTTTAAATCCGTACACACACAAAATAAGAGGACATTGTATGGTATGTAAAAATAGTGCCTGATATGATACATTTACAGTTGTGCTGTCCAAGCTGGAGAATGGGACCATTCATTCAAAGTAAAATCATCTCTCTATTTTGTTGGGGTGGGGGCGCTTTGGTTTCACTGATACTCTTCCAAGCAAGGGATAAAAGTTAAGAATCTACCTGCAGATCCCCCCAATTGTTCCATATCGGGAATAATCCTGATGATATACGACCTATTTGGAGACTATGTACTAACCTGTGAAGTATCTGTAGGTGTGTTTGCTTCCTTACCACTCACAGCAGAACCCCCATTTGCAGTCGCTGCTCCTGGACCTTCTGCCTTCTTTACATTGACCTCTGTAGGAATGCAAGGCCCTACCTGCCTACTTTCGGTCCCTGGGGCTGTATTGGAATGGCTTGTTTGTCTTGGCTGGGATTTGTACCAACTAGGATAAAACAAGGGATCTGTTGCTTCTCCACTTGCTTGTGGTTCAGCTTCCTCCAGCCCGGCAGGTTGCTGAGTAGTATCTGCCAAAGTTTCACCCTGAATAAGAAAGATTTACATAAATAATAATCATGATAAAAAAACAAATCTATGAAAAGGAAAGTATAGAATGTGAATTAATGTATATCTTCCTTCTCTGTGTCACATGAGCCGTGACATGTCTTTGCTTGAAGGACTGGTCTGGGACAATAAAAATTCCTCCCTCCCTCCTTTTACTTCAAAGGCAGCCCAAGAACATCCAAGCTCCAAGCCTGAACTAAACTGCCTGGCTTTTCCCATCTTGCCATGGACTTTACACCTAAGAAATAATTCCTGGCAAATTCATCTTTTGCCATGTTATTACCTATTGGTACTGCTCTGAGGAAGGGGCCTTGCCCCCTAAATATTAGCAATGTTTTGTTATTTTTATAGTAGCCTAAAGGTATCACCTGTTCCACTTTTATATGTGTCCTCCCTTCCTTCCCATTGAAGGGGAATCTGTAGTTCCTCAACATTAAATACTGTCTATTCTTATCCCACTATAAAGTGTGCAATCTACTAGGGAATAACCTCTCTATATTTTTAACCAAGGGGAATGCTAGACTAAGGAGAAGACATGTCACATAGATGATGAAACAAGAATTCTTCCAGGTAGATACCTGATTAGGTGAAGTAGCAGCATTAATTTGTGGTGAAGGGGACAATGATGGTGCTAGGTTAGTCTGAGAGACCGGTGGTGTGTCTTTTGGCACAGTGTCCTGCTGAGGTTGTGGAGATGGTTGCTCAGATAGTTCCTCTTCCTCTCCAGATGATTCTGTGTGCACTTCATCCAAGTCTTCTCCTTCAGCCACGTCTTTATCTTCTTCTTCCTCTTCCTCCTCCTCTAAAGTAACACAAATAGGAACTACAACATTTAGCTTCCACTAAAATAAAATATGTGCACTCTTTGCAAACACAATGCTAGCACAAAGTTGCCAATTGTCTATCAGATATATGTGATAGGATCCCGTTAAATGAAAGCTATTGTCTCAAACTTTGAAAATTCAGGTTGAGTTTTCAGGACACTCATGACTAGGATAGGAAATTCCCAACAGTTTCTGTTCATAAGATCCTTTTTAAAAAATCTTCAGCCCATACACAAGGGGAAATTTTTGACATTTTCAACAATCAACCTGTGGATGTTTTCTGTGAAGCTTGATCATAAATGGCTTTCTATGTAAACAAGGGCTTCTAGAAGCCTTTGAAATGAATGCTTAGAGGCACATGGATATTTTTGATCCAGAATACTTTTTCTGGAACACCTTTATTAAACAAAATATTCTCCCATGTATCCCTATTGATAATACCTGGTCTACCTAGACATATAAATGGGTAGACAAAGGTTAATATTTCTGGCATTTACAAATTAGACTTTTGATATAACACAAGTGCTATGTTCCCTCAATTCTATTAAAGAAATGTTTTATCATCAACATGCTACATTAGCTTTTGTTATCATTTACTTCAGATTATGAGCCAAGTAAAATGGGCTTTCACAGTTTTGGAATTCAGGAAGGTTGCTCATCATATTTCTTTCTGACAGGAGGTCTTCATGAAGCAATTGAATTTCAGAAAAACAAAAACACATACCTCTGTAAAAGTCAATTTCTCGTATGATCTTTTCTTCTCTGTTGAGATTGACTGTGAAGTGGTTCATATTTTCATAGCCATTTTCTATTTTTTCCATTTGAAATGCTTTAGAGGCCTCACTAATTCTAAAATAGAAACAGTGCACTGTGTCATTTGCATCAGAGTGTGCAGAGGAACCTTTTGAAAATTGATGGCTTATAATAAATGTGGCAAAACACATTTTCTGAAAAGAAGGAACTTACTTTTGAAGCAATGCTTTGGCATTCTGTGGAAAACAAAATATAACTAATCAAATAAATTACATCTTAGCATGTCTTTTCTCCTTTTCTCTCTTAGGCATGTGCATGCAGGTTAATTACTACATATGTAGTTAAAATATAAGCTTGGTAAATTCTACTGTTGGAATTGGTCGTTATGATTATAAATTTTGTACAGCCCCCCATCTCTGCAGGTTTGGCCCACAAGGTAACATTGAGTGCCATACATGTGGAGGTAATTCTTTTGTCTCTCTGCTACACCCCAATCTGGGTGTTCCCCTCAGTTCAGAAAGCCTAGCATTTCTGTTCTTTAGGTGACAAAGCAATAGTAGATTATCAACATTCTAAATTTTCACTGAAGCTGTAAATATTGACACTGCTCTGGTTTCAGGCAATATGTCACGACTATGTTATAAGTTGATAGATGAACAGGCAAGTACACTTTTCACATTGGGAAACTCCAAGATAATTTCTACTGTATTCAATTTATTAGGAACAAAAAGCAATAACATAGTCAACATGATGGCTAACCCAGCCTTGACTTTATCTATGAAATCTATGAATAGAATGGTGTGGGTGGAGTTCCCAGCTCAAAACTGCAGGCATATGAAACACTGCAGTGTCCTGGTATCTCTTTGCAGAGCTGTCATGTTCAGGAATCAAAGACATTCATTATTTTCTGATGCAGAAGCTGTGACTTTCTGAAATGGGTGAGTGTACTCATAAGAAGCATCTGATCTCACCATGTAAATTAGGCCTTTCCCCATTAGTGATGTGTAGGAAAAGCAAAAAGTCTTTTTTTAAATTAAAAAAAAGCAGGGTCACTCTTTGATAATATGAAGAGTGTGGAGATTCCAATTAAAATTTGAGTCAAATTCAAGTTTCAAAAACACAGAGGGAGATGCATTTATGTTTTAATCACACAGAAGGAACACCATGTCAACAAAATGTGACGTAACCAAAGATGTTTCCATAAATTCTGTCTTGATTGACTTCATGATGCCTCCGTCCTGTTTTCGAGACAGCAGTCTGCATACACACTCCATTAAACATCATTGAGTAAATTGTCATTTCATTGCACATTTTAACTTTTCTTTGGACAGTCATATTAACCAGCAGACGTTTTCTGTTTATTTTAAAGAAAGTTGTTCATTTAATGTCTCTTACACATCACCCAGAAGGAAGACAAAAGTGGACACTGATAAGTTAGAAATGTTAACCTGTTGTGGCAAAAACAAAAGAGCCCCGTGACTCACTGAGGATGAGCAAAATTAATTAATAAAGTAATGTTTTACAAGCCACTTAAATCAGATGTTACACAAAATGCATTGCTGAGTCGAACATGACCGAGAGTGAAATGATGATTTATAATCAGTGGTTTGATTCCTTTTTAAAAAGTGGATCCTATCTGTGTGAATAGTCATTGCATAAATAAATACAAGTTCATTAAAGCTGCCATGATTCTATGTTTCACCAGCTTTTTGGACCTCATGCAAGTTACACTACCTGTAAAAATACAGCCATTTCTGGCTCTTCCATAAATTGGATGCCTGATTCCACTAGTTTTGATACGGCCTCTAAATGATCTGCATACTTTTTTATTAGAGACCGAACCCGTTCCAGTTTCTCCTCTTGGCTCCTAGTGATCATTTGTGTCATCTCACTTTTTCTCTCTTCCAATACTGAATACAAATAATCAAATTTTTCACAGAGTTGCTCCTTCTGCCTTTTGCAGCAGTCCTGTGAGGGAAACATTGGCTTCATGTTAAATATGTTTTATGTGGTTTGCATCTGTTTTTATTTTCACAAAGGCTGGAAAGGGCATGAGCAAATAATCTTTTACTGAGCACATTGTTCTTTAATTCCTAAACAGTTGCTTTCAAAGGTGAAGGAGGTTTTGTCATTCTCTCTCTTATGATAGTTTAATAACAAATACAATATATAGCAAAGCAATATAATACATTGGGCCAAACCAAACACTTTTGAAACTGCACCCTCCAGGGCAGTGGTGGTGAACCTTGGGCACTCCAGATGTTTTGGACCACAACTCCCACAGTCCTTTGTCATTGGCCATACAGGCTCAGAAGTCTGGGAGTTGGGGTTCAAAACATCTGGAGTGCCAAAGGTTTGCCAGCACTGCTCTAGGGCCAAGCCTGTTCTAGAAATTACAGCTAAACATTTTCATCTCAGACTCATTTTGTGGATCTCTAAACCAGGAGTGGTTAGTTGTGGAGAATCTGGATGCTGCACCAGCCATATTTTTCGCACACCACGTAAATAAAAAGTACTGGGTTCGGCACTGCTGGTTTCACTATTTTTCCTGCCACTCAGATGATGCAAGATTTGATTTGATATACCCACCACTTCTTCCACCACTTTCTGGTGCTTTTCTGTCTCCAGTGATGCAAAATCTTTTAATTAATTCACAATGTTTTAAAAAAACTGCTTCAGAAGTAAACCTGTAGCTCTAGTGGACTTCTATCCAAGATGTGCATCCAAGAATTTTAAGGAATTCATGAGGAGAAAATATCTTCGAAGACATGACCTTTTGTAGTGTGGTTTGGAGACAAGTCCCAATGAGCCCTATTCTTCTTTACACCGTACTACAACATTGGCCAATTAGGGCAGGACTTGTGCCCTCTCTGGATAAGCTCAAAGTATGGGAAGGGGCTTTCAGAGGCACAATTTTCCAGGGGGTCCAGGAGGTGCCCAGAAGTTGCACAGGTAGACTTGGAGGCCCTCATGCAGCCCATGAATTGCACTATTTCTACCTCCCCTTTAAATTACAGTAACACTATTTGAAGAAAACTATATGCCAGTCAACTCAAGAGTCTGCAATGTTCCAAAACAATGATAAAGGCATTGCTTCCTAATGCGAAGTAATTCAAAAACTTATCTTGGAAATGTTTAGCTTAAAACTAAAAAGCAGAATCATTCTATTATAGACTATTGTGCAAAATGCAACACATATTTGTATACTTCCACTAGAATCTTCTACCCAGTTACGTACATTTACTTTTGGAGTATTTTCCCTCCCAGTAGCTTTTATACCTAAGCACGATTATACAGTCCAATGCTCTGATACCTTTTTGATACTTTGATACCTCCGATACTCTGGTCTGAAATATATTATTCCTGAACATCAATTGCAGACTGAAAAACTAAGTGCAGATTTAAGAAAACTAAATATAGCTTAGAAGTCTTTTTGCCTTTGCCTTTGAAATTAAAAGTAAGAATAAGAAATTCTATTTTAGGAGCTGTGCTTGTTCAAAGTATTCAGCAAGCTAATTTAAGAAAGGTTAAAATGTTACTTCTACTGTAACAAATGGAACCCTCTCCCTGTTGTTGGTTGCTGAAGGAGTGGAAAAGACAACGGTAGGCTACATGTTTAATTAAAACAGGAAGAAAATCATGGCTCTTCATTTCTAGGAAATTCTTGCAACTGATGAATATCAAGGGCAAATGGGGGTATATAATGTGGAAAATCATTTGTAATGAAGAAAAATTAGGATGTAACTACCCTGACAAATAATATGGAAAAAGTTCTGGCTTGGGTTAGTCTGATATGCATTATTTTCCACTGACTTTCTTCTTCTTCTTCTTCTTAACATCTGTCCCACTTGACAACATGATATAAAAGTCAATTCCAATCAGTCCAGAGACATGTACCATACCCAACTGTAACTTTTCCCTCTGTTGTCAGGGCTCCTAAATTTTTGGAATCAAATACCTTTTTCTTTCAAAGGTTTTCTAATTTAGCCCTGGGGAAGTTGTGGGAACCCAAGGAGAAAATGAAAAAGAAAAGAGGAAAACTTAAGGCTGCCCTGTTCTCACTGGTTCTCCTATATAGGTTACCCAGAGGAAAAGAAAGCAATCTTAAGAAGATGTAAATAAGGCAGAAATGAAAACTTCTCATATTTCTCTGGATTCCTCACACACGCACCTGTGGTCACACAGTGGGTCTACCACTAAGACAGCAAGGTTTTTAAAATAAATAGAAAGAAAGGAATGGAATGGGGAGGAAAGAGAAGTGAAGAGAAAGGAGAAACAAGCACACCTAGACACCAGGTGTGGGGAGGGGAGTATCTAAGCAGTAAACAAGCAGTAAACAGGGTTGATTCTCCTCACCCTGGTGACTCCTGTGTGGTTGGCTGAAGCAAATTAACTCAGGTAAACCCAATTTCCTGGGTACAACTTCACAGTTGATCTAGTCACGTCTCCTCCCGCTGTGTAGCTGCACCTGATGGTGTACCTCTAACAACAAACCCCTTTCCTGAAACTGCGTGAAAAGACCATCACTTGTGACTCTTGTGTGTGGCTGAGACATAGAAGAAAATGCCTCATGCTGGCTGCAAAGACTATAAAATAGTGATAGCAAACTTTTTAGAGACCAAGTGCCCCAACTGTGATTCAAAACCCTCTTCACAAAGTGCCAATACAGCAATTTAACCTGAATACAATGGTACCCCGGGTTACAAAAGTTTTGGGTGCTACCCTTCAGGAAAGCAAGGAAAGAAGAGCAGGCACCCTCGCTTTTGGGATGCCCAGAGCAGCGTGGCTGGAGAGTAAACTGGGGCTATGAAAGAACCCACAAACTGCTGTCTTCCCTTCGCCCGGCTGTCTTCACGGAGCCATTTAGAGACCATCGAAATGGCTCCATGAAGAGAGCTGGGCGAAGAGGAGGCAGTGGTTTGTGGGCTTCTTCATAGCCCCAGTTTACTCTCCAGGCATGCTGCTTTGGGAATGTCCAGAATGACATGGCCAGAGAATAAACTGGGGCTACAAATGAGCCCACAAGCCGCTGCCTCACCTTCACCCAGTTCTCTGCACAGAGCTCAGTGATGTGCTCTGAGCAGAGGGGGAAGTGCCATTGCTGTGAGGGAGCTATGTTGTGTGCCCACAGAAAAGGCTCCCTGTGTGCTGTCTTTGGTCCCCATGCACTGCTATAAAATATGGCTTGTGAGATTTGTTTTGCCCTTTCTGCTTTCTACTGATGGTGAAAATGTGCTGCCTTTTGGTTTGCTGATTTGATGGTTTTTATATAGCAAATCACATCTGGGGATTTATCTGCTATGCCTCTTTCCATTTTTATATTGGCTTACTTTATGAAGGGGCTGTTATATTTTACTGAGTGCTGCACACCACTCTAGTAGTGTTCAAGCACCAGAAGAGCAGGATGCATGGATATAAATTAATAAATAAAATCAAATACAAAAAAAATATGAAAGTTATTTTCCAGAATCCCTTGGATTATTAATAGATGCAAAGCCTGTTAAACACTGTGAAGGTGAAAGGACTTAACATTTCAATTTCTCAACTTAAATGTGAAAAGTTGGGGGTGGGGAAATGAGCACTGCATGGAAGTGAGTCATTGTTGGAAAAACATGATATTGGTGTTGGGGATCACACCCCTTTAAAAATGTATCATTCTATATGATTCTTTGAGGTTCTGGTTTGTTAAAAACTTCAGTGCTAAGGAGGCTCTACTTTGGCATGGGTCTAATTTCTACAGTTAACTTACTTGAAAGGCTCATTTCAGTCTGCAAACTCCTGATAGCAACCAATTTCATCCTCACAATGCAAAGGCTTTCTGACAACAGTGTTTTAACTGTTAATATCTTTTCCTCCCAGGAGTTTTAAAAAACTTTGAACCACCCATATTATTTCCTTGCCTTTGCTTTGGCTACATAAAAGAGCATGATGGGTTTTTCTCTTCAGCAGAATCCTGAAATATTTAAAACGAAGCACTCTTTACCTCAGTTTTTCATTTTTATTCTTGTTTTGGTAAATAGTCACATTAATGAATGTACACATGATATACATAGTTTCTGCTTGCATTTTGTTAAATCTTTTACTGTAAGGATTGAAACCTCCTGAGATTTCATAATCCAAAATCTGACAGCAGGTGGTAAACCTATATAATGTCCAAGAGAGGGGGCATGAAAGGATCTGGAGTAGGACAGCTTCAGGGCACTGCTGAAAATCTCCCTGAATTAGCCTAGAATCCAGATTAAACTCACCTAAGCAGAAAACGTGGCTATTTAAAGCCAGGGAAAGATATAACCATTATTTGGTGCTGGACAGGCAGCAAAATGTACTCAATAGCTGATGACATGTCTACCAGGGCTTGTAAACACAGCCCATCAGCTCAGAATGCACATGTAAGGAACAAATTTTCCCAGGCCGTACACTTCTGGGACATATGGAAGGCTGATTAACAGCTCTCAGAGAATCTTTTCTAAACTCTGAGCAAATTTTGTACTTGCGTACTCAGTCTGTGGAGATTCTTAGTTATCCAGGTGAGGTTATCCACAGGTTGAATCATGGCAACTGGACTTGTTTTCTTGTTAGACTGAAACATTTCGCTTCTCGTCCAAGTAGCTTCTTCAGTCTGAGGAAAGTTGGTAGAAAACCTCCAATAATCCATGCTGGTTTCAGTTCACTCTGGTCTGAACAGGCTTATTAGATGAAGAACGACCAGGGGTATGTGAAAGTCACACCTCTGTAACCCTCCCTTGATTTTTTCTGGAGATAGATGAAAGGGCAGCATGAGAAATAGGAGATAGATTGTGCTTAAGACCTCCATCCTTGTATACATCTTAGACAGAGACAATAGGTCAGTGGTGGCGAACCTTTAGCACTCCAGATGTTTTGGACTACAACTCCCACAGTCCTTTATCATTGGCAACCCAAGCTTGGAATTCTGGGAGTTGTAGTCCAAAACATCAGGAGTGCCAAAGTTTTGCCACCGCTGCAATAGGTGGTTCCAGAGAGCGATCAGGGAGGCCATTCATATGTGTATAGAAAATCCCTTTCTCTGCAGGGGTGGAGGATTTAGGCACAATCTGCCTCTATTTATCATGCTGCCCTTTCATCTATCCCGAGAAAAATTAGGAGCACTTCAAACCTCTACCAGGGAGGCCACTCCTAACAACCCATGCTTAATAGGTATTGGGAGGAGCTGCAGAGGTGTGACTTCCACACCCCGGTGGCCATTGTTCTTCTAATGACCCTATTCAGACTAGGGTGAAGTGAAACCAATGGAGAGTATTAATCCAACCTTCCTCAAACTGAAGAAGCTACTTGGGTGAGTAGTCTAAAAAGAAAAGAAATCCAGATTCCACGATTCACCTTCCAGATGTGCAATGAATAGATTCATTAATTGACGTGAAGCTCCAGTTCTTGCTTTGCTCCAAGTGCCATGATGAGTTGAAATGCATGCATCCATTGGCTCTCTCTGCCTAGTCTCATTTCCTTGCACCCAGCTTTCTAATATACCAGCGTTGTACAGGTGCAACACACAAAGAAATACCTTTGTTCTGTGGTTTGGCTACTGACAACCCTATTTTGGGAGAAAAGTGGGTTAGAAATGGCATGGACATGCCAGAAGGTAAGGAATATGTTGAACATATCAAATGACATTGGGGGAATGGGAAGAGGGGTATATCTGCTATTCTGCCTCTTTCCTACCTTTAAATTTAAATGCTCCCCCTTCTAGCTACACAAAACAGCTCTGAGCTATTCCTTTCCTGCTGAATGGATTGATTTAAAAGTGGGAAAGAAGTAAGGAAGAAAGAGTTAAGAAGCTTCCTCCCAGGCTTCCCCCTTCCTCCTATCTCGTATTGGAAATTACAGTCTGGACAAGTGCTTTAGGTATCTAGCTGCTTTAGGTACTTTTAGGACTTCCTGCTAAAGCACATCTTTTACCATGTCTGAACTATTTACACTTGAAAGCTTTCAATGTTCTTTGTTTTTTGTTTTAATTAGTGGCATATGAAGGTATCATCTGTAACCTATTTTTGTAAAATAGAGAGAGAGAGAGAGAGAGAGAGAGAGAGAGAGAGAGCTACATATGATTAACACCATGTTTATCTTGAGAACTTATCTTGAAAGAGGCCTGCCATTTCTTGTGCCTGAAAAATGTCAAGAGAGGAATGGTAGGTTTCCATACTGACTTACCCAGAGTAAGAGTGCAAAGTAAGCAAACTAGGCAGTGTTCAGATTAAGTTCCCAAATTAAGCCTCTTGGGAGTTCTGACTCCTATGTAAAATTGTGGCAAGCAGCAGGTCATTAACCAAGGTCATGAACACCAAGCAAAGCAGGAAATCAAGCCATTCACAAAAGCCTTATTCTGCAAAAGAAAGCTCCAGCTTGGCTACAAGCTACTTGTTTCACTGTAATCTTCCAAGAGACTTGGGGAATTGTTTTGATTATAATTTGTTTTAAGCAGCTATGTTCTGAGTGTTCATCATCTTTGGCCAACTTCTGGGACTCAATGTGCCCATGAGTTCTTCCATAGTCCTGTGGTTGGCTCCTCCAAAATTGGTTCTAGGCTCTAACTGGGGCACCACGTCAGGACAACTGCAAGACATTTAAATTTTTGTCTCCAAATCATACAGGGTGTGGTGGCTCAGTGGGCTAGAGCTCTGAAAACTGTTGGCTGCAAAGACAGCAGTCGGCGGTTCGAATCCCAGGTGCCATGCAGTGGAGTGAGCTCCCGCTGTTAACCCCAGCTCCTGCCAACCTAGCAGTTAGAAAACATGTCAATGCAAGTAGATAAGCAGGTTTAAGTAGATAAGCAGGTACCACTGTAAAACAGTGGGAAGGTAAAACAGTGTTTCCTTGCAGCCATGCTGGCCACATGGCCACGGACTTGCACAACACTGGCTCTTCGGCTTGAATATGGAGATGAGCACCGCCCCTAGAGCTGGAAACGACTAGCATGCATGTGCATGGGGAACCTTTACCTTTTTTTTACTTTAAACCAAATCATACAGGACTGATCTTAAGGTTACTTCTGCTGATGATTTCACCAGGTCAGGCTCACCAACACAGAAGGTGGTCACTGGTTTCTTTTCCCAGGGCCTCTTAAAAGAATAGAACTAACACTGACTTTGTAAGTAAAATCTGTTGCTTTGGAGGCCAAGTCTGCTCTTCTCAGGTGACTGGGCCAAGCTGATAGAATTATTATGTCCCTTCAGGTATGGCGCCAACACCATGGAAACCACTTCAATGTAGCATAACCTCATACATAACAATTATGGGGTCATTTAAGTGGGAATGATACTTTTTAAAAATTTAGACCCCACTCTCCCTCCCGATATAAAACGCTAATCAACCTGACTAGGGATACTGTTGGACAAAGTGGGATTGCTCCCCGCCCCCAGCGGCCCAGTTACTTATTGACTTTAGAAGGCTGAGGGAAGGTATGATTTGGATAAAACTGGGGACAGTCAAGGGTGGGACATGTCCATTTCATAAAGGACAACTGTGTTTTTCTCCCTCAGAATTCAAGCACTGCTCAGAATTATTTATCTGCCTGTTTCCATAGAACTCAGCTGTGAAGGGTTCAAGGTAATCTGTAATGCTGAAGTCCAGGCCTTCAATCTGTAGTTCCCAAATTATCCTGTTAAAGTCTCTGTAACTGCTATTGCATAAGTAGTCTGTGAGTTTCAGCTCCTTTTAATATTATTAAACTGTTATTCCCAACCTTAGTAACCCCCCTTTACAGTGGGTATCAGCCAATGCATCTGGGTTTGTTTACTAAACACGTTCCTTGGCTTATGGGCTCTTTTGCTGGAAAAACCTTTAATATTCACAGCTTTTACTTGTTCTGCACTCTAAACAAGATGACTCATTTAACCAGATTAAATCAAAAGTTTCATATGAGCCATTTAGATAGGACAATAATAGATTTTATTTGTTCTTGCTACCATAAATAAATATGTAATTATGTTAATGATAAAGACATGAAATCATCCTTGTTACTCTTGTTAGAATTATGAATAAACAAATTTCAGTGTTGCCCACCTCAACTGTTTTGCAAGTTTCCTCCAGTTGAGTTACTATTCCTTGTACTCGATCATTACTTCCCACTAGTATTGCGATGCCATCACTGAGTTCAGACTGTAAAGTAAAACAAACAAAATAAAGTTGTACTTTAAGAGAATTTTAAACATTCAGACTTTATTTTCTGCATCAGAACAATCACATTGCACTACTCAAAATTTTCTAAAGAGGCATTGAAAAAGGTTCTACATTTTAATATTGGAAGACAAAAAAAGACCCTTATGAAAATTCTAAAGAAATATAATTGTCCAATGAGCTTCATTAACTCAGAACCTCTTCGGTTTAGCCAAGATTGTTTTAAATGAACTGCAAGCAACATGTTTCAATTGTACTAGAACTTACTTGGATTGTGGCTACCTGGTTAGCTACAGCAGGGTTTGCTCCACTTACAAAAATCGATGAATACTAGATTTTTTTTACTGACCACATGATGCAAAGCCTGATTTGAATTAGTCCATCTCAAATGGACCTTAATCCGAGTGGTTAGTTGGGATGCATTATTGTAAAGACAGAGGCATGTCTGTGGCTGGCGTTCTGGTGACGTAGGAGTGGAGGTGTGATGTTCAGCATCCAGGCAGGGAACCTCTTCCTTTCTTCTCCCCAGATCATCCTCTTAATTTTTTAATTTATTATTATCATTTTTTTTTACATATATGAGATTAGTGCTAGAGCACTCTGTCCTTGCTGGGTCCTTCCCACAAATTCCCCACATTTACACCTCATAAAGGGACTAGCACAGGCGGGATCTGAGGAGGAAGGAAAGTCTGGCAGATATGAGAGCAGAAGAAGGACGGAACGAAAAGGAGGCTATTGATTGATTAGAATGTGAACCACATGGCATCCAATATGACTAGTGTACAGTATTCCCAAATCAATCCACAGTGATTGTGTGTGAGAGCACTGACTGTGATTTCAAATGCAATATAGGTTGTGAATCAAATGCAGTGTAGTCACATGCTTAGTTGACAGTACAGTCCAATACTTGGACATCATTAGATACCCCCACTGAGTTCAAGGGGCCGTATAAGTGTACACAGAATTGCACCTGAAAATATTTTCTTTTGTTTGTTTAAAAATATTAAGCTATTTGTAGAATTTTTTTTCCTTTCCAAAATTATTGCTAAATTGTGTTGTGCTAGGTTATTAAAGTTTCTGAATGGCTCTCAAAATTTCCCCCGATGCTTGCTTTAAATGTATTTTATTTGCTTGTTACAATTTTGCAATAGAAGAAAATAAGCAGATATTTTGCATTACTTCTCTCTGGAGTCTAATAATTGATATGCATATTCATAATACTCTCCACAAATAATATTGTTAAGCACAATTTCTTATGAATTATCTCAGAAAGGAGGCAGAAGGAAGCCATAGCCAGCAACCAATTCATTTCCATAGGATGCTTTTCCCAAAGTGTTTACCCAACTCTAGTGATCACAAATGAATATCATTATGGATTCCATCCAAAGACTGTATTTGTAAACTGGCTCTGTTTAGTGGCAGCCCCAGTATGCTTTCAAGAAATCGAGTTGCATTTCTCATGAGGATATTCCAAGCCAGCAGCTGCTTAGTGAATGCCGGGTTAAAAATAAACAAACCTGTTACAGATGGCAGCAAAGGATTTGAGGGGGGGGGGTCTAACCATGTCTTGCATTGCTGAATCAAGAAAGTACGGTACTGGCAAAATGGGATTTCTTCTTATTAATTGAAGAGTAAAGTACTGACTGGCATGTTCCCTTTCTCACACTTAAAATACAGGTCAATCAGAACCTGAAAGAACATGGAGGATGCATGCCATCTGTTGGCAAAGAAACAAACTAGAGTGGTTTCAGTGAATCACAAAAATAACGATGTATAAAGATAATAAATAAGCAGTTATCAACAAAAGACCTCCCAGGCAGCCTGTTTTTGCCCTGCATTCCAATGAATGAAGGGTAGCTGGTTTGAAAGCCTTAGATTCTACCTTCCCCATCTCCTGTCTTCACATCACTCCACTAGGAGATTAACATAAAACCTTCCCTCTGTAAGGGTGGACATTGACATTTACACTCCCACCTCATATGTGGGAGCAATGTTGTGTCAGGAGCATTGTGGGAAATGAAAAATGGCATTCTGCCATAATGTGGCTGTGGTGTCAGAGGAGGCCATGGATGTGGGAAAGACATTTTGTTGAGGATCCCCTCAAACCTAGAGTTGGCCATGACAATAATGAGTTTGTTTTGGCAGACTGTGTTTGTCGTAGTATCCCTTCATGCATTATTGCAGCCATGTGATAAACACCACCACATATGTGCCACAGTTAAGTTTCAAGAACTGTGATGTCTGAAAGCTCTCCAAGGCATTATCTGGACTTTTTTTTACTGCATGCAACGCTTCCAAGCTGATGTCTTTATATCTTGGTTGTTCGGGTACTGGGGATTGCTATGGAAGCTCTCCAATCCATGTAGTTGCTATAGTGTGTCTACGAACTTCAACAGCAGACTACGAATTCACAGAAAAAGATCTTGCAGGGGCCAGGAACTTCAAGAACATGATGTTGGTGACACTTCTCAGTTCTGTGTTTCCCACATAATCATCAGCCTGCAGTACTAACTACTTAATTTTTCTTTAAAGGGGGAAATAAAATTGCAATCTCACAACAGTGGTGGGGAATCTGAGGCAACTGTTAGAGTTTAACTGATGTGCATTTATTATCAGAAGCAGATCTCTGTATTTGTTTTACCTTTTGTCTTTGGTAAACAGTTGTGAGGGGAGCAACCTCACAATCTTTATGAGCACCGAAAACTTTGCACATGGAGCATGTTGGTACTTCACAATTCAGGCAATAAATATTAATTTTCTCATCTTCATGTTCTTCACACATTGGCTGCTCAGTTTTTCTTTCAGGCCTATGTTAAGAAGAAAAAGAGAGATAACGAATAAGTCCTAATCAGAAGCATTTAAAGACTAAAGGTCAAAACATGGGACATATGGCATTGCAATGTCACATCTGATTACCTGGTCATCTTGCACTCTTTGTGTGTGTGTGGGGGTAATATAATAAGTCCAAACCAGGTGTACATAAATAAACTTTCAGCCTTCCCTAGGGCCACACTTGGTTTATCTCTGCCATAAACGTTATAGTGTAAAACATAAAAGACTGGTGGTTTCAAGATCAAGAGAGCTTCTGCAAACGAGTTCCTTTATCTACAGCTGACCAGCCACATCTGTGCATTCATAAATGTGTAGTTGGGCACTTTTCAGAAACTGATTTGAAAACAAATAAGGTGCTAAATAAAAAGGGACACGAACCCGCTGTTTAGTGGATCTACATGATTCATTTTCCTGCATTTTGGCCATTCACTGGCAGAGCTCCACCCCACTTCCTCAGGGCACTGACTCCAAGTGGGTGCCCACTGGAGTTGGGGGTGGGGGGGATCCCACACTGCAGATCAGCTCTTCAGCCAAGAAATGAACTGCACTGAACTGCCGAACTGGTGGTTCGTCCCCATCTCTAGTGCTAAATCAATGTACTGTAGTATACTTCCTCAAGATTTTAATTGGTGAGGTTCCTTGTTCATGTCCCCAAGAGAAAGAAACAGGAAGGGCATGCACAGCACAACACAACACATCATCTATCTGATATGAGCTTCCAGAATGATATTACACAGTTCTGAGCCCATGACATAATTTCCTTTTGGAACGGAAGACATTTTAACAAGAGCATTTCAATAGCTATTCAGGATTTCATTACATTGCAGTAAAGCCGAGGAAGCTACACTTGAAGAGATGGTCTCTTCTGTAGAGTATTCTTTCCTAAAGTACTCTCATGATACTGAGCTGACTTTCAGCTCCCATTTTTTTGCCACTATATAGCATCTCTTACAAGGTCAGTTGCCTCTTAAAATTCTATCTAGAGCCATGACAAGTTGTTATGAGATACATTGCCAGAATCCCCTGGCTACCACAGGCAGATTGGCTGGGGATTTTGTGTGTTGTAGTGGAGAGCTGAGAGTAACGTTTATGAGTTCTATGAGAGTAACATGTCTTTCCTGCATTCTCGAACTCACAAAACAGGTGATGTTTCCTGCTGAAATGGGTGAAAATATAAAGCCATTTTTATTAACACCTTCCTAGCCATTCTCCTGAGACAGCTGGTGAGAATTTGTTGGAGTATCATGTGAGTTCTCCCTTTGTCCTTACCTCTGCAAATGACACAAAATTCAGGTCAGTGGGTTAGAGTTTGTGTCATTTCTCATCTGCGTGACAGCGGGAGTTCGTCCCGAACACGTCCCCTGAACTGGGATTTAAGCGTGATGAGCCATACCTCTCCCTGACCTCGGGAATGCTTTTGTCTCAGTTCCTGTTTTGAGACAAGTGCCCGTGAAGTAAGGCTCGTCACAAAACGTGTGCATTCTCCATCTAGTGGCAGGAGTGCAAAGTTGCATTCTCCAGTACAATCCTAATGATTGTAAACAATGTATCACAGAGAGGGAAGAAGGCAGCTCTGTAGCGGACAAAAAAGCTCTACAGAGAATAATTAAAATTGCCCAGAATGTTACCGGGCTCCAGCTACCAACCCTGGATGACATCTTCACATCTCGCTGTTTGAGGAAGTCACACAACATTCTGAGGGACTCTACTCATCCTGCTCACAATTTCTTTGAACTGTTGCCTTCTGGCAGAAGATACAGAACAATTAAAACTCGGACCACACATCTTCTGAACAGTTTTTATCCCAGAGCTATAATTGCACTTAATAATGAACTCAAGAACCACCAGTAGTGAGCACTTGGACAGGATTACTTAGCCTGTTGTGTAGATGCTTGTGTTTTTAGGGGGGTGGGTGGGTGGGTGGGGGAGTGTTCAGGGATTTTTATGTGTGTGTGTTGAAGGGTTTTTTGTTTTTGTTTTTAATGTGTATGAGAGTGTTTGGAGATTTGTGTGTGTGTGTGTGTTGAATCTGGTCTCTGGGTGTCTGAATTTCGTTGTATGTGTATACTGTGTATATACACACAATGACAATAAATTATTATTTACCTCGAACTTTGCTGCTTAACGCATGAAAGGCAAAGTTACAGAGAATCAAAATATCAAAAAATGGAAGGTTGGACCCAAAAATAAAAAAGGGAAAACGAAGGCAGGGAAGTAGAGATGTTGTCACGAAACAAGGACGTGAAGTAACAATCGTCACGATACCATCAATCATGCCCGTGGATAAACGGAAACAGGGACAGAACTGGGACAAGACCATGTGACCGCGAATGACCTTATCACGAAATGAACATAATCTTGGAATGAAAAAGGATGTGAAGTAACCGTCTATGAGTTGAGAGAAAGCAATGCCGTTTTTAGGCTTTAAAAATAAAGGTTTTGTCCACCTACCAGCACCAGCTCTGTCATTTTTTTTGGGGGGGGGAGGTGTTATGAACTGAAAAATCGAAAGCTCATCAGTTAGCCCAGAGAATCAGAATGGAAAATAATACATCATTAGGAGCATGCCTTTCTGAAGAGTAAAATGGTGAGCTTGTCTTGCTTGGCACATTAAAAATTTGTTTAATTGCATTTGTTTTGTGACTGGTCATTGGGAAATGCAAATTTTATCTACACATCTTATTCTTCAGGCATGGATCTTTGAAGGAATCATGTACCTTCAAGAATAATATTATTGCACTGGCAAAAACACATTTTCCTTAACATATGATTTCACCCTCATGTTTCTTTTTCTTTTTTTTGTGCCAACTGTACTAGGTACAAAATAAATCTATAGTTCGTGACTTAATGCTGAGGCAGAATTTACAAGAAGCAAGCACTATAATATTATAAGTAGCTCAAATGATTTTTAAAATCAGAGAGATTCATAAGCGGACCAGGGTAGCATGGGATGCATTGAATTGTCCCAAGGGGAGGCCTGCTCATTTCCACTTCCTCCCAGCTGCCTCATTTTCTCTCTTCAGCTGCCTCATTTCCCTTTTTTTCCCCTGCTACTGCAGATGTCATTCTAGTACTGTACTTCACAGAGAGTGGCATTTATAAATTCATCTGGTGAGATGCCTGTGGAGGTAGCCCCCCTCCTCTTCAGGGACAGTATATTCATGGTAAATTAGAAAAAGACAAAATGGAAGTAAGCAGCTGAAGGCTCTAAGGGATCAAATAGCACAGATAAAGCTATGCCGGACCACCGTCAATTCCCGTGATAATTAGTTTACCCTTAAGGGCTCAAATGAAGGTTAAAACTATTTTTTCTAGATCCCCCAAACCTTTCCTAGCAATTGGTAAATATCTCTGTCTCGCTACTTGCTTCATGTTGATCTTGTGCTTTTATTTTTTATCTTGGGGAAATACATTCTGATTCCATGTGGTCTTTTGCACATTAATAATACTATTGTGACTGGAGCTCTGTTCCCGCCCTGTAGTGCTGCATTTGGGGCGCTCATTTGCCATCCTTCCTCCCATTGGTTGCAGCAGCATTGCGAAGGATGTGCATCTGATGAAGTCCCCCCTTGTAGCATAGCTATTAAAAGCAGAGCCACGACAACCTGCAGTAAGTTTGTGTGCAAGAGAAGAATATAAAATGTTTCTGCTCCCCCAACCCCCATAATAGTATGGTACAGTACTTATGGGGGGAAAGCAAATTTGTAAATGACAAGAAATAACGAATGAAATCCAACATCTATTGTAATAATAAAAACATTAGCAAACTACTTCAGACTTGGTCTGTCTCAGAGAAACCACTGTTCTCAGAAAGAGCTGAAAGAGCAATAAGAGAAGGTGGGATGGAACCATGGGTAAATGTAATACCGCATGAGGCTGAAAATCATAACACGTGATTTGGTTTGAATTTATAAGTGGTGCTCAATTGTTTCCATACAGATAAACTGACCAGGCTTAGAGGGGAGGATCTCATCTCTCCCATTTTTCTCTCCATTCTTCCTGTTTCCTGCACACTCCACACAAAAGCCAGGACCTTGGGACACTGGAGTTCCTTCTTGCACATAAGAACCTATATGTGAGGAGGGATGTCTTCTTTCAAGACCTGTCACTATATATGCCAAGATACTGGTAATGGAGCGAGGGAGGACCAACCGTTGTCCTCTAAGCATCCTGAACTTAGTTGTGTAGGTGATGGTTAAACACGGTGACAGAAATGTGCCCTTTTCCTGATGACTTGGTGGGGGGCACCTACCCATCTCAGGCAGAGGTGCAGTTGTGCCATCCTGCTGGGACAAGTGGGATCTAAGCTCCAGCACTTCTGCTGAAGTCAAGGCCCCCTTAAGCCACTCCCTACCAGCTCTGCCAAATTTCTCTTTCCTTTCTCACTCCTCAGGCAGCGCCCACCCCCTGTCTCTTCAGACTGGCCTTTCAAAGGCATTCCCTTTGAATCTCATGGGGATGTATTTTCTTGCACCGATTTCCCCTTTGCATCAGGGAGGAAACTTGTCTCCTCTCACATGCTCTCCATGATGGCAGGAGTATGATTGTTCTCTCACTTGCCTGCCCACCAGCTTGCTTGATTCAATGGCTTTGGTGCAACCTTAAGCCCAACCTATGTCTCTGTCTATATACAAAGTGTTAAAAAACACACCAAAAGGAGCCATCTTGCAATTCATTCATTGGGCTCCTTGGGAAACTTTGCTTCTCCCCCCTCCCATCCAACTCTCTCTCTCTCTCTCTCTCTCTCTCTCTCTCTCTCTGTATGTCCTATTACAGAGTCTGAAAGTCACATCCCAGGGAATTGTGGAAAATTAAAATGGCGTGTTGTTGCTCCTTGCTGTTCTGCTTTAACAGGTAAACTCACCAAAGGAAATGAGCACTGAGATACACAGTTGAGCACGTTACCAGCTCACATGACTGAATGTTTCTCACCTCATGAAATGTTTTCCCCTACAAAAACATTTCATAAACCTAGAAGGTCATTTAAAAGGGAGAATGCTTTTCTACTGAAGAACATTTAATTATATGGGTGGTCATTTCTAAATATTCCACAGGTGTCGAGACAGAGGTCTGTCACATCGTCAGTTTCTGAACACTGGACCTAGGGTTGAAAACCCTACATAATTAAAGCTTTCTAACCTACCCAAGAAACATACAATACGGGCAGTGTCTCCCAGTATAGAAGGGCAACTTTTGTACCCCCTTTGGGTTCTAAAGTGATGCGGTGTATTAATAATAGCTGCTGGCCCCTTTTTGTTGTTATTCCCTTTCTGGAAAAAAACAAAACACTCAGGTGCTGTAAAGGGAGGCACCGTAAGTCCTTGCAACATCATATAGGAGGGACCTTCAAAAGGTGGGGGGGGGGGATGAATGCATCCTAATGAGTTGGGACAGGTGAAAGTTGGGAAGTCACATGCATACAAGTACCTTTATGCTGATTCATTGAGTCTTGGCACCAGCTGAGAAACACTGCAGGAAGCAGCTGCAGTTGCTACTTCAGCCAACAGGACCATCTTTGTGCCTCTTGGAGTTCAGATTGGTGTTTTTTTTTTTTAAACAAAACAAAAGCAAAATTATCCTGCCACTCACTGGAAATAAAAAGGTGCCATGAAACACCATCTTTTCAACTTAAAATACCTGGTAAGATCACAAGTATGTGTCTGATGGGAAACAACAGCAGCTGGAGGGATGGTATACAGCTTTGGGGCCTCACTTTACCCATTCTTGGTACAGATTATGAACATACAGTAGTGATATGTGCCCCTGACACAAGTAGAGGGGAGTGCAACAGGCCACCAACACACAGGAATAGGTACAATACATGTAACAAATAGAATATTATCTTTAGTTCAACCCCTAACTCTTCTGCAGGGTGGTTCACTGCATCACAGCTTATGAGTGGTTACAAAATGTCATTGCATTCACTGTCCAATATGCTGTGCCCTGTATATGAAGTATGGGAGGAGGAAGCTTTTCACAAAAAGGTAAAGCAAATGACTTATAAGACAAAGAAGAACTATTCAACAATGCTGGAAGCTGGCGATGTCTGGGATCTACCTACTTCCGGGAAGATTAAAATACTCTGATATTTATGGTGATTATTGTCTTCTCCAGCCATAGCCACCTGGAATTATACATTTCAGAAGTTCATATCTGGAGAAGATGAAATGATGGTGAAGAAAGGCTGCGGGAAGAGTAGCCCATTCTATGGCTAAAAACCTTCTGAATGTTTCAGAATTTCTCATTTTGAGGCCTTGCCGTGTGTTTCCATGGGAAACGGGGACAAGGCAGAACCTGTGTCAGCAAACAATCGTCCCAAGGACAGAGATTAGTTAATTACCTGGCCGATTCTTGCTTGTATATATCAATTATGTTTTCCACCAGCAAATTCCTCTGAAGACCGTAGACTCCATGCCTGTCCAGAACGACTTCATGTCTGCAAGATGGACAGCGGAATCGACCTCCTGAAGCCACCGTAGTACCTCCCCTGGTTGGTAAGTATGGGTTTGAGGCCTGTTCTTGCCGAGTAATAAAACGAGGTTGTAAGGCCAAGCATGCATTATTTCACAATAATTTTGAACAGCTGGTTATTCCATCCTCATCCCCAGACCCATCACACAATCAGCTTAAGAAATGATCTAATGCCTTCTCTTAGTCACGCATGAGTTGACTGGACTTTGCCTAGGTCACCAAAGCCAAACTTATCTACCCATGGTGGAAATGCTATCCAGAATAAGTACAAAGGGAGATAAATAACCTCAGACTAATTTTAGTTCAGTGTTTTGGCAGTTAGTAATATAATGATGGTTTCTGGTACAAACTTGGCCTTTCTAGATAAGTTGGAAGAGAACAATAATGAGTTTAATGTGTCAGTATCTCTAATCCTGTTGGCTGGATTGCTCAGTTAGTTAAGTATCTGGTTGTAGAGCCAGAAGCTGGGAGTTCAATTCCCCACTGTGCCCCTTGGGAGAAGATCCAGCCTGTGTGGTTGTAGGCAAGCAACATAGTCCCAGGGAACCCCCAGAAGAAGGTAATTTTAAACCACTTCTGAGTTCTCTTAACCCAGAAAACACTGGAAAGAGTTTCCATAAGTCTGAAAAGATCAGATGGCACTCAATTATTATTGTCATCACCACTATCAAACAATCTTTATTTACGGTCTTTGACCAAAATGTTACAGCAACAATCTAAATTGGAATAACAATAATACAATAATACAAATAATACACATGAGCAAAGAATCCCAGATTAAAATTAATAATTATATGAGCTACAAAAGATAAATTTAAATATATAAACATCAATACCAAGTCTTAAAATTGCTACCACTAATTACCACTAATTACTTGAGCTAACTATTTGGAGATACTGCATGTCCCAAATTAAAAGGGATATTTCCAAATTCAAGGGATTCAAAAGCACACTCAAAATATCAAGCAAAGAGCTTATTTTTCTATATCTATTTCTCTTTACTTAAAGAGAAACATGTTTATTAAATTGACACAATGATAATCTCCTGATTTTGTAACATGATCTTATTCTTAGCATATATAGGGATTTAAAAAGGTTAAATAAACTTACCTGGAAGATATCACTGGCACATTTTCTGCAGAGATTGTGTTGACAGGGAAGGATAACCACAGGCTTAGTAAACATCTCTAAGCATATGGGACAAATAAGCTGTTTCTCCAAGTTATCCATAGTTTGCTGTTCTTTGCAAAAAGACTTATAATTAAGAGAAGTGCTCATCTCCCAGTGATTCCAACAAGAAGCTCAAAATCTGGGTGCTGTGGACTGGTTTCCGGGTTAGGGCCCTTGAAAGAATTCCAAACCTTGCAAGATCAAATGTCCTATGCAGATCTTTTCCTGGAGGACATTGTTTTAACTGAGCGAAAGCAGAAGAGAGCTGGATCTATTTTCGAAGCCAAACGTCATTGGTTGCCATTCTTACTTTTTCCATATATGCATCTGACATGAGGACAAATTTAGACAGGTGACAGCTCACTGGGATGAGAGATCAACATTCCTGAGTTCAAGAATGAAAGGGGGAGTAAATGGAAGGGGGGGAGGATTCGTTCCCAGTTGCCAGTGACACATGCATCACTCACTCTTTTGGAAAAACCGGAGTGTTACACTGAACAGAAAATGTAGCCTGATTCTTTACATCTTTATGCTTCACTCCAACTGAGAAAAGCAAAGGGTTTTGAATGAAACATATGCATGCATGTGTGCATATTCATGTGAACACACACATATGTATTTATATCTGCAGATATACACTATACACCCACTTAGGAGAAATTGTGCTACTCTTGCAAGATTGAAAATATCGTGCAGATTGTGCATATAAGATGGCCATCTTCTTTACAACAGAAGTGTGATGTCAGAGACAGAGCTTTACAATGCAAAATGTCCAACTGCTTATAAGCTTTCTACAATTATGTTCATTTGATGATGATGATGAGGAGGAGGAGGAGGGGGAGGCATGATTTGTATGAGGTTTGAATCAAAGTAAAATAGCTAGATTTACTTCCAGAGAAACACAAAGCAAATTTGCAAACCAGTTTGTGTCTAGAGCGCAAATTGAATTAGGTGCAACATTTTTAAAAAATTGCATTGGTCTTTTGTTTCTTTTTCTAAAAGCAAGTTTTAAACATATGCATACTTTTGTAGCAAGCTGTCCAAAATTTCCCAGATTTACTCTCTTTTTAGGGTCTATCGCGTATCTGGATTTCATGTACATTAGTAAAAAAACAAAACAAAAAGGTTATATTATATAGTAATTTTGGTTTCTAAAAAATACTGTGAGGCTTGCTAGCCAATTGTATTTGAATGAGACTAGACACAAACTGCTCCAGATCACATCTGGACATATTCCAAAGCCCCGAAGTCATGTGCAGAGCCCAAAAATTATATAATTACACCATTCATTCTTAATATAAAGGTATGAGACCACATAAAGAGAAAATGAAGGCATTGCTGTGACTGCTGGATTCTCGAGTGAAAAAGGTGGGGATAACTTAGTTACTTACTAATGAAATCCAGTATGCTTAAGCACAATGCCTCACCAGTGTTAAGTGGTTTGACATTTCATGCACTTTTTAACTTATTTCTATGATGAAGCTGAATGAACGATACAGTGGTCCCTTGTATAAATTTGTTCCAAATGAATTTCTGTTAAGCAAATTTTCCTTTATACAAATTTCCCATAGGAATGTATTGAAAACAGTGTACTCCCTAATCATGACCATTTTATGTTGTACAGATTCACCCCATAGGCAATTATGTTAAGCAAATTTCCCCCTATCTCTGGAATTTTTTATGTTGTACAGATTTTATGTTATACAAACTGTTTGTTATACGAGGGTCCACTGTATTTGGAAAATGGGCAGGGTGAAAGTGAAAGGAAGAATGATGAAAAAAACGAGCTCCAGACCTAAGCAGTGGCTGATGCGTAGGGTTGGGGTCAGTGAGATGTTCTGACTACAAGCAGCATATACAGAAGATGGGGTGCTTCCATGTTGAGCCTGGGAATGTTGTTATTATTTATTTCTGCTCCTTATTTTACTTCAGTTTACTTATTACATTCCGTCAGCTAGCATGGCCAGAGGCCATGTTGGCTGTGGAACTCTGGGGGTTGTAGTCCAAACAATATTTTTGAGTTCTTTACTGGCATGCGGTTGTGGGAGGACCATCCCTTTAGATGGCTGGGCAGCAGTGCCCATGTTCCAAGGCAAGGCGTATGCAGCTTCCTCTACCACTGTCTCATAAAGGCCACTGCTATATGTGTTGGGTTCCCTGTCATCTGCCACTGCACCACTGACCTTTTCTTAATTGTAACACATGCCTCATTTCCTTTACTGACACTGAAGTACAGTGTTGCAATGAAGAAAACATCATTAGCATCTTAACTTTTTAGCCAGCATCATCTGGATTGGACACTAGAAACATTTGAGCATGTGTTCTATGCCGCTAAGTCGAAACCAAATCATAGCAACCCAGACAGGACTACCAAGATAAGTAAGGTATTTTAAGGAGTGGTTTTTACCAGATCCACCCTCCCACTGACCTTCCAAGGCTGAGTAGGGCTTCAAACCCTCTTCCCCTGAATTCTAGTCTGCTACTGTACTGTATTCATTACACACCACAATGGGAATCAGAAACATGTATTTACACTCATCAGAAGCTTCCTATACTTGTTCTGGATTTTGAGGCTTGCGAGGGATCCTTTTTTTTTTTACCCTGGGGAACAAGCATCAGAAACAGGTGGTTTTAAAGTCTAAAAGTGCCACCAGATCTCCTGTGGTGATTCCGATCTCAGTAGTAGTAATGCTGATCTCAGTAGTAGTAATGCAGCAATGATTTTTGACTTTTAAAGACTCCCTCCCCACTGCCTCAAGAGTCCCAAAGGCTTTCCCAGACAAAAGGAAGCCTCAAAAGCAGAAATGGGTTCTGCAGTTCCCATGCCCCCAAAACAGGGGCACAGAAAGACCTTTCTCTTCAAGGCAAGCTTTCCCTGAACAATGGACTACCATGTGTATTTCATATGAATCTATAGGTTCACATAGACTTTGTGTTATAACTACTTATAACTTTGTAGCTTTAATGTAATGTCTATTCATGCTGTAAGACAGGCATGTCCAAACTTCAGCCCTCCAGATATTTTGGACCGCAACTCCCACAATCCCTTGCCATGGGCAATACAAGGTTTGGAATTCTGGGAGTTGTGGTCCAAAACATCAGGAATGCTGAAGTCTGGACAGCCCTGCTGTAAGATGTCCCTCAATTCCTTGTTCTCAAATACTTGAACATGTCTTAATTGTACTGGACTGTATATTATCTCTCATTACTGCAAGCCGCCTTGGGTCCTTTTCCAAGGAGAAAGGTGGGGTAGAAATACTCTAAAATAAAATAAAATAAAATAAATAAATAAATAAATAGCATGTACAAAATACAAAATGGGGTGTAGTGGCTCAGTGGGCTAGATCACAGTTCAAATCCAGGTTGCCACGCAGCGGAGTGAGCTTCCGTTGTTAACCCCAGCTCCTGTCAACCTAGCAGTTCAAAAGCATGTAAAAATGCAAGTAGATACATAGGCACCACAGTAAAAAGTGGGAAGGTAAACAGTGTTCTGTGTACAGGAATGCATTCAGCCATGCCGGCCACACGGCCACAGACTGTACAACACTCTTTCACGTGGAAACGAAGATGAGCACCACCCCTTGAGTCAGACATGACTACTACACATGTGTGTGGTGGTGGTGGTTGGGAAACTTTACCTTTTTATAAAATATTTGTAGCACCTGGGTTGTGCAACAGGATTTTGCCCACTATGTCAGTGAGCACTTTCTGTAGATGTTTTGGGACAGTTAAATATGTTTACAGGGAAAGGAAAGGAAGCCGGACCTGTCAATAGCTAAAGTACTTAAGGACATTGTGATATTGTGACATTTTTATTGGTTGAACGGAGGTGATAATTCTGCCCAGGTTGCACCGCCATAATGTAAGCCCGGTGACTAAGTTCCAGCATTGACATTACTATGATTCTATCTGTTTATTAGACACATGGATCCCTCAGAACTTGGCACTTATTCCAAAGTTATTTTTAAAATGACAATTTCCCAGATCATGTCTGGCATGCAAGGCCTAATCTTAGGGCAAAGCCATCTGTGCTGTTACTTGTCAATACTTCATCAGATAACTGTACTAGCAGTATGTATCATGCCCACAGGTTTAAGCAGATACTCACTGTAGTAGCAAGCTGTGGTTTATGGGTTTATATTGTATACATACATACATATATATATTTAATATTAATTCCATTTTATATGACAGAAAAATAAATCTTTAGAGCATTCTTCTTGTCAATTGTTTTGTGAGACTTGTAACACATTTGTAACACATAGATAAAAGACAGCTAATCATACTGATAGAGTATTTACTAGTGTTTTCCCAGAAGCAAAACACTTTTATACTCTTAAACACATTCACCAGAGAGTAAGCCCTGTTGGAATTAGTGAACATCCTTTCAAAATAAGATACAAGATTTAAAGAAATTGCTCACAGGCAAATTCCGGCATTCGAGAGTACAGTGGACCCTTGTATAACAAACAGCTTGTATAACATAAAATCTATACAACATAAAAAATTCCAGAGATAGGGGGAATTTGCTTAACATAATCGCCTATGGAGAGAATCCATACAACATAAAAATGGGATTACTCTGTTTTCAATGCATTCCTATGGGAATTTGTATAAAAGAAAATTTGCTTAACATAATTTCATTTGGAACGAATTAATTCCTTTATACAAGGTACCACTGTATATAGTTCTTGGTTTCACCTCCTCCATGCTATCTAACCCGGACTTTATGATAATAAATTAGGATAGCGTTTTGTTGCAAATAGTACTATTAGCAGAGTGCTGTGAGATGTTACAGGAGAACACCTGCAAGATCTGTAATATCTATCCCATGTTCTGATGCTCCTCTTAGCAGCCAGAATCAAGGCAGGTCTACCCACCCACCTCCTGATCTGCACATGTTGCTGTTAAATGCCAGGTTGACACAAACTAAATTTGATTTAATATTTTGATCTGATTGAAAACAAGGCTGACCTGGAATATACTGTATAACTGAAACCTGGGTAGGAGAAGAAGGGGAACTATCCTTTTCCCAGTTATGACCCATAAGTAATCTGATATAGCATTATGACAGGGTATTGTTGTTGCCCTAGTCAATAGAAACTCCATTAGTATGAGCAGGATCTGTGTCCTGTTAAGCCCAGGTCTGGGGTGTCTTTATCTCCTGCTAGACTACCAGGACAGAATGGGACTGATGAAATATGTCTATACTACTATGTTGAGCCCCTACCCCCAGACTTTTACTTTGGGGGTACTTTAACATACATTTAGCGACACAACCAGCTGGAGCATCTTTTGAGTTCAGGGATGCCATGGCTGCCATGAGCCTGTCTCAACATGCTGTGGGGCCCATGCATGTTGCAGATCACATCCTTGATCTGGTGTTCATGTTGGGACAGGGATAGGATGGTTTAAGAGTGATGAACCCTGAGTCCTCTCTCTTGTCATGGTCAGATCATCTCCTGCTGATATTTGGACTCTGCACAAATGAACCCCTCTACAGAGAAGAGGGGTCTACTACCACCACCCAGCCCTGAAGACCTATGGATCGAACAAGTTTCTAGAATATCCAGTAAAGTTTCCTGCTGAAATGGTTGATGCTCCTGTCAATGTGCTGGTAATCTAGCAGGACTCAGAGGTGTGCCCTTAAACACCCTCTTTGATGGAGAGCCCACCCTACTCCATGACTTACAGAGAAGTTAAAGATGATAAATCAATTATGAAAAAGACTAAAGAGCAGATGGAGGAAAGCTTCCATGGAAATCCACCTAAGGAAAGCATCTGGAAGATATAAAATAAATTATAGACCACCATTTTATTATGTTTGTCACATTGTGTTTTTATTGCTTTATTTCATTGTTTGATGTGAAATACCCACTGTGTACATATAATCCAATAGATTTATACTGCACCATAGAACCTGTCTGAAAACACTGGATTTCTGACAACATACTTAGTTCAGAATGAGACTGAACATCCACAAATAACGTTGCACTGGTGGCTTTAATACAGGGGTGCCCAAACTTTTTGTAAGGAGGGCCAGATTTGGTGGCTGAGAATGCGTCAGGGGCCAGTTGCTCGCTGACCCTGCCACCCCACTGCAAGCCCCACCCACTGGCCCCTTGCAACCCCACCCACTGGCCCCTTGCAACCCCACCCGCACGAAGCAAGGCGGGGACCAAGGGAGGAAGGGAGGGAGGAAGGTGGAAACCAAGAGAGGAAGGAAGGAAGGTGGGGAACAAGGGAGGGAGGGAGGAATGAAGGAAGGTGGGGACCAAAGGAAGCACAGGGAGCCGTGGCCACAGGTCGGCCCTTGGAAGAGGCGATCTGTGCGACCTTGCACCCCCCCAGCTCCCCAGCGGTGGCGACAGCTCGCCCGCCAGCCCATCACAAAGCTCCTTGGCGGTGGCAGAGGCCCACTGGCCTGTGCAGCCCCACACTTTCCTCTGCAGTGCTGGTGGCAGCAGACCGCCTGTCCGCCCGTCCGCTCAAGCTTCCCAGCAGTGTCAGTGTTGGCAGAAGATTTTAAAAAAAAAAACATGAGGCAAAGGACTGGGAGGGAGGAGCGGGCCAGCCAGCCGCGGGCCACTCAGAATGGCCTGTCGGGCCGGATTTGGCCCTTGGGCCGGACTTTGGGCAGGCCTGCTTTAATAGATTGGCAAAAGTTAATAAAAGGCATGTCAGAAGTTCGTCAGACTAGCTGTCTCAGCAATGCTGAATACTAATAGTTTTTAGAATAATTTAAAAGAAACATATGAAATGCCTTTGTAAAACTGAAGTAAACACAGTAAGTGTTTTTTCCATTTTCAGCACTTTTTTTTTTGCTATACCTGTGGCAAAATACAGCACTTTTCATCTGGGAACTTTAAAGTCTGGCCTGGTTTCCAGTTCTTAGATAAACAGGTGTCATTTAAGAAGCAATAGACTTAAGTGGTCCATAAATGTACAACTTTATTTTTTCTCTCTCAAATGCCCTTGCTATTAAATAAGATTCAATTACTGAAAAGCATGTTTCCATATTTTAAACAATTACTCAAAAGTCTCAATGAGTTCAATGGGGCTTACTTCAAAGTAACTACACATCAAATTATAACCTAATAGATTTCTCTGGCAGTGCTATAGGCCATCCAAAACATGCTGCTCAAAAGCACATTAGACTAAGTTATATAACTTCAAAAAAGTACAATAGATACACTACAGTTACATTGTAAGTCACACAGAATAGATAAGAAGGACTGTGTTATAAAAAGGTATTTGAGAAATGCATTTATACTAGACAGCCTAATAAACAAATAAAGGGATAAAACTCCTTTTACTTTACAGCTAGGTATTAATTAACAAAGTTTCTAACCTTTTTGTAACTGGGTTTTTCCCTCCCCTCTCCCACCGGAAATGATAATGGTGGTGGTACTGTAGAAACAGAGCAAGCCTGGAAAGCACACATATTCTGAACGAATATGGGGGACAAAGGTGGGAGAAAGATTATAAATCAAATCACTTTAAAGATTAACTGCTGACATTAATGTGAGCAGCAAGTGGGCTGTTGTCAAGACAATGTTTTTGTCTTCTTCATTCCCCCCCCCCCAATTTCATTCGTTTTTGCCTCATATGCTAGCACAGACTAATAGGGCTCCCCTCCCTCTTCTAAAAGTGCTTTTCTGAAATAAGTTGCCACAGGCGTCTGCTTGGCAATACAAGACACGGGTGTTGAGGAGCTTCTCTTTTTAAGGGACAATCCACAGGTGTCTAGGCGTAAGGATATTATTTTCCTAGGATTTCTTACAGTTTTCCTTACAAAGCGATGCAATCCAAAAGAGAACTTAAGGGGGCGGGAAAAAAGCAATCTCCTTCGAGCCGGAATCGAACCAGCGACCTAAGGATTTCCACAGGCCTTTTATCCTCTACAGTCCTCCGCTCTACCAGCTGAGCTATCGAAGGGACCTACGGCTCAGCTTCCCTAGAGATGCATAAGCAGTTAACAGGAGGCGTCAACTGTTCTGCTGGCACGCGCATGCGCACAGTAGTCTAGGGCGAGTTCTCCAGATGGACGGAGAAAGTGCTGGTGCGCTTCCGATTGAAACTTTGGGGAGAAATTATAAATCCGAATAAGAGCGGCGAAGGCTCATTTCTGAAACACGGGGCGCAATGTTGAATCCATTACTACTTTCCTTAAGCACAGTTTCGAAGGGCGGCGGGGGGGAGAACAGTCAGGATTGCTAAATCCAGCGTTTGGGATTTCCCATCCGTTGTTCTTTTCTTGGCGAAGTGGTGCCATTTTTCCCTGCACGGAGAGCCTTTTGGGTGTCGCAGGTTCTGCTGCTCAAAATGATGCCGTTCATGCAAAAAAAAAAAAAAGGAAAGGAACCGTCTCTCTCTAGGAATCACTCGCACGCTCTTCATCTCGCACAGCCACCCAGCCGAGCGCGCGTCTCTTAAAATTCCTACCAATAGGGGACTCTATGGAGGGGCCAGTGGCGCAATGGATAACGCGTCTGACTACGGATCAGAAGATTGTAGGTTCGACTCCTGCCTGGCTCGTGGGGGGATTTATTTTAAAATAGTAAGGCAGGTGGGAGGGGGGGTATTTTAAAATAGTAATTAATATCCAAAGTTGAAGTACAGTAAGTAGGTATTTTACCCAGTCCCTCCACTAATATCCCATGCATCAGGATCAGTGAGGAATAGTTCTGGAGATTTCAAAATTTTGCATCTTTTTTTTTTTGGCCAATATCATGCCCTAACCTTAATACTGTACGGATTTTTCTTGCAAACAACAAGGTTACCTTCAACGCAGTTTAACTTTTAGTAACTTTGAACCACTGGGGACGGTTAACCCGTTTTAGAAAGTACGATTTTTAAAAAGCGAATTGAAGCCTTGTTTGATGTCATATACCCTATAATATATTTTAGTTCGTGGATTATGTTAATAACATAGATTTCTTGGTATCCGGTAGCATCGTTCTTTTCAAAAGCTGATCTTATTTACAGTATTATGTAAAATGCATTGTTTTTATCTTTTGTCGCCAGAAAGAGACCTCTTGGTAGTGGAGCAGGCTAAATTTTTTTTGTAAATAAATAAATAAATGTAAAAGAATACATTTTTTTTTCAAGCTCAGCACATACGAAATCTTCCAAAAAGGTTATTGAGTCGACGTTTGTCAACTCTCTCCTAAGCCGGTTTTAAAGGAAGTTTCATAAAATGTCTTTTTCAGGGAATCTGGAAAAGTTACGACCGAGCCAGGCAGGAGTCGAACCTACAATCTTCTGATCCGTAGTCAGACGCGTTATCCATTGCGCCACTGGCCCAGCACACAGAAAAGGCGATTGCAAACTCCTTCAAACATATACAATTCATGAAACATCAATTCGTCTTAACTTGCGCGAGTCAGCAATAGTTTGCTCCGTTCCCCCATCCAACTTTTCCCTCACATTTGTCCGCTATTTCTTTACATCCAGCAGGTTTAAAGACGGCAGTATCAGAGCGACATCCCCCAGATAAAAGCCTTCACGTCGAATTTCCAACATGCGGCTTCAGCAATTGCATTCAACGCCCGTGAGGAGCAGCTCCCACTGCTTACATTACAACTCCGACCGGCGGCGGCGGCGTGGGGAAATCTCCAGCGCCATCTTGTGAATTTAATACACCCCATTTAGCAAACGGTTGTATATAGTCTTTCCCTTCTGTGAGAGAAGGCGCCAGCGGGTCCCTTCGATAGCTCAGCTGGTAGAGCGGAGGACTGTAGGAGAGCTTTGTGCTGTAATCCTTAGGTCGCTGGTTCGATTCCGGCTCGAAGGAGACAGATGTTTTTGCTAATTCTTTCTTAATAAAGAGATCTTAAAGCTACACCGTCCTAGGTAGCACAGAAGCAGGAACTGAAAACAAGAAGGGTGAAATATGATACTGGTGCTCATTAATTTGTTTCAAAGACTGAATGCCAATATTGACATTGGAAACTGAAGGAGAAAGGGATACAAAGGGATACTTTTTCAAGCTCAGTAGCTGTGTAGCTAGATGGAGCGGTATATAAATTAATTAAATAAATAAATAAATAAATAAATAAATAAATAAATAAATAAATACTTTTGGTTCTGTCACCAGAAATGTGACCAATACAGCTTTCAGGGTTTTCCCTTGCTATATGGTCTTCTCATTCCTTCAAATAATTGAACCACCTAATCATGTATGTATTTATTTGCATTTAAATGCCACAAAATTCACTGGGTTTCCTTTCAAGTAAGTGTACACAGGATTATAACTAAGATTATGCCCGTAATCGTATGTACTTGTTGGTGTGCTGTTTTTCTGTTCTTGCATAATTCAATTTCAGTTACCAAGTAGCACACTAACCTTTAATATACATACTCTTTTATTACAAAATAAACCTCAGCCAAGATAAACAGAAGTTGATATATGATGCATCCTCACAGTAGTAGCCATTGGCTTAAATCTAATGGCTAGCCTCAACCAGAGGAGACCCACTGACCAATTAGTGAATCAACATAAGTCCCTCTGATTCAGTGAGTGTATTCTAGTCGATACACATGGATTTTGGCCTTACCCTGCAGTCCTATTCCAATGGAAGTTTGACTCTAGGATTGGGGTGCACAAGTAAATATATAGGAATGGATTAGCTGGTACTGTGAACACATGTCTCTTTCTGTGTAAAAGTTAACCACTTTTCCTTGGCTGTGCAAATACTGTATCAAATGTGACAAAAAACCCTTCATTTCACTTATCCTTTGAATTGCACGGGTTTGAACAACACAGTTTTTATTATACTGTATACGGATCTTCCCTCAAACAAACAAGCTTAACTAAACTAAACAAAAAAAAAATCACGGTGCTGCAATCCAAATCCAGGAGTACCCAGTGAAAGATGGGTTTTAGGCTTACCAAAGCACTGTGATGGCCCTTAGCTTAGTCCAATGGTGGTGGCCCAGATGGCACCTTCTCCTGTCACGGAGGCTCTGGTGCTGGAGCATTCTGGGAGACCGACACAGACCAGGGATGGTGTATGTGTGGTAAACAACTGTTTATGCTTTGTATTTACATGTTTGGGGACATAAGACCTATACATGAATTTTGAACTGCACAGGGGTCTTGCAGTCCAACCCCAGAGTTACTGAAGGGAGAATTGCATTTTACTATAAATATCTAATTGAAGTTACTTTTATTATGAAGTTGCTTGTACATCAAAGGATAGTCTGGTGATCTGTCAGTACACCATACATTCTCAGAACAAAAGTACAGAGGCAGGCATTTCTACTGGAGAAAAAAAGTACAATCCTGTTTTATTTACACTTCAGTGCATCTGACTACCCCATCTGAGTAACAACCATCAACTGCTACTTAAAACCATCTTCCAGCAGATCTGAAAGTTGGTTAATTTGTTAATTAATGTCTAACTCTTCATCCAAGGAGCTGAAAGAATAATGCAATAGGCAAAAATATCCCTTTAACCTGTACATTTTGTTTTATACATATATTTGTCCTAACTACGGAAGGGAAAAGTACTAAAGTGCTGTGGCTCTTAAAGAACCTTAAGTGCAAGGAACAGACATAATTCATATGAAACCCACAGATGGAAAAAGTGGCTTTCTTTAGCTACCACTCTATAATGCTTCAGCTAGCACCGCCACTGGCCAAGCAGCTTGGGGTATACTTGGGGTTGTAGAACCCAAAAGTTACTTTTCACATATATGTCGAGGTCCATATGGACTTGACATACCTGGCAATACCATACTAGAAAAAGTCCTCTGCAATTCCTAGGATTAAAGAAGGAACGGTATTCAAATCACTGTTGTCTAAGATACAGATGAAGCTTAGTTATGTAAAAAAACTAGGAAAATTTTCACACATGACACCAGAAGAGCTTTTTGTATACTTAGTGTTTTTAGCATGATTGTTAAACTAGTGTTGGCTGGAAAGCACACTCATTCTTAAAATGTCTCTTTATATTCCATTTCAAAAGCATTCAGATACATGCAAACAAACGGTACTTGAGGGGCTCAAAGGTGCTCTCACTGTGGAATCCAACCTGTGATACTTTTGAAGGTAGTCTACTCTCAACTGAATACAATGGGAGTTGCTGCTTCAATACATGTATGTAGGGGAGCGTCACGTGTGAAAATGTTCCAACCATCTCTTGAAATCCAGAACTGTATTTGGTGACATTTAGCCAGGCTCCAAAAGCTCTTGTTTTATGAATCTGTGCGGTAGCTCCGATGACTATCTCCAATAAGTTGAGTTTTCTCAGTTGTGTTGGTCGGCTGAAGCACAATGGGAGTCTCCCCATCTAAAACAAAGGGGAAAAATGGGTATTAAAGATCTGTTTGGTCCATTAAGCAATACATGGCACCATGCCTGTTAAAATGGCTAATTATCCAGCACGGGACAATCATGACTTAAATATTTATTTATTAGATTTATATTTTGAAGGTGAAATTTGAAATACTGTACTCTTGTCTAGGAAATAATGGCGTTGAGTTGCTACCACATAGTCAAGCACCTTTGTAGCCAAATGGAATATTAGGCACTAGCTGCTCGTTGTTTGATACAGTAAATGTCTACAGGAGATTCTTTGGCAGTACGTGAAGTTCTGTAGTTTATGTGTGGCTCCTTCTCTCAAGGGGAAATTCACCACCTTGCTATCAACTTGGCTCCCTTCTTCTGTTTGCCTTAATGACTCCCAAATGGGCAAGGTGGGAGCACCCAAACTTTACAAGAAGTCCAGAAGTCACTGCTGCCACAGGGTGTATATATACACCTGTCCTAACGACATCTTCCCTTGAGATTTAAAAAAGATTTGAATGTTTATGTCTAAGACATGAGCTTCAATTTCACGTAAATTAAAATTTGGCTTTATTTGTTTCATCTCAGTTTCTTTGTTTGTTGGTTTAAATTCTGCATAAATGCATTAAACATAAATGCAAATAGGCAATGACCAATCCTTCCACCCAGGAAACAATCCTATGTTAAAGAGACCAAACTTATACTACTCTGTAAAGGGTCCACCGTTTTCAATCAAGTATATTGTTTCAGCCCTCATAAGTCTGTATTAGTTAAATTTCATATTCTTTCAACTGCTGTCTCAGCCGAAATGACACCTCCCTCCCCAGAGTGGAGTCATTTGCTGTTACATGATGTAGATTGGGGTTGACACATCTGATTTTCTGGAATAAATGATAAAAATGATATAATTTCCATCACATTTATGTAAATAGCTTGAGATTTGAATAGAGCTGCATAGTAGTTCCTCCTTCCGCCTTCTAGGTCTATTATCCTGGAATCAGTGCGGTGACGTCCTTATGGTGACATAGTCCACTGTTCTGCTAAGTCTTTCCATTTTCCCCTTTGAATTCCTTTAATTTCTACCTAATATACAGAAGTCCAACAGGTACAGTTCTCCCCAGATACAGGATTGCCTCAGCTAGACTGCTGGGGGACCAGAGGGAGAACCGTGCTGGATTTTAATCCAGATGTCTACATCTGCTTCCCTAATGCTGTGAATGACACATGAGATGTCCTGGGACCCCTACTCCTGCCTACTGGCTCAGGTGTTGTGGCTTGCACTACCCCGCTGACTGTGTTGAAGAAGACGCAATTGATGTCGCCAAAGGAAGGGCTGCTGTTTTGTCTATACAGTGGTACCTTGTATAAAGGAATTAATTCATTCCATATGAAATTATGTTAAGCAAACTTTCCTTTATACAAATTTCCCATAGGAATGCATTGAAAACAGAGTGGTCCCATTTTTATGTTGTACAGATTCACCCCATAGGCGATTACAGTATGTTAAGCAATTTCCCCCCATCTCCAGATTTTTTTATGTTGTACAAATGATGTTATACAAGGGTCCACTGTACTGTGTAAGGCATTGATATAAGGCCATGTGATAGACATGGGTATCACTTTTAAAGCATGGTGAAGTAGTAGCAAACCTTTATCTGTTCATTAGCTAAAGATACCTCCTCCTCCTTCAAGTGCCATGTCCTTGTAGAACGTTGGTGATCAGTAACCTGAACTGGTTCCTATCTAAGGCTGTTCAAAACAGAGCAGTGATTGGAAAACCTAAAGATACCTTTAACCTGCCATTTTATTGATTCATTTTAAAAAATAACTGCCCAAGCTCTGCAAAAGGCGAGAAATTAAAAAGGGTGGGGCAGAGCAAACAGATTAATGGGGACATTAACAAGCAATCACCTGCCACACTTTTAAAGTAATGTGTGAAGCAGGTAGGGAGGACTTCAATTAACACCTCTTCCAGTTTAGTATCCTTTCTAAAATTAACATCACCAATGCTGAACTGCTGGAGTGGAACCCAGGATATATATTTATATATATATTTGAGAAAGCAGGATTATTATTATTATTATTATTATTATTATTATTATTATTATTATTATTATTATTATTATTATTATTATTATTATTATTATTATTATTATTATTATTTTGCAAAGTGGAGAGGGAATGATAAATAATACATCTCCATCTCCATTATAATAAGCACCTCTTTCCATGTCAGTCCTAATTTGCTCTTCCAGATCTTCAGGAGTCATGCAGAACTCTTGCTCTTCTTCTGTGGGTTTTGGCTTGCACTTTCCACAACAGCAGTTAAAACAGCAGCACAGGCAGCAGCAAAAGTAGCAGCCAGTCAAAAGGCCACAGAGCACAAACAGGCCCTGGGAAAAAGGGGAAGAGAGAGACAATCATGCCCACAGCCACCTCCCAGACTATGAAGGAAAGATAATGGTACTTAAAAGTGAATTGCAGTCAGTTGAATTAGTTGGTTATTTTGAGAACAGAATGTTGGACTCAAGCAGAGCCTAGGGAATTTTTTTTTGCATGAAAATTTCCACAATTCCTCACCAGCCACAATTTTTTGGGGGGTGGGGGTGGGGGATTGCCATGGGGGAGAAGTTTCTTAAGCTTTGAACAGAAGGGACTTTGACCTGGTGCAACAGGGTTTCTCTGATGGTAATTTCTGGAACTATGAAGGAAGATCTATAATACTGAGCTATCCAGAAGTTTATTTATTTATTTATTTATTTATTTATTTTAGAACTCATTGTTTCTAAAAAAGGGGGGGGGTTCGTATGTTTAACAAAGTCAACAAATATAACTTTCCATTTATCGTGTATAGCTGGATCATTGCATTTGGAACAGCTGCATTTGTTAAACAGCTGGTTATTCTATTTAAACTAACCTTTTCTTGTTTTGCTCAACCAAAGACTAGAAATAGCAGTGGGAATAGCACATTAGGTGTGAGATGTGGCACATCTTTGTTGCCTGAGGCCTAAAACATTGGGTCATTCTGACTGAGGTGCTAATGTTTGTACCATGTGCACCCACAAATGCCAAAATTGTGTGATCACATAACAATCCAAATGAGTAAGATTTCTGATGTCATCAGAATCTTCAGATCCCTTTTTATGCAGTTCCACCCTGCACCTTTTCTCTCCCCCACTCTCCAACTTCTCTCCTCTCACATTTTGTTTTTCCACCCCCTTCACAAGGCACCCAAGGTGTGCCACAAAGGTACATGATGTTATGTGTTACTATTGCTTACGCATACACAATGCCATATATAACCAGAATAGGGCTAAGATTGTACTGCAGTAACTGATTAGCTGGTTGTCACACTAAGAGGGCTTTTCACTTTGAGCAATGAGTCATTTTCATTTAGTCATTACTGAAGAGAAAGTCAAAATTAACCTGGAGCTCCAGCTTCAGACATAATTAATGGCTTGAGGCGATAAAAGAGCCATGCAACATATTTAATTATTAAATGAAAGGGACAAAGATGCCTCCTTTATTAGGCATTTTCCTGAAGCGGTACATCATTATCATTTTGCCGTGCGTCAACCATTTAAAAAAAACTCTTTTGGATATGGAAACCGGTTCTAGGTTGCCTTATCTAGAATTAAGTTTTTATTCAGATTTTCTGAAAGCTGCAGTAGCAAGAGTGAAGGGGATCACAAATGAATGGTTCTGTTTCTTTGGGGTCTAATCCTGAGAAAGGATGGATTACTTTTGCATTTGAGTGCTTACCTTTGCCCACCAACTAGAAAGCATGAAGTACGTATTGACATTTTCTTCACCAAATTGTTCTGCAATATACAACCCCAATGATCCATACTTGTCATATATGTTTCTTTTGGAGACATCAGTTAGTATTGCATGAGCATTGTTGATTTCTTTAAACTTTTCTACAGCCTCCGGGTTATCAGGGTTCTTGTCAGGGTGATATCTCAAAGCCAACTTCCTTAAATGGGCAAAGCAGAGATTGAGAAAACAGTGATTTCATTGCAGTACACCAGGTTTCTTCCTGGAACAGTATGTGCAGATTGCATAGATTAATTAGGATTCACTTTTAGAAAATTGAACTGGACTAAAATTGATGTAGGTTTTGGTTCAACATTATGTTTGAACTCTGTTTGTAAAGGTCCTTTTTGGAATTTGCACTTTCAGGACTTTACTATATTTTAAGTAAAGTAAACTAGTTTGTGCTACTTTACCTAAAATATTATAAAAATTCATATGTTTTTATTATAAAAATAATTCATATCTCTTTTTATTTTAAATTTCAAAATTCTATTTGGTACATTTTCTCTGGGTGTGACTTGTAACTCATTATTTTTACCACTGTTTTTTTTACATTACAGTGGTCCTCTGCCCTTTTGCGGTTCATACACTGCAGTCCCACTATATCGCGGGACTGCAGTATATGAAAAAAGGCCCCCTAGGGCACTGATGGCAAACCTTTTAGAGACTGAGTGCCCAAACTGCAATTCAAAACCCACTAATTTTTTTGCAAAGTGCCAATACAGTAATTTAGCCTGTATACAGGTGGCTATGAAGGGGCAATGTCGGGTGCCCACAGAAAGGGCTCCGAGTGCCACCTTTGGCACGCGTGCCATAGGTTCGCCATCACTGCCCTAGGGTGAGGGGGGAAAGTCCTGTTTCAAGCCTCCCATACTTACCCCAGGACTGGAGCTGTCCCAACCAGGACTGTGAGGGCCTTCCTGGGCCTTCTGGAGGCCCCAAAAGGGCCTCCCTGTGAACCGGAAGTGACTTTCAGATAGCTGAAAATCATTTCTGAGGCCTCTGAGAGCTTTTCTAGGCCTCAGAAATGATTTTTGATTTACTGGAAGTCACTTCCTGTTCACAGGGAGGCCCGGGAAGCCTCTCACAGGCCTGTTCGGGGTAGGACCATGCTGGGGGTAGGTACAAGAGCCCCCAGCTAGGCCCCCCCAGGCCTGAACTGTCCTGCATTCGCATATCACGGATTTTCAATTATTGCGGGTTAGGTCAGGTCCCTAACCCCCGCGATAGGCGGGGGAATTACTGTACTTGTTGTCATAATATTACTTGTCTGCTGTTTTTTAGTTCTTTCCCCACTGGAAAAAAAGTTTTTTGAAAAAATTAATATATAAAAATGGGGGAAGAAGGAATCATACTGAAATGTCCCAAGAAAACATTTTTAGCTCTACAAAAGCAGAATGGATACATACAGTGTGTTGCAGGTAATAATTCATTCATTTTCAGATGCTGCCTGTTGTATTACTGTACGTATTTGGTAATGCAGCAGGCATTACTTGTTCATTTCTCTTTAAGGCCTTGAGCCTGTGCTGCTAAGTATCAACCTGACAGTAGCAGTACTGGGGCTTGATATATAAAAGCAGAAGAATTCTGGGCAAAAATCCAAATTTCTACTGGCCTTGCTACATTTCACCATAACTCTATCCATGTAATCAATGTCAGAATAGAAATGGCTGAGGGTGGCCATGCAACCAACATTTCCTTAAGATGTAATATGCAACTACAACTAAAAATAGGCATTGCAGAACTGGAATTCTGGAATTCTTATTTCTACTCTAGAGGACTGAACTGTGACTTTAGCACAAGCTACTAAACAGATTCCCAGTGTGGTAGGATTTCTACTATGGTTACTGAATAGAGTGACAGGCTAGGATTCTGCAGAACAGAATTCACTTAGCCATGTAAACTCACTGGGGGAGTGGAACGGGTAAAAACACTCCTTAAATGTCTCACTTGCCTCAAATCCATGTTAGGGTCACTATAAATCATATCCAACCTGACAGCACAGAACACACAAACTAAAAAGAGAAAGCATTTGAAATGTGGATGTATGGGGGATGCTAAAAATTTCCTGGATTGAGATGTCCTGGTAACCAATGAGATGGTTGCCAATGCAGAAATACTAAGTTGAACAAAGACTAAGAAGTCATACAATCTAGAAAGCTAGAAAATTTTGGTAATACAGTATAATAAGAAACAAAAAGAATGCACCTCCCTTCAACAACACAGGGGTTAGGGTACCAGACCTCAATGTTGCTCAAATCCCATGCATAACTGTTATGCTCCTCAAAATCTATCTACAAAGCTTAAGCAGTTAATTCACGTCTGCCTAGTGCCTACCTTGCATCAGTCTTCTGACATGCCCCAGGCACCTTCTCAGGTGCCACATGGAACCACCATGACAGGTGAGCTGCCACTGTCCCGCCTACAACAGGGCCTTAGTGAAACTCAAGACCCACCTTTCCTAGACCACTTCCTGGGGATGAATAGCAGCACAGAAATTGATTGATTGACTGAATTATTGATTGACTGATCAAAAAGAAAAAACTATGGTCCTCAAATCCATGCAATCCATATACTGTATAACCAAAACCATGCTTTTCAGAACTGTGCAATTCAAAGAAGTGTATAGACTGCCATGGTTGGCTATTTGAGGTAAGATAAATAGAAGTACAGTAGTAGTAATAAGGAAAAGAATGTCTTGGCTAGAAAACCTTAGAGACTAGTTTGGATACAGCACAACTTCACTGTTTACAGCTGTCACATTCAGCATCAGAGCAGCTATGATTAGAGGAAACTAGAAGAAAATCAGACAAATATGGAATTTATCTTATTATTTCCTTCATTCTTGTTGCCCTTTCTTAAAAGCCTGGCATAATGTTACAATAAAGTGCAACTAGGTCGACAAAAGGATTGAAAATAATGTCAATTAATTTTAATATGGTAAATTTGTACTGTACATAAGCCAGACCACATCAGAACTGTAAATACACGGGAAGATTATAGTGGACTGTTTTGGAAGAGGCTCATATGCTTAGAGCTTTCAGTAAAATCATGTACATAGAAACGACCAGAAAGCATATTAGAAACATATATAATATTTGTATTTCTAATTTTGGAAGAATACACAAATTCAACTCCCTGTTCCAAATACACGTTTCTGTTGATATTTCTCCAATACTGAAGCACAAATGTTGGAGTCAAGCAGTGTGATGAATGCAGTGGTGTTGGAGGTACTTTATATGGCCCCTTGAGCTCCATAAGGAAAATGTTTATTATATTTTCATAGGTTTCAGAAATATCATCTCTTGGTGATATTTCTGAAAATATTTTCTGGTAAGAAAATATTCTAGGAAGGTAAGCTTTCTTTGAATAAGTAGCTTCTCTGGACAGGTAATGTACAAGGTGCCCCCTAGCGGCTATCACGATGAGTGGAAGAACAGTTCTCAAAAAGTTCTTCCAAGTCCCATGATTCTGTTTCTAGAAAAATTCTGTCAGTATGCTCACAATCAAAGTCAACTTGCGTAGATTATCTGCCATATTTACTGATTAGTAGTAAATAGTAGTCTTTAGTATGTACAGCTGAGCAACAGATTTGCTGTCATTATTAGACAACTCTGAAAATTAAATAGTACTATTCGGGAGAGGGTGACAGCTCTCAGTATATAGTTAAAAACACAAATATGCTTGTATTTTAGTGGGGCTTATGCCTGCAGCCCTAGAAAAGAACACTGATGAAAATCTGGGCATATATCTTGTTAGCTCCTGCTTGGTTTCTCCAGCTTCTGTGAGCAACTAGACTACCATACCCACTGTTTGGGTGTGACACCTGTGTTCCTCCAGTTGGTGCTGGACTGCAGTTCCTATCATCTGTCTCCATTGGCTGTGCTGTTTATGGCTGAAAGATGGACAACAACAAGATCTGGAGGACCACACATTTTCCACATTTCATTTATGGCTCCCTGTACCAGGGATCCAAGTGTGTCACTGATTTCGTAAACCAAGTTCTCAAGCCAGAATTTTTTCTTGGTTTGGTAAACTTCACTTATGGGGGAGCCATGTCAGGATCCCTGCTTGAGGCAATATGGTTAATATCCATGTTTGGGTCACTCTAGTGATTCATATTAGTAAGAAGAGGAGTCAAATATGAGCGAAGTGTTTGCATTATGTCTGTGAAGATTCTTAGTCATCCAGGTGAGTTTATCTGGAAGATGAGTCATGGCAACTAGAGTTCTTTTTCTTGAGAGATTGAAATGTTTCACTGCTCATACAAACAGCTGTGTCAGTCTGGGGAACGCTAGTGGTGAGTCCTCCATTTTTATAGTCCAAGTGTCTGCATTTTTGTCCTACTTCTCTGCATGTTGGCTATTTCATGAACTGATTCCCGGACTACACATGTTTCTGGGGCTTGGTGTTGCATGGCTAGACCAGCAGCCCATCTTAAACCCCATTCATGATAATCCGGAATTCTCCCAAAGTACTGGCTTATTGCTTTGTTTGAATCTGGGAGTTATGATGCTTGTCTGAGCACAAGATCAGAGAGTGAGGCAACATCTCCATAATGTGTCAATCAGCTTTCAAATGGATAATTTGAGAAGTACTTCTCCTGGTAAGCCTTCACTCATATCCATGGGATCCACACATAAATAGCTTTTGCTTGCTGTCTGGGCCCATGCATATGCATGCGCCCTATTGATCTACTGTAACCCTGAGTCTAACCAAGTTCTTAACTGGAAATAAAGCTAACTTTTCCTTTCACTGTCAAGTTGGTAGCAAATAGGAAAAGAAAACTTGGGTCGCAGAACCACGTTGTTGACATTTAAACAACGTTGTTGACATTTAAACAACGTTGTTGATATTTAAACTGGCAAGTAGCAAGCTAACTAATAGCAACAGGAAATCTGAAGTCAGGTATTATAGGAATATTATAGTGCATGGCCAACTGGTTAGTGCTGAAGCGGGTTTTTTAGATTCATGAAGCAAATTAGTATAAGTTAAAGGATCAGTTAAATGAAATCCAAGAGTCTGACTCATCATTTTGTCTGGCAAGTATTTACAAATATTCCATTAAGTATGAATCCCTCTGATATTTCCACTTTATTCAGAAGCAGCTTTTGCTTTTACTTGTAATTGCTAATAAAGATGGATAAAACACCCCTGTCAGTTTTACCATAGATTGCTATGTAAATCATCACTATTCGCATTGCCCACGACAACTCTTCCCTTCAGGGATTAGAGAAAGTTTGTCCTTGCTCTTGTTGTTTCCATATGAAATATCATAGGATCATAAAACTGTAAAGTTGGAAGAGACCCAGTGGGGTCATCAAGTCCAACCCCCTTTCAAAGAAACCTCCAGAATCCTAAACACCAGCAAGATAGGAAAGCAGTAGCAATCTGTGGCCATGGTAGTCAAAGTGTGAGCAGCAGAGAAACTCTAAAATACGGCTGTATCACAGAAGGGCCAAGCTTTTGCAGATTTACTTCTGTAGCTTCAGTGCACACAAATTCATAGGAAAAAGCACAAGAGAAGAACCCCAAAGCTCAGTAAAAGACTTATCTCAGAAGAGAGAGAAGAGGTGCAGAAGAAAGTGACTAAAATGATTACTGGGCTGGGACATCTCCCTTATGAGGAAATGCTAGAGTCTGTTTGGGGTACTTTAGTCTGGAAAAAAAGCACCTGAGTGGGGACATAATGGAAGCCAGATAAGGAAAAGTCCAAAGAAAGGCTGAAAAGAGGACAGAACATGAAAAATGGAAAGTGCCAAAGAGGCCAGAAGGCAAAGGTACACAACAAACATATGGTTTTTTGTATTACTGGTATTGATTTTATTTGCCGTCTTTCTGTGGTACTGTACAGTGGTACCTCAAGTTAAAAAATTAATCCGTACTGAATGCATTTTCTTACTTCAAAATTTTCTTATCTCAAAAAGCAGTTTCCCATAGGAATGCATTGGAAATGGATTTATTTGTTTCAGAGGCTAGAAAAGTGATAAAAAAACTCTTTTTTGTGCAAAACTCTTTCTAAAGTGTAAAGACATGTACAGTGTGCCTGTCTTTAAAGTGCAGTGGACTGTTGTTCAAATCATTTGATATGTGCTGTTTGAAATGTTTATTCTGGATCAGTCATGTCCCTGTACAGTAGGCATGTCTTTAAAGTGTACTTTATAAAGAGTTTTGCACAAAAAACTGGGCGTTTTTGTCTCTTTCCTAACCTTTGGAACAAATTAATCCATTTCCAATGCATTTCTATGGGAAATCACATTTTAAGATTTTTTTCGTAACTTGAATTTTTCCGATACCCGTGGATTTCTATTCGTAACTTGAATTTTTCATAACTTGGGGTGATCATTACTCGAGGTACCACTGCATTTGATTTTTGTTGTAATATTTGTATACTTACTGCTTTTAGTTTTTAAATATTGTCTTCAACTAATGTAAATGGCCTTCGTTCTTTTTAAGGAGAAAAACAGGTAGAAATTGATCATACTGCATGTTGTGTCCTGCCAGTATAAAATGCAGAACAGGGTGGTTTTAAATATTAGGGGGCCTTTGGGAGCAATAGAAGGGAATACTTTATTTTTGAGGGCTGAAGATGCGATGCATCACCTTCTCAGAAACCAGGACAGTCCTAGACCTATTCAGTTGTTTTATGTTTCTTCGAGGTCAGGTGTTATTTTGTTCTGTTACGAGGTTTCATTGAAGACAATTTTTCTGACAGAGAATTTGGTATATATATTTTTTTCCGGTCACACTTCACAATCTCGAAGACCCTTGTGAAGGGGACACCATATTTTGTGGTGTGTGTGTTTGTGTGTGTGTGTGTGTGTGTGTGTAGGTGTAGGTGTAGGTGTGTAGGTGTGGGCGCTTCGGGGAGTGAGGATCCATTCAGACATAACAATAATTGAAAATTGCCAGGGTTTTCTTAGGTACAAAGTACTCAGAGGTGGTTTATCAGTCTTTTCTTCTGGGGAAACAGTGGGACTGTGCCACTTGCCCAAGGCCGCAGAGGCTGCCTGTTCTCATTTAAACATTATGAATCCCAAACCAGTCTCTATTTAGCCAGCAACTTGCAAAAAACTATAGACCACTACTGAGGAATGTGTGGCACTCCAAACAGTGTTGGATTAGCCAGGACTGCTGAGGGTGAGGAACAATGGGAGTTGCAGTCCAATAACAGCTGGAAGTCCACATGTTCCCTTTAGTCTGCTATAGACAGAACAGTTTGGAAACTTGGCGTCTGTTTGTAATGATTCTCAGTCATCCAGGTGAGTTTATCTGGAAGTTGAGTCATGGCCACTAGACTTCTTTTCTTCTGAGATTGAAATGTCTCATTACTCATCCAAGCAGCTTCGTCAGTCTGAGGAAAGTTAGTGGTGAGGCCTCCAATTTACAGTTCACCTTGATTTCACATCACCTAGGTCTGACCAGACTCATTAGGTGGGTGGTGGCCTGAATTGGCTCGTTAGGTAGATAATGGCCTGAATAGGCTTGTTGGATGTACAGTGGCCTGGGGTGCATAAAAGTCCCACCTATGCAACCTTTCCCAACACCCAAGAAGTATGGATTGTTAGCTGTGGCCTTCCTGGTGGAGGTGTGAAATGCTTCTGATTTGTCTGGGAATCGATGAAAGAGCAGCATGATAGGTGTCAGAAAGATTGTGCCTCAGTCCCCCACCAAACAACCACTAAACAGGAGGATGGCCCAACAGGAGAGGCAACAGCTCAAGACCAGAATCAGTGTTGCACCTTCATTTGAAGGACAAAGGACACTAATTCAAAGATGAGGATGTACACATATTAGACAGAAAAGATAGGTGGTTCGAGAGAAGGGTCAGGGAAGTCATTCACAGGTGTAGGGAAAACCCTTCTCTCAACACAGGTGGGGGAATCAGGCACAATGTGTCTGAAACGTATCATGCTGCCCTTTCATCAGTCCACAGACAAATCAGAAGCATGTCACACCTGAAGAACCTGCTTGGATGAGCAGTGAAACGTTTCAATCTCACAAGAAGTCAATTTGCCTTGACTCAACTTCCAGGAAACTTAGGGTATAGTAGTGGTGGTGAAAGGGGTCAAAAAGAAAGGACAATTGACAATAACATGTATGAAACTAAGAAACAAAAACCTTGATGATCTGCCTAGGAAAATCTTAAGGATTAGAAGTTTCATAAATACCTGTAGCATTTCTTGATTTCATCATGTGATGCACCTTTCTCAAGACCAAGGAGTTCATAGAGTGCTTCTCCTGATGTAGACAAACTACGCTGCCTTTGTTCAGCCATTTTATCAATGCATTTCCATAAACTCTAATATGTAAGAAAGGACATCAAGGAAAGTAATGGTTGCTAGTTTGCTACATATTAAAGTAAGCAGGAAAACTTGAATACTCATTGTATTTTTTTCCTTAAATGACTAACTTACCATATGAGGTTCTTAAATATGTACTCAACCATATGGTTCTTAAATATGTACTCAACTGCAACAATACATGCCACTGTCCAGTTTTGAACTACAGTATTCTGTTTTTGCTGTTGCTCCACCTCTGGTTACTGACTAATCCCATTGCTAGGGAGTGAAGATGATATTCTTATGTATCCCTCCAAGCTTTGTGGCAATGTTTTGTGTCACTTTCTGGTTTCTTGTTAATAGAAATGGATAATCTTTCTAACTTCTGACCTTTGGGAAACACAGTTATACCAATTTTAAGCCTGAATGATTTTGAAGTGTCAACTGAATTTCCCACCTTATTTTTTCATTGCAGTTGTGATGTGCGCATATGTAGACATTACATCATTTTACACTTGAAAAGTCAAGGTTAAACATATACATACATACAGTTACCAGGACAGCAGCTTCCCGTTATCTGAAATTTTAGGTCCAAACCTTGAGGACAGACCCTTGTGATGCCACAGTTGTGGCCATTTGGGTTGTCACAGGTGAGCAGGCAACAGTCGCAGGAAGGCTAGAGTTGCTTCTGGGCCAACTGGTGATGGAAATGAGCAGTACCTGAGTAAATGAGCTTGGAATCTAGGTAAAAACCGGCTTTCCCGATCATAATCCCAGTCACCCCAGATACAAAGAAAAAGGATATCTATTGTTTAGAAGCTGGGCAGGAAGCAGAATGCATCCAGCAGCTACAGTGGCTGTCGCCATTGCTGCTGGGTGTGTTGTATCTTCTGTAGCCTTGTCAATAGCACATCTAACATGTGGAGAAGTGTTTCTGCTGATGGACTTCTGAAAGCATTATTTGGGTCTCCCACTGGTGAAACTAATCTCAAACCAAACTGTTCCCAAGGCACAGGAAGTTTGATTTGTGAGTACTGTATGAGGTAGCTTTTCTCGTTGAGCATTTTTATCCACCCATTCCCAGATGGCACCAGATGGCACCATTCATTGTGCACCACTTCCTTATTAGTAATAATCATGCACCATCCATTTTGACTTATCTTGACACTTTCCCGGGTCTTCCAGGTAGAGTATGTGCAGAAGTGGTCTACCCTTCCTTTCTTATTGGAGTGCCCTGGGATCGTGCAGCTTGCCCCAGGCCACACAGACTGGCTGTACTTGCAGGAGGCACAGTCGGGGATCAAACTCCCAACCTCTAGCTCTGCAGATAAATATCTAAGGCTGCTTTTACACGACCCCTAAAGTCCGCTGCAAAATGCTCGCAGATGAGGAGCATAAAATTGCTTTCCCACCAGCAGCAGACTTTTTTTTTAAAAAAAAGTACAACCACACCCACTTAAGCGCGCCCCAGCGCATTTTACAAGTAACTGGTCTGGAGGAGGTAAAATCCTTGTTGCTGTTCCGTGTTGCTGTTTTAAAGCATTGCATGCCTGGCCCTGTTTGTTTTTGTTGGGTTCCCCCCTTTTAACAGACAGGAATCCTAACCGGCTGGAACAATTAGCTGCTGCGGATGGCAGGCAGAGGTGAGATTGCATTTTTCTCTCTCTCCCCTCACCATAGAGAGAAGCAATAGAATCAGAGTGCGGGAGCTGGGAACACATGAAGCAGAACAAAAGCCACGTTGGGGGAATCTGCATTTAAGTTGCCAGAGGATTTTAGGGGTCGTGTAAAAGCAGCCTAAATCACTGAGCTATCTAGCCACTCCCCTATCTATCACCAAAAGGACCAAAGAGCACTCCAACTTGCACATATCCTAATTTAAATCTGCATATAACTAATTTATTCATGCAGATGTAGATGTTAGAAATGATGTTTGTAATTGAAGCACAATCACACTGCTTCTCAAGCTGAAGTTCCTAAGGATAGCTACCAGGTGCCTCCTGAACCATCTAGCAGCTCAGTGTGGGTAGGTCACTTGCAATACCAAGGTTTTTGATTTCTCTGAATGATTCTCTTCAAATCGGGTTTGCATTAGACACACCTTCAGATGCAGGAGACCCTCAAAATATCTATTGTACTTTGACAAGGTGGTCTGTTCTAAAAGTGGAGGAATGACCTCGCAGAAACAGGGTATATGGTCAACCTACGGCCCAACATGAACATGTTCATATGTGTGTTGTGCTTGTGTGTCTGTGTGCCAATGCTCTGAAAAGACAACAGTGAGGTAAAGCACTTGCAGAGAGAGTCAATTTCTGAATTCATGCAGGCCTATTATCATACTGTGAATGAATGATACATGGTATTATTAAACAATATGGAGCAACATATATTTATACAATGGAAATGCAGGAATGTAAATTAACATCCAATTGTTGTATAAAATTAATCTGCTCTGTCATGCTTAGAAAAATGTGATGAAACATGAGATTAAAATTCATATAGAAGCCGTACACAAAATGCTCTTAAGAGCAATACCTCTATTGTTGCTTTGCAGTACATAAACAAAATATCTTTTCATGGTATAATACATTTTGACTACAGATAAAATAATATAAATCTAAAAAGAAAATATAAATATAAAGGGAAATTTTATAGAGGAATACCATTGTGGATGTCTCTGCATGAGGCTCTTGGGAAGCAAATCAATGTGAAATCAGGGAAATTGCTGACATATAAAGAACTGTTATTAAAGACTGAAGAAGGCAGATTAAGATTAAAAACAAGAGAAGAATTAGCTCAGGAGGGAATTATATGTCATTGGTTTCTTCATACCCCAGGTCCCACGTCCCTTTAAAAGCAGTTTAAATTCCTAAATAAATTGTGCCCCAAAATGCCATCCCCACCGCCACCGGGCTTTTTGAAAAAAAAGAGAAAAGAAAACCCAGTGATGCCCCTTTAAGCCAGGTTTCTTTGACTTACCAAAGAAGGAGGGAATTTTCTGCCTCGCTTAAAAATCCGGCTTTTAAGGAGGCAGACGTCATGGGACCACACAGATGATCCGGGTTTCTTTCTTTCTTTTTTCTCAGAGCACCGACCGGCTGATCGGCGCTGCTTTTTAAAATTCCCCCGCAACTTCGGAGAAACAGGAAGCTCAATGGGTCCTCTAAGCATTAATTTCCCCCAGAAAGTGGCCCATTTTTTTTAAATACTAGCGCCACCTGCTGGCCAAGGGGGGCTGAACTGCACTTTAAAATAGAAATAACCAGCTTTGGACATGTGAACTCCTGTCCCACATAATAAATCACGTAACGGGAAGAAGAGGAAAAGCCGGACCTTCAAAATATCAGGATCAAAACCAGGTGAGACCGCAGATAGACAACTACTGGAAAGGGTTAGTATGGATAGTAAATTAACAGGATTTGACAAAGAGCCCTCAGATTTACATAAGGTATTTTGGGGAAACACCAAATCTCAAAACTATATAAATTATTGTTAGAGAGAGAAATGGAGCAAGAGTTAATTAAGGAAAACATGATTAAATGAATGCAGAACATAGGGAAAACAATAGAGCTTGATGACTGGTATAGAGCATGGAATGAAAACCAAAAATTAATTAAAAGTACCAAGAGAATTATAGGAAAGCCTTATATAGATGGTATATAACTCCTGAGAAGCTAGCAAAAATAACTAAATCAAATAAAAATAAATGTTGGAGATGTAAAACAGAACAGGGTTCACTATTTGGAGAGAAATTGACTATATACTGACGAAGAACATGAAGATTAAAATAGAATTAAGACCAGAAATGTATTTGTTAAATATGATAAGAGGAAAATCAAGACAAAAGACTAGAATATGTTTATATATTTTAGGTACTGCTAGGAATCAAATAGCAAGAGAATGGAAAAGCGAAGAAGAACTGTTGGTTGATGACTGTTTAATAAAATTACAAGAATATATTTTATGGGAGAAACTGACAAAATCATTAAAGGGAGAGTCTGCAACAAAATTTGAAAATCAGTGGGGTGATATAAAGAAGTACTTAGAAGTAAGATGGGGAAAAGAAATTAACATCAGAAATCAATAGAATGTTATAGAATGTTGTTATAATAAGCATAAGAATAACTCTCAGTTATGTACCGTATACAGTATATGATGCATCATATAGTGATTTATTATTTTTATTAAAAAGGAATTGTAAATGTTAGGAATGTAAAAAAAAGACTAAGCAAAGGTATTATTATATGAGTGAGGAAAAAACAAATGAAAATTAAAACAAAGGAAGTTAAGTAGAAGCAAATCTTTCCCTGAAAACAAGAAATAGATTGAACTTTATGTTGTAAAGTATTGACTTTTTAAAAATGCACTAATAAACTTTTTAAAAAATAATAATAATAATATGAATCTGTAACCAATAGACTTCATATATGAAACAACAAAAACAGGAGCATGAGAAACCTTACCTGATCCAAATATGGGAGGGATTGTCAGATGGATAGCTGTCTTGATTCTGAGCCATTCATTTGGTTTATTCAGATACCAATTATGCACATATACTTTGTCTTCTGACTACTGATACTCTATGAAGACCATTTCTAACATTTCATACATATAAGCTATTGTGGATATTTTTGTACTATCTCTGCTTAGCAGGCAAAATGTATTATATCACATATTTGTATTGGTTGCCTATCTCACTGCAAAGCAAGTTATACATGTAATATGTTTTAGAGTTGCCCACCTAACTCATATACTGTATATGATTGCCATATTCTTTCAATAACTGTGTTTTACTCCAATTTTGGCTATTTCCCCCAGATTCTACTCATTTCCATGTGTCCTGTCACCCAGCCTGGAAACAGTTTGTTTTCCTTCCAACTCTTTCCTGCCTTGCATCTGTGACACTGATGAGCACCTATCTCCAAGATAGCACTGTGCTGCCAAAGTGTTAAGAGAAAAGCAGTGGGTAGGGGGAGTTTCAAAAAACCAAGGGCAAAATATTGTGGCACCTGAAGAACTAACAAATTTGTTTCTGTTCAAGCTTTTGTGGCTCAAAATCCACTTCTTCAGGCCTCTCCTCCGCCCTAGGATTTTGTCAACTTGCTGTAACAGATTAGCCTGGCTACTGCTATGGAAACAGTGACATCACAAGTGTCTGCCTCAAGAGAGGATGACAATATATTGAATGGAGTTTACTCCTTTGTATATATCAGTAGGATTTTACAAGTTGCATAGTTTCAACAGCAGTATAAAATGCAACACAATGCTTGCATTATAATTTTGCATTTCATTACAAAACAGATATTCTCATCTAAAACAAATTAGGCCATTTTCTTACAGGTGGAATACATTCACACCCGATGCTTTTCATCTTGTGGAATAAACTTTAACAGGAGCAAATATTTTAAAGAGAAACATGAACATCAAATTCCCAGAAGGAGACAGACACAACATTGTTCTCACTTAATTCCAATCTTTTCATTAAACAAATGACAACACAAAATGAACCTTTGAAGTAATTGTGGGGGAAACTTACCACTTTCTAAAATGGAGTCCAGGATGTTCTGTGGAAACTCACTGCATTACCTTTGCAAGTGAATATCTTGATGATATTTATAAAAGCTTATTTATCCCAGAAGAACGAGGGATGAAAAAGGAAGGCAAAGTAAACGGAAGATAATGCCTCTGAGATCTGTTCTTCTCTGGAAAGAAGCTATTGTTCTTCTCCCTTCCTTCACATCGTGGGTTAAACAGGTCAGTAGGGTCTGGTTACTTTTTGTTACTCTAGTAGATCATTGGTTGTCCCTTCAGAAGGTCCATGAAAAGAGGAATAAAACATTAATGAGTGTGAGGGTTGCCATAGCATGTTAGCTGATGACGCCAAAAAGTGCATCACTTCCCAATTTGGTTACGTTTCATTCTTGGACCTACTCTGTCTGCCTCTTAATAGGTTCACTAGACTGATTTAAGCATTAGCAATTTTTCCTTTTTGTTGAACATTAATAACATCCTCTTATGTTTAACAAGCTGACAAAGAAAATGAGTAAGGAACTTGAACTTTCTCTGCAGAAGAGTAGGGAGATGCTAAAAGAAATTAATTTAGTGCAGTTGTAGTTTGAAAAACAGTAGCTGTTCTATTCTGGCCATTTTAAAGTCCTGCCTTACATGGATGCTGTTCACATACTATCCTAAATTGGACAAACACACTCCAGATTATAAAGGTCTTTATGAAGTTCAGATTGGTATGCAACAGCATCCATTCATGGGAAGTCAGACATGGATCTCAAGAATGGTAAAGCCAAGTCCAGAAGCATCCTCAAATGATAAGTCTTATTCTTCCGTGATATTGCTGCACTATCCACAATAGACTGAGGACATGGTTACATTGTTTAAATAAATCGAGAGGTGGGTCAGGAGTTTTGAAGTTGATTAAAAATGATGTGGTAGTCACATGATTTTTGAGTCAGTGATGTTATCTTCGGAAAGCGGTTAAACTGTGTTCTACAGTATATGAGTTGAAGAGGCTTTGAAAATTGTTGCATTTTAAGCTTTGTTCTGTGCCCACCTACTCTCATGCTGGTTGCCCCTCACAGCTACTGGCTACTTTTGCTGTGATCTATCTATCTATCTATCTATTAGACATGGGCACGACTCGACAAAATTCTCGTTTCCGTTTCCGTTCCTCGTTTCCGTTACGTAATGGAAAAGGAAACGACAATTACTCTGCCAGAACTTGAACTCAAACCGACTAAAGAAAAATTGGGTCTGATTTGTTGTGTTGTCGTTCCTGGCATCGCGCGATCGCGCGATGCCAACAGCACAGAAAAAAGTTTTAAAAAGTAAAAAAAAACCCTGATTCCCAGCCAAAAAAGCAGGCGAAAATATGCCTGCCTGAGTGAGGGCACCTACCAGAGGGGTGGTTTCTGGGGGGGGGTCCCCGGCCTCCCCCCCTCTCCTCCTGTCCTTCCTGGGCTGCTCTGGTGGAGTGGCGGCCGGCAGGCATCCTCATCGTCCCGCCAACGTCGCCGCCTCGCCGGCTCGCCGCCGCCATTCAAGCGGCACAGAAAAAAAGTTTTAAAAACCCCGATTCCCGGCCAAAAAAGCAGGCGGAAATATGCCTGCCTGAGTGAGGACACCTAGAGGGGTGGTTTCGGGGGGGTCCCCGGCCTTCCCCCCCTCCTGTCCTGGGCTGCTCTGGTGGGGCATCCTCGTTGACGCCATGCAGTGCGGGCGGGGGATCCAAAATGGGGCGGGCGACCGCAATCTTTTTTTTGAAATCGTCGTGGTCCAAAAACACACCAAAGCACCACAGAAACATGCGAAAATTGCTATTTTAAAACTGCCAGATTTTTTACAGTAGCAGTGGGTTTTTCTTGCAACAAAATGTCTCCTGTCCTCCTCTCCATTGATTTTATTTTATTTTATTTTATTTACACCTGCGCAGTGCACAATGATGGGCTGGCCATGGGAGTGGACCATGCAAATTTTTGGAGCCATTCCACCAATCGCATGGCCACTTGGCCAGGTGGACCACAGAGACTTCTGGGATGTACCAATCGGGCATAAAAAGCCCACTAACCCTAGCCCGAACCCTAACCCTAACCCTAAGCCTAACCCATACGCCAGTACACTGTCCTTCTAAGTGGGTCAGAGAGGCACCCAGAGGTGCACCCCAATACTCACCCTAACCTTACCTGTAACCCTAAGCCTAGCCCTTGCGCTAACCCTAACCCTAAAGCCAGATCTGTGTACTCGCATTGCACTACATGCAAGTACGTTTCCCTTCTTAGTGAGACACAGTGAGAGCCCGCATTCTCTCTCACTGACTGATGCAGGGAAGGCATCCCCAAGAGGGGTGCCGCTGCCAGTCCACTAAGCAAGTCTGCAACTGGTATGCATATCCAATTGGCTATGCATGCTATTTTGTAGCGGGTGAGGAGAGGAAGCACCCACGGGTGCCTCCAGGAGCCCGCTTTCCCTTCATAGCGGGCCAGAGGAGGCACCCACCCCACAGAGGTGCCTCCAGGAGCCCGCTACCCCCCCTAAACCAGTACTAACGACAGATGAAAAAACGACACCACGAAACGACAAATTTTTGAAAAATTTCACGAAAAACGGAAACGAGCCAAAACGGACCCGTCCCGAAAAACGACAACTCGGAAAAAAAATTTCCTGGTCATGCCCATCTCTACTATCTATCTATCTATCTATCTATCTATCTATCTATCTATCTATCTA
>JAHTLZ010000204.1:36851383-36897252 GCA_023846285.1 Phrynocephalus versicolor
AATAATAATAATAATAATAATAATAATAATAATAATAATAATAATAATAATAATAATAATAATAATAATAATGGGTGTGGTGCCTAAAGAGCTAAGCAAGTATTTAGAAGAAATTGGAGTTGACAAAGTCACCATCAGTCAGCTGTAGAAAGCCACCTTACTGGGATCTGCTTGCATAATTCGCAAATACATCACATAGTCCTAAATGCTTGGGAAGTGTTCGATTAGTGATTTGTAATACAAAATCCAGAGTAATTATCTTGTCTGCTATCTGATAATTTAATAAATAAATAAATAAATAAATAAATAAATAAATAAATAAATAAATAAATGTTTGGGAACTCCTGCATCATTAATTTCCTGAAGGAGATAAACAAATTTATTCTGAAAAAAGTCTCAAGTTGAATAGCAATTCCGTTCTAACAGTGCCTTTCTCAAGATGTTGATTCAGAAGGGGAGGGTCTTGAAGGACCAAAGGGAAAAGTGCACCTCTGACAGAGACAGCAGAACAGGAGAATGTGCCTCAGCCAGAAGGAAAGCTGAGTGCTTCTTGTTGTGGGAGGTGGCAATGAGTGATGAGCGATGGCGTCCAAGGCCACCTGTGCATGTCACCCTCTCCTGCCAAGGAAAGGGGGAGAGGGAGGAGGAGGCTGCATGCCTCTTGCCAAACACCATGTATGCATGAGTCAGGAGCTTTTTCAGCTATGGTGTCTCAGTGGTGTCACCAGGAGCTAAATCGGGATACAAGGTGCTATTGTCAGGCATCTCGCTCAGGACCTTGGCTCCAATGAGGGTACCTCACAGACCAACACAACAGAAGCTAAAATTGCTGGCTCTGTATAAAGCTGTCTTTTCTGGAATACAGTATAACCTTGGCTGCCACTTGCTGTCAAGTGCCATTGCTGCCACGAACACTCAGATTCCCCCCACCCCTCCAAGTAATCAGTCTTCTTCCGTTATCCCTTTGTCCTCATCTTGTGGGGAAAGAGGTGGTGCTTTGTCTCCCATACCCAGGCCTGTACAGATGGCTCCCCTGTGGTGGTAATAGTGGGAGGACCAGCACATTTGCTGCCCTTCCCCATGGCCACCACATGAGGTTACTGTCTCAACCAATCTCACAGCAAAGCCAGCCGTTAGAGGGCAAATGACTGGAACTATTTGTAGCTCACTGAGGTATAATTGTTAAATGACATGCTGTGTTAAAAATATAACATGAACCTAAATCACAGTGTCTATATTACTCCAAAATAAGGGTATGTGGGTGGGGGTGGCTTAAGCCTTCCACGCATAATTCTTCCCTTCTTTAAATCAACCCCCTCAACTGCCTTGCACCAATGAGGAGGACTCAAAAAGCAAGAGCAATGGTTCCAATGACTGCTGCATGGACAGCAGCAAATTTAAGAAAAGAAACTAGATGTGGAGGACTAGCAGGTTTATGCCTCCTGTAAATGTCTAGATTGGACCCAGGCATGTCATATGCTACATATTTCAAGTAGTATGTACTTTAGACCTAAGAACCAAACATTTGTGGTCGATAGATCGGGTACTGTTTTGCAAGGAAAATCCTCTCAACAGTAGTACCAACTGTTCAGATGCAAAGACAAAACAAAAACATATTGATTTCCTATTGCATTCCAAGGACCAGCAGGCCTGCCTCTATTCTGCAGTATAGGAGCTTGTCAAGGAAGAGGTTTAGGTCAGGAAAACAACACAGGATGAAAAGGTTAAGCACCTTCTTGCGCTGTGTCACTGCTCCAGTTCAACTCCATGTTTTTAAGTAAAATGGAATACACTGGGATATATAGTCATGGGTATCCTGCATGATGTATAGTTTGGCTTCACTGGCTCAGACAGAATCCCCGAGAAGGACAGTCTTAGGTGTGTAATCTGAGCACTTAAATTGTCTTAATAGGGTAAATGCCTAAGAAGCACTTGCTGCAGTGCAGAGTTCTGCATTTCTTGCTACACAGTACATAAGGACATAAGAACAGCCTTGCTGGAACAAGCCACAGCCCATCCAGTCCAGCATTCTGTCTCATACAGTGACTCGCCATTTGCTTCAGGATAGAGATGGGCACGAAATGAATTTTTTGTTCCGTTATTCGTTATTCATTTCGTTACGTAACGAAACGAATAATGAATCTGGCGGGGAAATTGGAACGAACTGAACTGAACCAAGAAAATTAGGTTCGTTACGTTTCGTTTTCGTTAATGGCAGCGCACGGTGAAAAGAGCTGTTTTATATGTTAAAAAACATCCTGAATATCTGTAAAAACCCAGTGATAATTATTTATTCTGCCTGATAATACCTACCGGGGGGTTGGGGTCCTTAAAATGTGCATTTATGTCTTTTCTCCTATCGCTGTATTTTTTTTTCCTTTAAGGGGAATTAGGGGACATCAACCAAAAATGGCTGCCAGATGCCTAATATTGATTTCTTGGGTATTAAAATGCCCTGGACATCCATAAAAACACAGCGATAATTATTTATTCTGCCTGATAATACCTACCAGGGGGGTTTGGGGTCCTTAAAACGTTTGTTTTTGTCTTTCTCCCATCATGATGTATTTTTCTTTTCCCTTTAAGGATGACACAACATAGATGCCAGCCACAAAATGGATGCAAGCCATGTGATGGGATCATGTAAATTCTTGGACAACTTTAACCAATAGCATGCCCAGTTTGCAGTCTGGGCAGGTCTGGCAGCCACAGAGGGCATAAAAAGCTCTGGCAGCCCCCGTCCTCCTTGCAGTCTGTAGTGGGAGTTAGGTTGGGGTGGGACTCTGCGACTCATTATTTTCACTTTAGGCCAACTAGCCAGGTGTGTGTTTTTGTGTTCCTGCTGGCTGCAGCCTGGCTCTTAGGGGAGAAAAAGAAGAGATTTCTCTCTAGCGTCAGTCTTGCAGCCTCCCTGCGTGCGTACTGTGTACCTCTCGGTGAGTACCCTCCCCTGCCCCGCAGTCACTCTGCGGCTGCTTTGCGCCCTGGGCAACATCCGCCGCTGCCTTGCAGCCTCCCTGCGTACCTAGTCTATACTGTGTCTCTGCCAGCATCAATTTTTTTTAGTGTTTTCCCTCTGGTCTGGAGCATTAGGGGATGCCCCCACGCGGAAATACTTTAAAAATAGTGCTAAGCACGTAAAAATGAATAACGAATTAACAAACCAACAAAATGAATTTTTGTGTGAAAATTCATGAAAAACGAAAACGAACCAAACTGAGACCCTCAACGAAACGAAACAAAACAATATGTCAATTTTTCAATTTATGCCCATCTCTACTTCAGGCTATTCCCAAGCAGATGTATTCAACTGCTTAAGATTCCCTGCAAATGGTATTGAGAGATATCCTGCCTCTCTCTCCAACCCGGAGGTTGTCCTTAGGCATCCATAATGATAGCCATTGATACCCTTGTTTTCCATGAACTTGTCCAATACTTTCTTAAGGCTGTCAAGGCTGACAGGTGTCACCACTTCTTCTGGTAGGGAGTTCCACAGACCAGTGTTCCTCTAGTTTGTTTGAGATCTAGCTTCCAAAAGTTTCATGGAGTGCCCCCTAGTTCCAGAGTTGTGCAATAGGGAAATCAGTTCTTTCTTGTCTACTTTGTCTATACCGTGTATGATTTTATAAACTTCAATCAGGTCACCTCTTAGGCACTGTTGTTCAAGAGTGAAGAGGTCCAACTGTTGCAACCTCAGATGGTAAGGAAGTTGTTCCAGTCCCCTAATCATTCTGGGTGCCCCACTCTGCACTTTTTCTATTTCCATTTTCCATTTTCCATTTCCTCCTGGAGGTATGGTGACTAGAACTGTACACAACACTCCAGAAGGGGCCTCACCATAGATTTATAAAGATTTATAAAGAGGCAAAATGACACTTGCAGACTTATTTTCTATACCAGTTTTGGTAAACCTATGGCACGGGTGCCAAAGGTGGCACTTGGAGCCCTTTCTGTGGGCACCCGACATGGCCCCTTCACAGCCCCCTGTAAACAGGTTAAATGGCTGTATTGGCACTTTGCAAAAATTAGTTGGTTTTGAATCATAACTTGGGCACTCGGTCTCTAAAAGGTTCGACATCACTGGTCTATATAACTCTAACTTGATCATAAATATTACATTCAAAGCAGAGAGAGACAAGTCACATATGTACTACATCAGGCATGTCCAAAGTCAGGCCCGGGGCCCAAATACAGCCAGTTTACAAATTTCGAGTGGCCCGCAGCCTCTTCTCTCTGCTGGCTCAGACTGTCATGCATCCTCGCCAGCTGGCCCTTCCCCATACCGGATGGAGGCATGAGCTTGCAGTTTTATGTTTTGCCTGCCCTCCCTGCCTCTGTCCACCCCCACTCCCCCAGCCACCTGTCCAGCTTACCTGCCCCTGGCTATGTTGCTGCAGTGTCCTCCCTTCCTCCTTGCATGTTACAGAGATTTGTCCAAATTTCGGCCAGGGGGCCAAATGCATCTGAATGGTCAGCCTCCATACATTTTCACGTCGCCAAATCTGGCCCTCATTGTAAAAAGTTTGGACACCCCTGTACTACATCTTTTCCCTTTTATATGTATTTGCCCATTTGTCTTCCAATTTGAATTAAATATCCAAGGTTTTGAGTCAAACTTAAAAGACATTATTAGAGCCATCACAGTCAGATGCTATTAGTGGGAGATTTTTTTTTTTTTTTTTGGTAATTGGAGACTTCCTTTCTGTGTCCCATGGTTTCCTCAGCTTCCATGCATGGAAAAGGATTTTCTGCAAATTAGATAAGCTATGGAAGAGAAAGTCTTCAATTATTGAAAAAAAGCTTCCCTTGCTGATGATATCTGTCATGGTTCTCTGGTCAAGCAGCACTCTCCTCAGAACTCGGGTTATCTTTTATTGCAGGAAACTGCTGTTATGACTCCATTAATCAATAAAAATAACCTAAGTACTGACTTGTTCATGGGGGCAATGACTTAGGCTTGATAGATAAATACACACAGTTAGAGAATTATAAAGATACTGGTGGCTAATATTTAGTCAGTAGTTTGACATTCTACACATTTCAGCGTCCTGATTAAGAATTAGAAGCAAGGATTCAGTTGCAGTTGCTGAAGAACAAAGAAAATTTGGACAATGATTGAGTACTAGAAAAATGCCTACATGTATCACAGAACCATTTTCTTGGATTTTGTGGTGGAAGGAGACCCTTTCTACCTCATCAGATCTCTAGCCAGAAATGTGATGAGAAGGCAGGCATGTATTGCAAAGCAGCTGGAGCCTAATATTAGGTTGCAGGTTGTCAAATGCGTTCAAAGTGACTTAACTTCGTTATGTGGACAGGTAGCATTCTTTTTGCTTGCTTTCGCACAAAGCTGTCTATAGAGAAGAAATGGAGACCTAGGATTTTTAAACTTTATATCAAGGGCAAACCCTGTAATATTCTGGAGAGGAATAATTTGTATGTGATAATTAGCCCAAACTCATGTAGAGCTTGGGATAGTTTTATTTTTAAAGACACCAGCTCCCAAGACACACTCCTCCACCAGAGGTAAGGGAAAATGTCTGTGTGTCTTATAAAGCGAATACAGTGGTCCCTGCTACATATATATCACAGATTTTCATTTAGAGAGAAGTTATCTGCACGGAGCCTCTCCCATCCCCTGCTGCAGTCTGGATTCCGCAGTTCCAATCACCTTGTTTGCAAAGAGGCTTCCTCCAGGGAGCCGCTCCCCACCCCTCCCCTTCTGCAGCCTGGATTCCCCAGTCAAAAATCACTTCATTTGCAAAGAGGTTTTCCCCACAGAGCCTCTGCCCTCCCCTTTTGTAGCTCATATTCTACAGTCTCAGTCACCTCATTTGCAGGCCTCCCCTTTTGCAGCCTGGATTCCCCAGTCCCAATCACCTCATTTGTAACCTTCCCCTTTTGCAGCTTAGATTCCACAGTCAAAAATCACCTCCTTTGCAAGGAGGTCTCCTCCACGGAACCTTCCCCCGCACATGCATGCTAGTCATGTCCAACTCTAGGGGCGGTGCTCAACTCCGTATTCAAGACGAAAAGCCAGTGTTGTGCAAGTCCGTGGCCATGTGGCTGGCATGGCTGCAAGGAAACACTGTTTTACCCTCCTCCATTTTTATGGTGGTATCTATTTATCTAGTTGGTTTTACATGCTTTCAAACTGCTAGGTTGGGAGGAGCTGGGGGTTAACAGTGGGAGCTCATTTCGCTGCATGGCACCCGGGATTCAATCCACTGAGCTGCTGATTTTATAGCCAACAGTTTCCAGTGCTCTGGCCCGCTGAGCTTAGGGATCCCTATATTTTATGGTAAATGGAAATGAGCTTTTATTTCATGTCAAATTTACCTTTAAGTGGATTCAAAACATGCGTTAAGCTAATTATGCAAGAGGTGGCTGACTTCTGAAGGCATGATAAATTAGGCATGTGACAACAGCATGGGGAATAGGGAACAAGTAAATCAGCTTTATCCCATACTGCCTTGGCTTGAATTATAATCATCTTTCCACATGCCCCTACTTATTCCAATATACTGTATAATATTTGGGACTACAGTACTTGAAACTTCTCAACTTACCAACCTCAAACAAGGCCTCTTGTGCAAAGGTCATAATAAATTCAAAGAAGTAGGCATGTTTGTTGCAGCAAAAACAACATAGAATTTGGGGGATTTATTAAAGACTTATGACTTACTTGGTAGAAATCTTTGTGGTTTGTTGTAAGTAAGTTCGTTGGATGCTCAAGATTAAGGAAGTTTTACATCAAGAGTTGAAGTACTAACAATGGCAACAAAAGAAGCCATTCTCTTCTAAAAATGTTACCATTGAGGATTTAATGGGCAAAGATAAAAGTAAGTACCTACGGAAGCAACCTGTCTGCATTTTTGAGAGACAGAGATTAGGACAGGCTCAATATATCTGCTCCCTCCATTGATTAAGGTGCTTGTGCCCTCTTCAGTTGCTGCAAGACTCCAACTGGACTGGCAGCCTAAGAAAATTACGGTATTTTGATGTACTCTGGTTCTCAGAATCCATCAGCCAGTGTGCACAGGTCTGCTTTCTAGGTTGGGGGGGGGGTATTGAGCACTCAAATATATCAGGCAGATGAGAATTCATTTTGCCTACCTGCAGTATGCCTGCCAACAGATACCCAATGTGGGATAGCCTGTGTGTTGTTGCGAATAGTGAGACAGACTAGGTGGTTTGAATCTGTGCTCAGCCATGGAAATTCAAATGGAGTATAGACTTACCTTGAAAGCCAGGTTAGAGTCCTAAGCTGTTGGAACATTAACATTGGGAAGTGAACACTCGCAATGTACAGCCACCTTACATTTATCACACAACTGTTCACCCTTCCAGTCATCACATAGGGGTAGTACCACCTCACCAGAGCTGGAAAAATTGGCTGGAGAAAGAGGCAGTAGCACTTCCTGCAGAGCCCAGAGAAAAATGGAAGAACATTTTTCCAGTCCCTGTCATCCACTGAATGGCCACTGCTTCCACTGGGGATGGTATGGGAGCCTTTTCTGGGCAGGAAATTCCTTCTGTTAGCTGAATGGGTGAAGGGCAGGATGCTGGTAGTCCCAGCATCACCTGGGCCTGTCCCCATATTGTTTTCAAATTGAGGCTGGCCTTTCCACTTGCCTTACAAAGGAAGCAAAAGGAAAGAAAGATAAGAGAGGCAAGTGGATGGAATTAGGAAGCCCATGGCAAAAATGCTCATATTTCTTTCAGTTCAGTTTCTTTTTGGGGAGGTGCTTCTTTGTTTTTGCATTTCTTCCTATACTGAATTTTTCTTGTTAAATATAATGCCAGGCAAATTGGACCAACAGAAAGCGTATTTAGCCATACACATTGTAACAGCAGCAAGAATTACTTATGCAAAACACTGGAAAGAATCAATAATCCCAGAAGAACAAGAGTTGATAGCAAAAATCCTCGAAACAGCAGAAATGGATAAACTGTCGGAATGGTTAGGAACACCACGGAAATTAAAACATCAGGAAAGTTGGAGAAAGTTCTATTTGTGGTTAAAGAAAAAAAGATAATTAAGTTTGTATTTGAAACATGTCAACAGCCAGAAACTTTTGTTTGTATATACTAGCTATATAAGTCCTAATTAATATGTATATATATGAAATATGAAACTGAAGAAGTGTAATGTGCCTTGTCAAACCTGCACCCCCTTGTTTTCCCTTACCCATACCCTTCCCTTTTAACCCTTTTTCAACATACCCAATTTGCTCCTTGTAATGTCCCTTACCCAGAAAATAAAAAAAGAAAAGAAAGAAATATCTTTAAAAAAAAAAGGAGTTGGTCACAACTGTAACAATAATACAACACACATACATATAGCATACGCAAGTGGTGGTGGAACAACGGTTTACTAACATCTCAAAGCAATTTTACCTTAAGTTGTGGAGTTACAGAAAGACATTGTGAAGAAGCATGGACAGCATGGTCACAAAGCACCATAAAACAATCCTAGAAGTCCAGCCCAGTCTTTCCCCAGAGAGAGGATTTTAGGAGCGAAGCATCTATCCCTGTGTGATTAACCAAGCTGGTCTAGCCCTCCAGAGTGGGAAAATTCAAAGTTTCAGGAAAACCCAGTTTTGTCTGGAAAGAAAAACTAGCCACTCAGGGAAATATTTTATACACACACTCCTGGGCATTCTTTGAACAAACCTCCTACATGCCGGTGTAAATATTTGGAAGTTGAGTCATGGCAAATGGACTTCTTGAGAGACTGAAATGTTTCACTGCTCCTCCAAACAGCTGTATCAGTCTGAAAAAAGGTAGTCGTGAGTCCTCAATTTTATAGATCGGTTTGACCTCTTGTTACCCTTTTCTGAAATAGGCTCATAAGATGAACAATGGCCTGAATAGGCTCATTAGGTATGGACTCATGAATGGCTTCCCTGACCCCTTTCTCAAACCACGTCTCTTCTCTGTCTAACATGTGTACATCCTTATCTTTGAATGAGTGTCCTTTGTCCTTCAAGTGGAGGTGTACTGGTGATTCTGGTCCTGAGCTGTTGCCCCTCCTATGTTGGACCATCCTTCTGTTTAATGGCTGCTTAGTTTCTCCAATGTAGAGGTCTGCACACTCCTCACTGCATTGGACTGCATATACTATATTGCTCCTTTTGTATTTTGGTATTGGGTCCTTTGGGTAGACAAGTCTCTGCCTTAGTGTGTTTGTGGGCTTGAAATATACAGGGATGTGTTCTTTGACAAAAATCTTTTTAAGCTTCTCAGACACTCCAGCCATGTAGGGAATGACCAGTTTCTTCCATCGGGTCTGGGTCTCAGGCTGATCCCTTGTTCTTCTGAGCCTTATGCTTTGCTGAAGGCCCGCTTTGGATATCCACAGGATTTAAGCACTGTCTTCAGGTGCCTGTCTTCCTTCTTCTTGGCTTCTGTGGAGGTAGGGATGCTCCCTGCTCTGTGATTTAGGGTCCTGATAACTCCTAACTTGTGTTGTAATGGATGGTGGGACTCAAAGAGTAAGGAGTGATTGGTGTGGGTGGGTTTCCTGTAAACTTATACTCCCAGGCCACAGTTGGGTCTGATGACTTCACATTCCAGGAAAGCCAGCCCGTTGTCTTTGGTGTCTTCCCTAGTGAACTTAATATTAGGGTCCACCACATTGATGTGATCTGTAAAGGCCTATACTTCCTGAGTCTTGATTTTCACACAGGTATCAGCTACATACATGAACCAGTGGGATGGTGTTGTCCCCTTAATCCCTTCCGCTCCTCATCTGATCCATTGGCTGATAACAGAAAGCAAGTTCTGGACAACAAAAGACTCCCATCTGGATCTCTGATTTGCATATGTTAATGTTTTCCTAACTCAGACCCAGGCATCCCCCTCCTGAGGACATCATTCAGCTGTAGGACTTTTTGTGAATGTACTGTTTCCCATCCTTTGTGTACATATCACCCCATTGTGTTCCTCCTCCTGCCTTTGTGTACAAATCTTATCCTGACTCACATTAATGTGCAGCAGACCCTACCTTTGCCTTCTCAAGATGGGGTTCTGTCAGCTTCTTTGTGTGTATGTGTGTGTTGTGTCAGTACAGTCATGACTGACTCTCCGTGACCCCATTTCCATGGAGTTTTCTTGGCAGGAATACTGGAGTGGCTTGCCAGTTCCTACTCCAGGCGCCTACAGCACCTGGTATTCCCTGGTGGTCGCCCATCCAAGTACTAGCCAGGCCTGACCCTGCTTAGCTTCTAAAATCAAGCGAGATCAGATGGGCTTAGTGCATATAGGCAGCTGTCAGCTTCTTTATTTGGATCCAAATAAACGGACACCACTGGGCTATATTTTATTGGCCTAGGCAGATCTGGTGTACCTTTTCCTGGGGGCTACATCCAAGGGCTCATTACCTACTGAATCCATGTAGATATGTCATGCTTTGCAGGGGCTCAGAATCCCAGAACACAGCATTATTACTTTCTTTGTAGAAAATTGTAGAAGCACAGCCTCTCTTAATCAACTCATTCCAAATGGTTGGTCATTCTTTGGCCAGCACCTTGACAATAGTTTTGCGATAAGAAATGTAGAATTATATGCCTCCTACCACCATGATGCTCTTATAACAGTGAAGGCAAAATATGGCCTGGTAACTGTTGCTGGACTACAACTCCCATTAGTCCTCCTCAGTGTAGGTGGTACCAGAGAATGCTGGGAGTTGTAGTCAACGGCATTTGGAGGGACACATCTTGCCTACACAAGCTCCAACAATATATCACAGCAGATGCAGGGTGACAAGTACAGACAAGGAGGGGAATGGAATTGAAGGAACGTGGAGTAGGCTTTGTCAGTTGAAGCAGTTTTTCTCTCTCTATCAAAGTGCTCTCAGATTGCAAAGAAAAATAATCAGGAGCTCACTTTCTCAAACACGCAGCAGCCTGCCTTAAGTTGTGAAATTTTGGCTTTGTGTTATACAGTACTGCGTTTTGTGGCTGCTCCACCTGCATATTTGAGTTGGCAGCAGAAGCAGGAAGAAGATGCAAGTTCCATGGGGTTGGCACTTTTGAAGCTTTCTGTTGCTTCTGTTTCTTCCAGGAAGACTGCCACCCCTCACCCCACTGCACACATATACAATGTCAATGCATTTGACACTTTTATACACTCCTAGCAGTATGGCAGTTGTCTCAACATGCTGTTATCCTATGGTGTAGGGCTAGGCTGTACATGGGAAGGTAGCATAATCAGGTGATCAGAGATAACTGCTAGAGTCTATTTAGCAAAAACAGGGCTTTGCCAGAAGTGTCACTTCCCGTTGAGTAGAAAAGGCCCATTCCATTGATCTTGGACTTCTGGTCACTGTATACATACCTACACCTCTTTCAAGTGGGACCTCCCCAAGCTGAAACTGCTCCAAACAGCTTCCTCTGTGCTGTCTTACACTCCCTTGGACAGGAGGAATCAAATGTTCCTCTTCTGAATATAATTTTTTTAAAAATCTATAATAGAATCTATAGAACAGAGTTCCTAGCATGCCCAGACAAGTTATTTAGCTGATCCTTTGTCTTAAGATATTTCATAGAATAATGTATGTTTTAAGGTATAATATGATGGTGATTCAATATTACATTTCAGTCTCATTAAAAATCCACAATTCATGGTGTTACTGATAGATTCCAAAGTTTAGTGTGGATAAAAAGTTATGATTTCAAAACATAGATTTTAAAATCTTAATTGTTAAAATGATTATTTTAAAAAGCACAATTTTATCTTAAAATATGTTAAAATATCACATTATGGAATAGAGATTATAATTTCTAACTCAATATTATCTAACCATGTATTCAGGTAATATTTTTAAAAAAATATAAATAGTAACCAATAGCTCTTGGGTTTATGGGTCTCAATATAAATACTGGAATCTTACTGTTTCTCTCTCAGATATTCAGTTTGTTATCCCATCAAGAACCTAGCATCAGAAGATGCTGCAGTGCTTAGACTAGGTTATCATCTCCAGAGAGACGCATTTTTACACTAGTATACGGAGATAACAGACCTGATCGGCCCTATTTTAGAACTAAAGTTACTCCTGGAGTGCTTTTCCAACTCTTATGATATGTGGAAAATTTCTGGAAGGCCCAATGTCTCCAGAATTGCTTTCAATAGTGTCCCTGAATGGTGCTGATGCTGATTCTTTCACAGTGCCGATATTAGCTAGCTAACGTTCTCTGTAACTCTGTGTCGAGACAGTTAAACCTTTATGCTACTTTCTCTGAAACAGCATGTTTTCAAACATAGGATGTGTCAGCAAATAAATAATTATTGAAGATGCAGTCATTCTGGGCAGGAAGATTGTGAAAAGTATGGGTTAAGGTTATAACAAGTATAAATGCAGGTTTTCATGTGAAAAAAAATCCACGACTAAATCATTTGTTAAAGAAGTGATTTAAATTTTGATTTATATCAATTTTATGTAAGTCAAATCTACATTTACATAGTTGTTCAGGGTAAATAGAAGACAAGGGAAAGTCGGAAATACATGCAATGATTTATCTACCAGGTTGAGTGGTCTTGTTATATTGCACAATTCTCCATCTAGATATAGTGCAACATGATTAATTTTAATAGATCTCAAACTCTGATACTTTAAATAATTACTTTTAAAAACAAAACAAGGAAAAAAACCCATAGGGAAGTGTTGGATTTATAGCAAAAGATGAAATATTTGCTGTGGCATTCCTTCTCTGAAAGAGACACATATACACCCCTTCTCTTTTATGTTTTGTATTATTTATGATTGCATAATACTTAAGTTAGTGTTTTAAGCTTTCAATTTGTAGGATCCTCTATACTGAACACCCCTAGACCTTGGGGAAAATGTAGCAAAAGTTCAAAGTTTTGTAAGTTTTTTTATATCCAGGCAAAGAACATTAAACCAACCACTTATGATGATTCAGTGTAACATTTTGCCAGTAGGCTCTGATTTTCTACAACACTATGTTCTGCAGTCTTCTTGAAAGCTCCATTAAGGTCACTTGTAAGTTGGTTCCAGGTGGTGACAATCACACACACATAGAGGTCTCATGAAACTATTGCCAGTAATTTATTTTTAAAAAGTCTATTATAAATTCATAACAAAATATAACCTGATGAATCTAGATATTGGCCATAAAATCATCAACATCTTCTTTTCATATTCAAAGATTTCACCCTTGATATCTGAGGTGACTATTCCAGTATTCTATAAAGTTTATACAGGACTACATTATATTATGTTGATGATGGTCTCAGGTAATTCTAAACCAAAGATATGGTGAAAGCTTGTTTTATTTCTCTTCAGTCTAGTAGGCTAATACCCATATCTAAACAATACCTAATAGTGAAAGTGGTACTAAATTTAATGCTGCTGTTCACAAATCTTGAGATATATGTTAGTTCATCGTATTTATAATAGCTGCATACATGTCCAGAGAAGATAAATTGGTAACAGACAACACTGTTGTAAGGTAAAATGAGTATTTTTGTGCTTCTAGGGTTTGTTTATTGTGGATTCTCTCAATCTGATTTAGGACCAGCAGTTGTTTAGATACATACAGGTGGCAAAGTCAAGGTGACATATATAAAGTTTCCAGAAACTTTGTATTTTACAAATACAGTACATGGTAGCTGATAGACTGTCATTTTCATGAGTTGAAGACAGTGTGACAAGGGTAGTGTTTCTGCTAGCTTACAAAACACATTTCTTAACCTAACATTTTGGCCTAACAGTTTTTTTAAATTGTTGAAGCAATGCTCCTACCTCTATTCCCCAAAGAAAGAAAGGAAGGAAGGGAGGAAGGAAGGACTTTAATCAGTAATTGATTTATGGTACTACCTTCAACTCTCTAACCTTTTCCCTTAAATTATCTCCCCCCCCCAGTAGATTACAGTGAACAGTCAGTATACTGTAGTATTTATTTATTTAATTAATTTTGAATATTTTTACCCCACCTTTCTCCTTGGAAGAGAACCCAAGGTGGCTTACAGTAATGAGGAACAATATATAGCCCAGAACATTTAAGACATATTCAAGATGAAGAACAGGGAATTAGAAGAGGCATTTTACAACATTAAAAGGTAACATTAAAGCTAAAAAGAGCACACACAGTTAAAAGAAAAAAATCCATTATGAGGAATGGAAACTCACATGGAAAACACAGGTGTTCTTATGAAACCAGTCAATGCAATCATGCATGTTAATCTATCTAAAGGCACATAATAGGTAGTCCATCATTCAGAGAAAGCTTGCCTGAAGAGGAAGGTCTTTGCCTGCTTCTGGAAAGACAGCAGAGATGGGACAGTCAGTCTTCAGTGGGAGGGAGTTCCAAAGTCTGGCAGCAGCAACAGAGAAGGCCATTTTATGTGTTCTTATGAGATGCACCTGTGAAAGTGGTGGGAGACAAAGGCCTCTCCTGATGACCTCAGCCAGTTCATACTGCAAGATTTAATCTTTGAGGTAGCTTGGATCCAAGCCGTTTAGTGCTTTGTAGGTTAAGGTCAGCACCTTGAATTGTGCCCAATAGCTGATTGGCAGTCAGTGGATGTGCTTTAATAGGGGTGTAATGTGATCTCTGTATCCCACCTTAGTTAGCGGTCTGGCTGCTGCATTTTGGACCTGTTGAAGTTTCCAGAGACTTTCCATCAGTATCCCCACATACAGTGCATTACAATAGTTTAGCCAGGACATTACTACGGCATGTGTCTCAGTGGCCAGAGTAGGCTTCTCAAGAAACGGGCATACTAGTTTTAATTGTGCAATGCACTCCTGGCCACAGCTGTGACCTGGGCATCTAGGTTCAAGGATGAGTCTGGGAGCACCTCTGAACTACATACCTCTTTTTTTTTCAATGGGGGGGGGGGAGGTAATCCCATCCAGTACAGGTTGCATCCCAATCCCTTGTTCTCTCTTTCGACTGACCAGAAGCACCTCTGTCTTTTCTGGGTTTAGTTTCTGCTTGTTCCTTCCCATCCAGTTCATTACTGAAGCTAAGCACTGATCCAAAATTGAAATCGCTTCCTGTATGTGCATGTGTTGATTTTTTTTTCAGGGGATGCGAGAAACAAGACTGTTGATGCTGTTGATAAGGTTGCTTAAGACAAAATTTAAGAATGGTTTGCTTACAGCTGGCAAGCAACCAACATGGCTGGCCTAGTGCAAAGCTGTGATTTGATAGTTCTTTCTAACCTAGGGCTAATGAGGGTGGTGGTGGTGGGGAGAGAAACCGAACAGCTGACAGACTTTTAAGCTAATTTATAGACTTTTTTTGAAGTTAGAATTCCAAGATCTGGTGCATTTTGAAAGGGGGGAATGCTTACCATCCAATGATTAACTGTCCTCCTATGTGATTTCAGAGTCAACCCACTGCAGGTAAAACATGGAATGCATGCAGAGCTTGGCTCAGCACAGCTCTTCTCTGGCTTGCTGCCCAGCACAAGCTTGCCTAGCCTGCAAGCCAACAAGAGCCTAAGGTCATCCCAGAGGCATCTTATTTGTGCTTTGTTAGTTTTGTAAGCACAATTCTACTTAGAGAATATCCTCAAGTATTAAAGTCTTGAGAAAGGACTATGCGGTGCAATGTGTATTCAAGCAGGATGAGATTATTGTAATAATGGCATTTGAAAGGCTGCCGCCTGATGTCACAATCCAATACAAATTTACTTGGGAATAAACTCCAAATAAGCAAGACTTCAGGGATACTTCAGTGTGTTGCAGCGGACAGAATAACAGATTAGACTCAAGAGAGGGTTTTACTCAGCCATGCTGGGTAGCTTTGGAAATACTCCTTAAATCCCACACTTATCTTCAATACGGCGCTAGGATAGCGCATATCGGTTCCGACACGTACCCCAAGAACAGACCGACTTTTTAATAAGTTGACACTGGATTACACGTTAAAAAAACTAAGTTAAAAAGAGGCTTCCAAACAGGTTTGCTTTATCCCCGCAAACATCCTCTTTTCTTTAGAGGCGAGAGGAGGGGTAGGGAAGTATCTATCGCTTTTCTTCTCTCTCTCTAGTTGTTGGGGTTGTGTGAAATCTCGAGGGGGGTTGGGTGGGGATAGCAAAACAAACAAGCCTGAGGTTCTGGACACGCGCTGGTCGAGAAGAGAGAGCTCGGAGGTGGCGGCAAAGGGAGACGCGCGGCGTGTCAATACCTCTCCCCGTCCCTTCCCGAGTTTAATTGCAACTTTCTTTAGTCAAGGGAGAAGGGGGGGAATGAAAGGTGTGTGCATGTGCATGTGCATGTGCGTGTGTGCGTGTGTGTGTGTGGGAGAACTGGGACCATGATGTCACGACGCACGGCTCCGTCGCATCTCCAGGCCCGCACGGACCCGCCCACCACGACCCATCCTTCGCTCTTTGCGCCCTCCTTTTGCGGGACGGGGAGCTTCTGCCGGCGGCGGCGGGTGGGTGGAAGTGCTGGACTGGGGTTCGTGGCTGCGTTGGTCCGCAGCGCTGGGTCTCCCGGTGGGCGCCGTCATTGCAGCCGCCCCGCTTACCCCCCTCTCCTCCCCTCTTCTTCCCCCTCCCCCTCCTCTCCCCCTCCTCCTCCTCCTCCGCTTCCGGCATTATCTCCATCTCCTCCTCCTCCTCCACTACCTTCTTCAGCACCAGCGCTACCGAGCACCACCAGCGAAGGCTTTCTCTCTCTCTCTCTCGTAGCTCCTCCCCTTTCTGGCGTACCCGCGCGCGGGGGCGCGCCTCGTGCCGGACAATAGCGGCACTGCCGCAGCCGAGTTGTGTCTCACCCAAATCAGCCCGACGCCGCCGACGCCGCCGCGGTTCTTCGAGGAGCCACCTGGGCCCCGCGCGCCGAGGCACCCCGATGCGCGCCCGCCGTCCCGGCTGCGGAGCTGACCGGGGGTGGGCGATCCAGGCGGGACTGGCCGCCGCCGCGGCTGCTGCTGCTGCTTGCTGTTCCTCCTACCACCGGTCCTCCTCCTCCTCCTCCTCCTCCTCCTCGTTCTCCTCCTCCTCGTCGTCCTCTGCCGCCGCCGCGGCGCCGCGTCTCCTTCCTTCTCGACCGTTGCTTCCCTCTTTGCAGCCTTTCCCTGCCACTGCACCGGCGCGCCGGCGGAGCCTTCCACCGCAGCCCGCCAAGAGCCACCACCCCTCCGGGAAAGGGGGGGGGGAAGGCCCGCGGAGTTTCCTCCTCGCCCGTGAGGAGGCAGGTGGGGACGGGGTGGGCCTCGCCTCGCCTCGCCTCGCCTCCCTTCCGTCGCCGGGCCTGCGTTGGGTGAGAGCGCCCCAGAAAGGCGACGAGGTGGCGGCGGCGGCGGCGGGGGTGCCGCCTCCGTTTCAATGGAAGTATGCTACCAGCTGCCGGTGCTGCCGTTGGACAGGCCGGTCCCGCAGCACGTCCTCAGCCGCCGGGGGGCCATCAGCTTCAGCTCCAGCTCCGCGCTCTTCGGCTGCCCCAACCCCAGGCAGCTCTCCCAGGTGAGGGGCAACTCCCCCCCGACACACGACCCCCACCCCTGCCCCGCCAGCGCTAGGGACGGGGCCGGGAGGGCGGGAGGAAGGCGAAGGGCTGCGAAACCCCGGGTAGGGGTGGGGTTGGGGGTTGGGGTTGGGGGTGGCGGCGGCGGTGGCGGTGGTTGTGCGCAGCAGACTCGTACAAGGCACGAGAAAGCATGCCTTGCCCGCCTGGGTGGCTTGGTCGCAGTGCCTTTCAGGTGCAAGGGATTCATTTGCAGGCTCTGGGTTGCATTTGGTTCGTCTTGGTTTGCGACTTGTAGGAAAATCAGACCAGTTGGTCGTGGTGCGTTGTCGTTGTCAAAACATCCTGACGTATAGTGCTGCCTCAACCGTCTTTTATGAAAGACTTCAACGGAGAGGGCCTCTGTTGCGCTATTGGCAGAACACGTGCATTTCTAATTTTGCTGACTGTGATAATACCTTTTAGATCGCCAATGATCTGTCCTGCTCAGGGTAGTTACTACAGGGTCGTCTAGGACATAATACAGCCAAAGTGAAGTTTTTGTGTGTCACTGTGTGGTGTCGTTACAGTCCTGACCGACCCTTCCTGACTCCACATCCATGGAGTACTGTACTTCTAATGCTTGAATGGGAAAGTTAAGCCACTGTATAGTGGTGGCTTGCTTTTATTCATCACGTTCAAACCGTTTGTGGAAATATTGTTTTCCCCTTGCAGAACCAATTAAGTTACCTTTGTGTTTGTGTTTCAGCCATCAGCCTTTTAAAGGGATGGTGTAGATTTGTGTTAGAATTTCAAAATAGGTTTCATACTTTTGATCCAGTTCATATCAAAGATTCCAGTGGAAATCGTAACAGAAGCAAATCTTATGTAGGTGAAATGTGGGAAAGTAGATTTTGTTGCCATTTTTGGCGCTTTTACAGAAGTTTTCACATTGAGTTGCCCATCTGTTCATGTTCTGAAGTACTGTCCACTGAGATTGTGACAGATTTTAAAGTTTTTACTCATTATAAATAATGGGACATTTGGTTTAATTATAATATTTCTTGAGTGTTTCCTAAATTGGACAAACTGCAGTTTTTATTCAGGAATCTTAATGTGGTGATATGTTTTTCCTGGTTGGATAGACATTTTAGACAACAAATGGTAACAACAAATCCTGTGTTGTTTAATTGCACATCTGAAGCTGTTAAAGGATTTGTTTTGGTGAGGAATCTTAATTTTGACAACCTATGTCTTTGAAATGGTGCCTCAGTGTTTTAACAATTGTAGTAAGGGCCAGCTGAACCTTGCAGCATGCACCCTACAAGTTTAACAGCCCTAGCATCTTTTTAGGTAACCTGTTTTGAGATGAAGAAACAATGCAAGGAGGATATGTTTAACTTTTTGCATACCAGTCATGTTTATTGCTACCTCTGCAAGGTACCCCCATCAATGGGAATCAAAATGCAGATAGCAAAGGTGTTGCCATGTTAATGTGTTTTAGCATGTAGAACAAAGACAAAAGTATTGTGATACTTTTAAGACTAACAGATTTACTTCATTCTGAGTTTTCATGGATTACTGTACAAAGTAGAGATTTCAGTCTATGAAAATTCATATTGAAAATTCTTTTACTGTTAAAGGTACCACAATATCCGTCATTCTTTTTGGTTACAGGTAGTGCAGATCTATATTTTATGCTTGAGTAGTATGACGTCCTGCTTTGTGAATTTAAAAAAAAGCAGATTGGAGAAGGTGTTCTTGTCCATTATTAAATTAGTGGCTTTGAAGAAAGCCACAGAGTAAATACAGGAGGATCCCCATATCTGCGGGGGATCTCCTCTGGGCCAACCTGTGGATTCTGAAATTTGTGGGTAAGAGCGAATAGAGGTGACAGAGGTAGTAGGGTGCTAGGGGCAAAAGCTTCTTTTCCCTGACACCTGTAAAATATTGGGCAGTGCAAAGGACCACCGATATGCCCAGTGGGCAGTGGTTTGGTGCCAGGGGTGAAAGCCATGCTGCATGGCTTTCGATGAGTTTGACAGAGTGGAAGAAGCCCAAATGCAGCTTGGACAGGGACTGCCTGCAGGCCCCACACAGGCAACAATGGCAATAGAGGTGCAGGTCCCACCCAGGGTGCTTCTTGCATGGAATACTCAGTGCCACCAACTGAGGGGCGAGAGCTGATGAGGCTTCCTCAGGAGTCATGTCCCGGGGAGGCTTGGTAGCCAGGGTGGCCCTGAACAACTTTCCCACCTCAGCCAGGGTGGTGTTGACAGGCAAAATGACCACCTCTGTCGGAATGAAGCAGGCTGAGCTTGTGACACAGTGGGCACGACAGGGTGATGGGGTCACCATTCCACAGGGCCAGGCCTGACACCAGCCCACTTTCCTAGGGGGGTCCTGGGGGTGTTGAGGTGGCCAGGGGGAGGAGGCAGGCTCTGTGGTGCTCCAGGACAGACTGAGGCATTTAACCACACAAGACTGGCAGAAGTTGTGTGAATAGACCAGCAGCACCACCGGCTCTTCGAAGAGTGACAGACAAACAGTCCAAGTCAAGCTTGCCTCATTGGCGCGTGTGCATGCTGTGTGTGTGTGTGTGTGTGTGGTGGCTCGAGACAGTGTCAGGCAAAATGCTCAGTAGTTCTTAAGTCTCGAGTCCTAAAAAGCCAACATCTGCTTTTGCCCCCAGCACGAACCCATTTCCGCTGGGCAGGTTGGTGGACCAGGCAGCTGGAGAGAGTGCCTTCACTCCACCCGGTCTGCCACGCTGCTTCAACTTCGGGTGGACTGGGCACCACGAAGGTGCTCTCTTCTGCCACCTGGTCTGCCAACTTGCCCAGTGGGAGTGGTGGGTGCTGGACCCCACCCCCACTGCCTGCTGATTGCCAGCCGTGAATAACTGAATCTGTGGATTGTGAATCAGTGGATACCGGGGTGGGGGTGGGGTTGTAGGCCAAAATGGGGTGGATTTTTCAAATGTAACATCAGAGTTTGTTTCCATATGTGCTGAGACTTCGTGCTTGAACACTTACTTGGCCCTAGTGGCTGAAATCTAGTAGTAAATTGCAACTAGAGTAAGGCCGTTGAATCAATGGTGATTTGATGACTTAGTACTTGTATGCATTCCATTGATTCAATGGACCTTCTCTAGTTGTGACTTACTGTTGGATTTTAGTTGCTGTTATTTGGTTCTCTTAAACTTTCAGCCTTAAACTGTTTGGTCACACCCCATGCCCTGCTTTGTTTTTTAATTTAATATATTTTATGTGCCATTTCTTCACTTAACAATTCTTTCCAGGGCAGTTCACATGAGTACAGAAAATATGCAACAAAACATGCCAGGGCTGAATAAAGCACATCATGATTGGCAAAGAAGGTTCTTAAGTGACAGTTCCTGAGCCTACCAGTAATATGTATATGAACCTCCCTGAATTGTGGGACATTAATTGATGCCCCCGTTCCAGGTACCTTTGATCTTAGCATGATCAAGTCCTTAGTATGATTTGTTTAATATTGGGGTGCTTTATTACAACTAAGGTAAGGGACATTGACTGAAATCCAATAGTAAGTCAACTAGAGTAGACACATTCAATCAGTGGAACTTACATAAATATTGATTTACTTAATTTCCAGTGGGCCTACTCTGGTTGTGACTTACAATTGGATTTCAGCTATTGATGAACTTTTAGCCCATGTCTATCTTTACACTTTAACCACATAATCTTGCCCCCTCGGACCATCTGAGCCCGCCGGCCTAACTCTTGCTGGGCCCCCTGAAGACCGGTGAGTGCCTGCAAGTGTGCTCCACAGCCCTTCCAGGCTGAAATCCACCTGCGTCTCTCTTCTGGGCTGGTGGCAGAAATTCAGAAGGGAGAATCAGCAGAGTCAAGAGGGGAGGGGCCGTGTGAGAGCACGTTTACCTGTGAGGCCTCCTGAACTGGCTGGAACTCCAGCATTAACATCTTGCCTCCTTGGACCATCTGAGCTGGCTGGCCTAACCCTTGCTGGGCCTCCTCAAGTCCTGTCAGTGTGCTTCACTGCCTTTTTTAAAGTTTAAGATGCAGTGCAGACTTGAGGGGGAGGTAGAGGTGGGCTGATGGGGTCGAATTGGTGGATGCTTTTGTTTTTGTTTTTTGTTCGTTAGTGTTTGTTTTTTCTTGCCATCAGGTGTAGGCGGTAGGGACCCACAATGGAACTGAGGGAACAGGAAGGGAGGAGGGCAATGGAGGGGGCAGCAATTGAAATTGTGCTGGGTAGGGGAAGGTATGGTGGTAGGAGTGGAACATGCCCGCATAGGAGAAGAGAGGTTAGATATCTTACATCTATCCCATCTTCTGGTCCCACTCCTAGCCAGACGGAATCAGGTGACCATGTCAGCAAGCCCACAAGCCACACAGTGCTGTTGTTGAATGCCAGGTCAGTACAAAATAAGACTGCGCTCATCCATGATGTTATTCTGGATGAGGGTGCTGACCTGGCATGCATTACTGAGACCTGGGTGGGAGAGGAAGGTGGAGTTCCCCTTTCCTAGCTATGCCGACCTGGGTACTCAGTCTAGCACCAGTGTCGCTGACCAGGCTTCCTGTCTCTTTGGGAAAAGGTCTGGAGGACCTGTATTGTGTGTTGGGCTCACGAGACAAATTAGGGATTCTGTTGGTGTACCGCCCACCCTGCTGCGTACCAACAGTCTCCCTGCCTGAGCTGACAGAAGTGGTCTTGGACCTGGTGTTGAAGACCCCCAGACTGTTGGTACTGGGGGAATCTCAACATCCATGCCGAGGCTACCTTAACTGGAGCAGCTCAGGACTTCATGGCCGCAGACAACCATGGGGCTGTCTCAACATGTCATCGGCCCAACACACCAGAATGGCCATACTCTGGACCTAGTATTCTAAACGGGACTGGGGGATGGTGGTTTGGATGTGGAGGGGTTGGCTTTGACCCCATTGTCATGGTCAGACAACTTCTGGGTCAAGTTTAGGCTATTAGCTACTCCAACCCTCTGCAAGGGTGGGGGATCCATTAAGATGATCCGCCCTCAGAGACTAATGGATCCGGATTGTTTCCTGAAAGCTCTGGGGGATTATCCAGCTGACATGGTCGGCGCTCCTGTCGAAGCTCAGGTCACCTTATGGAATAGGGAGATGACCTGGGCAGTTGACATGATCGCACCTAAGTGCCCTCTTCCCATCCGCAGAGCCCAGACGGCTCCTTGGTATACATCTGAGTTGCGGGCAATGAAGTGGGAGGGGAGACAGCTGGAGTGCAAGTGGAGAAAATATTGTAGTGAGTCTGATCAAACACGGCTTAGAGCCCACTATCGGGCCTATTCTGTGGCTATACGGTTGGCGAAAAGGCAATATTTCGCCAACCATATTGCTTCCTCAGAGTGCCATCCAGCGGAGCTGTTTCGGGTGGTCCGGGAGCTTCTTCAGCCAGGAGATAGGGTGGAGGCCCGGGACCATTCGGCAGCACGCTGTGATGAGTTTGCTGTCCACTTTGAGGGGAAAATTGCTCAGTTTCGCAGTGAACTGGACTCCACTATTGATACAGTATCAAGGGATGTGTCCAGTGAGCCATGCTTAGGTCCAGTGTTATTGGATGAGTTTCAATTGTTGAGACCCAAGGATGTTGGCAGGGTGCTTGGATCTGTCCGTTCCACCACCACGCTGCTCGACCCTTGCCCTTCTTGGCTAATTGAAAGATCTACCAGGGGGGTTCGTACCTGGGTCCAGGAAGCTGTAAACGCCTCTTTAAGAGAGGGAGTGGTCCCTGCTGCCTTAAAAGAGGCAGTAATTAGACCACTCCTAAAAAAACCTAACCTGAACCCAGGGCTGGTGGTTAACTACCAACCAGTAGCGAACCTCCCTTATTTGGGCAAGGTGTTAGAGCGGGTGGTGGCCGGACAGCTCCAGGTGCTGCTGCATGAAACGGATTTTCTGGATCCATTTCAATCTGGTTCCAGGCCAGGTTTTGGAACAGAGACTGCCTTGGTTGCCCTGTATGATGACCTTTGCTGGGAGAGAGACAGGGGGAGTGCAACCCTGTTGATACTCCTGGACCTCTCAGCGGCTTTCGGCACCATCGACCATGGTGTCCTTCTGGATAGGCTGGCCAGGTTGGGAGTTGGAGGCACTGTCTTGCAGTGGTTCCGCTCCTTCCTGGCTGACCGTGTCCAGAAGGTGGTGCTGGGGGATAGTAGCTCTGCCCCGTGGTGTTTACATCATGGGGTTCCAAAGGGCTCAATACTATCCCCCATGCTGTTTAACATCTACATGGTACTGCTGGGAGAGGTCATCAGGAGGTTTGGGCTGAGGAGTCAGCAATATGCTGATGATACTCAGCTCTACCTCTTGTTCTCCACCAATCCAGGTGAGGCGGTTTTTGTTCTGAACTCGTGTCTGGACCAGATAATGGATTGGATGAGGGTTAATAAATTGAAACTCAACCTAGACAAGATGGAAGTGCTGTTAGTGGGTGCTTCGCCAGACAGGCTAGAGGGCCACTTCCCTGTCCTGGATGGTGTTGCACTCCCCCTAAGGGACAGGATCCGTAGCTTGGGGGTGCTCCTGGACCCCGGTCTAACTCTGGAAGCCCAGGTGGACTCAGTGGCCATGGGTGCCTTTCTCCAGCTGCGAAATATATATCAGCTGCACCCCTACCTAAATGAACGGAGCCTCATGACAGTTGCGTATGCACTGGTAACATCCCATATTGATTACTGCAATGCACTTCACGTGAGGCTGCCTTTGAAGACTGTCTGGCGATTGCAACTGGTTCAGAATCGTGCTGCACGGCTGGTGAGTGCTAGAGCCACCAAGGAACACATCACACCGATTCTGTATAACCTTCATTGGTTACCAGTTGCTGCCCAAGCCCAATTCAAAGTGCTTGTTTTGACATAGAAAGCCCTAAATGGCTTAGGACTCGGTCTGAAGGACCGCCTCCTTCCACATAGGACCTGAAGGACCACCTCCTTCCACATGAAACCCAGCAATTAAGATCTAGTCAGGGAGCCCTCCTGAAAGAGCCATCCTTTAAGGAGGTGAAAGGGATGGCTTGCAGGAATAGGGCTTTTTCATCAGCTGCCCCCAGACTATGGAATGCCCTCCCAAGTGAGACTCGCCTGGCGCCGACGTTGATAACATTTTGGCGCCAGGTAAAAACCTTCCTGTTCCAGAAGTTTTTTAACTAATGATTGTGGGTCCTGATGGCAATTTTAGTGTTGTGTTTTTAATGTATCGTATTTATTGTATTTACATGTTTTTATTGTTTTAATTTTATTGTAATTTTGATGTTTTAATTATCTATTTTGATTGTGAGCCGGCCAGAGACCTTTGGGTAGTGGGCGGCATACAAGCTATATAAATAAACAAATAAAGTAAATCATGAGCCTAGTCATTGCTAATGGTAATGTTGGTGTGATGTGCCAATTTGAATTGCAGTTTCCTGAATAACTTTCCCAAAGGTGAAGAGTGAAATATTTTAGTTGCTGTTTGGGATGATTGTTATATTTTATAGACGTTGTTGAGGGTTACCTAGTTGGATTCCAGGCCTTTCTGTTTCTTTTGTAAAAAGGTGAGCAAGTCCCTCTTCCAGTAAAGTTTAAATTGTTTGTCTTTTCTTTTGTCATTTTCTACTGAAACACTGAGATTGAATTACACCAACAACAAAAATTAAATGATACATGTATACAGTACGACCACCATATCTGTGGGGGCATCGGTTTCGGGACCTCCCACGGATAGCAAAATCTATGGATAAGAGCAAACACTCTTATCCAAGGATAACAGTGGCAGCAGGGGTGGTGAGGTACCGGGGTGAAAGCTTTCGCCCCCAACACCCCCCCCCCAAATGATTGTTAGTATGGCGGTGGCAGCAGCAGCAAGGAAAGCTCAGCATTGGTTAGCTTTCTTTTGTTTTCTTTCTTCCTCGCTGCTGCTGACCAGCTGTGCTCTTCACTGCCAGCTTTGCGGCTACTATTTGCGACAGCAGCCTGCTTTGTGACTATTGAATTATTTTTAAAATATTTCCTCCCTCAATCCGCAGATAAGTGAATCAGCGGTTAATTATTCAGCGGATAAGGGGGTCATACTGTATATATAAAAGTAAAACAGGTTCTTTAAAATTAATGTTTAAAAGTCTTTACTATGTCTTAGTACTGTATATTCATTAGGAAATCTCATTGCATGTACAGTCACAATTTTTAAAAAGCAAGTAATTTAAAGGAAATTGGAATGTGCGGAAGAGCATATTGCAGATATTTAGCTAGTGTTTATTTTGTCATTGCATTAGCATAGCTTTTCAGCTAAAGAGTTTTCAGGTGGTATTTAAGAATTGCTTAAAATCTTCATTTCTGTACAATTGCCAGGAAATTATAATTTTATTTCAGTAGTTTCACTTCTTATTTTTAAGCATATTTAGTCTTTCAATATAATTCAAATGCTTGTCAGTTCAAGTGATACAAGTAACATAAGTTTTTCTAGTTTTCATTGTTAAGAATTTCTTGCCTTCACCTCACCAGATATGTTCTTCATTAGCAGCTCTTTTGGGAGCCTATGATGAAGGTGGATTGTTTTTAACAAATTAAATAAATAATAAATTCAGAAACCTTATCTGTTTGCTAGTATTTTGTATTTAGAACAAAAGAGTGATGCCAGTCAGCTTTCATATTACAGTGGACCCTTGTATAACAAAGGGTTTGTATGACATAAAATCTGTACAACATAAAAAATTCCAGAGATAGGGGAAATTTGCTTAACAGAATCGTCTATGTGGCGAATCCGTACAACATAAAAATGGTCGCGATTAGGGATTACTCGGTTTTCAATGCATTCCTATGGGAAATTTGTATAAAGGAAATTTGCTTAACATAATTTCATTTGGAATGAATTAATTCCTTTATACAAGGTACCACTGTACTTGAAAGTCAAGAGGTTTAAATTGTGTGTGATTGTCAGTTCTGCATTTTAAGAATGGATTGAACAAATTTATCAGAAAAAATAAGAACTGTCCTGTTGATATATGAATTATACATACACTTGTTCCAGATGGTGTGGGTCAAGGTCTAGTCTTTTAAAAAGTGGACTGCTTAGATATGTATCCATTAATAATAGGCATCAAGAATAGTTTCAACCCCCTCACAGCTGTGGTAAAGTAGAAGTGGGATGATATTAATAGGAAAAAAGGAGGGCATATTTTTTTTCTCCTAGTCACTGTGCTTCCATAGATAGACTTACTTTGATAGGCAGTGTACCCAGGAGAAATGTTTTTCTTGGAGTATGCTAAGAAAAAGGTGAAGAAGCTAAAAGTAAAACAAGGGCAAAACCAAAATTAGACAAACATATGGGGAAAGACGAATAAAGAAACCATCATGTATATGCAAAAATATATTGAAATCTATATAAATCCATATAAACAACAGTAATTGATTGCTTATGTATGTTTGCGTATATGAATAATTCAAACCTAACTTAGCCGAATACAATAGTTTCAAATGTCTAATACTAAACAATATGTAGCAACAAAGAACCCAATTATCCACACATTTGAGCACTGAATTTGACAGCAAACATCCTGCTTGTCCTATGGTAATCAACGTTGTGACACCATTTTATGAATTTCACAATGGTCAAAAATATTGGATGAAGTAAGAGATTGAACCCAAAGAGTGGCATGGCAACTTCAGACAAATAGTTCAAGTTTCTGCCAAGAAGTATCAGGAGAGGTACTTCTACAAATAAAATAGGGCTGACTGATAATAAATTATCTTGTAGAAAAGGAAAGAAACAGTTTTTGAAACTAAGACATTTTTACCAGCCATATATGGCATCAAAAACTGTGAAACGAAGAATTTACCTATTGGCTGCTATTGAAACATACACAGAGAAAACTCACTAGAGAGGCCTGCAGGTTTATGGTTTTAAAGATATTTTGTGAATTCTCTGGGTGTTTTTTGTTGGGTGTAAATGGGACTGTGCACAAGGATAACAAAGAAAAACAGAAGAATAATGAATAAAGATCTTAAGTTGGTTAAAGTGGTATACAGTTGTCCACTGCCATTTCATGGTTCATACTGCAGTACCGGTATATCGCGGGACCGCAGTATATGAAATGCATGCAAGCCCCCCCCGGGCAAGCTGTTTAGGCCCATTTGAGGCCTCTTGCACTTACCCCAGGCCTGGCACTGCCCCGTATAGGCTACTGACAGGACTTCCGGGTCACCAGAAACCACTTCTGGGGCCTCCAACAGGCCTGGAATCCCATTGGAGGCCCGTTCGGGGCAGCACCAGACCTCAGGGAAGTGTAGGAGGACCCAAATAGGCCCCCCAGTCCTGACCCAATGCAGTATCCACATATTGTGGTTTTTCCATTATCGTGGGTCGGATCGGGTCCCTAAACCCTGCAATAGGTGGGGGATTGCTGTAGTACAGTAGGAGAGAAATACAGTGCCCAAATAATGCTGAATGATGTTGTTGAGTACTGTATAGTTGCTTCTGATTTATGTCAACCCAGCAAATTAGTGACTTCCAAACAACCTGTTGTTAGCAGCTCTAGTCAAACAGTGTTGAACACAAAAATGTCATAATTAAGGTTCAAAAAGAGCAGAAACAGGTCATAATCTTGGATCCATTGAAATTGTGTTTTCTCAGAGTTGGCTTGCATCTTCACATACTGTCTGATTCTTGATAAATGTATCACTATAATTTCAAAAGTAATAAAGGCTTAGGATTTTTCTTTCATTTGTGACTGTTTGGATGTGCAGGTAAAGGCAGTGATTTAGAGCAGTGCTTTTCAACTTGGTGTCTTCCAAATAATTTGGAGTATAACTCCCGTTGTCCCTTGACCATTAGTCACACTGGCTATGACTGGTAGAGCTGAAAATAACTGCAGGGTACAAGGTTGGGGAAGACTGACCTAGTTCATAAGAACCATTGACATTTTTATTCTAACTGTAATGATGTTACAGTACCACTGTGCCTGGACTTATTCTGGAGATATCAATGTGAAGTGTTTCTGTAACACATCAGATGTCTTTTTCCTGATGGATTTGACAGTGTTATCTGGAATGTACAGTTGTGGATCAGTAGATATGCTTTATAATTAAAATAGCTGAGCTGAAGTAATAATTTTTTTCTTTAATTGCAAACATTTACTTAAGATCCCAGTAGATTAGCATTGGAAAATACTGGGTATTCTAATTTTTAGTGATGTAAAAAAAGTCCCTGGATGGATATAATTATTCCAGGGTCATGCAATTCAGGAAAGAAGTAGAATTAGTTCCTTCTGCTACAGTCTTTTTGATGTGACTTCAAGGCCTGTGTTTGCAAAATATTGGTTAGAATGATTAGTTTTTTGACTTTCACTTTGGAAGCTTGCCATTTTTTAAAAGTTAGGGATTTGGTTTTTAAATGTGAAACTATCCATAAAGATGGTTTGCTGGTTCTTCAGCTTTTGATTGGGACAAAGCCAGAAAGAAAGCAGTGTCAAATAATATATGTGTAGTATAGAATTAGTATTTTCTGATCTTTAAGAGATCTCAGTAAGTTGGTGTTTCTCCCTTGAAAATTTCCAAGTATTGACAGTGGCATAGTGTTGTATCTATGCTGATTTAGTGAATAGATTAAACAAAATCTAATTATGGTTAGTTACCATTAATGCCTGTACACATGACGTGTAACTCTATACCATAGAGTTAGGATGGGAAGGACTGAGGGAGTATATGTGGGAAGAAGATAGAGCCAGAAGGTTTGTCCTGACCTGTAGGGTTTTCTTAGTTACTTGATCTGAATTGAGGAGTGATATCAGTTTTGCTTAGAGAAGTTCTGGATTATCTGGGTTGTCCCATCCACATCTTCTCCATTTGTCACTGTAAACAGTCAGCCTCTGAATTTTTCAAGTTTCAGAACATCTTGCTGACTGCTTTGTAGAATATGAGTAATGAGGTGTTTCAGTTGGTGATACTGGAGAAAAAAGTTTACTGATCTTTTTGCTATATAATAAAATAGAAATCTGATGCTGAATTACTGGGGAGTTACCATTAATTTGTACAGAATATTTGGTAGGGCTATCTCTAATAGTGAGCTTCCAGAAATATGAACACTGATGAGCCTGGCTTAGCTTGGTCAAATCAGGAACACACTGCAGTATATTATTTTCTGAACATAGCTGCAGCTAGTTTAAGCAGGTGTCCTGTGGGCTGAAAGGACATTGTAGAAGTGGATTTCATGCAATGTTAAAAAGATACTTTAAAAGTATTTCTGTGGGTTGTTCAGGGTGACAGAGTCTCACTTCATCATATAAATAGTAATCTGTTGAATGTGTATACTGGACATGTAATGGCTTTTGTAAACAATGACTGCAGGTGTATTAATTTGAATAAGCTTATGTTCTAAATTGTTATATATTTTTATCTACTGTTCAGAATAGCTTCTCTATAGAAAAACATTTCACTTCCCATGCTAGTAGGAATGTTTACTTTACCGATAATTTAAAAAACACAAGCTTGCATATCATGGTCTCTCTCTGATGGTTTAAAAATAAATATTTTTGTCTTCTGTATTTTTAGAGATGATTAAGCAAGATTCCTAAACCGATTTCCAGTAGATCAAAGTAGTTAGAATAGGTGAGATTTAGTGAAAATATAAATGAGGCTTATGGAAGTTGCTTCCATTCTAGCAAAATAAAAACAATTTTAATTTTCCAGTTTGTAATTAGAGAGTCTTTAATATAGATCCCAACTAATATCATGTGTAATGTGTTGTTAAGTCAAAGATTATTTTATTTCTTACTTTTTTATGCTTTTCTTCCAGTAGTGGGACTTGTGGTGGCTCAGTTTATAGTGGCCTGAGCAGGGTTTTAAAGAAGAGTGAGATATTTAAAGATTTGTTTAACTGATGCTGCCCCTGATGAGTTACCATGGGAAAGCAGGAATTTGAACCTAGGTCTCTGGAGTTGATCTCAATGTTCACTGTGCCGTACTTTGTATCTTGCCTGTACCATACCAAATTGATATTGCATTATCTCTGGTATTCTTGTTAGTTTCCTATCAGGATCGTCTCTGGAGTCCTTGAGAAGGCTCTTTGTAAACTTTCCATCACAAATCATCCAGGATGAGTGATTTCTTTTAGGAATCTTCAACCCCTTTCTCTACACAGATTTATCAATCTCCCCATGTGTCAGATTACCAACCTTAGGCTGTTTGTAATTGATATGAACCCTTGTCTTGGCTTTGTAACTGATTTGCTTATTCATGACATAGGAACTTGAGGCCCAGGTGCAGATGCTAGTATGGATATTGTTCGTGAGAGCCATTTTATTCTTAGGTGATAAGTATTTTGTTGTTGAGGTAGTGGGATAATTCATAATCAATTAGAACATTAAATTTCAGGGAAATATTAAAATACTTTGTGTATTTGTCTCACTAGAGGTTTGATTCTTAATGAGCTAGCTCCTTAATGTCATTGGAGTCTAAGTTTGTCAGGAACTTGTTCTTTCTTTCTTAGATAATTTAAAACATGTACAGTATTATGAAAATAGGGCCTTCAGGTGCTTTTTAGAGGCATATTGGAAACTAGTAAAACAGGAGGTTTTGGAAGATTCTGTATTTTCATTCTGTGCTTATGCTAAATAACATTTCATCTGAGCAGCCCTAGTTAAACAGATGAAAGACTTAATTTGTGCTTCTTGAAATTATTTTGGTGTTTAAAACTTGTCAGGTGTTATATGTACGTCTACATTCTTCTGCTATTCTCAGATGTCTTCAGGATTATGCTTTTATCTATTGTGAAAATTATCTACTCACACATCTCTCTTTCTAGTTTTTAGTGTGCGTTGTATTAAAGAATTATTAAAACTTTCTAGAACCCCTTTTGGAGTGAAGGCACCATCTTAAGGATAGTGCTTTACAGTTGAAATTGTTGTGAGCCTGCAGGTGACAGTTGTTCTTAATTTCTTTTCCAGCAAAACAACTGAAGGGAGTGTCTGTATAATTCAGTAAAGTTAAACTCTTTCATAATGTTGCACTGCATGTTGAAATTTACTGTGTGTTGGGGAGGGGGTGGAAATGCTGCTATTTTGGCAACAGTCCTCCATCTCATGGGGAGAAGGAAGATAGTGTGATGTGGGAGAAGAAATGTGCTATTTCTTTATCACAGGTTTTCAGTGGACAAGTTAAGCACATGGCTTAACTACCAATTGAATAGTATAAAATGCTTGGTGTACTTTTTTGAGCAAATATTGTAATTTAGTGAAAATAATTTTATGAATTATATTCTTGTATTGTTTGGTATTTTATTCACTTTTATTTTGAGATTGCTGATTCTACTTTTGTTAATAGACCGTGCTCCAAGATAGGTCTCAAAAAGATATATGTTTACGTTGAGATAGACACAAATATTAAAGAAGTCACTGACATGTCATATATGGGGGCAAGGAAGGGTGAGAGTTCCAATCAAAATAATATTTCTTGTGGTTTTAGTCTTCTTTAGCTATGGAAGCTTAGTGGGGTGTGGAATTGGTAAAAACATTCCTTAAATATCTCACTTACGTTAAAACGCCTATTAGGATTGCTATAAGGGTTCTGACTGGATAGCACGTATAACGACAGGTTGACTCTATCATGTTTGCAATTGACATTTGCTTGAATATATTGTACTATATTCTGTACATTTTCTTCTAATTTGGTAAACAAGTACAGTATCTAGAAGAATAGGCAGGTGTTTTTGTTTTGTTTTTTTACCTGATACAGGAGTTTCTGTCTTTCATTGAGAAAGTTGTGTCACTGTTTCATTGTGATTCCACATAGTTCAATTTCTACTATGCTGCTATATTCACAATAGGTTCTTCAAGTAATTGAACCATTTATTCCCTATGTATTCCATCTCGTATCATTGATGTTCATAGCGCTTTTGGGAGTACAATAGAATTTCTGTGTCTGCAGAACCAGTATCCACAGTTTGATTTGTCTGTGGTTGTCGCTGCAGCAGTCCATCTTGCAGTGAATCCTTTCCCTGTCTCTCATTCTCTTCAGTGCAGTGGTTCCCAACCTTGGGTCCCTCTTGTACTAAAACTCCCAGAAGCCTTCATCTCTAGCTGTGCAGAGTAGGATTTTTGAGAGATCTAGTCCAAGAACCTTTGGAGACCTAAGGTTGGGAACCACTGCACTGAAGAGAATGAGAGACAGGGCAAGGATTCACTCTCTGCAGTTTTATGTATCTGTGGCGGGAGAACTTGGAACCTTTCCACTACAGATACTGTACTGGGTTATGTTGTATCATGTTATAATAACAGAACTGGAAAAGATGCAGGAGAGAGCGGCGAAAATGATTACTGGGCTGGGGGACCTCCTGTATGAGGAAAGGCTATAGCATCTGGGGCTCTTTAGTCTGGAAAAAAGGCGCCTGAGGGGGGAATATGATTGAGATGTTCAAAAGTATGCAGGGCATGAGTAAAGTGGATAGAGGGACACTTTTCTCCCTCTCACAAAATGCCAGAACTAGGGGACATCCACTTAAACTGAGGGTTTGGGAGAGTGGGAACAGACAAAAGAAAATACTTCTTCACCCAGTGTGTTGTTAGTCTGTGGAACTCCCTGCCACAGGGTGTGGTGATGGCATCTGGCCTGGATGCCTTCAAAAGGGGATTGGACAGATTCCTGGAGGAGAAGTCCATCACAGGTTACAACTCATGATGGAGATGTGTGATCTCCAGGCTTAAAACCAGGGTACGTCAAGGGCCAGATGCAGGGGAGTGGTATCAGGAGACAGATATTTAGTCTTGTGCACTCCCAGGCATTTGTTGGGGCCACTGTGAGATACAGGAAACTGGACCAGGTGGGCCCTTGGCCTGATCCAACGTGGCTTTTCTTATATTAATTTTTATGTTACCTTTGTTGTATTGATTGATGTACAATGTCCAGAGTAGCCCAGTAGCTAGAAGGGCAGTACTGTATATAAATCAAAGTGAGTCAGCAAGTGAATTGGCTGTTAAGTAAGGAGCTTATGGCTTGTGGTAAATTCTCATGTGATTTGACATATATATTATCAGTGTTGTAGCTGGGGAGGGGCCAAGTTGGGATAGCCATCCCTGGGTGCAGCATCTGACTGGGGGGGCAAATTGATGTACTGCCACATCTGCATTTCGAGTGGGGAGGACGAGGCTGACCCACTTTCCCAGTGTCGAGGAGGGCAATCGGGCACGGGGTGGGACAGGGCGAGGTGGTGACCAAGGAGAGCGCCATAAGTAGTCCTGAAGCTAATTGAAATGGATCTAGATAATCCATTGCCTCCAGCAACTCCTAGAGCTGCAGAGTCATCACATACTCCAGTATTTTGTTCAGCAATGGAACATTTCACACTGGCTAGTAATTATTCATGACATGGGATTCAGTAGCTTTTAAGTGCACTGGGATCCTGAAGGTCAAGGGCACAACACACACATTGTGACTCTCATCTGTCCAAGGGTTTGTCCACTGCAAAAAATTGGTTCTGGAATGGATTAGTAGTTTTTTTTATTAATTGAGAGCTTTTTTAGATAGCACTCTGATGTTAGGTTTCTGCAGTCATGTAACCGTGTGTTTATTTCTGCGGACATCTTTATTGTAAACTGCAGAAGAGGAAAGTGTCTTGTATATTTCTAGAGGTCAGTCGACCATACTCTTCGTATGTGAAAATGATTACTGATAGTATTAATGAGAAGGGCTGATTCCTCATAACCAGCAAATTTTGTGTAGCTAAAATACAAGTCTTGCAGTACATGGGGATTATGAATGACTGTAATCGGACTGCATTCTTAGTGTTTATAGTTCACTGTTAACCTCTTCCATCCATATTCCAAGTTAAGTTATCAGAAGCATTATTATTGCTGCTGTTATACTTAATATTAAATTAAAGAATGCTGAAACTAGCTTACAAAGATTGGTTGGAAGAATGTGCAGAGTTTCATGATTGCATAGCCTGACAGCTGTACAGCTGAATTGCAAGTCTGATTTATTTCAAAATGAGAATGGCAGTCCTTCATACACCGGACATTATGAAGAAATTGGAGAGTTAAGGAATACAGTTTAGTCTGATTAATGAAATTATATGCTTCATGTCTGTGTATTGGGTTGTGTTCTTTGATGTACTATCTGAACATAAAAGGTAGCTGCAATCCCTGTCGCCACTTGAGCCTTTAAAGGCAGTTCCAGATTAGAGCACCTCTGGCCACTAGGGTGGGTAAAAATCAATGATATGTTTTTTAAAAATGATTTTTAAAATATATCATAAATTTAATTTACATTGTGATTTGAATCAATTTAATTTAAATTAAATCAGTCCTGTAGGCCACCAAGCAAATTCCTCATGGAGACTGCAACTTTGTGTTAGTAATGATACCGTTTTCAACCACAGTGGGTTTGGCATAGGAAAGAAATGTGGTGCCCAGTGAAATAAATGTGGCACTCCTTAATGCAGCCTCTCTCTTAATTGTGTTTGCAACTTTTTCTTCATATAACTCTTCATTACTTCACATAAGTTGAGAAGCAAGACAAGTAAAAAAAATGGCACTTGTTTAGCAAAATTACTCTGGTTTGACATGAAATAATAATCTATGAGGGACACAGGTTTTCATAAATTTGTTCTCCATTTCTCATGTCCTCTGATTTCTTTACTTGTTTGTATATTTTCATATGAAGAAAATTTGTAAAGATTTATCTGACTTAGGAAAAGCATCCTTGACTGGAATAAGACATTTATAATGAAGACTGTGAAAAAAATTACCCTTTTTGTTTCTGTCATGGTCTATACTCGGTTCTTTGATGACATGATTGGTGAGTTGTAAGATATGAAAGGCTGAGAACCATCTACTTAGCTTCAATTAGAGATTAAGAATAGTGTAAGAAAAGCAGGAATAAAATGTTCTCTTTTTTTTTCATTTCCAGAGACGTGGAGCAATTTCCTATGACAGTTCTGATCAAACTGCACTGTACATTCGCATGCTAGGTAAGTGCAGTCATATTCAAACACCAATATCTCTATGTGGTCATCTCCTGTTGAGTAGATGACATGCATTTAATGTACATTAATTCTTTCAGGTTTTTATTCCTTGCTTTTCCACTGCTTTCAGTGACATATTTTGCTTGTTGATGTACAGACTTCTAATTTAAAATTTGCTCAGCATAAGTTTAAGAGACAACAGCTATGGTAACTGAGAAGATTATAGATTCCTTGGTAACCCAGACCTAACTAGGAAGACTTGGAGTGATCAGAGGAATATTCAGGTTTATAATAAATCATACAATTTATATATATGAAGTATGCAATATAAACAATGGCTACAGTACGTGATATATTAGTGATTAGGGCTGTGAATGATATGCACAAATGTTTTTGCATTTGTTTCCTTTCGTTTTGTTCCCCTTCTCTCTGTGGGTGCTTGTTGCATTTTCATTTTTTTTTTGTATATGTATGAATCCTTTTGTTTTACACAAAAGGGAATGCCTCAATTGGGCTTTCATTTCAGGTTTTCCTTTCTTGTTTCCTGGCAAGGAAAATCATAACGAACCTATAAAACCTCTTTAAGAACTACTCAAAAAAACCACACAGAGGAAGACAACAGAGAATCAATTAATTCCCAAAGTGCCCAACTGTGCATGACAAAGAAATATATTTAAAAGACCAATAAAATATAGAACTTCAATAGAATAAATACAGGATAAATTAACTGAATAACATTTTTAAAAAAATGATTAGAGAGGGAAGTAATTGCTCCCACACGGGAAAAATTAGCAGCATTTTTAAAAAAACCATAGCCTCCTCTCCCCCAAAAAACCCAGAATAAAACAAGTAAGCAAATACTAGAGGCAAAAATTGCAATGAAAATTTTATTTATTTTGAACATTTTTACCCTCTCTTTCTCCTTGGAAAAGGACCCTAGGTGGCTTACAATAATGAGGGACAATATACAGTCCAGAACATTTAAGACATATTCAAGCTGAGAACAGGGAATTAGAAAAGGCATCTTGCAACATTAAAAGGTAACATTAAAGCTACAAAGAGCCCTTCCCAAACATAAACTGAGGAAATATGGGGGAAATTCCCTCTCTCTTAGCTCTGGTCTTCATTTTGTCAAGTCATGAGACCAGTCCCAATAAAAAAATAATCCAAGAAAAGAAAGGACATCCCCTCATGAAAAAATCCCCAAAGAAATTGAGGGGAGGTGATATAATCCCAAGGAGGCATGCTGGCAAAGAAGCCTGGTCAGCCTGGGCCTCCTCCTAGTCTAGTGAGTTCACTAGTGAGCAATTTGCAGCCTTTTTTTCAATCCAAAATAGAGGCCATCTGTTCTGATCTAGACTCTGGTTGCACTAATCCTTGGTCTCCTTATCTGGTTGAGTTTGGGCCTGTGTTACCAGTGGAGGCCTCCAGGTCTATGCCTCACTGCCAGCCGGCAGCCTCCCCTTTCGACCCTTCCCCAGCTTGGCTTATTAAATCTGCCGGAGGGAACATGCCGGAATGGGCTTCTTCCATTGCCACCGCTTCCTTCTGGGAGGGCATTTTTCCTTCTCGATTGAAGGAGACGGTGGTAAAGCCCACTTTAAAGAAGCCCGGCTTGGCATGGGACAATCTTGCCAACTATCACCCGATTGCCATTGTTCCCTTCCTAGGCAAGGTTGTTTAGAGGGTGGCCGCCGTCCGGCTTCAGTCATACCTGGAAGAAAATCATATTCTGGATCCATTCCAGTCCGGGTTCAGATGACCTCCTCAGGGAGGCTGACAGGGGGTGTTCCTCCCTGTTAGTCCTCCTTGATTTGTCAGTGGCCTTTGATACCATCGACCACGGTATCCTGCTGGACTGGCTTGCCAAGGCGGGAATCGGGGGCTCAGCGTTTTGCTGGTTCTGATCCTTCCTCAATGGCCAGACTCAGCGGGTTCAGCGGGGGGATGATTTGTCGACCCCTTGGACACTCCCCCTTGCTGTTTAACATCTATATGAGACAGGTGGCTGAGGTCATTAGGAGATTTAGAGTTCGCTATCATCAGTACACTGATGATATGCAGCTTTAGCTCTCCTTTTCTACCTCTGCAGTGGAGGCAGTACGCTCCCTCGATCTTTGCCTGGAGGCAGTCTTGGAATGGACCAGATCCAACAGGCTGAAGTTGAACCAGGAGAAGACTGAGGTTCTGTTCTTTGGGGTGCCCTCGTCTAGGTACAATGGCCCCCTCCCTAGTCTGGGGGGAGTTTCCCTCCAGCCTACGGACAGGGCTAGGAATCTGGGCGTGGTCTTGGATTCGGCTCTCTTCCTGGAAGCCCAGGTGATGGCCGTCTCCAAGGCCACTTTTTTCCATCTCTGCAGGATTGCCCAGATCTGTCCGTACCTCGATGAGTCCTCCCTGAGGACAGTTGTGCAGGCCCTTGTGATCTCGAGGTTTGATTACTGCAACACACTCTACGTGGGGTTGCCCTTGACCCTTGTCCGGAGACTCCAGCAGGTGCAGAATGCGGCAGCCAGACTGCTGGTGGATGCTCGTAGATACGATCACATCACCCCAGTTCTGGCTCGCCTGCATTGGCTAACCGTTACTCTCCGGATAAGGTTCAAGGTCCTGGTTTTGGTTTTCAAAACCCTCCACGGCTTGGGTCCTGATTACCTGTCGGAGCGTATTGTCTAGAGGTCAACTGAGGGCAGACCCATCTGAATGTCGCAGTGGCCACTTAGGGTGGCCACTCCTAGGGAGGCGCGGAGGTCGGTCACGCGCAGCCGCACCTTCTCTGTTGTGGGCCTCGCGTTGTGGTACCATCTACCAATTGAGCTGCGCCTTGCGCAGTCCCTGCCTGCCTTCAAAAAGGCTTTGAAAACTATGCTTTTCCAGGAGGCATATGGCGATCTTTAATTTAATTTTCCATTTCATTTTAATCTGTTTATTTTGCTTTCCGGTGTTTTTTTTTTTTTTTTTGTTCTTCCCCGTACATCCTTGCCCCATCTTGCCGAGGGTATTTCCGCTCTTTTTTGATCATACTGTTTTTTACCTTGAGGTTTTTATCTTGTAGACCGCCTAGAGTTCCTGTAGGAAGATAATGCGGTATATACATGAAACAAACAAATAAATAAATAATAAATGCTGCCTAGTAGCATGAAAAATCATCCAAAGAAGTGGAAGGGAAAATCTTCTAAAAATCAAGAAAAAAATGGAAACAAGGAAAGGTTACAAAATAGATGTGCAGACAGGCAGTAGAAGCCTCTGAAGAAAAAAAACCTTCACTCCTCACTGGGTTCCAGGCCCTTTTAGAGGTTCAGAATACCACTCACAGACCAGACATTATGTTTGCCTACTGGTAGTTCCTTTTGGCCAGGCAAGGTCTGTTAGCAATATCACTTCTGCCCTTATTAGATGAAGAATTTATCATGTACTGTGACAAAGGGTGAAAGAGAGGTTACTACAAAGGATGAACAAAAAAGGTTAAAAGAAAGAGGGAAACAGGAAAGAATAGGAAACGTGTTAAAAGAAAGAGGGAAACAGGAAAGAATAGGAAACGTTGTGTACCCATTTTATTAATATGAATAGTTCGTTTTTTAGAATATCTTTTAGGTATTAATGAAGGAACATGAAAATGACATAAAGACCCTCTTTGTGTGTGCATTTACCCCCTTTCCTGTAAACACTAAAGGCCCACCTCAGTGACCTTCTTGCTATCAACAGAGATCACTCTGTTGATAACATTTTTTGCAAAATACTATTGGATTTCTGTTTTAGCCATTAGAGCTATTTTGTCTTTTACTGTTGTGCTAAATTGCTGTTTGGAAATGAAAGTGCCATATGACAAAGAGATTGGCTAATGAGCATAAAAACTGTGGATAAATCCAGCTTTAAATATCTGTTTCTGTACCGATGTTTAATTCAAATGCACAGTAGTTGTAGAAGATGCTTGATACACACAAAATTAAGAATTTGTTTTGTTTAAAACTTAGTCTCAGTGACTCATACGAGCAGATATCTGTATAGGAAAGAATTTCAGTGTACTTTCTAAACTAAACATTATCATGTGTTACGGATTTTGAGATAGCGTGACTGCAACAGGAAAAGATGAGTAGGAGGCGTTCCAGGTATAAGTTATTCAGCTTGCTTTCCACAAACTTTATCTAAACATTATGGAGGAACCTGACTTCATCAGAATCTGATTCATATGTAATCTCTGTTCTCTGTGCATATAAAGTTATAGTAACTTACTTAAGTGATCATTTTCTGTGTGTTCTCATTTAACATCAAGGGCTGTTAAGACAAAATCCTCAGCTGTTAGTGCTGAGCTGTTAGCAGTGCTCAACAGTAGTTGGTGGTCAGTGATCAAGTTGTAAAGATCTCATTTGTTTCCTATGATCCTGGTCCAGTCGCTAAACATGCCCATCTTAATGACTGTGATGTTGTATATAGCAAATTAGACGTAATTAGAAGTAGGGAGAGGAAAGAAACAATTGATCATTGTTGTGCATGTGCCACTGTTTTCCTTCCCACAGTATGTATTATTATTTTTGTATTTGTATCGGAGCTGCTGGATAGCTCAGAGGTTTAGACATCTGGGTTGGGAGTTTAATTTCGTACTATGTATCCTTGATACGTGCAGGATGTGATGATGCGTAGGGTTGCTTCCAATTCTGCAGTTCTAAGACTATGATTGTTATGTTGGTGTTTGTTTGCTTGCAGAGATATATTCATCTTTGCCATTCAAAGGTATATTTAAAAATCTCTTAAATGACATGGAAACATGAATTTCCCCCCTCTTTCCCCCAAGTCAGAAAACATTAAGTGCTTCAAGTAGCTTGTTGCCATACTGCATTAACTGACCTTCCTGCTCACTTTTCTTTAAAATAAATATTAGGGTGTCAGCTTACTTCCTCATATTGGTTCCTTAGTACAGTGGTACCTCAACTTATGAATTTAATCCATTCTGAATGTATGATCTTAAGTCGAACTACTCTTAAAGTCGGGGTATCTATCTAAAAAATTGAAAAAATAAGTTAAAAAATTTGTAATTTGAGCAGACCATATCTAAAATTTGTAAGGTGGCAGTTAAAATGGCAACAGTTTTCCACTCTTAAGTCGAATTGCTCTTAAGTCAAATTGCTCTTAAGTCAGGGTACCACTGTATTTTGCAGAGGTAGGAAAAACAGCTCATTTTCACACTGTACTTACATAAGGGATTTACAGTGGTGCCTCAAGTTACGATTAATCTTTTCTTTGTGACGCTTCATATCTTAAAATTTTCATAACTCAAAATCGAATGGGGCTCAGTGCACTCTGAGAATTGAAGTGTTCTACAAAATTTTCATGTCTCGAGGCATCCCATAGGAAATTTCCGTGTCCTGGGTGTTTCGTGGAAGACTTCCATTCCCATAGTGCATTGTGTCCCTTTGTATCTTGAGTTTTTTTTGCAACTAGGGAAATTCGTAACTCAAGGCACCAATGTATAAACCTCTTCTTAAAGGCCAAAGTGACATATACAGTGGTACCTTGGCTTACAAGCATAGTCCATTCCGGAAACATGCTCGTAAACTAAAATACTTGTATATCAAAGCAAGTTCCCCCATAGGAAATAATGTAAACTTTGATTATTTGCTCTGGGCTCCCAGTTGAAATAAGAGGTTGGCAGCTGCAGCTGCTAGGAGCCTGCAGGTGGGAGCCAGCTTTCAGCTACGGAGTCAAACCAGGTAGGTTTTATACCACACACTGGGTCCTGTGCTTTGAGCCCCCCTCCCTAACACAGTTCTTGTTCATGCAGGCATCGGATCAAGGGAGGCGGGCGGGCAGTACGAGTGTGGCAGCCCTTCCCTGATGCTCAGGAGTGCAGATGGGGCCAGCAGCCAGGGCAGGGCCCTTCGGAAGTGCAGATGGGCAGCCTGGAGGCGAAGGGCATTGTCCCACTGCTTCTTTCCACCCCTGTGGCAGGCTACTGGTCCTGGAACCCCCCGCCTGTCCTCTTCTTCCTTGGCGTGCTCTCTTTCACCCCATGCGGATGGCAGCAGCAGTTGGACTCCAAACTCCGTCAGGTAGCGCCGGCAGCTTTCCCTTCTCCTGCCATGTCCAGCTTCTGGTGAACCGTCTGGGGTGCAGAGGCAGGTGTCTGGTAACTGGGAGCTGTCCCTTGGTCACCAGAGGGCAGGACGGAGGGGGGAAAGAATCCCTTCCACCCTAACGCAGGCCAGGACCAGGACCTGGCTCAGGCTCCTGGAGCAAGGAAGATGAAGTGGCTCCAAACTGGCTCCTGGAGCAGGGGAGCCACAGTGACCCTGACCTGGCAGCTGGAAACCAATGGCCCCAACCTGGCTTCTGGAGCAGGGAAGCTGTAGCTGCCATGACCCAGTTTCTGGAACGGGGTAGGGGTGGGGTGGGGGCTGCAGCAGCCCCGACTCAGCAGCCCAAAACCGGTGGCCCCGACCCAATGAGAGGGCGAGCGGTGGTGGTGGAGGGATGATGGCAAAACTTAAACAGCACTATCTGTCTATCTGAAAGCATCAGAGCCATTAAAGCATTGTTACTTCAGAAACAGACTGGCTGACCCTGACCATAAGATACTCTAGTTAGTGGTATTATATGCTACCGAGAACTAAGAAGATTGTGTTCCCACCATTCTACTCACTTAGCAAGTTATTCAGAAAGATAAGGATAGTCAAAAGATGGTGTTCAGACAAGGATGCATCAGCTGCCTAGATGCCCTAAGCACATCCAAACTCACCTGATTTTGGAAGCTAAGCAGGATCGGCCCTGGTTAGTACTTGGATGGGAGACCACTGGGGAATACCAGGGGCTGTAGGCGCCTGGAGTAGGAACTTGCAAACCACTCCAGTATTCCTGCCAAGAAAACTCCATGGACATGGAGTCACGAAGAGTCGGTCACAACTGTAACGACACAAGACACTGTTTCTTTCACAGGGAGAGTCAAGGTCTTATCTAATATTCAAGTTTTCAAATTTGAAAACTTGTAACAGCTTTGAGGAGAAAGTGTAAAGAAAGTAGATGATCAGTGTCAGCCTTCCAAGTCAACTTTTCCACACCTTGATAAGGAATAAGGTAACAAAATGACCACTTCAGTTGTAATTGATGGGAAGTTTGAGCAATTTTGCTGACAAAATTAGATTAGGCCACCAGGCATGTGAAAGCTTTAGCAGCTCCAGGTCCTCACAATTGTTGCCAAGCAAACTTTTCAGCACACCAGATACCCCTGCTAGTCACTATTCTGCAGACAGTGATTGTTGAGAAATATTTTCGGTACCGCTGGGTAGGTCTGAGGGTGGATCTTTACTTGTTGTTGGCCATGCTTGCAATGTGGCTTTTTACCCCCTGTACGAAAGAGCAGAACAGAAAGGAGATGATTTATAAATGGTTCAACTTCATCGAACTTGTCATCTCTGCCCCCAGGATTGTGTTACTCTTTGCTCTCTAGAAATTCTGTCGTGGTTCCCTTAAAGAGTACTTGGTTCTTGCTCCTTGTCCTAATCACAAAATGGACTTGCCAGAATGCATAGGCCAGCTGTCTAATAATTAAGAGAGAGAATACATAGCACCAAATATGCCTTAAAATTCATGATTGAAGCTCCTATTGTAGATTGCACACTTCCTCTAATAAAGTCAGTATTTCAAATGTTTGAGCATTTGGCCCTTATTAGGGAAGACTTATCATCTTCCTCAAAGCTGTAACACTTATGTAAGTAGATCAAGTCTTCCTAGGTGTGTTTATTCAGTATCATTTTTTTCTTGGAGCCTTTTGTAATTGAAATCTGGAATTAAGTCAACAGTTTGTTTGTTTGTTTGTTTGTTTGTTTGTTTGTTTGTTTATTTGTTTATTTATTTATTTATTTATTTATTTATTTATTTATTTATTTATTTATTTATTTATTTATTTATTTATTTATTTATTTATTTATACCCCACTCCATCTAGCAACAAGGCTACTCTGGGTGGTTTACAAAAATTCCTCAAACTCCAGGCATAGACAAAATAGAGCTTATAAACAACACAACATAATAAAACATAACAAACAGTATAATACTGTGTTTCTCACATTGATGCTTTAAAATAGATCTATAACATTCAGAACATCCATGAACAGCCTCGAATTTGTGCCTGCAAATTAGGATAATATATTTTATAGCAGCTGTTATTTATTTGATAAAATGCTTTTCTGATCAGCAAAATACAGTGTAAGTAGAAAAGAAATCTTACATAGGCTGAACTCCTATTGCTTTATATAGTTGTACCTAGAATAGGTCCAACTGGCCAGAGTGCTATATACCATTAATGAGACCTCTAGGACTAAGGATGGCCACTAATCTTCATTTCTTTATCTTCTAGTGTTCTGTTCCAGAAGTCTAGTCCAGATAGCCTTCTATTTGATGCTTTTGTTCTTAAGTTCTTATTTTGTGCCATTTAAAGGTTTCTTGACTTGAACAGGTCCACTGAATCAGTAGAGTTTATGGAGGAGTTGGCCCACCAGATCCCCACTGATTAAATAGATCTACTTTAGTTGTAGCTTAATACAGTACATAACAAGATTTTATCCATTGGGGTTTTATGTCTCCTTTTTGTTGCTGCATACAAATAACCTTTTGAAATTCTTCATCCTGTTAGAAGACAGAGAAATTGTGGGGTAGGAAGAACTATTTCACAAGTTATCTGCAGTGGAAGAAGTTCTTCAACGGTTTCTCAACGGTGGGGCAAACCATTAGCAGTAATATATTGCTGATTTCTTTTTTCCCCAGTGACATTTTTCTTCTTCTTGCATGGCTATTGCAGGTGGTAGCAACATCTGCTGTGCTGGGTGCCTTGCAATCATTTTGCTTCCTTCAAAGTGCCCTCCGCTTAACAGTGGTAGTGGCAGGGAAACAGCCACCCCAAAGTGGTGGAGAAATTGACTCCACATATTTTTACAGCTCTGCATCTTCTCAAAAGGCTCTGAATGGACATTTTTGAAGGGCCATTGTAGATATATGTTCTGAGCTGTACTTCTAGTGGTTTAAGTCTCTAGCTGCGGAGTCAAGAGGTTGGGAGTTTGATTCCCCACTGTGCCTCCTTGATGGGTGGACTCAGTGATCCATAGGGCCCCTTCCAGCTCAGTAGTTCTGAGAGTATAATGCAGGTCTTCCCTTTAAGTCCCTGGCTACTTTTGTTTCTGATTGTAAAAGTCTCCCTGGAAGGAGTTACCTTAATGAACTTTTCACCTAGAGTTCCACTGACGTGGAAAGTTGGTGCAGGAGCAGCTGCACTATCACAGAGGGAAATACCCATATTTTCCCCATCTATAAGATGCCTCCATGTGTAAGATGCCCCCCCCAACTTTTCATAACCATACAGTGCTCTCCTCGGCTTACTTCTGTGGATAAGACAACAGTCAGTTTTTAGTCTAACAATTTTAGACAAATTTGTAGTCTTATACGTGAGAAAATGCTGTATATCACAAAAGGTGGAATATTTATTCATATTCCTTGGCCACTTAGACCTATGGTAAGCACACAAGTCTTCAGTATAACCCACCAGAAAATTTTCCTTTGAATTCCTCCACCCCAAAAAAGTGAATTAATTTTCTATTGATTTGAAGGAGAATGGTTGAATTTGTGGAGAAATTCTTGGCACACTAACTCACTTCATAATGCCAGGAAAACACATAGTACTGTAGCATATTCTAAGATAGATTTATTCATTGCATGTCATTGAGGAGTAAATATGGTTATATCATTGGATAGTGTTAGCTTTGCTGAACATTAACTTTTAATTTTTGCTTTTTAAAAAGCTCATGAGTCATAGTAACAACTGCAAAGTAACAACTTTTTAGGACATGCCCAGGGAGCTGAAACCATGCTGGGCTATTTTGATATTATATGATGGTCGGGAAGTAGTGGTCTCAGTGTTCTTATTTCTATGTGTTGTCAAGTCAGAACCAACTTTTAGCCACCTTGAAAGGACTTAGAAGGTAAGTATTTTAGAAGTGGTTTTACCAGTTGTACTCCCCCCATTGCTTTTCCGTGGCTGAGTGGGGATTGAAACCGTGGTCTCCAGAATTCTAGACCATCACTATTCACTCAGGAGTGGAGTCATGGCAACTGTAGTTCTTTTCTTGTTAGGTCAAAACGTTTAGCTGCTCATCCAGATAGCTTGTTCAGACTGAGAAAGGTTGGTATGAGACCTCCAATTTATCCTCCCTGTTGGTTTCACTTTACGCTGGTCTCAATAGGTTTGTTAGATGGACAATGGCTCTCTCTCTCTCTCTCTCTCTCTCTTTCTCTCTCTTTTCCTTGCTGGCCTCCAGAGCCCCGGCGCCACACTCAGGCCAGGCGCTCTGTGTGTGGGGAGGGAGGAGGGGCTAGGCGTGGTATGTGTGTGTGTGTGTGTGCGTGTGTGTAGGGAAGGAAGGGACAGGCACTCTGTGTGTGTGTGTGTGTGTGTGTGTGTGTGTGTGTGTGTGTGTGTGT
>JAHTLZ010000204.1:36908199-36929424 GCA_023846285.1 Phrynocephalus versicolor
TCTAGTTTAGAGTCTTTTTGATGATTAAAAGGGAGAAAAATAATTACATGAAGGCTATTTCTTTCAGTGAGCTTCTAATCCGCAGTGTAAATCTATAGTCATATACAATGGTGCCTCGAGATACAGGCGCCTCATGTCACGAAAAACTCAAGATACAAAAGGGAAGTCCATCTGGGGCTAAATGCACCCTGGGAATGGAAATGTCTGCAAAAACTCAAGATACAAAAATTTCCTATGGAAAGCCCCAAGATACAAAATGTTTGCAAAAGACTTCAATTCCCAAGGTGCATTGCACCCTATTCAGATCCATGATATGAAAATTTCATGATAAGAAGCATCTCGAGGAACGAATTACAGTAATTTTGTATCATGAGGTACCACTGTAGTTTCAAGTGTGTCTTTTTGATCCTGTTGGATTTTGAAAATTAAGGATCAAGACTACTGTGACATGTACTGTGACATTACACATTTCATAAGTTATAATATGTGCCCCACTTTTAAAGTTCATCCAATGAACTGTTGTAAGGATTTCAAATATGCATGTTGTCTGGAAAGTTGTTGTTAATTCACTGCTCAGAATGTGTCTGATTCCTCCCATTTCTGCAGTCTCTTCAAAGTCAATCTATTATAATAGCCTCATGAATGTTAATTGATTTATACACCTACTCCACTCCTACCCTTGTATTATTCAGTTGGTTTTTGATAACCCATGACAGCTTAGATTGTATGAATCTTGGCAGCATAGCAGAGCTTAATGTGTAGTGCTTTGTAGTACTATAGATGAGTGTGTCCTAACTTAAGCTTTGAAATTTGCCTGAAAAGCTGACAAAGAGCAGCATTCCTGTGACTAGTTATACCCATTCATGTCTTGGTTATACTTAAAATTGGATTTACTAGATTTTATGTTCCTGATTTCTTTGTCTTGATAGAGCAGTTTAAAGCACACTGAAAAAAAGCATAAAAACTAGCTGACCCAAGCTTTACAACATAAAAAGATTGTTAACTGTTTGACTTAGTCACACATTATTTGAATCATATAAATGGATTATGAATGTGATACTTAACTGAAAACTGATATTTTAAGTCAGCACCATCGTACAAACTTCCTGATTATTTAAATTCAATGCTTTCCACGTCATGTCATATATATTTTTTTAAAAAAATGCAGTTTAAAAAAGCTAAATGAACCCTAACCCTAACCCTAACCCTTCCCCCTTTCTACATGAGTGGCTGTTTTCTCGTTGTGTGTGTTGCTCTGATATCATGCCTACCCAACTTTGGTTTGAAAACCATTCTGCAAAATGGTTTTCCATTTGGTTACCTATATGAAACCCAGTAATCTTTTCTTGGCTGTTTAAAAATAAGTCTAGATCATTTAAAAAAAAACTGTTCTAGAATGAAAGGAAGAGAACTCTCCACGTTTTAGATTCTGAAAAACAAACTGTCTGGTCTGCCCATTATTTCATGTCAGGATCATGTCATTTTTAAGCAGAGGTGAAAGATTTAAACTTATGAAAATAATGCTGATTGAAATTCTCTTGTACTGTATAGCTATGTGTGAGATGATGTCATCAGCAATGGCAAATTGCTGCTTGTGAAAGGCTTCCTTGGATAATTTGGGGATTACCATGACTTCATCACATTGTGCATAAGTTGCATGCATCCTGAAATCACATTTAGTCTGTGACAATTTGTTTTAAATTTGATTTTCCACTTCTGATGAGATCATCCATACTGTGCACACAGAGCTGCACAATAGGCTTTCAGCCACTGTCATCCTAAAAGAGCTTGAGAAAATGTATGTCTTACTAATAGTGTATCACTTCATTAGAATAACTTTAATATACAGTGATGCCTTGGATTACAAATTCCTTAAACAATGAATAATGTGAATTTGAATTAAAAAGGGAATTTGGCGGGTACAGGGAAATTTTTAGTTACGAAAATGTAGCTGCTTTTTTTTTTAAGTTACATGGTGCCTTGCTGGGTGAAGGCTGCTGGCTCCTGGATGTCCTGACTCAGCAGGGGTGGTTAGCGGACAACCACTAACAACCCCTGCTTGGTCAATTCAGCCAGCAAAAGCCTTTTCTCAAAGACAGCTCAAAGCTGTAAAAATCAGCTGGCCGTCAGACTGCACAGAGCAGCCTTTGGCTGCCAGTTGATTGAGGAGGTTTCCCACCAACCCAGTAAAGGGGGGAAAACTTTTCCCCTGCTTTGGGGGCAGCCAGCAAAAGCCCTTTCCCAAAGACAGCCCAGAGCTATAAAAATCAGCTGTAAAAAAGCGCTTTCAGAAACCCACCACCCCCATAGACAGCAAAAGCCCTTTTCTGCCGTTTGGAAAGGGCTTTTGCTGGCTGACCCAACCTAGTGCAGAGGGGGTGGGGTAGTGGGCAAGGGGTGGAGTCACCCCTTGCCCACTACCCCCCCTGCTGGACTGGAGGATCCGGGAGCCAGCAGCCTCAACCCAGCAAGATTTTTCAAATGACATGCTCCTACAGCTCCCCTCTTGGCGTGGCGCATGGGTGCTGGTCTTTCAAAAAGCCTTGCTGGGTTGAGGCTGCAGGCTCCTGGATGCCTTGACCCAGCAGGGGCCTGAGCTGGGTCAGGGTAGCAGCTGCCCCCTCTCGCTGCAGCCAGATGGCAGTGACGGAGGGTGTGTGTGTCTTACTTCAAGCCGGTTGGCTGTAGCAAGACTGGGTGGTCGGAGTAAGCCGCTCACTGCCTGGTCTCGCTTCAGCCAACTGAAGCGAGACTGATCCTGGCTGCCTCAACCCAGCAAGGGGCTGAGCAAGTGAGGGGTGAAGTCACCCCTCGCCTTATCAGTCCCCTGCTGGGTCAGCACAGCTTCTGACCCCTTCGGCACAGCCAGGTGACAGAGATAATGTAGCAAGACCAAATTGGGGTGGGGAAGAATTTTTTTTAATAATGTAACTTTATTGTAGATATAATATTCCCAGTGATTTGGTATTAAGGGTGGGTAGGTATAAGATTTTGTCTAAGTTTATTGTTCAAGTATAATTGTTGCTAGTATGATGATGTACCAAAACTTCATTTTGAAACTTGAGGTTGCTCAGGATTCTGAAGTGGAACTTATGAATATTCTCACTACTAGTTGTTAAACTCTTAGGAGATTATCTCTATAAAGGTCTGCATTTATTCACTGGCTATACTACAGTTTCTGTTTACAAACTAATCACAGTTGTATAAAGATAGTAGCATTTAATGTTTAAAACCTATAATTCATATTGTTCTTGCATGGTTGACATTGAAGAAATTTCATGGATCACATTCTTGGTATCTGCTAGCAGAAAGGGAGTGGCATGATTTTGCTGTTGCTGAAAAATCAGCTGTATTTTCTGAATCCACTTCAGAAAATTGGGGAACTCTCGAGCATGAGAATTGATATAGAAAATAGGCAGATCTCTTTGGTCTTCTGTTAGTAAAAGATTCTGCTAGGTGAAATAAATTTCAGATCCAGTCCTTTAGTGTTGAGCAGTACTTTAGATAATATTTTTAGGCTGCATTATTATATAGAATGACTATATAAAACAGCATGATATGTGACTTGGCTTAGTTCAAGGGGCATTTTTCTGCAGTGCTTGGTTCTGTAGTGGCCCATCAGAGTCTTAGGGTGATTCTGTTGGCATGTGGCTATCTATTCTAGATATCTTATAGTCAACTCCTGTTAAGTGCTGTTATTGTGACAAGTAGACTCTGTGATGAGAGTTTTGGTCAGGGTGGATTCAATTGATTTAAATCATCATTTAAATTTTAAAAATTGATTTGTTCACATTTTTTTAAATCTTCCAATTTTAAATTGTGATTTAAATTATGATTCAAATAATTTGATTTTTTTTTTAAAAAACATTAATTTGTAACCACCCTGGTTTTTGGCCCACCAACATCTGAGAGACTATGATTGTCACGCCTTTTGTACCTGAGCATTGCTGTTACGAGTCTGTCTCCTCTTCCTCCCTCCTTGTTCTTCCTGGGTTTTTTTAATACTAGGATTGCACATCTCTTTATTTCCCCCCCCTAGCAAATTCAGAAATAGAAGCTTCTGTGTCTGCAAGAAATATCCGAAGGTTACTGAGTTTTCAGCGGTACTTGAGATCTTCCCGTTTCTTCCGTGGTATTACTCTTCCAAATTCTTCAAACTTTTTAGATGATGATTACAATGGACAAGCTAAGGTTTGTTTATAAAATTACTCTATCACTTTGCTTTGAAAGAAATACTTACTTATGTTAAGGCCTGCAAGTAACTAAATGACTCTTTCCAATTGGTTTTTTGTGTGTCTTCTTCTAAAGATTTCTAAAATTGAAAGCTGTCTTCTATTGGAACGGATAGAACAAAGACCGTTGCAGTTGGCGCAGGAGAAAGTAATTTGGCTGTATTACCAAAATGTATTCAGCGTGAAGGCTAAATGTTGGTGCCTTGTTTTAGAAATGGCCATTGACCAAGCTGTCCTGAAGGACGGCAAAGATAATTAAAGCAAATTGCTCTTTGAAATTTTGCTGTGTTTTGTTCTCCCAAGACTATATTCATTGCATGAATCTACACATTTTAAGATGCTTTCAGATATTGGCACAAGTTCCCCCATTGCTTTTTTAAAAAAAAACCTTGACAGCCTTCAACAACATATTGTTTCTGGATGGTTCTTTTCCATCATTCTCACCCCCATTGTGGATTTTATTTCTCATTAAAAAAACAAACATAACTGGAAAACATTTCTAGGAGTCCTGATTATCTAATGAATATCACCACCCCTTATGCTTAGCCCCAAATAACCTTTTTTCAAAGTTCTAAGAGACCTTACAAGAGAAAGCTGCTGTGCCTGAACTGTCTTAATCTGCCCATTCCCTTGTAAACTAAAGTTCATGTTTCCATAGTATTGTTTTGAGTAAGATCATGCAACCGGGGGTGTGGGGGTGTGCGGTGTGGTGGAAAGGTTACAATCACTGCTTTTAAAAGGAATCTGACTTGCACAACATGGTAATCCATGGACCCTGCCTTACCATGAATGATCAGGGCACTGGTACACTTTGCCTATGCCACGTCTCCTGTAGGAATAGCTAAATAAACCAGGCTGCTTCACCCAGTGGTTTATTTCTTATGCCATCTGAACCAGGGTGCAGCTGCCACTCCGGATTCCAAGGAAGAAATCCACAGGTTGTTTCAGGTTTATTAGTTGGGTCTTCATCTGGTTTATGAGAAGAGACAAACTAGGGTGTGGTAGCTACTGTTCCTACATTTGAACAACAGAATAAATAAAGAAGAGTGGAAAAAACAATAAAAAATGACTGCATGGAGGTAAGTGCTTTAATAATTCACAAGTTAACTGTTCACTAGTATTCTTTTCTTTTTGTGCTTTCAGTGTATGTTAGAGAAAGCTGGGAACTGGAATTTTGATATCTTCCTTTTCGACAGGCTAACAAATGGTAAGACAACAATTTATATGCTTCTTTAAACCACCTTTTCTTCACTGAGCCCATTTCACCTTCCTTTTTGCAATCAAAAGGTAGCTTTCTTCAAGGTGTGAGTGAGTGTTTTTCCTGCAAGCTTGAGTGTACAATCCATGCCCGCTTGATTTACTCTTTTTAATGATGGAGCAGAGTTCATTATTCAGGTCCACCAATTCGAAATTTGTTGTTTGCTACCCAGTTAATGTTAACCTTTTGGTTGCTGCTCATATGGAATCTGGAGCTCTCTAAATACTTCCGTGGAATCTAATAACTTTTATCATAATTTATCTTTTGTATCAGATGAGGAAATACTGTTACTCAGTTGTTTTGAAACAACCAATATATTCCCCCTTTTCAAATATGTTTGAAGTCATATGAAAAAGGCTAGTCATATTGACATACTGCCCCCCGCCCCCCCCAAAAAAATCACTTCTCACTTAGGATAACCTTCTCATTGTCTTTGAGGTTCTGGCAAAAGGCACCTTGACTGAAAATTTGGATTATGTAATTAAAAATCAGCACCTGGTTGGTCAAGCGAGGAGTCTGGGCGTTGTCTTGGACCCAGCATTGTCCCTGGAGGCCCAGGTGGCTGCTGTGTCCAAGTCGGGCCTTCTACCAGCTTTGGCCTATTGCCCAGATTCGCCCATACCTTGATGGTAACTCCCTGCAGACAGTTGTGCAAGCGCTGGTCATCTCGAGGATTGATTACTGCAACACTCTCTGCATGGGACTTCCCTTGACCCTTGTCTGGCGATTGCAGCGGGTGCAAAATTCAGCAGCCAGATTGGTGGTTGGTGCGAGTTGTTTTGACCACATCACGTCAATTCTAGCCCGCCTGCACTGGCTAAATTTGTGGTAGGGATAATATGTGTGTGATTCAGAACCACTATTCTAAAATAACAGCAAATCAGAAAACCACACTGATTATTTAAATATTTGTCTGTCATGGAGCGCTGCCTTCTGCCCATATCTGGTAGCTGCCTTCTGCCCATATCTGCTCATATCTGGTTCTGTGTTGTTATTGAATGCAAAAGCTTTTGAGGTCCAAACTGATCGCTGAGATGAGGCGATACGTTTTGCTGAGTCTCTGTAATATATACATATCTTTAGACTCACCACCATAATAATGTTATGCTGAAAACTGATAAAGGGCCAATCTAATAAGTTTGCTGATAACTGTACAACTTTCTGTTGCCTGTGGATTAGAAATAAAATGTTTGATAAGAAATATTGTGGCTATTTAATACATATATAAATGATAAAGAATAATCTTAAAACAGCCAATTATGCGCTTGTTATAGATTATTTCAGTTTTTATATTGTCTTGCATAAAGCACATCACGGATGTGCTATCTTCCAATATAGATACGCCATTCTTACAAATTAGCATGTGAATAAAATTCAAGCAAACCAACGAGTAACAAAGGAAAGATCATTGTCAAGGGTTGTCTCAAAAATTGGTGGGTTAACGTTACAATACTGGATTAGATTATTCTGAGTCTGTAGGTGGTAGAGCAGGTGCCAAGTTGGGAAGTTTACTGAGTTTTAAATAGTTATAATGAAAACTTCTATTTCAGATCAGTGTTACCCAACCTTGCTTATCACAAGTGTTCTTCGACGGCAGCCCCCAGCACCAATTGTTGTGCTGACAGGGGTTTTTTAGAACTGCAGCCCAAGAACAGCTAGGTTTCCCGAGGTTGGAAACTACTGTTTTAGAGAAATGAAAAAACGGAAAGATAAATGATAAATGGAAAGAAAGGTGTGTGGAAAACTCATAGTTGTTGTGCCTAATAGGTAGGTGAGCTCTGCAAACTGGATGGTCCTGTTTGATTGGGGTTAGGAGAGATTGCAGCCTATCATTCTGTAGATCATGAAGATTAGTTATAGTTACAGGTGTACAAACACTTCTGTTAATGTAATTTTCGGTTTATGAATTAAAATCCATTGAAAAGAATGCTTCGGTTTGCAATTTCCCCCCCACAATACCTCGGTTTACAATTTTTTTCGAAGCAAGTTTCCCCAGGGTGCATTGTGCCCCTATGTGTTTCAGTTTACAAATTTTTCACAATATGAAACGTACAAGAGAATGCACTACATTCGTAAACAGAGGTAGCACTGTACTTGGTCTGTATAGGTATGTTTTCTAGTATGTTCTACCTTTTATTAGACAAAGCTACTGTAACAGATTTCATTTCTTGTAGCTAGATGTCTGGAAGAGTGTTTGCATTTTGCATATGACTGAGATTTAAGCGCATGTAGTGAAGTGCAGCAGACTTTACAACCACCGCAACTTTCTACTGCTTCACATTAAAACCTGTTTTGGTTTTTTGGTTTTTGTTTCATTTTGTCTTTTTAGGAAACAGTTTAGTCACCTTAACCTTCCACCTATTTAATCTTCATGGACTGATAGAACACTTCCAACTAGATACAATGAAGCTTCGCAGATTTTTAGGTAAATGGCTTTCATAAGTTCACCTTTAAGTACTTCTGCTAAATTAGTTTTTCAGATAAAACATTTCAGTATGGGCTTTTCCTGATGTTATAAAAGTTCATGGTATCAGCAGCAGTTCCTGTGCAAAGGATGAGATGTTTATACAGCTGGATGCAGTGCTTTTTGGCGCTTTAAATTGTATCCCCCAGCAAAGAGAAGAGGAAAACATGGCCACTATAGCAAAAAGGGAGAGGAGAGTGGCATGACATTATTACAGGTTCTGTTCCCAAATTCCCAAGCAAGTGACCTTCCTAATGGTGCCAATGTATTTTTAAGATAGCCAATGCCTATTCACTGGTCCTGGTAGAAATGAGTGTCCATCTTCTAGAGATGTTTTAAAATAAAAGCGAAAAACAAAGCAAAACACCAGTACACCTCACAAAAGTTTACTTATGAATATGAGGAGGAAGAGGGTGCTGGTTTGCCCTGGTGATGCCACATATGTGCTGAATGAAGGGAAGTCTCCCTTGTACAGCAATAAAATGGTATATATACTTCAGGTGCTTAGAAAAATGTTCTTACTCCATATCCAAAGTACTCCCTTAGTCTAGATTCTTTGTAATAGCTTGTAAGAGCTATGCCATTTGATGCATGTTAAGCACTTGGCTAGGAAGACTCATATGGAATTGCTGCAGTTTGATCTGCACAAAAAGGAAATTTGTCCACTGTGGTTTCCTTGTCATAAACTATTGCTTGCCTGATAAATGAGTTATGAGATTATAAAGAATGAAATAGAGCCAAAGGAGTCAGGGCATTTTGATGAAGCAGGTAATAACAGTGTGGCTATGATACAGTATTTTATTTAAAACCGTTTCTCCCTGCTGGTATGCACTCTGTACCTATGCCTCTGTGAAGTGAACATCCATATGCTTGAGTTTATTTTGTTTTGTAATGTAATGTAAAGAATGAAAACTGTGATTTGTTATGCAATTCTAGTCAACTTGTGGCTAAAATCCTGTTGCTTTGTGTAGTCAGCCCATTGAACCAATGATGATTTGGTGAGCTATCTCTTCATACATTCCATTGATTCAAATGGACCCCCCACTGCAGTGGTTACTTACTACACTAGAACGAGCAATACATTTGACTAGCAATGGGACTGAAGCAACAGCTGAAATCCTCTTGTGGAACTCTGTGGGCATAAATGCAGTCGTGGACATTAAAAGCTTCCCATATCCCTTCTGTCATGTTCTGAGGCTTGCTAGGGATGCCTGTCAGTCTTAGAAAGCCTTTAGGAGCCATAGAATGCAAGGCAAGACACGTTTGATTCCTGAAAATTGTGGCTGGTGATCCTGATCTTCAGAGCAGGACTACTAGTAGCTGTTCTCAAATACTAAAAGCCTCCTCCCACCATCCCACCCACACCTGTCCTGAGGATCCCGAAGGCTTTCCCAGGTTGAAAAAGCTCCCTAGGGAGTAGGGAGCCTCACCCAGATGAAGGGGGTATAAGCAAACTCGCTTAAAAATTCATGTCCGCAGTTGATGGCATCATGAGCATTTATGACTGCAAAGTTGTACCAGAGGATTTCAGTCAATGAGTCTTCTCAGAGTGTTTAAAAAAACTTTTAAAAGATTAACACAAGCATTTCTTCTCCTTTGTAGTGATGGTTCAAGAAGATTACCACAGTCATAATCCATACCACAATGCAGTTCATGCTGCAGATGTGACTCAGGCCATGCACTGTTATTTAAAGGAACCGAAGGTAAATAAAGAAAGGGACATTAAAATCCGTTGGCTGCTTATTGCAAAGTATCTTTTCAGGCTAAATTGAGCCAGCATGGTTATGAACAGAGATGGGCATGGACTGTACTTTGATCGGCGCCTGCAAAGGTGTTCAGTGAGTGCCATGATCTTGGCTCTCTGGCCCCGTCTGCATCCTCACTCACTCACCAGCTGCAGTGCTCAGCCGCTCACTAGCTACAGAGTGCTTCCCTCCTTTGCCTCTTCTGGGTGATCACCCACATAGACAAAGATGCAAGGGAGAAGGAAGAGGAGGGATGCCCACTAATGCGTGGGCCAGCATGTGGAGGTGGCTTGGGAGGGAAGCGTACAACACCCGCAAGAACAACTGTGTGGCCACCAGGTCATACTGCTAAAGCACAGCTCATGCCCATCTTTCATTATGAATGCTGTCTTCACTTTCCTATTGCTTTATAGTGCTAAAAATGTGATCTAAATCCAGTGTGGTGCTAGTGTATTGTTGCAGTCCCTGTAGATCGCAGGACCACAATATTTGAAACAAAGGGCTCCTGGGGCAAGCTGCATGGGCCCGTTTGAGGCCTCCTGCACTTATCCCAGGCTTGGTGCTGCCCCGAACGGGCCTCCACAGGCTTCCCAGGCCTGTCGGAGGCCCCAGAAGTGGTTTCTGGCGAACCGGAAATGACTTCTGGAGGCCTGTTCGGGGCAGTGGCAGGCCTGGGGTAAGTGTAGGAGGCCCCAGAGAGCTCCCCCCCCCACTCAGTCCCGACCTGACCCAACATCCACGTATTTTCCATTATTGCGGGTCGGGTCCCTGTGTTGATAGGTAAGGAATTACTGCACAGTGGAATATTCTCCTTTTCCCCTTCTGCATTGCTCTAAAACCTGCTTTGGAGAATTTTCCAACTGTTCAAAGCAGAATTTAAGGCGGCATCAGTGCTATAGGAGCATCCCTTTTCACTGACAGATTAGAACCAACCTATTGAAAACTGACTTCTGAATCCTGTAGAACAGCTAAAAATATAAACAAAGGAAATAGTGATTTAATGTGATTGATGAGATTTAGTTTTTGCCTTTTGGGGTACAATGACATTTCTTGGAAACAGCAGTATTTATGTTTATCTACTTCATGTATTACAGCTCTCCCAGTCTCTGACTCCATGGGACATTCTGCTCAGTTTAATAGCCGCTGCCACTCATGATTTGGATCACCCAGGTGTTAATCAGCCTTTCCTTATTAAAACAAACCATTATTTAGCAAGTTTATATAAGGTAAGTAGAACTATACACTTTTGTTCAGACATGCACCCTTATTAAATATTAGCTATGAATCCAAGGTGGAAGAAGGTGTGATTCAGTCTCTCTTTTCCCTTTTTCTGTCTGTTTGTAATGATATACAAGAAAGCTTACTTAAAAGCCAAGTACAGTACAAGAAAAATGGAGCTTAAAAGATTAAATGGAGGTTAAACCGCAAGAGATAGATATTGAATCAAGGTCTTTATAGCCTCCTGAGTCCATCTGCCAGAGGCAGAAAGAAGGTTATTCCAGATTTTGGGAATATTCCTGAATGCTTGTCTGTCTTCTGAACTGTGACAGTATAGCAGGGGGAATGGTCCTGACATTAGAATGACATTCCCAAGCAGGGGAAATATGGTTCCTGGGGCATTCTGATCCTAACTCCCCATAGATAAAAGCTCTGAGGAAAAGTTCGGCCTAGTGATACTAGCAAAGGGTCTGTGTAATAATCTGGATGGACAATAATGTGACTACAGGTGACAGATATATGAGTAATTCAAATGAGAAGTTGTTCTCTCTTTTGTATTTTGCCCAGCTGTTGTGCAAGGTGAAATGGGTAAAGAGAATCCTGGTCACTGTAGTTACCACTGTAGTTAAACTGGCAACTGAGATGCCAGTTTGCTTCTTCGAGAACTAAGTAGTCTACTTGTTTTATTAATGATTCCATTCCATATAGAATGTGTGGTGAATTAGCTAGATTCATCAGAACCTTAAACCAACAATACCTCTGTCTTACCTGGATTAAACTTCTGCTTTCTTATCCTGTCCAAAACCTGTAGACAGGCATTGCTACAAAACTTCCTGGCAGTGGAACAGTATAAAAAAGGGAGTGCTGAAGTGTCTCCTATAGACTGAGGAAACGGTAGATCAAATTTCCAGAAAGCCACTGGGAGAGATTATGTATTTCCCTGTACATCTCAGTTACACTTTCTAGAATGCCCTTGTAAGACAACTGGAATCATTTGAAGTTTTGTTTTAATTTAAAAAGTGCTTTCCAGGCCTAACATTGGAAAAGAATTAAGAAAAAATATGGCGGCCAATGGTGCTATATTTTCCCTCCTTCTGCCTCCATCAGTTGTCAGTTGAATATTTGACACAGCACTTTCTTTCTCTGTTTTCAGAATACCTCAGTATTAGAAAATCACCATTGGAGATCTGCAGTGGGATTGTTGAGAGAGTCCGGATTATTTGCACATATGTCATTAGAAAGCAGGTATATATTATTTTTCCTTATACCTGTCTCCGCACAGCAGGGACAGATTGGAAGAGAAATATTTTAAACTGGTGTAAAATAATGTCTTTTCAAAGCATTATATTATTTGTAGTTTTGTTTGAAGGCAATTGCATAAAAAAGCAAGAATATTTCTTACTGAAGCACACACTGCAGCTAGCTATAAATGCATATATTCTCTGTATAGTATTATCATTTTTAGTGATGTCAAAACTGTGCAGTACACTCTCCAGACTGTTGGAAGAAGTTTCTGATTGAAGAATTCTTTAAAAACCAATATATTTTTCAAAGGAATTTCAAGTTTTGTGTTGACAATAAACAGTTTACTGGAACCTTGCATAAAAGATCTGCAGACTCAGTACATTAATTTAAGTTCATTCTGTATTTCTTATGTTTTAGGCAGCTAATGGAAAGCCAGATAGGGGCATTGATCCTTGCCACTGATATTAGTCGGCAAAATGAGTATCTGTCTCTATTCCGTACTCATTTGGATAAGGAAGACTTATGCTTAGAAGATGAGAATCATCGTCATCTTGTTCTTCAGGTGAGTCATTTTATTCCTTAGTGCAGGCATGTCCAGACTTCATCCCTCCTGATGTTTTGGACCACAACTCCCAGAATTCTAAGCTTAGATTGACAATGACAACAGACTGTGGGTGTTGTGGTCCAAAACATCTGGAGGGCTGAAGTTTGGACATGCCTGCCTTAGTGGAAGAGCAGCAATATTGTTAAAATTTGTTATGGATTGCTTTTTAGCTGCCAAATATGGATATGAAGAAAGCCTGCTTTGCTTTCCAAATACATTTCCTATAAAGGCATAGTTTGCCAATTCTGAAATCATTCTGTTCGTGCAAGGCAGTGGCAAAAGCTTCCTCTAGTGTTCCGTAACTTTTTCTTGTAGTATTACCATTAGCTTAGAGCTTACTTTTAATATCAGCTGGTGCAGCTAAAGACATATTCTAGGGGAAATTCGATCATTTACTGGTTTCTTTTGATATAGAGAAACTGAGCTTGGGAAGTTTGTGAAAAAGGAAATGTTTGGGTGAAATTTCAGTGATTCATTACAAGTCTATCACAGGTCCAAGTCATATTTAAATGCACAGATTCTCTGTGCGGAATTTGTATTCCGAATTAAGACATGTTATACAGCAGTGGAGACCACTGCCCAGCCTGTTCTCTCCATCGTACAGTATGGGAACTAATAAACTAACTTCCACTGGAGAAGAGAACTGATGAGGGGGAAGGTAGAACTCTTGAAGTCTGTTGCACAAATCATGTAATATTGCACCTTGGTCTAATTAAAAAATAGAGGGTTCCTTTTTCATATTTGGTGGCTGTGATTTTATTCAGTTACTCATGTTCCCAAGCTCCATTCACATTCAATTGTGTGTTGAATTGCAGCCCTCCTTGTTCTTTGTGGTCTCCAAGAACCATACGTGTGGGAATATCTATACCTGCACAAAAGAAACTCGGGAACATCATAAAGCAGGGGTGCCCAAACTTTTTGTAAGGAGGGCCAGATTTGGTGGCTGAGAATGTGTCAGGGGCCGGTTGCTCCCCAACCCTACCAACCCACTGCAAGCCCCACCCACTTTCTTTAAAAATAACATGGGTTGAAGGAGGGCGAGGGAGGGGTGGGCCGGCCAGCTGTGGGCCACTCAGAATGGTCTGACGGGCCGGATTTGCCACCACCACCCCCCGGGCCGGACTTTGGGCAGGCCTGTCATAAAGCTTTAGCCTTCCTTTCCCTCATATACTGCTCCACCCAATGGTAGTTTTCTCGGTTTGCTTCTAACTGCTACCAGTGTGGTTTCTTCCTGCTGCCCCATTTAAATAGTTATTTCTATGTACTGTACTATACTATATTATATGTGTATAGTTGTCATTTGAATCCCATAGGCTTATGGCCTGTTTAAATACTGCATGAATTGCTGAAGCAAAATACAACTTTCCAGTGGGCACATTAAATATTTCAGATTCCTGGGCGAAGGCCCTCAGACAGAATCCTGAAATATTTGCCAAAATTATGACAGCAGGCATTGTCAAAAACTGTGAAACTGACAGCGGCCATCAGCATTGAAGAAGTGAAATAATTCATCAGATTCAGAACATTTGATTTTGAATAAATTTAAAAGAAAAGAAATCCTTAAGCTCTGTGGTGTTTTATCCATCCACAACTAAAACATCAGAATCCAGAGACAGCAAGGAAATAGTCTTTCTTGGCTCAGTGTCAGAAGAACAAACCAGGCAGAGAGTCGAATAAATGACTAGTTACCCTTTGACTTACAGAAAAATGGGAACACAGTGGAACATAAGGGGTTCACACCTCAGTATTCACAGATACTGTATAATATAGATATCTATGGAAAAGATAATATACGTACCTGAGAGGAAGATAATTACCTAAAAAACAAAGAACAACCCTGTCATCTTCAGGTTACTCAAAACAACAACCAGCAGCATCTACAAAAAAGAGTCAACTATCTAGAAACTTTACTAGACCATTGTTTCCTGCAGTTTCTCTTGGTTAACCAAATATACAAATTTCAAGATGTTCTGTTTTTGGATTCTCAATGGCACTGAGAACATTGACAAATTCTGTGGCACCACTGGGTGCCATGTTTTTGAGGGTCAAGGAAATAAACGTATCATTTTACATAGGCTAGTGGCTAATTGTAACAAATTTGAAAAACTGAAAATGACTGTCAAGGAGATATTACAGCTACTGTCAGCTTTCAGTCAAAGAGTAAATAGGAAAAAAGTGTGCCTCCACCCATCAAACAAAAGCCAATGTATTGGAGTGATCTTGAATTTTAAAAAAAGAAAATATTTCTACCAAAAGACAGAGAACAGAGGACAAAAGAATTCCAATGGCATCAAAGTTCATGCCATATGCAAAAACATTAGGGCCCATACAGTTAAAAGTTCCTTGAGTTGAAGATATGCATGACAGCATTGGTAACTCACATACACCACAGAATGAGACCTCTTCAATCTTGGTTGCTGTTACAATATAAGAAACAGCACTCAAAAAAGAGTTTAGAGACATGGAAAAGTTAGCAGGTCAACTTCGGTGATGGCAAAAAAGAAAACATTTATTGATGAACATGCCTTTCAAAACACTGCAGATTTTACTGGCAAAAATAACAGCTGGCAGTTTGACAGGAAGGAGCATTCCTTGCCAAGGGAAACAGATTGATGCTCTGTGGTCACTTAAAGAGAAGACGCTCAAAGGGAGCTGGGTTTGCTCTGACATGGTTGGGAACTCTCATGTACTTGCTCCCTCCTTTCTCTCGACTACATTGAACAATTGTCAAAAAAGAAGCAAGAGGAAACAGATGCCATTGTAATAACCCCATGGAGTCCACAACTACCATGGTTCACAATCTTATTGTTTATGATAGAGGAGGCTATGAGGCTATCATGAAATTGTGTCTTACAGTCCTCTTGCATGTTAAAGAAGAAGGCCTTGCGTAATCTCCACTAAAAATATACTTGTTAGCCTTTGAGGCATATTAACTGGAAGGTTCAACGTCCTCAAAATTATTCTCAGATTCATTAGTTAAGAGGTTCTTGAGAGGATTAAATAATATTTACCTAGATATAAGACCTCCAATATCTTAGTGATGTTTGTCTCTAGCATTTCATCAGTTAATACCCCCTCCCCCTTGAACAAATAGTCACAGCTAACCTAGATCTACTGTCATCTAAGATTGTGTTTCTAGTAGCTGTAATCTCAATGTGAAGGGCAAGGGAGTTGATAGCTATATGTTGATAAACTCTACCTCTAATTCCATCAAGACGCCACTTGATTTATTTACATTTCATTTTTACCTAAAGTACATACATTACATAGTATCATGCATTTCTAAATTCAGCACCAAGTGTAGAAAATACACTTCACACTCAACGCAGGACCTTTGAAAACCATTATGGATTGTACCTAAGAGCAAAGATGGATGCATCATTCAACAGAGTGATGTTACCTGCAACATTGGAATGATATCCCACCAGCTGGGTAAATAAGCGTTGAAGTCACCCATGTGTCATGGAGACTGCAAAGAAAAATGACAGGTTGCTTGCATGTAACTATGATTCTTTGAGTGGTCATCTGTGAATTCACAGAACTTGTCCAGCTTCCCTCAGCCTACCAGACTAGACATGCTTCTACTTGGCGCCAGATAGAACAACCGAAGGAATGACCTTTGGGTGGAGCAGTATGAAAGTGGGAGTGAAGCTCTAGAATGTTCCAGAGATTCTTTTGTGCAGGTTCAGAAGTATCCACAAATTCTTCAAGCATCACAAATTTGTAAATTCACAAATGACCACTTGAAGAAATTACGGGTAAGTAACCTGTCTTCACTCAAATAACTTATTTCATACTTAGGGGTGGGATTTTCACTACTTGATGCTTGGTGTTGTGAATTCCAAAATTGTGTGGTGTGGGATGATTTGTGATATCTTGCAAAATGCAATGAATAACTGTTTATTTGCTAGATGGCTTTGAAATGTGCCGATATTTGCAACCCCTGCCGGACCTGGGAACTGAGCAAACAGTGGAGTGAGAAAGTAACAGAAGAATTCTTTCATCAAGGCAAGTGCTGAAATAATGAAGTAATTTATTCAAGGAATATGAAGTGAAAGCAGACTGAATTATATCTGGGCTCTTTTAGGAGATTGGAAAATGTATTTGAATTTACAGGAGCAGCTGATACAGTTAATTGTTTAGTAAAATCATGGTAGCGGATGGAGTTGAGCTTGATATTTCTGCTTACCTTGCCTTTTCCTTTATAAAATGCTGTTTCACATTAACAAAAATTCCTGCATGATAATATCTTTGACACACACTTTTCTGTATACTGATTTAAACTGCCTGTGCTGTTGAGGAGCTAATGTTACAATCAGGTTAGGTTGCTAAAATCTTTATAACTGTATTGTTGTCCACTAAAATTATTTTAACTATTTTGTAAGCTATTAAGGAGTTGCTAGCAATAGTCATTAATATCAGATTTGGAAGATATTGTCTTTGGATGGTGGCCATTTTCCTCTTTCCATTTACCTACTTGAGTAGTAGGAAAAGGCTTTTGTCATATCTTACTTTCCCCAGTTTCGCCTTTCCTCTTTCAGTGTGTCAATTTCAGATGTAACACTGTTTGGAAAAGGGTAGACAAACTGTGATGCTCCAATATTGATTGACTGCATAAGTCATACAATAGGACCCTGGTATCCGCTGGGGATTGGTTCCAGGCCTTCCCGTGGATAATGAAAACTGTGGATAAGAGAGAACGCCTGCCCACCCACCCCCAAATTGCTGTTTCCTGACAGTAGCTTGCTTTATGGCCACTGTTTGTGACAGTAGTTTGCTTTACAGATGCTATTTGTCACAACAGCTTGCTTTACAGCTTGCTTTGTGGCTGCTGAATTATTTAATGTTTTCCTCTGCCAACCGTGGATAACTGAATCAGTGGATAATGAATCAGTGAATACGGGGGGTCCTATTGTATTTCACTGTGCTTGGTAGGGATGGTGTGAGTTGTAATTGAACAACTTTTGGAAGGTGACAAGTTGCTTTCCCTATCTTTAAATAAGAAGTGGGAAATTCCGAAGCCTCCTGGCTTGCTTAGCCCTGTGCTTTGTAGTTTACCCCCTAGCTTTCTGCAGCTTATTCCTGTATTTGAGATTATTGCTATTGAGCGTGTTACAGTTCCTTTAGAGGTAACAGCCTTGATTCCACTTCCTTCTGACAGTCGTTTCCTTTGAAAACCACTACCAATCTGTGATGCTCTAGATCAGTGGTGGCAAACCTTTGACACTCCAGATGTTTTTGGACCACAACTCCCTCAGTCCTTTGTCATTGGCAATACAGGCCTGGAATTCTGGGAGTTGTAGTCCAAAACATCTGGAGTGCCAAAGGTTCACCACCATTGCTCTAGATGCTCAGCGAGACCTGTTGTCATACATACGATTGATTTTCTTATTGGAGAGAGCTTAGTGCATTGTGAAAATAGACTTCCCCTTGTCTTGGGCGAACCCCCATTTTCCCAACTCTTGAGATGCACAGGGGGCTGCGGGTGGGAGTATGAATTTGTTTGCCAGAAGTTTTCTCACCCATTAGCGAACCAATACAATTGTAAACAACTGATATTCTTCATAAATTTCCTTTTTAATGGTTTACCATGTATGTTTCTATGTAATGATAAAAACTGTAGTCCTGAGTATTTTTAGGCTCAATAAATATTGGCTCTCCCACATTTTACACTTTGACTGTAATAAATGACAGACTACTTATAGGTACATTGAATTATAGAGAATGGCTAATGAAAGCAATATTTTGTTTTTCAGGAGATGTTGAGAAAAAATACTGCTTGGGTGTGAGTCCGCTGTGTGATCGACAAACAGAAACTATTGCCAACATTCAGATTGGTAACTAGAGATCTAAATGTTATTGCAGCTTCTCTTAATGTATATTTTAGGAGAGATAAACTACAGTATATGAGCAATGTTGAATGTATTTGACAAATTATAAGCAAGCTTTCTTTTTTTTAAAAAAAAGTCATATACCTTAAGGTATTGACTGAGGTTCACGTCAGGCTGAAATCTTGACACCTACATAAAAGAGGTATTTTCACAGATGCTGTCCACAGAGGCTCACCTGTAGTACTTCATCTGTCTCTTAGTGTTTCCCACTTAATTCTCCATAATGTCAGGTTTCCATAATGACAGATTGCCACTAATTAGAGTCCATATGAGTTGGGTATCTTTTTTGAGGGGAGGGTTCAATTCCAGGTTTTGTGCAAATGCACACAAGTTTCACACAACCAGAAAACACAAGGAACTGCAGAAAAACTAGTTTATTTTAGTAGAAGATAAATCAACTAATATTTGTATCTACTTATACAAACTGTGTGAGATGTGTGAGATGCTTCTTATGTTTATCAGCATAGGTAGTGTTCCATAAAATAAACAGAATTTGTTAATTAGGGTTGGGTGGAGAACAAAACAAACACATATTTCCTCTTAACTTTAGCTTATGCTAAAATATAGTCTAGCACTTTTATTTGAATGCATTCCCTTTCTCCAAGTGTTCAGGGCAGTGTATTGAGGATTTAAAAAAAGTCTCAGTAAAATAACTGTAGTGCTGAAAATGCACAGTTTCCACAGGTATTCTGATTCCAAATCCTTTTTCTCTTTCTCTAGGTTTTATGACATATTTGGTGGAGCCACTGTTTGCAGAGTGGGCCCGTTTCTCCAACACAAAGCTGTCTCAAACCATGTTGGGTCACTTGGGACTGAATAAAGCTAGCTGGAAGGGTGTGCAGAGAGAGCAGTCTAACGGTGGTGATGACACTGATCCTGCCTTTGAGGAAATGGACTCTGATGTAGTACCTCAGGAACGACTATCCTGATCTCAGGATCTACTTAACTCACTGCCTCTTGCCTGGTATCTGCGCAACAGGGTTTGAGGATCCATTCTGTCTGACTTGCCAAGGTTTCAGTGTAAACAATGCCAGCATTATTTATTTCCAAGTTATTTCTTCAGTAGATTGTTTGAACCCAGTTTTTTTTTAAAATTGCAAGATATGAACATAGCAATATGCATATGCCTTGGTTGGCTTCTGCATGGAACCTTGAATATGCAAACCGGAGGACTAATGAACCTTGACGGAGACAAGTACAAGATGCATTGTTACGTGCCACATGGTTTTTTTTTTTTAATTTGTTTTTAGAGGAAATTTGAAATACAGCCTTCAGAGTTGCTCCAACATGGGTGATTTCCTTCTCTTGGAATTTTGCAAGAGTCGATTCACTCCTTGTTCAAAATGTGGAAATGTGAAATGCCCATTCTTGGCTGTTTTTGGGCAAGAACTGATGTTTACAAATACACTTGGAAACTATAGATTCTAAACTAACCTTTCTGCATGGCTGTGAAGGAACCACTACTTAAAAGATCAAATCTGAAACTGCAGCTTGTTTTCCCGTTAAACAAGAGAAAAGTCTCCTGTGTATCAACAATTTGGCTGTGCACTGGGAACAGAACATTTTTAATATCAAGCACAGCCAAGCATTACTCCAGTGCAGAATGGGAATGCAATTATAGCAAGCAGAAATGTTGAATTTGGGGAAGGGGAGGTGGGATGGGATGGTGGAGAGGAAGCATCCTAAATGTGTTAAAGATTCTGCAGTGGAAACATTTGCATGTTGTTTTCGCTATTGTACACTTGAACTGCACATGCAAGAAACAAGAGGTGGAATGACTATGAACACCAGAAACAGCTCAGGGTATTTGCCAATCTGAAATAAAGTGGGATGGGAAATGTGTCCTTCAGAACAAGGGTACAAAATGCCCCTTTCGCTGCAGCGTGTGTATGTATGTGTGTGTGTGCCCGCGTGCATGCATGGTAAGTGTGAGTGAAGATTTGGGGGGGGGGAGGAAGGGGGAAATGGGACAGATTTGAAAGGCATTTTTTTTAATTTATTCTTTTTAGAATGTGACATTTTCATGAGCAGCCACAGGGGGGAAACTAACAGGTTGCTACAGCTGCCTTAAACTATGCACAAAGCTAAGTGACCAAATTTTGTTGTTGATTGAAAAAGTGCATTGTTTACTTATTCCTCCCTCTACTGAAACGTTACCCATTATGGGTTTTTTGATGTGAAAAGGAGAAATGTTTTTATGGACAAATTTTAAGGACTAATTTTTAATCTTCAAGCATTCCTTTTTTGTAATTTGTTTTTAAACATTGTTTTAAGTACTGTAAGCACAATTGTAATCTATTTTGAGAAACTGGTGCTTTCTTTTTGTTCATTTGTATTTCTCTTGTTCTTACTGTAAAGACTGTTTATTCCATTCTGTTTACAGTTTGCAACAGCCATTTTTGGGAGAGAGCTTCAGAGTAAAGCCATTTGTTAAAGGCTTTACCATACTCATTTTAATGTGCCTGTTGCTGTTAACTTTTGATTAATAATAAAAACTTTTCACATTATCTCCAGAGTCTAGCTTTAGATGCAAATAATTAAATGGGATCCTTTTAATTATCAAAGCCC
>JAHTLZ010000204.1:36929464-36948735 GCA_023846285.1 Phrynocephalus versicolor
CCTCCTCTGCACTTTTTCCATTTCCATAATATCCTTCTGGAGGTATGGTGACCAGAACCATACACAATACTCCATATGGGGCCTCACCATAGATTTATAAAGAGGCAAAATGACACTTGCTGACTTTTCTCTACCCTTCCTAAAGATCCCTAGCATCAAGTTTGCTTTTTTCACTGCTGCGGCACACTGGGTTGACACCTTCATTGACCTGTCCACCAGGACACCAAGGTCCTTTTCCTGGTTTGTTGCAGAGAGTTTGGACCCCATCAGTTTATAAATGTAATTGGATTTTTTTTTTTTTGCCCCAACGTGCATCACTCTGCACGTACTAATGTTTAAGCTCATTTGCCACTGGTTTGCCCACCCCCGCAGTGTCAAGAGAGCCCTCTGTAGCTCCTCACAATTTCTCTGTTTTTACTACCCTGTATAATTTAGTGTTGTCAGCAAATTTGGCTACCTTGCTGTTTACTCCTACTTCTAGATCATTTACGAAGAGCTTAAAAAGTAGGGGTCCCAGTACTGAACCTTGGGGGACTCCATTCTTTACCTCCTGCCACTTGGAGAACTGTCCATTTAGTACTAACCTCTGTTTCCTGTCCCTTAGCCAGTTGCTGATCCAGGAAAAGGCCTGTCCCTTGATTCCATGACTGGCAAGATGATTCAAGAGCCTTTGGTGCGGGACACTGTCAAAAGCCTTCTGAAAGTCCAGATAAACAATGTCAACTGGATCTCCCTTATCCACATGCTTGTTGACACTCTCAGAGAATTCAAACACATTAGTGAGGCATGATTTGCCCTTGCAAAAGCCATGTTGGCTCTCCTTCAGCAGTGCCTTCTCTTCTATATGCCTATGAATTTTATCTTTTGGGATAGTTTCCATAACTTTACCTGGGACAAATGTCAAGCTGACTGGTCAGTAATTTCCTGGATCACCTCTGGATCCTTTTTTGAAGATTGTTGTTACATTCGCTACCTTCTAGTCATCAGGCACAATGCCTGAGTTGAGGGAAAGATTATATATTTTGGCTATGACCTCAGCATTTTCATATTTAAGTTCCTTGAGAACTCGTGGATGGATGCCATCTGGTCCTGATGATTTGTTAGCATTTAGTTTAACAAGACATGCAAAGACCGCCTCCCTGGTTATTTCTATCTGGCTTAATTCTTCAGTTTCCCTCCCTATGAAGATAGGCTCTGTTTTGAGCATGTGGTCTCTTTTTTAGTGAATACTGAAGGAAAGAATTCATTAAATCTATCTGCAATCTCTATTTTCTCTTTAATAATCCCTTGCCTTCCATGGTCCAATGGCCTTCCTAGTTGGGTTCTTCTAGTGTACTTAAAGAAGTCCTTGTTATTTCTTTGAGAGTTTTTAGCTATATGCTCCTCAAAGTTCTGCTTTGCTTTCCTGATTGTTGCCTTGTATTTGTTCTGCCAGCATATACGATGTCGTATGTTTCTGCCTGTTGTCCTCATTCAGACAAGCCTTCCACCTTCTAAATGAGCTTTTCTCCCCCTTTTGATCACTTCCTGAACAGCTCCTGTAAGCCACATTGGAGTCCTCTTGGTCCTGGCAATGCCCCTTTTCCTTTTGGGAATGCACTCCAATTGGGCCTTTGTTATTGTGTTTGTTAACAGACCTATTGGAGTGTTTGGACTCTATCTTCCCTTCCAGCTTCTTTTTAACTAGTTTCCTCATCTTTGGGAAATTTCCTTTTTGAAAATTTAAGGTTTCTGTGTTAGATTTTATCAGTGATTGGCAGGCTGTGATTAAGGTAAAAGTAATTGTGTTGTGGTCACTGTTACCTATTGGATCAGTCACATTAACATTTTGCACCAGATTCTGTATATTACTCAGGATCAAGTCAAGGATTCTTGTACCTTTTGTTGGGTCTTCAACCATCTGTTCCAGGAAACAATCATTGAGCATATCTAGGAACTTTATCTCTTTATCATGTGCTGAACAAGAGACCACCCAGTCTATCTGAGGGTAATTGAAGTCCCCCATTATAACCAGGTTTCCCTTCTTGGATGCCTCCTTTACAACATTCTCCAACTGCCAGTCTCCCTCAGGGGCTTGGTCGGAGGCTGATAGCATATGCCTACCGTTAGACCATCCTTGTGGTCTGATACTCTTACCTACAGAGTTTCTAATGGTGACTCCAAATCACCTAGATATTCCAATTTGTACAATTTATCTCTTTGACATAAAAGGCTACAACAGCTCCTATTTGCCCCTTCCTGTACAGTTTGTAGCCTGGGATAACTGTATTTCATTGGTTATCCGTCCACCAGGTTTCAGTGATGCCAATAATATAAATATTTTTATCTGTTGCTAAGTATTCCATGTCCCCTATTTTGTTCCAGAGGCTTCTGGCATTTATAGATGCTTTTCTGATGCAGTTTTTTGAGTCCAGTTGCATCATTAGACTGCCTCTTGCATCCTGCTAGAGTGCCGGTGACTAGCTCTTCATTCTGCTCAGTAATTATTGCATCCTCCTCACTACTCAAATAGATACTTTCCTGAACTGGATGCTGCCCAGCTCCTGTTTGCTTTTCCCCAGTTACCAGTTTAAAAGCTGCTCTGTAGCCTTTTTGATGTTGAGTGCCAGCAGTCTGGTCCCATCAGGGTTCAAGTGGAACCCATCCCTCCTGAACATGTTTGGCTGATCCCAAAATGTTCTCCAGTTCATGACAAATCTCAAGCCCTCCTCTTGGCACCATCTCCTCATCCACACATTGAGGCTTCTGACCTCTGCCTGCCTGGTCTGCATGAGGAATAGGCAGTACTTCTAAAAATGCTACCTTGGAAGTCTTGGACTTAAATTTTCTTCCTAACAGCCTGAATTTGGCTTCCAGGACTGACTGCTTTGCCTTCCCAACATCATTGGTACCCATGGGGTACCTCCTGAGTTAGTGAACTGACTTCTTGCCCAGAACTGTGCCCTGTCTCTGACCTCTGGCTCCTTTCCAGTTCTAACAAACTAGATTTCTCGTGATGTCTGCACCTGACAGGTAAGTCACCATATGGTCACCATGCACATCACATATTCATCTCTCTGTATTTCTAATAATTGAATCACCTAGTCCAAGGAGCCTCTCTCCTGCAATCTGTTCATCTCGAGGATTGACTTCTGCAATGCACTCTACATGGGATTGCTCTTGACCCTTGTCCGGAGACTCCAACGGGTACAGAATGCGGCGGCCAGACTGGGGGGTGGGTGCTCGTAGATATGACCACATCACCCAAGTACTGGCCCACCTGCATTGGTTGCCCGTGGCTCTCCGGATAAGGTTCAAGGTCTTGGTTCTGGTTTTCAAAACCCTCCACGGCTTGGGCCCTGAATACCTGTCGGAGCATATCTCTCAGAGGTCAACTGAGACTAGGCGCACTTGAATGTTGCAGCCAATGCTCGAAGCCTCCAAGCAAAGATGGGACAGCTTGAACATTTGGTGGCTAGAGATAACTTTGATGTAGTGGCCATAACAGAAGGCTGGTCGAATGTGGAGATCAAATGGAAATTATGGCTGCAATCCTAAACAGATTCTCCTTGTACTCATGAATGCCAGAGTAAACATCAGTGAGGCATGAATACTTAAGACAATAAGATGGTAGCTATACAACCACTGTCATCAGGCTGCTGGAAAAAGCCTTGGACTTAGCTACCTAGAAGAACTGGCCTTGTTTCTTTTCCCTGTATGGAAAGAACAGGAATATGGCGACCTCCAGATGTTGTTGGATTACAATTCCCATCAGTCTTTTCTCTTGGTTGCGCTAAGGCTGATGAAAATTGAAATTCAATATTATCTGAAGTGCTACATGTTGCCCGCCCCTATTACAGGCCAAAATAGTTTTGTCACCATATTGCAGAGAGAGGTAAGGAAGGCAGAGATAGTGTATCATGAGTTAACCCTAATGTCTACAAACACTAAAACTGAAGGACTATCCTTAAGTCATTTCTATAAGGAGAGAGGTAAATAAATATATAAAGAAGGGCACAGCTGTCGAACTCAGGATATTTAATTTTGCACATTGATTGTATAGGATAAAATGCAAATGTCTTTGAGAACAGATGGCTTCAAAACATCTCCAAACATTTTTACATGTCAGGCTAAAAATGATCCATAAAACCAAGCTTATAAAACACTTAAAATGAAAACACTGAAACATTACTGTGCTTGACCCATGCATTATATAAACTCTTTCGAGAGACAATTTATTTTACCATTACAATTTGAGCCGTTCTATTAACAAGGTCCTAAAAGAAATGCTCAGAAATATTGAACAATTTAAATTAGGAGACCTTAACAGGAGTTTCATTTATAAAATTGTCAGTTCTGGAAATAACATATTATTTTGTGATTGATTCTTTTCTGTTCCTTATTTCCCAATGAATTCAAGTGAAGGTATTGGCAAGCAAAACAAAGCAGGACTAGTCCAGCTCCTGGTACAAATGTTGTATTGATGGGAATCTAGCATAGGGGTGTTCAGTCATTTTTAGCACCATGCACTGCTCAACACATACCCTCCTTCAAAAGCAAGCCACTTTTTCTCTTTTTTGGCTGGCAGTGAAAAATACACCCCCCCTTGTTTTTGCAATAGATGTTTCTGTCCTTTCAACAGGAAGGAAGGTGGATGGTCTAGGGAACAGGTTTTGCAGCATTGGTGAGTAGTAAGGGTTACCCTGAGGCAGCTCTTAAAGCTAGAGTGGGATGGGGGTGTGGAGAATGGATTATACATTCCAGATTTACCACAATTAAGGGGCAGGGAAGACAACCTAACCCTGATGACTTGAGATATTTAAGATCTGGTGTTGTATTCTTGCAAAGCTAAACATGTTATACTTCACCGGTAACCTGTTTCATATGCACCAACATTTTTTCAATGCTAAAAATGCAGCATTCCAGGTTTTCTGTAATATTACTTCTCTGGCAGAAAATCCTAAAAACCAAACTCAGTCATGTATAAATAACATTCAAACTTTGGTTATTCTACTGTCTGTAAATATGCCATCAGTGTAGCATGTATGCTTAAATAAGGAGATGCTTCACTGAAGGCTCGCTATGCGAGGTGTACTAAGTTTTGATATTTAGATTCCTGAGCAATAAATAAGGCTTGAAGCCTTGTCTTTTTCACAAAGTACAATGTGAGGCAGAACAACTTTCCAACAAAACACAAGAACTCAAGATGCAACAAGATGTTCAAAATGAGACGTCCAACAAGCTAAAACGAAGTGCATAACATTTCCCACGCATTATTCCAGCTACTACACTAGAGTTATAACAGTTTAAGGCTAATTGCTACCACTGTGTTCACAAATGTTCTGCACGGTGTTCTGTAGAGTATTTGGTACAGACAATTAGTGTTGATAGTGCAGCAACATTTTTACTACTAAAAAGCTGTGCTTTACTGAAATACACGTTTCACTTTTTCTTAAAACAGTCACCCATGGAAATCAAGAGGCACATTTCAATTCAGATCCATAGCATTAAATAAATGATCCTCCTCCCAAAGTAGCTAAATAAACCCTATGTTCCTTCTTTTTAGCACTTTTCAATTAGAGTCTTCATTTTTCCTGTAGATTTCAGCATGTGTGGCCCAAACTGTGAAAAGAGAAATGAAAATGAGCACAAGCATTTAAATACATTGAGTTACTTCATGACTCACATCTTCCTAAACTTGGTGTGTTCCTTGACACAGCACAGAGTCCTCAGTCTCCAACCATTACCCATGCTGAGTTGGGCTGAGGAACTGGAATCAGAAACAGCAGAGACTGGAAGACTGCTACACAGTGTAGCAATACAGGAGTTCAAAATGCAGTCCTTCCATGTGTGTCTTCCACTTGCTGTTTCTAGCAACGGTGTTGTCAGAATGACAGGTACTTCAGCCTTGTCAACTGACAGCACTGTGCACACTGCCTCACCATTTCTGCAAAGCAAACATTCTGGTTTTCAAGACCAAACAGGCCAGCAGCAAGGAACTACACATGTAAAGTAGCCCAACGGCTAGACGGACAATATAAAAATCCAATGAATGAATGAATGAATGCATAAGTCTGCACTCTCTGCTTCCCAGAGGCTTTCACGTCAAAACCCCATCCCAGAAATTCTGAGCAGGAGCGCTAGGATGGGGACAGAGCTAAAGTGCACTCCCCTCTACTGTTATCTTCAATAAGATCAATAGCATGGTAGTAAGACATGCTCTAATTGCACCCCACCCCCAAACAAGTGAAAAGGTGTGCTAGTGCCATGTTGATGACTTCCCCACATTTGTGCAGTTAGGCTCCCAGGGGCCTACCACACACATGGTGGCCTGGAGAGATCCCAATTGTGCTTACAAGTATGATGCACGAAACACCCAACCACTGAATTGTTCAGTAGCAACCCAAATATACTTTTGAAGAGGGTTATGCAGGAGGGCCCCTTTCACACAACCTGTGTGATGGAACTAATGGGTGAGGCAAGAGCACCACATGGGGTCTATGGGTTATAAGCTAACCAATCATGAACCAAGTGAATAAGCCTGCCATTACATCTGGTCTCAAACTTTTTCTCCACTAATAGCACAAGAACAAGAGGCCAACTCCTGACTCTGGTTTGTGTTGTAGCTGAGTGACGGAAGATGCTGGGTCATCAGGAGAGACCTAAAATTCATCCACCACTTGGAAATTATTGTAACACATGCCCTAGTGACTGTAATGCACTCTATATGGGGCTACCAATGGGAAGTCTCAGGAAACTTCAATGGGTCCAGAACACAGCGGCCAGATTGCTGACTGGGGCAGGTTACAGATATCATATTACACCCCTACTAAAGGGGCTCGATTGGCTGCCAATCAGCTATCGGGCACAATTCAAGGTGCTGACCTTAACCTACAAAGCACAAAATGGCCTGGGGCCAAGCTACCTCAAAGACCGAATCTCACAGTATGAACTGGCTCAGGTGCGTAAGTCATCAGGAGAGGCCTATCTCTCCATCCTGACACCTTCACAGGTGTGCCTCAAAAGAACCCATGAAAGGGCCTTCTCTGCTGCTGCTCCCAGACACTGGAACTCCCTCCCACTGGAGGCCAGGACTGCCCCGTCTCTGCTGTCTTTCTAGAAGCAGGCAAAGACCCTCCTCTTCAGGGAAGCTCTGAATGAGGAACTATTTACTATGTGACTTTTATAATGATTACCATACATGATTTCATTGACTGATTACATAAGAACAAAAGTGATTTCCATGTTAGTTTCCACCCCTCATAATGCATTTTTTTTCCTTTTTAGGTGCTCTTTGTAGCTTTAATGTTACATTTTAATGTTCTAAGATGCCTCTCCTAATTCCCTGTTCTTAATTTAAATATGTCTTAAAAATTCTGGGCTGTATATTGTCCCTCATTATTGTAAGTCACCTTGGGTCCTTTTCCAAGGAGAAAGGTGGGGTAAAAATATTCTAAATAAATAAATAAAAGCAAAGTTTGGGCCGAGCTCTTACTGGCATTGCTTCAGATGCTGATGTCTGTTTTTCAGTTTCACCCGAGCAGTCGCTCCGATATCGATAGGCGAACTTCTTTTTAAGAGCCTCAGCTATTAGGGTTGCAGGATCAGTTGGGTCGGCTGTTTTTCTTTTTGTGCTTTCATCTGGTCTTCAAAAGAGCGAAGCAAAGCTTTTATACTACAGAAAAGTCAACAAGCTGCCCACAGATGTCCTGCTATTTTCCCCCACCCTCTCTTCTGCATCCTGCTTCAAAAACTAGGGAGCATCAGCCACACATGCTGTAGCCCATCTCCCAGAGTTCAGAGCCCCCAATCTGGCACAGCATCTACTCACAGAAAATATGGAAGGAAATGCCATTACAATACTTATCCTGTATTTTCCCTATGGTAGTGCAATGTATTTGTGCTGTTTTGAAGGGAGGAAAACAGCTATTGTAAAAGTGATATTAAATGCTGCCCCTAAGTTTGAAACATACACCATCGTGAAAGAAAGTGTTGACTTTTTTTGGTGGACCAACAGTTACCAGGACGAAGCATATGAATCAGCATTTTTACCTTTACACTAAGCAACAACCAAACTATTCCTCGCTACTCCTCACTTCTTACTCCTCCTATTACTCCTCCTCCCCCCTCCAATAACAGAGAAATAAAAAAATGCTATGTATTCACCTTTTCACTGATCGCAACTTTACAGTGTTCATATCTTTCAGGATATCCAACATGTTTGGCATTTCAGGCTTCTTTGGATTATTATCTATTGAACTCTGTCTAGAATTCATTCTTTTCCCTTTGCGTTCTTTAATAAGGTCTATGGCAGTGGGTCCACGTTGGAGCATTGGCAGAGGTGGTGGAGGTGGTGGAGGAGGTGGCGGTGGCGGTGGCAACGGCACTCCTGGTGCTGGGACTGAGGCTGATGTAAAAGAACATATTGCACTTGTAAAACTACATACTTTAAACATTCCACAGGATCATTCTTTTGTAACCATTTCCAATTTCAAAAGCGCATCTCAGTGTAGCATAATAGCTGAAAAATGTAATATATTTATCAATCAGAGTGGCATTTACTGGATGTCTTAATATTATGCCTCCAACTTGCACTCTTTCCATACTAATGCAAGAAACAATGGAGAAAGAACAGACACATACTGTACTATCCCTAACAAATGCACTACTTGCCCATGGTTAAGTGTCCTGATGCCAGACCTCCAATGCAAATAGAAATACAGCAGACATCCTGGTCAATATTATACATCTAATTCATTTCAGTTCTTGATTGAACACCCACTGATGGTCAAAACGAGCAAAATCCTTAAGCCAAGCATCCAGGAAACAAGTGACATATATCGGTGATCAGTAGCCAAATATACAAACCTCTCAAGCTTACAGAATAGACTTAAAGAGAAGAAGGTCTCCAAATCCTACTACCTGGTTTATTAGTACAGAACAGTCTTAACATTGTTTGCCCATTAGTGTGATGATAAGAGCTACTACTGTATAGCCTGAGAGAAAATGCTGGCACAGTCATGTGTGATGAAATTGCTCTCAATCAAATGGATGTGAAACCTGCATCTGGGGAATCAGTGAGGTCATACTAAATTTATTCAGCAGGAAAAGCTACAAAATCACTTCCTATTTTCTAAGATCATGTTTCTCATTTTTCTTTGACCACAAAGAATGGCAGGGAAATAATCATTTGTAGTTGCTGGGAAATGGAAGACCCTTTTCTTCAATCTTAAACACACCCACACCCCTCAAAAAGCAAGGATAAACAGTTCCTGTCTTTCCATACCACCACAATCAAATAAAGGGATAGTGGTGGGTATTCAAATATAGATGTGGGGTATGCCATACCCTTAGCCAACATCTGGATATGGTTTGGGAACCAAAAAAAATTGTGTGCCAATCATAAACTACTCAATTTTACATATTCAGACACTGCAACTGTGATTTAGAGTCTAACAGCTCTGTATATTGTACTGATGTTGGCAGCAGTCATTGACCTCCAGAAAAATTTGTCAAGAGCACAAGTCCATCCTGGCTGAGAAACAAAAGTTTTCCTTTCTTCTAATCCTTCCTGTACCCTTCACTGTCATGAGCAGATTGCTATCAACAGGCAAGATAATCACAACAGGATAAACAACTCAAAGGCAAGTGAATACAAAATGAATTCTTGATTTTTATACTTATTCCCCCAATATAATCTGTCAATTTCTATTCAGGAATCAGGAATCAGAGATGAATAAATTGGAAATACTTTAAGGAATAATCTATCATCACAAAAGCATTAACTGTGAAGCTTTTAACAAGCTGTTCCCATTCGTCAGACCAGGTGTCAGATAAGTTTCCTTTCAACAACTGCTGGACAGAATCAATAAAGCAGCCCTGCCCAACAGGTAGACCGCGGAAGCTGTCCGGACCCTCGACCAGTGCCTGGAGGCAGTTATGGCTTGGACCAGGGCCAACAGGCTCAGGCTCAATCCCGAGAAGACCGAGGTGATGTTCTTTGGGAGCTCGCCGTCTGGGTTCGAAGGCCCTCTCCCCACCTTGGAGGGAGTTTCTCTCCAGATGGCAGACAGGGTTAGGAATCTGGGCGTGGTCCTGGATCCGGCGCTATCTCTGGATGCCCAGGTGGCTGCCGTGACCTGGACCGCGTTTTACCATCTTCAACAGATTGCCCAGATCCACCCGTACCTAGACGGCGACTCCCTGAGAACAGTGGTACAGGCGCTGGTGATCTCAAGGCTGGACTATTGCAACGCCCTCTACATGGGGTTGCCCTTGACTCTCCTTCGGCAACTGCAGCGGGTACAAAATGCGGCAGCCAGACTGGTGGTGGGTACCCGTCGCTTTGACCGCATCACCCCAGTCTTGGCTCAGCTGCATTGGTTGCCCGTTGCGTCCCAGATCAGATTCAAGGTCCTGGTTTTAGTTTATAAACCCCTCCATGGCTTGGGCCCGGACTACCTGGCAGAGCGGATCGCCCAGCGATCAACCTCGGCCCGACCAGTTCGGCAGTCGCGAGCGCACTCGCTCCAGGTTGCCACCCCCCGAGAGGCCAGATGAACCTCCACCCGTAATCGGGCTTTCTTGGTGGCTGCCCCCTCATCGTGGAACAGCCTCCCCAGCGAAGTGCGCTCTGCAGAGTCCCTGCTGGCCTTTCGCAGAGCGGTGAAGACCATCTTATTCCGCGAGGCCTTTGGTGACCTAGCTTAAATAGTTTGTTGGTTCCCCCACCCGCCATCTGTTGTGGTTACTCCCACTGCTGGACGCTTCTGAACGAGATAATGGTCTTACAAGGGTGCCATATGGTTTTATTTTTATGATAATTGTCTGTGTGTTTCTATGTATTTGTATCATTGATAGCTGTTGAATGTTCAGCCTGTAAGCCGCCCAGAGTTCCCTTGGGAAGATGGGTGGGGTATAAATTCAATAATAAATAAATAAATAAATACTGGTAGCCTGCGAAGGGTTCAAAAGAAGCCCGCCAGCCATCAATTAAAAAAAAAAGTGAGGGGATAAGTTCTCTATCCGTCCCTCCCCCATTCCAAGGACCACCAGCAAAGTTCTGGGTCTGCCAGCCCACTGTCTCAGCCAAGCAGGGCAGTTCAAGGACCATGGCACATTGAAATCTGTTCCCTCCAGAACAAATTAATTGGTTTTCAATAAATTTCTATGGGAAAACTGCTCTATTTACAAAAGTTTTTACTTATGAGCATGTGCTCAGAACAGATAAAATTCGTAAGTAGAGGTTTTAGTGTAGTAGTCCTCAGGCACTTTGAGTCGGATAAGGTAGACCTTGGCCTGTTCAAAGCTGAACAGCCCTGCAATAAAGCAAATATAAGTCTGATACCATAGCAGTACCTCAGGATCACCTTGAGTATCCACTTTTCCCATCTCTGTGCAGATGAACTGAACAACAAGAAGCATTTCACTTACCTTTTCCTCTGAATAAAGGTCATTTAAAGAATACTACTCTTTTGGTTACTCAAGTTTAAAAAAGAAAAAGGAAGACTATACCTGCTGTCAAATGCTGCTGTTCTTGCAAGCTCACAATTTTGGCTATTTGTGCTCTTAAACTGGCAAGTTCATTTTCTAATGCACTGATTTTCTGCAAAGCTTCATCGTTTGTAGCCACTGCAGTCTTGGAATCTTCTTTTACTTCGGGTTGCTTTGGTACTTGAAAAACTGTCTCTCTTCCTGAACAGCCTTCAGCTCTGAGAAATTGTGATTTTGGGTAGACCTCTGCTCTGTAATTGAGAAATATAACAGCAGTGCTTTTAAACATAAACAGCAGTATCCACAAGGTAAAATAAATCAATTCTGAGATTCGTTCTGGAGACTCTAAGCTAGAAAATGACCGATCTATAGGACTTTAAATAGCACCTTTAGAAGAGTAGCAATCTCATGATTCTGCTGACTTTTAGGTTTAGTATTACAAAGTGCTGAATATGTTTCACTGAACTTAGCAAATCTGTATGCCGTTTTAGAACACATACACACATCACATAGTGGATGTAGTTTTTCCATACGGTCGGTGCAGACACAGTGCACAGTTCTGATGACATTATCAGCTGTGACCATATTGTAGCTGTTTTTTTTCCAAACTTCCTATTCCCATCTGCACTCCATTTCCTGGGATCCCTGGGGGGGGGGGTTGCATCCTAGAAACTCTTCAGTTTTATAGGAATGGAAGCTTTTAATTATCCCTGGAACAATGATGGGATCATTGCAGCTGATGATGCAATTCCATACTCTAATAATAATCATGTGCTATCGAGTCAATTCTAATAGCAACCCTTTTCAGGGTTTTCCAGGTAGAGAATACTCAGAAGTGATTTATCTCTCTCTTCCTCTGGGCACCTTGCGACTGTGCAGCTTGGCCCAGGCCACAAAGGCTGGCTCCTCTTTACAGGAGGCTCAGTGTGTAATCAAACTCCCAAGCTCCTCAATCAGATGCCTACACCAATGAACTTGAAATAGCACTATATTATTGTTACAGGGGTGGGAGGGATCACTAGTACATCTGAGGGTTTCTATGCAGTCATACTGCATTCCATGTAACACAAAATGCAATCATTCAGTGTTGCAAAATGGAACTCTCACCCAATCCCCAGCAGTATGTCCCTTCCTGCCCAACTTTACTCATTGAAGTACCGGCAATATGAACCCAGAGGCACTCCACTAATCTAGAGTCAGACAATCAAAACCTAGCCTGCATCCAAGCACTTGCCACCCCTCTTCTCCCCAAATCTTAGGTGCTGAAACTTGTGATCACCTGCCAAAGCTTATGGAACCTTCACACTTTTCTTCTCAGCTAGTAGTCAACTCATAGCCCACCCAGGTCAGGTTCACACTCTGGCCACAAAGAGACTCGAGTCAGTGAAGGAATGTTCTGAGAAACATACCTGAGCCGTGTCGACACTTCACCTTCTTCTTCAGCGACCCATCTCACATCTGCAAGGGAGGCTACCCCATCGTCTCTCAACTGATTAGAATGATTCCCTTCTATAGACTGAGAAGTAAGCTAGGTTGAAAAGACAGTATTATGAATTTGAGCAGCTGTTTGAATCGTCTGAAAAAGTACCACACTAAGTTATATTCACATAGTTTTGCTTCTGTGAAAGGAATGGGAAAATGAAACATCCCCTTTCTATAATGCAAAAATGAAGTGGGAGATGGAAAAGCAGGGGAACACCACGAAGCAGGGATTTTAAGCAAATTACAAGTGACCTAATGTAGGGGTTTTAGTGCCAGCAACTTCTACAAAGTACATCACAGTGGGAAAACTTTAATACATCATAAGGGGACACTCCCACAGAGAGCTTTTTTAAATGTTTATCTCCATATTCATCACTAAAATGTGCCATGAGGAACTAGCTACACATCAGGAAAATTACTTAGCCAATGAAGCTATCTGCAACATTGGAAATAATCTTTCTAGCTCTGTATGAACATAGCAGAAAAGACATTTAGACAGATATTTCTTTAAACAATTTGAATCAAATGCATATACAGTACAGTTAATTGTTGATGACTAAACCAATCAACATATTCTATGTGACTTTAGACTGTCAAAGTGTAATTATTTGCTAGATTGTTCTAATACAAGATCCCAGAGAGGGACACCAAACTGGAGTACAGCTTTAAAAGTTGTTTGGAGTCCTGTTCAGACAAGTTTATGCTGACTGCATTTTAGAACCCAAACCATGGTTTTATATCCAAATTGCACAATAAGCCCAGGTTGAGAGCTGCCTGTCTACCAAGCAGTTTAGTCTTAAGCGCTAAAGCAGCCTCCACAAAGAAAACAAATATGTAAAGTATGTAACTATGGAGTGCTAATTCAATAATCACGAAACCATACTTCTCTGACCTTAGTTGAATATGAAGTCTGAACTGAGTCTGAAATCTAAAAGCGTACAAGGCCCAAAATAAAAATTACAGTACTTAACTTCATACGTCCAATATTTATTAAAATGTTATCAACCAAACTGGAAAAAAAATCTCTGTAATTCAATCTTCAATCTTATTGGAATCTAACATTTTAGGATACTTATACCAGGACTCAGATTCAAGTCTACCTTTGCCCATGCCCTTCATCCAGACATCTAAATAAATTTGATCAAGAGACGTAGGCAAGCCCTGTGACAAGATAAGGGTCCAAGTTCCAAGGCACGAATCCTAACCACCATTCATGGTTTCATTTTCCCATCTATTATCATCAATATTCCCTCTAAGGTGTGTACTCTAGCCCTCTTCGTGCAGAGATTTCCCATCCCTATTCACCCATTGCAATCAAATGTTTATCTGCCTCAAAGTAAGTCAAAATGAACACACTAGGTCTTACTTCTGAGTAAATATTTATGGACCTGTGCTAGCAGTCAACCGTATTGACTGAAGACTGACAGCAATTGATATTTGTTCCCAAAATTTTCGATCCCTTATATGAGCTAGGAAGAAATTAAGACCATACAAATGAACTTGAGTCCTGTTTCTTAATGGGAGTTAGGTTTAATCAGAAGCATGCACTACTAGTTCAATCAAAGTTTAAGAGAAAAGACTTACACTGCAGTACACGATCCTGTGACATGACAGCTAAAGCTAGCAAGAAAGAGAAAAGGAAAAGAGAAACTACTATAGAAAAGCTTTAGTTTAGTGACAAACAGGAAGAAAGCACAAGAACACCTATGGCACATCCGAGTTTCTTATTACACAAGAGGTCAATTCTGATATTGGGTAACAAATCAAGTAACTGCACTGTCCTACTTCAGCATCCTTTTGATCTAGAAAACAGATTAGCTATTTTTGACCACAATTAGGCAGTACATCAAAACCCTTTTTGCATACTTTTTTCTCTCATCCCTTTCCACTTTATTTTCAGTAGCCTGCACATCTTGGTAATGGTCCTGTGAAGCTTTGGAACAGACTGAATGGCGTTTCTTGTTCTGCTTCTGACTTTCCCAATGATCAAAAAGGACAGAAAGAGCTGCATTTCTGCTCCTCTGCAAAAGAGTGGAGAGACTTTATGTCAAATTGAGCTTTCCAACAAGAAAAACCTGTTCGAAAGCTCAATGTAAAATAACATACTTTACCAGAGTGCAGATATCTTGGTACTGACCATCTTGAATCACTAGAGAAGAAATTCACTCACCAGAGGAAATGTCTATAGCAAGTGAATTTGTGAAAGCATGCCATTGAGAAAGCTGCTATGAAAAGTGGTGTTGGTATATGTGTGTGTGTGGGGGGGGGATATTCCTTGGCATTCTATTCTTTTCTTTCCCCAAGAAGCTTTGTTTAACCAGACCTGCTCTGTCAATATTCATCACTAGTATCCAGGCCTGCCAACATCCTACTGAAGCAAAGATGGAAACAGGCCAGAAGCACTGTATACTGACTAGAAACAAATGCAGACAGAGCTGCAAGAAAGTAGAGACTCCGTATTTGTTTTCATCCTAGAATAAAGGCTAGAATACTATGATCTTAATGAACCATCTAATACATTTTCAAGTTACTCAATTTATTCATCACCAATTATCTGTTTTAAATTACCACTTCATTTCTGAATACATTCTGTCCATAGAAACATTTTTCACAGCCCACAAGATTTCGGTAAAGTACGACTGTCACAAGAGTACAATGGAATTGTTCTGAATTCATGACTGATGTAATCTTCTCAAAAATATTCCTCCCTCCCACTTTCAGCTTAATTTCAGAATAACTTTTATTGTAAACCACATTAATTAATGCAGTTGCTACAGAACTGTCTGCATTTCATTGTTCATGAAAACAATTCCACACAAAAATTAAAAAACTGACATTAGAAATGGCACAACAAGTACATGCAAAAGCAATTTTTTGGGGGGATGGTGGCATCCACATCTTGCAAATAATGTAGTTAACTAGAAGGCTACTTTTATTACAGAATTAAAATTCTAAATAGCATGTTCTATTTTTATGTTTAAAACCCTTAAAAAATCACCACTACCAAAATGCATATTCAGGGCATGGTGGCACTGAAAACTGTCATCTACAAAGTTGGCAGTTCAACGGTTCGAATCCTGGGTGCCACGCAGTGGAGTGAGCTCCCGCTGTTAACCCCAGCTTCTGCCAACCTAGCAGTTCAAAAGCATGTAAATGCAAGTAGATAAATAGGTAAAACAGTGTTTCCTCGCAGCCATGCCAGTCACATGGCCACGGACTTGCACAACATTAGCTCTTCAGCTTGAGTATGGAGATGAGCACCGCCCCTAGAGTCGGATACAACTAGCACGCATGTGCCGGGGGGGGGATGACCAAAATGCATTGCATCACATTATCTTATGTGGTAACGCATCACCATACTTTGTATCATTTTTGTTCCAGCTCTCACTTTCAAGATCTCTATTATTTCACCAATGAGAGTAATATGAAAAAAATCACAGTGGCATAATAATATTTATTACTGAACTATCCCTTTTACTCTATTTTTACTTACTTATTTGTTTATATACCGCTCCATCTAGCTCTCAGCTATGTGACAGAAGCACAACACAGAATACAAGTGGTAACACATTAGCTAGCAGCAATGTGTTGCTATGATTTACAGCATTACTTTTCTACTTGAGTAAGTACCAAGTAACATTCTGGAAAAAGTCACTTTTAAATTGCAAATAAAAGAAGCTGTTATGCTGTGGGTTCCCTCCATTCCTGAATTTCAAGATGTTTATATAACTCAAGCAGACAGTTCTAGGATAATCTTCAGGAGTATTAAAAGTATAAACAAACCAAGGCATGTCCAAACTTAGGCCCTCCTGATGTTTTGGACCACAGCTCCCGGAATTCTAAGCTTAGATTGACAATGGCAAAGAAATGTGGGAGTTGCTGTCCAAAACATCTGGAGGGCTGAAGTTTGGAGATGCCTGAACTGACCCTTCAGCCTCACACTTAGTTCTGAACAGAGATGAATCAAACAGACATTTCAGGCAGCTACGTCTATACAGTATACTGTACTTTCTACAGCTCTTAATGTGGGAGTAAGACTCATTGAAATCAATGCGACTTACTGCTGCATAGATGGGCACAACTGGTGGATTAAATAAGCACAATTTTATCTGCTTAGAATGATAAACGTTGCCACCCCTATCTCATAGTCCCTGATAATGAAACCTTCTTCCAAAGCTTCAGACAGTAATAGACATGAGAAATTGGGCATGCAGTGAAGGCCAAGCAAGCACTCATGCAAAAGAGAAAGCACGCAGCTGGATTTTCTCCTTCTAGACGTCAAATGTTAAACACACAAATGATAAGGATTCCTTATGCTGCAGAGAAGGTCACGCTTCGATAATTTCCAAAGTTCAGATGCAACCTCTAACTGTATTAGAGCAATATTTTTAATGAGATGCCCAAGTGTTCCATGGGAGTGACTGTGCCACAAGGTAATAGAACAAACACAGTCATTTGCAACAGGAAAAATACAGGATCACAATACCTCTTGGAACCTGTTAACATGCATATTATCAAACAAGTCCAGTATTAAGTGTGACAGCCAAGAATACTTGGTTAATTCCTTCAAAATGAATGTTAAATAAAAAAATCCATGTATTCGCTAAATAAGTTTGTGTGGACTGCAGATAGATGTTTAATAATAATATCACCTTCTAATAATAAGATGTTTAATAATATCACGTATGTGATGGCTACTAAAGTTTATAACTGAATAAACTAGAATATATACTTCAAATATCCGAATATTATTTATTTATTTATATTTCTATACAGCCCCCTTAGTGCAAACTGCACTATCCAGGGCAGATAAATTTACATATTACAATCTTTATTTCAATATTTTAAAATGTTTATTTTACTTAATATTTCTATAAAGAATGCTGCTTTCCCGAAGACATATACGAATCCGAAAAAGAAATAAAAAATTCAGGAGCAATCTTGATATAGCATATAAAGCCTATTGTTAACAAGCTGTTTAGAATATACTCTTCGACACTATCAAAACAGCATGGCATGGTACATTAACTTAACTTTATTATTATGACATAGGTCAGCCATGTCAGATATACAAAACTATATACAAAAACTAAACTAAACTAAAAGCTAAAATAAATCATATAGTACAGTCATACCTCGTACAACGTAATACTTGCATAACGAAAAATCCGTACAACGAAATTTTTTTTTGCCCCCCCTCCTTCCCCCTTCCCTGTTTTCTCTGCCAACGGAGCTGAGTGGGCGTGTGCGTGTGCGTCTGGTGGGGGAAGGGGCGCCCCGTGTTCTCCCTCCCCCTCCTCTCCCCTCCTCCCCAGGCATGGATGGCCTGACCTGGTTTTCTCCCCCCACCCCCACCTTCCCTTCCCCCCACCACCACCACCCGCCGCCGGGCCGCAGGAGGAGGAGGCGGCTGCAGCAGCCTCGGAGGAGGAGGAGGAGGGCGCCCCTTCTCGCCGCCGGGCTCCCCTGGCCCCCGCTCGGCCCCCGCGGCGCCTCCTCCGGAGGTGTGTGTGTGTGTGTGTGTGTGTGTGTGTGTGTGTGTGTGTGTGTGTTACTGGTGCTGTTGCTCCTGGCCAACGCCACGATTGTTTATTGCGCGGGTTTCTGGCCGCGTGTGCACGTGTGGCTGGGCGTGTGTCCGCCGGTGTGCGCGTGTGTGTGGCATCCCAGGCTAGTTGCCACGGTCGGGAAGCAACAACTCTGCCCATCGCTGCGCCAGGGATGGGGGTTAATCCCCGCGCACAGATGCGCCATCGGACGGGCCTCCTTCTCTCCCCCCCCAAATTGCGGCCCGATGGGGTTTCTGAGGCCCGATGGGGAGCGAGAGAAGGCAGGAGCCGCCCCGCCGAGGAGGAGGAGGAGGAGGGCGCCCGCTCGGCCCCCGCAGTGCCTCCTCCGGAGGTAGGTGTGTGTGTGTGTGTGTGTGTGTGTGTGAGAGAGAGAGAGAGAGAGAGAGAGAGGAGGGAACGGGCCGGTGGCTGGCGGGGCCTTTGGAACCGCCGCCGCCGCCCGTGTGTGTGTGTGTGTGTATGTGTGTGTGTGAGAGAGAGAGAGAGAGAGAGAGAGAGGTGAGTGGGGGAATTCCCGGCGCGGTCCCCCAAGCCCCCCGCCCCAGGCCAAGTGGCCCACCCCACTCCCTCCCCCCACCCCCGCGGCCACCTCCGTCTGACCACCTGCAGCCGGCTGGGAAAGAGGGAAGGAAGGAGGGGAGAGGAGGGACAGCAGACATGGAGGGGGGGTGAGCCGCCTGCCCGCCCCCCATTGCCCAAACCCCCCCATTGCCCCAAAAACCCGCCCCCCGTCGCCCAAAAAAAACC
>JAHTLZ010000204.1:36948745-37023139 GCA_023846285.1 Phrynocephalus versicolor
TGAAACGGATTAAATCCAGTTTCAATGCATTCCTATGGGAAATGACAGTTTGTACAACGTAAAACTTGTATAACGTAATTTGTTCTGGAACGAATTAATTACGTTATACAAGGTACCACTGTACTAACAAGCAATACAGAGCAGACTAAAAATTAAAATTAAAATTAAAATTGAAATGGGCAAGGGTAGTTCTTCAATGTCTAATTTGCAAAGGTAACGTTTACATTTTAAAGATACTGCTACATTTTAATATACGGCACTCGAAACAAAATCTTGCATTATATCCCAGTGTGACAACAGAAGCCAAATCTAATCCACACTCCAAACAACAGCTCCTCGAAGAATTGTTCAGGCCTTGAGAGGAAGTATGGGTGGAAGTGTCTGAGGGTTTATTTCATTTCTCTTCCACCAGGATGATTGCTATAAACTGTGAGGGAACTCGGAAAAGCAAATACTCTCCTGCCTTCAGTTTCCTCCTTTATCTCTTAGCATTAGAACATAATAGAATGTGGCCTTTTCCAGGCAATTTAAATTCAGTATTAAAAATATATACTGTATATACTCGAGTATAAGCCTAGTTTTTCAGCCCTAATATTGGGCTGAAAAAAGGGGTCCTCGGCTTATATTCGGGTCAATACTTTTAGCCACTGAGGCAAGTTTGGTTCAGTGGCTAAAAGTCATTTTAAACATTGTGCGCCACTTCTCCTGAACCCCCCCCCATGTTTTAAAATGACTTTTAGCCACCAACTCAAGCATTTGCCTCGGTGGCTAAAAGTCATTTTAAACATCACACCCACACCCAGCTCACAAAGGAGGAATTGCCAGGCCCTGCTGCATTTCCCACCCTAGGCTTATACTTGAGTTAATAAATTTTCCCAGTTTTTGGGGTTTAAATTAGGGGCCCTGGCTTATACTCAGGTCAACTTATACTCGAGTATATACGGTATTTCAACAAATGCTCATACTTCTATGTGAGGAATCTTCTAGGTGTGGAGCAACTCCCACTCTATTTGTGTGTACAGAGGTACCATGGTTTATGAGCATAATCTGTTCCAGAAGCATGTGCCTAAATCGAAATACTTGTAAATCAAAGCAAATTCCCCCATAGAAAATAATGGAAAATCGTAGGCCCATTCCAGGCATTGCCGGGGCTGCACTAAGCCTTGGAGGCTACCTCTGGTCTGCCGGATGCCACTTCCGGCCACGGCTGGCCCACCATGCAGCTTGGAGGCCCGTTCCAGGCATCACTGGGCCCATGCCAAGCCCCAGAGGCAACGTCCAGTCAGGAAGAGGAGGAGGAGGAGGAGGAGGAGGAGGAAGAGGAGAGCCAGGCCATGACATCACTCGCAAAGTGAAGCAAAAATGTACCTAAAAATTTGCTCATTTTCCAAAACACTTGCAAACCAGGTTATTTGCAAGCTGAGGTACCACCGTATTCTGGTTTTACTGCAAAGCAATAATCACCCAGCCACCTAAACGTGTCCTCACAGTGAATAAAATCACTTGGGATAGACAGTGGGGCCTTTATATTTGAAGATATCAAAGTACACCTTGAACTATACTGTGAATTGCTAGGAGTTTCTTCAGATCAAAACAATCATTAAACCTCTTACCTGAAACTGAACCCTTGGGCACTGTATCAGAGAAAGGTTGGTTCCAATTTTCCGTACAAGACTTCTATTTGGGCCATAAGGCTTAGTTGACCAAAGCAACTGTAAGGGGGAAAATATATGTATTTTATAACAGACTTATTATATGACAACAACATTGTTTCCTGAAAATTACACATGAATTCAGGAGTTCAGACTTATCAAACAGAGATGGGTGTTTTGTTTCAGAAGGGGACTGGTTCCAAAATGAAACATGATAGCACAGCTGGCGCTCGGAATGCAGTCCTACCCTCTGGAACAAAATCAGCCACTGTCTCACTTTGCTTTATCTCATCAACTTTCCCTCTCCCTGGCGCTGGCCAATCAGACAGGGAGGCGGGATGATGCATGTCCTTGCACAGTTCCTGATGGCCAGCATTAGGGAGAGGGAAAGATGACGCATCAGAGGTTGCTTCCTGGTTGGAATTTCACCCAGCGCAAGGTAAAACAAGCTACATTTCAAGTGCCAGTTGTGCCAGTGTGTTTCATTTTGGAACCAGCCCCCTTCCAAAATGAAATACCCATGTCTGTCATCTCAGTGTGAAGTATATTTGGAATGAGACAAACTGCAGACAAGGTTTTATCTATAAAGAGCTCACAGGTTTCCAGTAACATCAATCCTTATTGTTAAAATAATCCAAGCTTTTAATGTCAATATGTTGTCTTGCATCTTCATCAGGGAAGGCTACATATCAATTAAAACAAATGTTATATTTCCCCGCTAAGGGTCTCCGTCACCGTAGGCAGAACTACAACCTGGACAAAATCTAGAGGATGTCAGGTATACTTAAAGTACAGTAAATTCCATAGACTTCTAAAGTAAAGTGTTGTAAAGTGTATTTGAACCTCTTTTCTATCCTAGGGAGAACAGCAAATAATACGCTTAACATCCACACTATGCCTATCTTGTGTACACTAATGTTTCCAACTAGTACAAATGTTTCACTATAACCATTATGCTTACCGATTCCATAGTCACCCCAGCTTGTTCAAGCATCGCTCTAAACAGACGTTTAATCCAGTTGATCATCTAGAATGATGCAGTTATCAAAAACTTATGATCAAACCACCTCAATTCATTGGGATACAAGTGTTCCATAGTTACCCTAAAAACACATACACAATTGTGAGCAATGTTTGTGAGCAATGTTTGCAAGTCATGACAAATGGTCACAAAAACTTTATATTCCTCATAGTATATTAGTATGTTGGATACAATACCAATACCCAACATATTGCCAGAAATGTGAAGAGCTCTAGTATGGTTTGAGACAAATGACATCTTCTAAAACTACTGTACCTCCGAACACCTTGTATAACGAAAAGTGCCCCTCCTCCGTTTTAATACAAGATGCACAGGTCCAACACTTCAGAATCTCAGGTTATCCAGCTGGAGGTAATGATTAGCTACTCAAAATTCCCAGTTTTGCATGAATGAATTGTACTTTGTTGTGACTCTGTTGTATGAAACTATACAGACACTTCAACCCATTCTTTTAGACTACCAATCTACTCCAACAAGCATTATTGTCAATTAGATTTTGTTTACAGGATTTTACAGTTCCTTTTCATAGCATAATAGTAATATTATGAAATTAGTTTTAATGCATGTGACTGTTAAAAAAAATAAACTTTTAAATACTCCCGAGGCATGTTTGAATCACAGCTTGTCTAATATAGGTGTAAAAATGTAAAGTGCATATTCATGTATGTGTCCACTGGTTGCAATAACATGGGTGATGTTACACAAATACTGAGACAATGGTGCCCTTACATAGGAAGATCTCTTATATCAAGCCACATTTTCATTTAGTCCAGAAATCAAAACCAATTCAATGGATCTAGTATCTCCAGAATAAACTATTCATACCCACTTGCTAACTTGTTCTTTTAAGTGGAAATGTCAAAGATCGAACTGAGGATCTTTGGCATAAAAAGCATGCACTTTACTCCTAACTTTGGTTCCTCCCTCAAAGTGAGTGGTTCTCAACCTTTCTAATGCCATGGCCCTTTAATACAGTTCCTCATGTTGTGGAGACCCCTTGCCCTGCTTGGAAGAGGCCACAAGCCCCCTTTGGCAGCCCACTGCTGCAGGTGCCATAGGTAATCGAAGCCTCCAGTGCCATTGACATCCCCTCCAACCTATCAAGCTGTAACACACACTTATCCTCCCTTCCTCCCCCCTCCAGATCCAACCCATTTGTGCCTTTTTCTTCACTGGCTTATGGCAGCCCCTGTGAAATGGTCATTTGACCCTCCCAAAGGGGTCCCGACCCCCTGGTTGGGAACCACTGCTCAAAGTGTACTGAACTCTGACTGAACACATGCTCTAGTCTAAACAGTTAAAATCTGTTAGTTTTAAAAGATATCAGACAATTCTTTTCTGTATTATGTCGGAACCATCAATCTCCCCGAAACACCATCTCACGTGTCCTATTCCATTTTTATGTCTCAAAAATAATAAACCAAACCCACCTGTCTAAAAATGCAAGTGCCAGCTCACAGCATACGACCTTGTAACTGCACAAAGACCTTAACATATATATCATTTAGATACACATTTTCCACAGTACCAGTACCTCTCTAATAGTACTAGCTGTTAGAGAGCATTGCTTGTGATCTTAATATTAACCCCTCCATACAAAAAAAAAATTACTTGTTCCTACTACATCTATTTCTTGATAATCTATAGAAAGGATAATCTTGATGTCTTGTGACCAACAAAAGGTTTAATATGGCTATATGCAACATTTTCATTTTCCGTTAAAGTGGAAACAATCTGATGCAGGGCCAGCAATTCCAGATCTCAATACCAAGGAGACCCAAAGATGTGATCAACCGCCAAATATTTTGCTCTGTCCACCTCTACTTTTTGTTTGCAAATCGGCAGCACAAGCTGGTCGAGTTCCAAAGCTCTCGTTGGGGAAAAGCACGATGGGCCCACTTCGTTGTTTACTAGGACGCAACGGAGGAGGACACAAGCAGTTAGGAAACCAAATTCCCTCTGCTTAGTTCCTACCTCATCAGAGACAGGCCAGCGCTCTTAAGCACAGGAGGCAAGATTCACTGTGAAGATTCTCAGTCATCCAGATGAGTTTATCTGGAAGTTGAGTCATGGCAACTGGACTTCTTTTTCTTGAGATTGAAACGTTTCGCTGCTCATCCCAACCGCTTTCCTCAGACGGACGAAGCTGTTAGGATGAGCAGGGAAACGTTTCAATCTCTCAAGGAAAAAAAAAAGAAGTCCAGTTGCCATGACTCAACTTCCAGAGAAGTCAAAGAGGGCAATATTTTGACCTTACACGTGACTGCTGTTGAAGAAGAGGAGGGCATCGCTTGCAACCTAAAAAAGCATCCAGCCCTAGGCCTTAGCTGGAAATCGGGCGTTTCTACCTGTAGGGCCGAGCGCCTACTCAAAGCTGGGAGGCATCGTGCCTGCTCAGCGAAACCGGCGCTCCCGAAGTGGTGTCCCTGCGAGGCTCACGAAACCGGAGCCGCTTCAAGGCCGAACTCCAGAGAAGTGCTGCTCCCAATGGGGGAACGAAGAAGGCAACCCAAACCGAGCCCTCCTGGCTCTCTCCCCTCCTCGGCTCCCCCTCAAGGGGAGGCGCGGCCGCCACCGAGGACCCTCAAAAGGGGGGAAGGGGGCGCCGAGGCCGCGTGTCTCCCAACCCAGGCGGCCGCTTCCCTCCCTCGGCTCCCCGCTTAGGACCCTCCGGACTCCAGGCCAGGCGGATAGCCTTTCTTCGACTCTCGGGACCGACCGCTGGAGCCTTTCCCGCCCAAACCGACCCGCTCGCCCTTCACCTCAGCGGCCGCGCCACCTCCTTCGACCGTTTCACCCCTTTGGCCTCCCTCGCCGTCTCTCCGCCTTTCCCGTGTCACTAATCCCCACCCCCACCCCCGGCGGCGCCGGCTAAGACTCCGACCAATCAGCGCCTGTCATTGACGGAGGCGAGGCCCATCCAGGGCCCAAGAATCGTTGGCCGACCATAGAGACGAAGACGGACGCTCCGCCCGCGCATATCTATGACCCGATGGATAGACATCAAGGGCGCCGTCTCTACGGCTTCCGATCATTCGGCGCCTGTCTGCGGTCTGAAGAGCGGAAAGGCTTTCCGCACTTAGTACTGGAGAATCGCGTCAGCGCGCCCCCTGCCGGAGAGGTTTTCTCAAAACAATGCTCAAGGGCAGCCTACTCACAGAAAAAGTACATTGGACCCTTAACAAACAGTTTGTATAACATAAAATCTGTACAACATAAAAAATTCCGGAGATAGGGGAAATCTGCTTAACATAATCGCTTATGGGGCAAATCCGTACAACATAAAAATGGGATTAATCTGTTTTCAATGCATCCCTATGGGAAATTAGTATAAAGGAAAATTTGCTTAACCTAATTTCATTTGGAATGAATTAATTCCTTTATACAAGGTACCACTGTACTCCGTTTCTCTTCTTGCTTATACATAGCCTGTTCCCAACCTGCTGTTACAGTACTAGGTGTTATTGTAGCGCATAAAGCAGTTACTGGGACAAAGGTGAATAATTTTATTGCAGTCAGGGTAGGGGAACTGGCGATCCCGCAGATCTTGCTGGACAGCAACTCTCTCATCATCCCTTTTTGCTGGGCATGTGTGGTGGAGTTGAGGGGACGACTGGAGCACAACAGTGCATGGCCACCATTTTCCCATCCCTGGAAAATAATCTTTTATTGACTAGAATTCACTGTATCACCGATTAGTTTCAAAGAGTTATGTGTTGTGGCGGAAAGAATACTGGACTAAGGATTCCCAGGCCATGAAACTTCACTTGGTAGCAGCACTCCTTGTGTACCTCATGTGCTTGCAGAACTCAATTACAGCTGCAATAAGTGGGAAGCAAACTGATGGCACATAAGATTGGCAAGTAAGCCCCTTCACTCTGCAGTATTTATTTATTGTGCTTAGATATCCTATTGCTAGAACCTTAGGACTCCAAGATGCAGAAGACACTACTGTATAACCCTTTATGAATATAGCATGTTTATCAATGAGAAATGGAATAAGATTGGCAGCAACTTCATATCCACAGAATAGTTTTATTTCAATAGTACCATGGTATTATTTATTTAAAGCATTTGTTCATCTACTTTCTGGCTGGTGAGGTTCCAAATGTGATATACTTTGAAGCTGCTACTCTAATTATACTGCAACACTCAAACTGCAGGTCCCACTTGCTGTTCCACAGGTTTTCTCAGCACAGAGGATATTAAGACAGTGGTCCAGAAAACTTCCCATTGAGTAAGCAGTTCTCCAATTCAAGTCCATTGAACATGGTAGGATCCAGCTCACAGTAACTACCGTGCACTGTAATTTAGAAAACGAGGTGCATTCTGTACCTTCTACTTCTAGGTATTTGCATTCAAAGTATCTGGAAAAACACCTACCAAAAGCTCACACTTAAAAAAATAAAACCGAACAGAATCCATGGTAAAGAATAAATCTCGAATTTCAAAACAGACCGAGGGAGAATGCTGATTGACCTGGCCGCCCTTTGTTTGTTAGGTTGGGAGAAATAATCCAATCAACAGCTACCAGGGTAAAACCTGAAAGTAAGGTGATACTGGAACAAATTTCCAAACAAAAAGGCATAGAATTTCTCCTTTCCTAACAAATGCGCCTTGCACAGTCCTTGCGCGCAAGGCGCACGCGCACTACCAGACCCTCCAGAAGCCGAGCCGCTTCCTCTTGGAATCCGTAGTACTTGAGCTTATCCCCTCCGACTCTAACCCACAATGCCTCTGAACGCCGGAGAGCAAGAACTGGCCAATCAGGGAAGGGCTTAATAAAGCCCGCTGTGAGTGGGCGAGGAGGTGCTCTGGGTGGCAGCCAATCAGGCCCGCGCGCACGCCGAGGTCGCCGAGCGCCTTGCCCTGCGTGGTGGATGTTGTCTCCGGAGGGCGGAAGGTCCCGAGTCCCCCGGCGGTGCCAAGCGGCCGCTGCTCGTTCGGTCTCCTCGCGTGCAAGGGCGGCAGCGGGAAGAGGAGGGCCGGGGCCGGGGGGAGTTTTCCTTTCTTCCGCTGGGCGGGAGCGCCAGAGCGCCTCCCTTTCTGCATCCTATGAAAGTGAGGCGGGTAAGGGGGGACCTTTGAAGCGAGGGAGGTGGGGAGGAAGGGAGGGCCGGTGGGATCCTCCTGAAGGTGGCCCAGGAAGAGGCCCGAGAGGGGGGGGGAGAGGAAAGGTCGGCGGAGAGCCCCGCAACCCCCTCCGTCCCAGTCGCAAGCTCCCAAGTCCGGGACCCTCTTTTCCTCTCAGCTCAGGGTTTGCAGGGAAGTCCGCCGGTGCTGACTTAGGAGGGTGCTGAGCATCACGGCGTGCATTGCTTTACACTTGCCAGGATTACTGAGTCTGCAATCTTAGGGGCACGGGTGAAGAGTAAAGTTTAAATTGACTGGTGCTTAAGGATTTTGGAAAAGACAAACAGATATGTGCTAAAAAGCTGGGAAAACCCCTCAGCATTTCAGAGGCGCACACTTGGGCTTTAATGGTGGTGTACTTGGTTGTGTTTCCTTCGGGAGGACATAGATGGGGTTGAACTGTCTAGCTAATACAGTGGACCTTCGTATAACAAACGGTTTGTATAACATAAAATCTGTACAACATAAAAACATCCGGTTTTAGGGGAAATTTGCTTAACAGAATCGTCTATGGGGCGAATCCGTACAACATAAAAATGGTCACGATTAGGGATTACTCTGTTTTCAATGCATTCCTGCGGGAAATTTGTATAAAGGAAAATTCGCTTAACAGAATTTCATTCGCAACGAATTAATTCCTTTATACAAGGTACCACTGTAATTGGTTCATCTCTAGGGAACATTAATGTTGCTGCTGGTTTTGTTTTTCAAAGGAGGAGCAAACGTCATTCTCTTGGTCTTAATATTTAACTTGCATGTATGCACAGGAGTAAATTCAATTGGACACACTAGATCAGTGATGGGAAACCTTTTAGAGACAGTGCCCAAACTGCAATTCAAATCCCACTAATTTTTTCACAAAGTGCCAATTTGGCAGTTTAACCTGAATGCAGGTGGCTGTGAAGGGTCAATGTCAGGTGCCCACAGAAAGGGCTCCAAGTGCCACCGTTGGCACCCGTGCGATAGGTTCACCAACACTGGACTAGATATTCCAAGTAAAAATTAACAGAACTGATAGATTTTAGCGGCAGTCTTATGCACATTTATGTGGGAATAAGCCTCATTGAACATAATGGGACTCTGGGATTATTATTAACAGTAATGTTAATCACAGACAGTGAAATGCCAGTGGTTGTTAATTTGAATTAGCATAGTTTTAGAGCTTGTATGAGCTGTCCATCTTTAGTTTGCTTTGCAATAGAAGCTATATTGAACTACAGTACTACAGTGATATTTGTGTAGCTCTAAATAAGCAACTGGTATGAATGCAGAATGTTTTATATGGTGTTTCAAAAAGCTAAACAAAGTTATTTGATATAAAGACACATCCTTAGGTATATATTTTTGAAGTCAATTTCATGGAAATAGGTGTCCAGATTTCTTCTGTAGTTTAGTGTAATGTTGCAGGACTTTCAGTAGTTGTATGAATCTAGGCATGCCACTAAAGGTGTATTTGAATAACTGTGTTAACTGTCATGGCTCTGTCTATCCTATGGAATCCTGGATGAGGCACTTAGTATTCTGTACAGTACTGTAGTTCAGGGAAGTGCACTGGAACAAAGTGCAGAGAACCAATTACCAGATTATCTATGTTAATAATTTCATGCTATAGATTCTGAGTTAAGGCTACACTTTCCAGAGTTTTCTAAGTGTATAGTAATCACAACTGGTTTGTCATTCTCTTCTTCTGGCAATATTTTGTTGCTTGCCCAAGACTATGTGAGCTGATTCTTCGCCCTGGAGACATCATGGAGAATCAAACCCCAACCTCTAGGTCAAATCCCAGGCAGCCAATTCACTGAGTTGTCCAGCCAGTTTCTAAATACTGCCCTAAACTACAAATTCCAGGATTTCATTGCATGCTGCCATGACACTTAAAGTGGTACCATGTTACTATAACTGTGTACTGCAGATTCAGTTTCCATGTAATGAAGTATGCCAGGCATTACCATATAGTAATGGAATTCCAGACAAGAACTGTGGACTGACAGGTCTAGTTGACGAAATCATTCAGAAATTAATGTAAGTTAATTCAGGTTTTAGCTTACTTTCAAACTCTTATTCTGAGATCCTTGACCACATTGTCTGCTATAGTTCCCTGAGAAGGTTCTAGGCCACGTTCAGAGATGCACAGTCAGTTCACAGCAAGCAAAAAGTGCACTGTTTATCATTGTCCCATATGGTGTCAAATTACCTCCTGGATTACATGCCTAAGGCTGTACAGAAAGAGGTTGATAGTGAAAGACAAGCAGTTTTTTCCAAAACATTATTTGGTGGGACTATTTTTTCACTGAAGAAATCTGATATGCATCCAGAGAACATAGTTTGAAAAGCCATATTACAGTACAAATAACGAATTGTTTGTTTAAATTCTCAAAACTTTAGAAAAACTTTCTTTTTCTTAAAAAAAAATCTGCCTGTAGATGAGCAGAAATCCTCATGCTTTGAAGTCAAAAGCGGTGTGCCCCAGGGATCTGTCCTGGGACCAGTGCTTTTCAGTCTGTTCATAAATGACCTGGAGACAGGGATAAGCAATGAGGTGGCTATGGGCCTTTTCACACGACCCCTAAAAATCCGCGGCAAATGGCTCCCAGATCCGGAGCTTAAAATTGTTTCCCCACCAGCTCTGGAGTTTACAAAAAATTAAGTGCGACCACGCCCACCTAAGCGCGTCCCAGCGCACTTTTCATGTACCTGCTCTCCGGGGTGAAAAAATCCTGATGCGGATGTAACGTAGTGAGTGCCGGGCTCTCCTTGCTTCTGTTTGTTGTTTTTTTTGCCCCCGCCCCTTTAAGACTGGAATGCTGCTGGGAGCAGAGCGAGACGGCAGAACGGAGGTGAGCCGGCATTCTTTTCTTCCTTTTTTTCTCCCTCCCCTCACGCAGACAGGAGCCAGGAGTGCGGAGGGGGTGGGAACACAGGAACAGCGACAACCCCCCAAGATCTCTGGTCCGAATTTAAGTGGCCAGCGGATCTTAGGGGTCGTGTGAAAAGGCTCTAAGTTTGCGGATGACATGAAACTTTTCTGTGTGGTAAAAAATGATTACTGGGCTGGGGGATCTCCCTTATGAGGAAAGGCTAAAACATTTGGGACTCTTTAGTCTGGAAAAAAGGCACCTGAGGAGGGATATAATTGAGACGTACAAAATATTGCAGGGCATGAATAAAGTGGATAGAGAGACACTCTTCTCCCTCTCACAAATTTCCAGAACGAGGGGACATCCACTCAAACTGAGGGCTGGGGGAGTGAGAACAAACAAAAGAAAATATTTTTTTACCCATTGTGTTGTTTGTCTGTGGACCTCCCTGCCACAGGATGTGGTGATGGCATCTGGCCTGGATGCCTTCAAAAAGGGATTGGACAGATTCCTGGAGGAAAAGTCCATCACAGGTTACAAGCCTTAAAAATCAGGGTACTTCAAAGGCAAGATGCTGGGGAGTGGTATTGGGAGACAGATACCTAATCTTGTGAGCTCCCAGACACATTTGGCAGGGCCACTGTGAGATACAGGAAGCTGGACTAGATGGTCCTTTGGCCTGATCCAGCATGGCTCTTCTTATGTTCTTATGAGTAGTGACTCACACTAGAATAGTCCCATTTAAATGGGGTAGGTGGGTTAGTCAGTTCCATAAGTTCTCTTGATTCAAATGGACCTAGTCTGGTTGTGAATCACTTTAATGTAGTAAGTTGCAACTAGAATAGGCCCATTGCGGTGAGTGAAACCTACATAGGAGTTGACTAACCAATTCCTCACTGATTCAATGGACCTGTAGTAGTGGGACTTATTACGCTAAGGAGCAACAGGGTTTCTGTGCAACGGGCAATATTTATATTTTTGTATGTGCTTGTTTTTAACTTCACATTGGTTTTGTGTGTATGCAATGAATTGTCATGTGTTTAGTCTGAAGTTGAGGGGATTACTTATTTCTGCACTATTTTTGTATCTGTTTGTAAATGTTAGTATGTAGCAGTTGAGAATGTTGTCTTTCCACTTCACCTGCCATGTTGTTCTTTAAGACTCCTCTTATTCAATTGGTAAATTATTAGAATAACAATTGAATGATTTTGTAGGATTTAGATCAGTGGTTTCTTTCCAGTCTTGGGTCCCCAGATGTTCTTGGACTACAGCACCCTGAAATCCTGGCCAGTACAGCTAGTGGTAAAGGCTTTTGGGAGTTTTAGTCCAGGACACATGGTACTGATTTAGATCCTAACATTCCATCCAGCATAAATAAAAGAATATGTATGTTATCCAAAGCTCTTTACATCAGAATACAGTGAACCAAATCTGTAATTATACATTCACGGAAACTTCTGTTATGTTTACTGCACAGGACTCCCCCTAGCCCCTTGACATGCTTTTAAAGAAACTTTCAAAAACTGTATATAAAATTTTATGGGTATATTCTGTTTAAAGGAAAAGGTCAGAAATTCCTATCAGTGCCGGTAGACTCCATCTAAAATAACAATTTGCATTCTCACTTAGTATTTCACAGTGCTAAAACTATTCTTGTACTGTAGTTTGTGAATCTTAAGTGCCTATGTTAATTTGAGGGATGAAATGGCATTTTCTGTATAGAAATACTGATAATATCTCATTAGATTTATTAGAATGAGTAATATTGGTGGGATAGGCATCATCATTCTTCACTTAACTTCGATATCTGCCCTTATTTTAACTTGAAAGTTGATTGAGTTCTCATCTTAACCAATATGAATCTTAAATTTGGCAAAATGTCGAAACAGAAAATTAGAAAAGTACCCCCTAAAGATAGCTAGTTTTGTTTCATGTTTATAATTATGGTATTTAAATATTGGGGAAAGTTAAAGTAATATAGCAAGCATCAGTATATTTAAGAATCACAGATAATAGACAAAATCTTATTGCATTCATAGCTATCGTAACCAGTAGTGCTAGTGGTGAAGGATGCTTGGGGCAGCAATCTATCAACAGCTGGACGGCTGTTTTACATGTGGGCAGTAGCCTTGGGTTTTGCAGACTATTCTGTGCTTGATCAAATAGCAAACCACAGCGTTCTGTTGTTGCTAGTAGAAATATTACTAAGATTCACAATTCATTTCCTTTTGTTCTTTGTTTGGGTCTCACAAGCAAAGAAGTGGCTTTACCTGGGGTTAAAAAGGCTATGCACAGCCACAAACAGTGATGCCTTGAACTACAAAATTAATCCGTTCCAACGGATCTTTTGTAATTCAAGGAATTTTCATAATTCAAACCTCAGTTACCCATAGGAATGCATTAAAAGCCTATTAATTCGTTCCAAAGGGAACGGATTACAATAGGCTTCCAATGCGTTCCTATGGGAAGCCTTCCCCGACACAGCAAAGCAGGGGAAGAGCTTCCCCCTTTTGTTGGCTTGGTGGGAAAGTCCCTCAGTCAACAGCAGCCGAGCTGTCAAAATCACCTGACTGTTGGCTGATTTTGACAGCTCGGCAGCCAGAGGGCTTTTTCCTTCAGCGGGTGGACGTCTGCCAGGGTAGGATTGGGCAGGTGCTGAAGTCACCCCCCTCGATCCTCCCCTGGTTGAAAACACCAAAACCCCTACCTTTTTTCGTAACTGGGAATTTCCCTATACCAGCGGATTTCCTTTCACAATTCAAGTTTTTCATTGTACAAGGCGTTCGTAATTCAAGGCATTACTGTATTTTAAAATGCTGTTATAAAAATACTCAACTGCTACTTTTTAATAATTATATTTTAACAGATACAGTATTTTCAGAAACTGTTGGGTTTTTAGAGTGGTGTGAGTAGCATGTGTTTACTTTTGTCTATTTGTAAGCTTTTAAAGATGCTATGTAAGAGAATATAGGAATGTAAGAGATCATTGGCAAGTATGCTGTCTTTATCTAGTTTTCTGAGCACTATAATATTATTAATGACATTTCTCTTCCAGCAGAATCTTATATATGTTAAGGAAAAATGAACAGCACAATGAGTGAGGAACCTGATGCATTAACTGTAGTTAACCAGCTGAGAGATCTGGCAGCTGATCCCCTAAACAGAAGAGCAATTGTTCAAGATCAGGGATGCTTACCAGGCCTTATTTTATTTTTGGACCACCCCAATCCACCAGTTGTCCATTCAGCACTACTTGTAAGTATACATAGTTTTTTTTTCCAGGGTCTTCTGTGAGATTTTGATGTTGCGAATATGTCTTCTACAGCTAGTCTGTATAAATGGTAGTTTATGTTTAAAATGTCAATGGCTGGCCTTTGACATTTTGCTGGTCGTTAGAGTGTAACCGTGGGGATCAATAAAATATCTCTGGTAAAATCTCAAGCAAAATAATCTTGGATAAGAAGTTCAGAGATTGTTTCCTGGTATTACATAGATTCTTTCCCCAAGCTGATCTTCTCCTGAAGGTGAGAACTCAAGCTCAAGGAAAATACCTTAATCATAGTCATCATGTGCCATCAAGTCATTTCTGATTTATAGCAACCCTTTTCAGTGTTTTCCAGTCAGAAAATACTCAGAAGTGGTTTTTTTAGTCTCTCTTCTGGGACTGTGCATACTGCCCATACTTGCACGAAGCATAGTGAGGAATCGAACTTGGAACCTCTTGCTTCACTGTCAAATCATTATATCACTGAGCTATCTGTGACTTACAGAAGTGATAAAAGCATCTCAGTTCTCTGGGGCTAATGAACCAATTAGAAAGACAGCAAATGTAATAAGGAAAGAAGCACATCATGAGTGTCACAGAGAACAGCTTAGAAATTTTCTTTCTGCCTGTTCTGTCATAGGGATGGTGACCAAGAAGTGCACAATTGCATATGCTTAGTGCTACCCAGGTAGAGGTTTTCATCGAAGGACTTGAAAAAAATGGGGTTTCAGATGGAGGTGATCAGATGTTTGGAAGTCAGCTGCAAGTACAGCATTTTGCTTATAAAATCAGTTGCATTTCCCCCGTGATGTGGAGATAGTGCACAGCCCTTTCCCCCTGATCTGTAGTCCATGGAATCCTGAAGGGTTTGTTATTTCTTCTGTTTGTTACATCCTGTTTGTATATCCTGCTTTTTCTCAGTGAGCTCAAGTTAATGTTCAATATTTTTTCCTTAGTGTTTAACCTCTCTTGAGCATTGACCCCTTCATGCAGTTTTCAGTTGAATGGTGATTTGAACCAAGGTCTTCCAAAGTCCTTGTCCAACACTCTATCCACTGTATGCTCAGCTACTCAGTAGGGATGGAAGAGTGACACCATTGAAAATGCAGAAGTGCTCAGTTCCTACTTGAGCTCAGTCTTTTCTCACTCCTGCACAGAGGGGGGTAGAGATGAGTATGGGGCTCATGTACGTTCCTGCCTTAGAGAGAACCTTGACTGCATTTAAGAGTCTTGAAGGAGCTGGGTAAAGAACTTTCAGAACCACTGTGTTTTTAAAAAAAAATCATGGATGATGTGTGAAGGGTCAGATGACTGGAGGAGGACTAGTGTTACTCCGGTCTTCAAAAAGGACTGACCAGTCAGACTTCAGGGAAAGTTCTAGAGCAGATTATAACACATTCTCTCTGCAGTGCAGTAATCATTACAACTCAAAATGGAATTGTTAAGAAGAAATCACTCCAGATTGATCTTATCTCATTCTTGGATCAGGTAGACAATGGGAGTGCTGTTGGACATAACATATTATGAGAAACCAAGAATTAAAAACAAAGAATAGAGAAGTTACGTACTGTAATTTCTTAAAAAACATCCTTCAAGTTTTCATTGTCAGGAAAACAGTTGTTTTCAGGAAAATGGGTGAATCTGTTCAGTAATTCAAAGTGTTAGCTGGTTTGACTGGTGCATCTTCACAATGCTATTTCATCAGTCCATTTCCTCCTTCTGTCAGCCTTAATAGGGCTTTTCAAGATACGTGAATATAACTGGTTTATTGTTGCCCCCTCTCTGAATTTTTACAGCTGAGCAGGGATTTGAAACCAAGTTTACTGAGTTCTTGCTCTACACTCTATCCACCATATAATATCTGTCATGAAACCACATTTTCTTATTTATAAATAGCATGTTCAAGGTGTTACAGACATATGTAGAGCTTTGTAATCATACATTTATCTTTGTAGAAGTAAGCCCTATTGGCCTAGGTCTTTATAACCAATATCCTGTTAGCATCAACTAGATTAAATCCTCTGACTCAATGGGCTGTTTCAGTGAGCCTATGTGCATTTGAGACTAGCAATAGGATACTAATTTAAGCTTTCATTGTTAAAGAATTTTCAGTAACAGTACCGTGTAAAAACTGCTCTGCAGTTATTGGAGTTTCAGGCATACTGTGTCGTTGCAGGTAGGAACTGAGTAAATAAAAATTCAGCTGACCTCGTACTAGTGAAATGTCCTTTGGTACTTGCTGGTACCTACATAATAGATATATGATCCCAGAGCTTAGATAAGAAATATAACCCTAAATAGGACTATTAGAAAATCTGGATTGTTGGTAAAGCAGCTATTTTTTTTTCAATATCCAAACAGTTCTCCTGATAATTTTATTTAACAGTACAAAACCCTATACCTTCTTAAACAATCCTAATTGACAACAATACATGCATATTTCATAAAAATAAGAAATACTGCCTTAGCTACAAAAACCCAACCGTTGCTTTGCACAGCGTATCTCGGCTAGAACCCAGTGATCTATTTCTGCAAAATCCTTTTGTTCTTTCTGTAGTCGGTGATCTCCCTTTTCTGCTATGTACCTTGATATCCTGGTTTGGAGGGCGGGGAAGCTGTGTAGAGCAGGGGTTTTGTGCCAGAGAAGACTGCAGTGAGTAAGTGGGAGGAGGAGGAGGAAGCCTGATTTTGTTGGCATTGGGTACTGAGGTACTCTTTTGGATCTTGATCACTGGGTTTTATCCAGCATAGGTATCCAGGCTGGACTCTTGCTACCCCATTCTGTTTGTAGAATGATCTGTTGAATGATTAGGATGGCTTTTTAAGAGATTGTTCAGGAAGATATTAGATGTGTAACCCCAAGTGAAAATACTAGGGTCGGTCTCCCCAGAACAACTCAGAGATCTGCTGCTGTTGTAGCAGCTCTGCAGCTTTTCAGGAAGTATGCCTGCCTGCCATGCCACAGGGGAAGTGGCAGAAACATTTCCACTCCCTTCCTTCAACTGAGAAGGGGAGGACCTGCCATAGTGCTGATGCAGCAAGTTCCAGAAGGAGGGTCCGTGGAATAAAGAAGTGATGGGGGCAGTATCTAAAGCAATTTCTTATCATGCTATTATACACCTCCATTTGAAGGACAAAGGGCACTCATTCAAAGATGAGGATGTACACATATCAGACAGAGAAGACAGGTGGTTTGAGAGAGGAGAAAAGGGAAGCCATTCATGTGAGCATTGAAACCCCTTCTCTCAACAGAGGTGGGGGCCTCAGGCATAATCTATCTGCTACTTATCAGGGTGTGCTTTCCAAAGTATCGAGACAAATCAAAAAGCCTTCACCACCAAGGCCATAGCTAAGGACCCATTCTTAAGGCTATGGATGCTATTGTCTATCTAACAAGACTTTTCATGCCATTGTTCATCTTATGAGCCTAATTCAGACCAGGGTGACAAGAGGTCAAAGCTGACTATAAGTTGGAGGACTTGCACTAGCTCTGTTCAGACTGATGAAGCTGTTTGGATGAGCAGCGAAACATTTCTATCTCTCAAGGAAAAGAAGTCTAGTTGCCATGACTCAACTTCCAGATATGCAGTAAAAAAGAACACACACCCTGAAAAAGGACGGCTCTGACAGCAACAGTTGTTGCCAGCAACAATGGGAGGCATTATTGCCTGCAATGGGCCAAGGATTATGCTCCACTTCCAGCGAACAGAATACTGGTCTTAGTACAGTTTCTGTTTACTATAGAATACTGTATACAGTACATCATTGAGAATTTTAATTGTGGAACTCCAGTAAAAAGCCTATGCATATGTACTCAGAAAGAAGCGCCATACATTCTAGCAGATTTATTCCTTTGCTCGCTGGCTGAATATCTGCACGGTTTTGGTGTCTGGCTGTGCAGCCGGAGGTTGGGATTTGGATTCCCCACTGTGCCTCCTAGGAAAAGATCCAGCCTGTGCAGTCCTGGCCGTCCCAGGGCGCCCCTAGAAGAAAGAAACTGTGAAACACTTCTTGAAAACCCTCAAAGGGGTTGCTGTGAATCAGAATTGACCATAGCACATCATCATCACCATCACCATCATCTAGATTAGGAAATACAAGATTATAGCTCAGATTGTTTTTCCATACATGGCTTGTAAAAGTCGTACATTTTTTGCTAGAATGACACACGCTTTTTCTGGGTATATAATTTTAAATATATATTATTACAATGCTTTGGGGCATGAAGGTTGATTTCAGTAATTCTTACATCATCATTACTAGGGAGGGCAGTTTTGTTCCCCCATTTTTCTATTGGGGACACTTAGGATGTGCGATGAAATTTTCCTTGAGATTTCTTTCTGAGCTTATGATTAAAACAAGTCTTGAAAGCAGGCTTCTGAAATCATAGCAGGGCACATGGACTATAATGTGGAAATGCATTAGCTTTCCTTTATATTCTGACATCCTTGATGAAAGAAAGCCATACAAAAGAGCCCATTCTTTGTGTGTACTTTTGATTCCCTGTGTCGAGTCAATACTATTTATTATGCGTTTCTCAATAAGCATATGTCAGTTATTTTGGATTTGCTGCTTGGCAAAAGGATATATTCTGACAATGGCATATTTTCCAAACATGTAAACAGTATGATATGTTTTTGAGAGATGCGCTGCAAAAATGAATGGAATAACAGAAGCAAATGTAATTACAGTGATCAATCCTTTCTTACAGGCTCTCCGCTATTTGGCAGAATGTCGTGCCAACAGAGAGAAGATGAAGAGTGAACTCGGTATGATGCTGAGCTTACAGACTGTTATACAAAAGTAGGTACAGCATGGTGTCTGTAATAACAGTATGTAATTCATGTTTTATGTCTTAAGGTGGATTTGAAACAATGTGCCTGTGAGTGAATTATATTTTGAGGGTGACTTCCTTGTCTTGGTTCCAGAGGTGGTATATTAAATATGCTCATCAATGGTAAAAGTTGGGATGCTGATTTTCAAAGGAAAGAGTGGTACCAGGACCACGTAGTTCAAAGTAAACTCCAGTAAGAAATAAAGGCACAGGCAAGTGACTGTTGCAAAGTTACAAATCAAATTAATCAATTACTTGTTAGAAGCTTTCCAAGGTGCGGAAGAGAGGAAAGATAATACTTTCATGTAAATGATTTGATGATCAAGGTTCTCATTGTCCAGTGAAATCAGCCCCTTGGGGGCAATCAGGCAAGTGGCCAATTGCAATCCTGAAATCCTCAAAGGAATTTCATTTTCTTGTTTTGGTGACATACTGTCCTGGCAGCAGTATAAGTCCTATTCTGCCGAGGTTTGCACAAAAGCACCACAGACCTACAGTGATGTAACATGTCAGAACTTTGCATGAGGCACCATGAAAAGAAATAAAAAAGAGCATAATATGCTGTTTACTTGGATGTAAGCCCAGCTGTGTTCAGTGGGCTTTACTGTGAGGTAAGTTTGCATAGGACTGTAGCCTAAATGTTTCCTAGTAAGTAGCTGTGTTGATACGTTGTTGATACTGTGAAGTACTTAGCTTATAGTTTGCAAGTAAGTAATTGTGCTGTTTACTTGCATAGGGAGAATGATTCAAGGGTGGTTGAAGGAGAAAATGTATTGTCCCTTTTATAACAAGTTAGCATTATGAGGCACATTTTTGCATGCATAATTGAAAACTCCACTGATGATTTGGTGATATTACCCATTATCTCTTGATACTGAGCGGCAAACTAATGAAAGCCAAATTCCAAATACATAGCTTAAAGACCCTTTTTCAAGATAGACTGCCTTTGCCAAATTGCAAGTCCAATGCAGTCCCCCCCCCCATCGCTTGCCTAAAAGGATCAGCTCAATTAATGAGCATATAATTACATGGGAATTCCTTGCAGGTATGGTAAAGAACACAGATGCTTCTTAAAAACCCTGTTCTTTTACACTGCTTTAATTGCTTGTAACTTTCACTAATAATTAAGGTTGTCTTACTAGGAAAGTTTTAAATAGTGATTTTTTTTTTAAAAAAAAAGTCACTATAAATGGCGGAGCAATGCCGTTGTCATGTCTGATAGCAACCTGGCCTCAAAGTGCCTTGCTGGCATAGAAGATGGTTGGAGCGGTATAGAGAGAGATCTGTTTGTTTGATCTTCTTGGTTTATTTGCCCTCCTTTGGTTTGTTGTGATTTTTATTATTGACTATTTATTTGGCTTTCATTGTAAACTGCCCAGAGTCCCTTGGGGGAAATTGGAGTGGTCTAGAAATGCAATAAATAAATATATAACATAGCATAACATAACATAACATAACATAAGCAAAATCCTTCCTTAGTGCCACTGAAACCAGCTGCTGTCCCTAAAACTGGGCAGTAGCGAAGCAGAAGATCACAGATATTAGAAATATCTCCCACAAGTTGGTTATCCAACGGCTGGATTCTGAAAATCAGACTTTTTGGAGTGGATTTATTTTCAGGTGGCAACAAAAATATGGAGACAATCTAGAAAGCATGTCACTCCTTCAAAAAAAAAAAAATCCTTTCTCCGGTATTGTGTTTTTCACATCATATTAGCTTTAAGCACACTTGATGCATCTCTTTTGCTGTTAAAATGGTGTAAGGCAACCTGACGGAGAGTATCTCCATCTGAGTAAGCCAGGAACCTGGGCTTTTGAAATTAACCTTCATTGTACCTTTAAAGATTGGCCAGTAATCAGACATTGTTTGAGAAGGGGCTTGGCCAAGCGAGCTCTACATACCAAACTAGCAAACAGCAGGACTAAAAATACAGTCCTGAAGGACAAAGTGCAGGCAGGCAAAAGCATTTGAGACACAGTTTATACAGACATGGAAAGAACGTAAGAGCTGTCGCTGATCGTTATGCCCATGATTCTGGCATTGTGGAGTTACCGTACTTCTTACAATCAAATAGTCTTGCTATTTCAAGAGGAAGCTGCTGTTTCAGCCCACGGGGCCTGGGCCTAAATGTCCAGCCTATTTCTGCTTGCTTGCACCTACCTTGTCAGCAGCTCAGAGGGGAGGAAGCAGCGCTACACCTCCCCCGATACATTCCTCCTCCTCCTCCTCCTCCTCCACTGCATCCAAGGGAGAGGTGTTGCTGTGAGTGTCACAGTGCCTTCGCCGGGGAAGAGAAAGGCCCAAGTGGAGTGGAGCATTGGCCACCTCCATCTCTGTTTCCCCCTTGTTTTTGTTCTGCCCCCCACTCTGGCCTGCCTGCAAGGAGGGCAGCGTCAACACACTAGAAGACATCTGCCTTAAACTCCTCACTTAACAGCCAATTCACTTAACCACTTAGTTGTAGGAATGAAACTCTGTTGTTAAGTGAGGAGTTTCTGTAATATCAAAACATTTAAAAATACTTGACTGCCCATACCCTTGTTGTTTTATATCCACAGAACCTGGCACTGATTTCTCATTTTAATATTTCTAATTGGAAGCCCGTTCCAATTTAGGATAATGCAATGTCTTATCTCCAAACAAATCCTCATTACTCTCAATGAGAAGGAGTATGACCAGCTCCTTGTCTTGCGCCATCCTGATGAATACATCCTGACCTCACTCTGTCCATTCAGCTAACTTAGCATATCTGATACAATCACCAAAATCTGCCATAGTATTCGTGGGCCATTTTTCAGGTCACAGAGAATCCATGCCTATGAGAAAAATAACCTTGCTGGATCAGACCAAGAGACCATCTAGTCTAACTTCCTCTTTGTCACAGTGGCCCCACCACATGCCTCTGGGAGCACATGAAACAACTAGATAACTGTCTCCTTGTGCCACTTGCCTACGTCAGGCATTTTGAGGTACCCTCCTTTTAAACCTGGAGATTACACATTCCCGTCATGGCTTGTAACCTGCAATGGATGTTTCCTCCAGAAATCTGTCAAATCCCCTTTTAAATGCATCTAGGCAGATGCCATCACCACATCCTGTGGTATAAGGAGTTCTATGCCTGTGTTAAACGTTTCCCTAGTTTATAGCCCTCAGAACATTAAAATGGACCATGCAGTTATATTTAAGTCCTTCAGAGTGATAAACCCTAGTTTGATCCAATGTAGTTCTTCACTATTTGGCTGACAAAACCTGGTTATTTGCTGTAGTTCTTTATATGTCCATATGCTCATATTTGATTTTCTTTAAAAAGATTCCAGAATGGTACCAAAATGTACCTTTTAATGTCATAGTTTCAGGCAGCCTTTAGAAGAAAGTTGCTGATATGGACTATAAAATATTTAATATAGGTTGAGAATACATACAGTGGACCCTTGTATAACAAACAGTTTGTATAACATAAAAATTGTACAACATAAAAAATTCCAGAGATAGGGGAAATTTGCTTAACATAATCGCCTATGGGGAAAATCCGTACAACATAAAATGGAATCATTCCGTTTTCAATGCATTCCTATGGGAATTTATATAAAGGAAAATTTGCTTAACATAATTTCATTTAGAACGAATTAATTCCTTTATACAAGGTACCACTGTATTTGAATTGTGAAGTATTTTATGAAGAAAAGCCAGTGATGCCATCTAGTGAGTCTAATTGGTAAGGACCAAAATTACTAACTTTATCTGAATATATAGCTACAGGTTTTACGATATTAATGGTGGGCATGTGTGTCCCTCATAATCTTTCTGACTGCAAATCCCATAATCTCTCATCATTGGTTGTACTGCCCTGTGTTTCTGAGAGTTCTTATTCAAAAACTTCTTAGGGACATAGCTGTCCACCTTGATAGAGTAAAACTTCAGTAATCAACAAGCATATATTGAACAAGTCGGGAAAATCCAGTAATACTGGATAAAATAATAATCATGAGAAATGAATAAGACATAACTGTTTGGCTGAATAAGGAGTATGAAATAGTAAATATTTCCAAGGTTGAACATATCCAGGAACCAGTAACTTTCATGGAAAATTTGGTAGGCTTTTGAAACACTTAAGCGTAAGCTGTAGGTTGTGGTTTATGGTTATATCCAAAGTGTCATTTCAGAAGTTTTTAAGAAAGCTCCCTTCTTGCTGTCTCCATGCAGTATAGCACCCCTTGCCAGCATTATGTTCCTTTTGCCTTTCGATTGCAGCAAATTGATTCACACTCCTGCTCATTCTGAAAGAAGATCATCTCCAAAGACCTGAATTAGCTGGACACATGTTCTGAGATACATATACATAAAGTTGTCCAGTTGTGTTACTCAGGCCATTTGTCCTAGCAATTCATGTTCATACCACTTCTCTTTCTCTGGCATATTGCTTAACCCACAAAAGTGATTAATATACTGTACATCAAAATATATAGTCCCTACCTATAGCTTGTCTGCAACAGGCATTCCGTTCAGAGTTATGTTATGGAAGAATTATGGAATTAAGTAATTTGTGTCCGGATAATAAGTCTATGCATGCTGAATGAATAAGGCAGATGTGCCAGTTAATAAAATATATCTCCATATAGTTAAACCTAAGGTGTTGTGCGCCTACAGTTAGGCTTGTCTTGTCTATAAGACCAGGGCCACAACTCTGTGTAGCTAATAGAGCCAAGAAGTTAGCTGTGGCCAACAGTGATTACCCACAAGTTGCAGTTGAGCAGACTAGGGACCTGAACATGCAGGCATAGAGAAAACAGGGTTGTGAGATCAGGGAAAAACAAATGGACCGTATAGAGATTCAGGGCAACAGCTAGTCGTTGTTCTAGGTCAAGGACGGTTAACCTTTGGCTCTTCAGATGTTTTGGACTGCTACTTCCATAATTCAGATCCTATATTGCCAGTGATAAAGGACTTTGGGGGGCTTCGGGAGTTGTGGTCCAAAACATTTGGAAGGCTAAAGGTTCCCCACCCCTGTTCTAGGTCATTGTGGCAAGAGAGGAGGAGGAGGATTAGCTCAACTAAAATTCTTTAATACTTATTGTTGCCTCTTTGGGGAGTTGGTGGTAAATAGCAGGAGTTGCAGATAATACTCCTTGTAGAGCAGTGATTCTACATCTTGTGTTCCCAGATGTTTTTGGACACACAACACACAGAAATTCTGACCAGCATAGCTAGTGAAGGCTTTGGGGAGTTTTAGTCTAAGAACATTGGGGGACCCAGGATACTAGTAGCAAACCTGGATTTTAGAAACCCCCACCACCCATTATAAATAAGATAAGATAAATCTTTATTAATCCCATATCAGGGAAATTTATTTGTTACACAGCTCCCAATATAAAGAACAAGCAAGAAGGGTAAGTGCACAAAAAGTGCAAAAGAAAAAAAAAAGATAATAGAGATTAAATACAATAAAAACATCCAGTATACAAATATACATTATAACATTTGGATATAAAAAATTAAATGTGAAAAAGAAGAAAAAGAAGAAATGAAACTACAGTATACCCTGATTTGTACTCCTCAAGTACATTTCAATTGTCAGACACTATATTTGAGATAAGAATACAATTAGAGTTAATATTGCCAAATTTTGATGGTGTTTATGAACAAATAGATATTACCTTTGAGAAATGGTATCTGTTTTCATTCCCTATGAAACAGGGAAGTCTTCCTGGCTGCATGTTCTTTCTGTTCTTAAGGCCTTTGGAGCCATCCCTGCTGAAAACAAGCACTTTGACTTTTTTTTTCTCACTTGAATATGCAAGTATCCACTGTTATCAGCAAGTAGAATTCAAGCAGTTGAAGTAGTGGTTTATGCTTGTGCGGAGGCAAACCTGGAAATCTAGCACTGCTCTGATGGTACCTCTGGGCTCACTAGAATTCTGACAGAGGAATTGTTCCTAAAGCATACGATCTCCAGACTTCATTCGGCTTAGTATTCTGATGTTTTACTAATAGATAATAAGTTGTAGGGTTTTGTCAAATGATACCAATGAAAAACAGTGGGTATTGGGCTATGGGCAAGCAGTAGCAAGAAACAGCAAAGGGGTGGACAAAGCAGGTGCGATGCCCAGAGTTTAACGAGGCAAAAAGCCTCAGGTTCGCATTGGCATAGGATTTCCGGCTGCCTAAACATTTTTGTAATTGTCATTTTTAACTGCTCATGGCAGTTGTAGGTACTTAAAAGAATATCTCTCATGTATTGGCCTTTGATGTGAGATTTGAGAATGAAAATAATACTTCCATGGGCTGGCGGAGAAGTGGTGAGCGTAAGCCAAGCAATTTCATGAAGACCTCACAGCGGGACCTTGTCTAAGTTCCGAAATGTTAAAATTGCAGGCGTCTGCGCAAATTGCAAAGCCACGAAGGGCAAATGCTGAAACGGGTTCTCCAGTGGCAGTTTGCTGGAATAAAAATAAAAAGTAGCTCAAGGTGCTATTTTAAAAAAGGGGACGGCATTTTGAATTTGATGTGAGAAATGCCTGCCAGCTTTGTGGATGGAGGTCAACACTTATGACGAAAATAATAGGAAGCCTCTTTTTTCTGTTTGTTTTTTAAACTGTAACAATGTCACTGCTTAGATGTTTAGTTTATATTTTGAAAAATATTTGTAATGGGAAATAGAAATCTGTACAAATTTCAGTTTCCTTTGCCTTAGGACTACGACACCAGGAGAGACGAAACTGCTAGCTTCTGAAATCTATGACATTCTTCAGTCTTCCAGTATGTCTGACATGGACAATGTAAATGAGATGAATTCTCGGCGTCGGAAAGCACAGTTTTTCCTGGGAAGTACAAATAAACGTGCTAAAACAGTGGTTTTACATATAGACGGCCTTGACGATTCGGTAAGACATTTATAAGTATGTTTTAGAGTACAGTGGTGCCTCTGCTTACAAGCAGCTCTATTTACGAGCAATTTGACTTAAGAGTGGGAAACCATTGGTGTTTTAACTGCTGTCTTGCAAATTTTAGATGTGGTCTGCTCTACTTACAATTTTTTCATTTTTTCATTTATTTATTTATTTATTTGATTTTTTTAGATACGGATGCTCTACTTATGAGTTGTTCGACTTATTAGCATGCATTCAGATCGGATTAAACTCATAAGTAGAGGTACCACTGTACAACTCACACATGGGTCTCGTGACTTGTAGGATGGGTAAGATTTCTGCCAGCCTCTACATGAGCAACTAAGAATGCTCCATATTAAATACAATAAACACGGTAGTCACATTAAGACTTGTCTTTTGAGTGTCAGTAGTATGTTAGTAGTTACCTAGCAAATAATGGCTGAAATCCTTTTGTGCAGTTACACAAATGATATAACTGTTGGAAATAAGTTGCTGGAAGTCGAGGAATCTCCATGGACATTAATTGTTGCATACCAAGTCTTGTGACTCAATGTGCAACAAACAGTACTTGTGCAGATTTCTTAACATGGCAATTCCGTTTCAAAAGTTATGTTTTTTGCATAACAGCACAACAGGATTTCAAACAGGAATGCAAAATTCTGAATTACTCTAGGAAGCTGATTTCCAAAATTATGTACAGTATGTTTGTTTGGTGGCATAACATTACTCCAGCTGTATTTTATGTTGAGGCAAGCAAGTTCATTTCAGAAACATTTGTTTCTTGGTGTAGAAGCCAGTGACAATCTATTCAGAAACTGATATATTTACCTAACTACCGATATCCAGTGAGGTGTAGTGGATGATGATGGTCAAGGTTCGAGAGACCTGGATGACCAGAGAGTGGATGGGATTATGACAGTGAGCAAACCATAAATTGTAGTTAATTAGAAAAACCAATTAGAGTCGCTGATGATCATTTGCAACTTTAAAGCACATCTCTTTCACACATAGATCTAGCTACATCTGAATCCTCAAAAGGGTAGTTTTTTTCTTTTAAAATTATGCAGAATAGTTAGTTCTTCTACAGGGCCAGACCTTAGTTCCTTTCTTAGTTGACTTTCTGGACATCTTTTCTAATTCTCTTGAGATTTTTCTTGTTTTGGGCTGTCGGACAGTGGTTGTGGGAATGACGTTTTAGTGGAGACTTTATGCAATGTCAGAATAACTTCTATAAATGTAACCTGTTTCCCCCCTGCAGAAAACACCCCAGGGCCAAGTTTGCCTTTTTATGGCTGCCAAGCAACATGTAAGACCGTTTGAGCATGTTATCCACATGTGCCCTTAAGGTCCCTCTGTTTCAATTTGGTAGCCATTTAAAATGATCAGAACTGATCTTCTGCTACATTGGCATACATTTTTGCCAAGTAAGCCTGTTGGAGAGCCAGGTTGGTAGGCATCCCATCTTCTCTAATAAAGTCAGTGGCTTTAGCCTAATGAATAATGAGCATATGCACATCCTTTATTTTCCAGAGTTCCCTAAACTCCCTGCTCTATCTTTCTGTCTCCATCTCCCCTACATTCCTCAAGCCAGATCTAATAAGTTCCAATTGTTCTGGCCCTATTATGTTTACTGACTTGGTAGCTCATTTCTTTTGCCCATCACTGTCTCGAAAGCTTTTCTGAAAGCCAGGAAAATGCTGCCTGTTTCTCTTTTGCCTGCCAGTTTAAATGCACATTACAACTGGAAAATCTTCTGAGGTCAGCACATCTTAAGGCTGCTTGTGTTCTTGTGAAAGCAAAGCTAATGTGAATGCAGATCCTTGCAATTTTACTCCTTCATGTTGAGGTAAAGATGTTCATTTCTAGTAGCTAATGAAGAGTAAGAAGTGCAGACAAACCTAATTCAGTGACTGGTGGCACACCGGCCTGCTTTTCAAAAGTGTTATATAGAATTAAAGGATTGTAGAATATTCTGTTGGTGCTGCCCTCAACTCATTTTAAAAAAAGTTCTGTCTCAACGTGTTTCGGCGGAGGCCTTCTTCAGGAGCTGAGCAAAACAAAATTATAATTATAATTATAAAATTGCATATTAAATATCTTTCTGTGAAAGAGATACACGGCTTGGGATTTTAAACTTACTGCAATACATGTACTAAGCACATTAGTCATGCCAGAATATATTGCAAAATGCCATAAAAATCAAATGCATACTAAGCTTTTTTCTTCTATGGTCTATAACTCCAGACTTGATTTAGAATGAAGACACTGGTGAAAAGAACATTCAAAAGCACCTATGCACATTGCCAAGGGCAGCGAGATAACATTATGGTTATTATAATAAAGGGAGGAAATCTATCTCTTCATTTAACCCATGTGGTACTTGGGTGTTTAATTTCAGGATCCAGCCTATCTCTCTTCTCAATAGAGAGCTCTCACAGTTCCCAGGAGGTCCTGAAAATACGAATGGGTGAACATCTTACCAATTTAAGAAACAAACAAATGGGCAGTCCATTTGTTAGCCATTTCATGGAAATGAACCACACAATTAAAGATCTGGTGTTCTTGGCTGTTGATAGATCTCCTGGGAACTGTGAGAGGTCTCTATTGAGAAGAGAGATAGACTGGATCCTGAAATTAAACACCCAAGTACCTCATGGCTTTAATGAAGCGATAGATTTCCTCCCTTTATTATAATAACCATAATGTTATCTCGCTGCACTTGACACTGTGCACAGCTACTTTTGAATGTTCTTTTCACCAGTGTCTTCATTCTAAATCAAGTCTGGAGTTGTTATAGACCATAGAAGAAAAAAGCTTAGTATGCATTTGATTTTTATGGTATTTTGCAATATATTCTGGCATGTCTAATGTGCTTAGGACATGTGCTACGGTAAGTTTAAAATCCCAAACCATGTATCTCTTTTACACAAAGATATTTAATATGCAATTTTAAAATTATAATTTTAATTCCGTTTTGCTCAGCTCCTTAAGAAGGTCTCCGCCGAAACACGTTGAGCCAGAACTTTTAAAAAATGATTTGAGAGAGAATAAAGGTCTTTTCTACTTTTATACACCCTGAGACTCTGTCTCCCATTCGTATTTGGACTTCTCGTGGCGCAGTGGTTAAATGCCTGTACTGCAGATAAAACTGTGCTCATGACCTGGGTTCAATCCCAGGTAGCAGGCTCAAGGTTCACTCAGCCTTCCATCCTTCTGAGGTCAGTAAAATGAGTACCCAGCTTGCTGGGAGGGGGGGGGCAATGTGTAGCCTGCACACTGTAATTAAAAATTGTAAACCGCCCAGAGACTACTTGTAGTGGTATGGGGCGATATATAAGCAGAACACTTTGCTTTGTACCAGTTCCTTTTGCTTTGCTGCCCTCAACACCATCTGTTTCTAGGAATGAAAAATCTATATTTACTTTGTGCACAGACTTTGATAGGATGTCACCTTGGTTTGCAAAGGTGAATGGAAAACATTGGTCAGAAACCTCTTGGTTACTTGTGCTAACAGTATCATAAACTGCAGCAGCAAATGGTAGCTTGTTAATGAGTTGTCACTGGTCTTTTCCTTTGGGTAGCAACTCATCTGACTGGTTTACAACAGGAATTACAAGTGATGACTTGCCAACTAGCTGCAGTTCACATAGCTATACTTCCTGCAAAGTTATAAATAAGTTTCTGACCACTCTGTAAATTCCTTTGACTTCAAAGAACTGATGTGGTCTTAAACTATGGAGCAGTTCTGAGTTTCAGTAAAATGGCCGTCTGACATGGCCGTCTGCATCCTTTTCTGAAATTTAGGCATCTTAAAGCTTTGATAGTATATTTTTGTTAATATTAGGATAGTCACATTTTCTTTACCTTCAACTGTTCCCCTCTTTAGATTCCAAGAAGACTAAAACTGAAAGACTAAGCTAATCCATATCTCGGTCAAGTTCTCATAATAGTAGAAGTAGAACAGCTATACAGTGTTACCTCTTAAGACAAATGCCTCGTGAAACAAAACAACTCGCAGGAAGAAAAGAATTTCTGTGAATAGGCATGCTTTGTGTGACAAAAATTCCCTATGGGATGCTTTGCAAGACAAAAAGCCATTCTGCATGTACCCAGGGGAAAAAAAAACACCACCTGGTTATTTTTGTCTTTTTTCTACCCTCCGGAATAGATTAATCTGTTCCCAATGCATTCCTATGGGAAACTGTGTTTCATAAGACAAAATTTTCTTAAAACAAATTGACCCGTAGAACAAATTAAATTTGTTTTAAGAGGTACCACTATACTTTGTATTGTGTAACAATAATAGGCACTGGTATTCCATTTGAAATACAAATAATTTCTCTGGAAAAACTGTTATACTTCACTAGACACAAACATTTTGTCGTTGCCCTTGTTTGGCTTGATTCCGATGTATCTGAAAACACAGTTTTCCTATTATGCAAACAAAACCTAAAATTAGTGTGTGTTATTCTCATACCTTTGTGAGGGGGAGAAAGGAAGCTTTCACTTCTACTTCTAAACAAGCCACAGTTCCTTATACTGTAATTGCTGAAGCTGGGAAACTAGCATTTGATTAAAGTAGTCTCTAAACAAGCCAGTGTCAGAAGCTGATCATCTTTTGTTCTTTCACTGTTCAGATATCACTGAAAATTGTCCTTCATTTCTAAGTGAAATCAAACACATCTGATTTCATGGCTGCATATGTAAAGAGGAAAGTATATACGTTAGCCTGAGGCTCAGGAGGGCTTATCCGAGGAGCAAAACAAACAAACGAACAAAAAACACAGCTTCTGTTCTATTTGAATCAGCGTGCTGTCTTGGACATTAATTTGAATATAGAGAGGCACAGTGTGTGGTGCATGCAGAACCCCAAGCAGGGTGAGATGATCTAAGATTCTCAAGGAGCCATCAGGTTTTATAGCTCATTAAATGTATTGCATGTCAAGCACCATTCCAGAGGAGGAGGAGGCACTTTTGACTTGTCTGATGTACATGGATGGTAGATACATTTCTGAAAGCTTGACCATAAGTTCATTAGTAGTGTACATACGTCCCCATTATCTGAGAGACGGAATTCTATGTAAATGCCCACATGGGCTTCTAGGGAGCCTGTTCTCTTGTTCCTGCCACTTTTAGAGGCCCATTTCGTGAGCGACACAAGAGAAGCCTTTCAGCTTGCAGGCTCTAGAACACTCAACTTAAGGAGGCAAGATTGTCTTGTTATTGAGATTAGCTTTAGCCATTGACTCTTTGTTATGGAACGGGCTTTTAATAGATGAATGCTGTACTTTCCTTGTTGGTGTGCCTTTAAATTGCTTTTGATTCAGGTATATAATATTACAGTTCATTTAACTGAGTTTTAGCAGGATAACCTGGTGTGTTGATCTGCATGTTTCAAGGTGCCTTGCAGTGAGACTCGTTGAGTGTGGTTGCTGGCAGAGAGGCAGGATAGAAGTCAAGCAAATAAATATTTCTGCTGGCCCCCAGAGGCCCCTTATTGCTATATTGTCTTACAACACCCAAATGCATTAGAGCATACTGGGATAACATAGAGCAGGTGCAACGAGTACAGGTCAGTGTAGTGTTGTTGCACAGTAGGGACTGTCACTTGCTTTAAACATAACATTTGCTTGTGTGTTTCTGAGCAGACATTTTCCTTTGAAATCAGAGTTCAGTTAGTGCAGTGCAGTGATGTCCATGAGCTGCCACAGATGAGGTAGCTGAAGGATACAACAGCTGCTTTGATGCATTCAGTCAGTATGGATACGAGGTGTCTGATAAATAGCAACTTAAACACTAACTGCTCATCAATGAGCATTTCAGTCAGTCAGAACTTAACCACAGGGGACTGTTTAGCTGATCATACGGAGGAAAGCTTTCTTTGCATTTCAGCACTTTCTCCTCATTATTCACAGTTGATTCCATCCTAGTTTCTCTTCAAAATATAAGCATAAAGGTTACTTCTAAACTCTCTCCGCGGCTGATTGCCTTTGGCACATATGTTCGTGCTTTAAATTCCTCAATTATTTGTCTTGTGTTTGCACATCATCTGTGTCTTTTATTTATTTATTTTAGTCTCGGAGAAACCTGTGTGAAGAAGCATTGCTGAAAATTAAAGGGGTCATCAGCTTTACATTTCAGATGGCCGTGCAAAGATGTGTGGTCCGAATCAGATCGGATTTGAAAGCAGAGGTAACCATCAACTGTAGTTTGTTAAGATGACCTCCAGTGTCAAGCTGAATCTTACTGACTTATTCTTAATCTTCACTTCTCCCTTTTGTTGTAGGCACTGGCAACAGCAATAGCATCAACAAAAGTTATGAAAGCCCAGCAAGTTGTGAAAAGTGAAAGTGGTGAAGAGGTGAGAAAAAAAACCAACCAGGGTGTAAGATTATTCCATTCATTGGGTGCAACAGTGAACTAGTTCCTGCAAACATTCCATTCTGTACTTATGCTAAGGCAAAGTTCCCTTCCCTAAGGAAGAGAGTAGGTGTGTGGAATTCTTTCCATGCCAAGTGTGCATGGAAGGCCAAGTAGAAGTCAGATGCATATCAGATTTAAGAGTATATAGTTCTGGATCCAGATAAACAAGAGATACGAGCCCAAGTGCATTAGTTAGCATGCTGATGTTGAGAGAATATGCGGTTTTCTGAATTGTTCAATTTATATTAATCCAATTTTTGTAGTTTTTTTTAAATTAAATATATAGGTCTCTGTGAGATGTTTGTCCAACCCCCACCCACAAAAAGGCAGTGGGTTGCTATTTCCTATAAAGTTGTATTCGACATAACTACAATTAATAATCTGAACTTCTGGGTTTGAAATAATTGTGGATATTTTTGGAAGGCATCTAAAACAGTGCATTCTGTCAGTGGGTGATATTCAGGTTGGTGGAAAGGTTAAACTTCATGGACTTCCTCATTGTATTTTTTTAACTTAAATAGGTGCTGGTTCCATTTCAAGATACTCCTGTAGAGGTGGAACAGAATACTGATCTTCCTGAGTATTTGCCAGAAGACGAAAGCCCTTCAAAAGAGCAGGACAAAGCAGTATCCCGTGTCGGGTCACATCCAGAAGGCGCAGCCAGCTGGCTGAGCACAGCCGCAAACTTTCTCTCTAGGTCCTTCTATTGGTGACCTAGGGTCAAGGCTAAAGGACTGCATTAATTAACGGCAGCGGCGGCAGCGGCGGGGGGGAGCAGTTTTCCATTGGTGTGGTGGAACTGCGAAGTGCAATTTGCAATAAGTTATCACAACAGATTTTTTTTTTTTAGACTACAGAAAACATATGCTGTGTTTTACATTTTAGTGGACGTTTGGCCTTCCAGGCCAATCAGATATGGCTGGATGGAGGCCTCAGATCGAGATCTGTTCATTCCCTTTCCCCAGGCCTGTTCTCATGTTTTATTGCCTCCCTTTTTAATATGGGTCCATGATCAATCAAATGTTTTTTGAGTGTGAAAAGCTTTAAGTTAAGATTCATGGTACATACACACAGAGCCCACTCAGAACAAATCTCAGGACATCTATGGAAGTGAATTCCTATTTTTAATTTTGCATAGATTGGAATGCTTTTTCCCCCTGTTTCCCTTATTTTGGATTATTACCTTTCTTTCTGGAGGGCCACTCCAGAGGGAAACGTGATTTCGTTACCTTTTTTGTAATCCTTCCTGAGCTTTGTTCAGAGCCAGTGTGTTTGCATTCAGCTTGTTGCATTACAAGAGGAATGCTTACGACTTTAACTTCATAAGCCCTCAGCACGTTTGAAGCCCTTGTTATCATTGATTTCTCTCATCCTTGAACTTTAATATGAAGTTAAATAGAAATTGTGTGTATGTATTCTTTCAGTAAATAAGCAGCTATAAGAAAATTCTTGTAATGATGGCTGTGATGTTTTAAATACAAGGAGAAACCACTGATTGTTATTTAGATTGGTCTAGAAACTTGAGTGCCAAGAGTTGCAGTCCGTTCCAGTGATGCCTTGTTGCCGGTTTTGTCTGGTGAAATGTGTGGTGATGGCCTTATGCAAGAATGGTTTTCACTTCATAATGCGAGCTAAGAAGTTAACATTGTGGTGAATAGAATGCTGAATGTGACACAATCTCACCACCTCACATGTCCAACTTCAATTGCTTGGTGAAAATGTATACACTATCCCTGTTGCCTTTGATAGAGTACTTTTATATTCCACCTTGATGTCCTATTGCAAGAGTCCTGGGATTTAGAAAAATGTGAAAATTCAGTGTGTGGAGCCAGAGTAGAGTTGGAGTGCCTAATGTCCAAGGAGGGATGAGTATCTTGAAGATGAAGGAGTCCTCCAAAGTGCGGTAGTTTTGACAACCACCAAACTGTCCCATACCTGGACCGTAAGCTTTGCCTTGTTATGCTGCAGACTGTCAAAATATTCAGGTGTTCCTGGATCGTTTTATGTGGTCTCCCCTTACTTGCCTTGAACGGATAGTAAAGGTAAAGTTCCAATAGGCAAAATGTTATGTAGCAATTTAGGTAATTGAAATTTAGGCAGAGATTTTTTTTTCAGAACAGCTTTACTACTGCTGCTTGGCAGCCCAAGAATATGGATGAGAAACTCCTGAGCAACTCTAAACCTGATCCTACCAAGCTTTGTTTTGTGGTGCAATCCATAGAGATGTTGACTAGATCAGTGGCTTTATTGTGTAAAGCCAAAGCTTAGCCCTTTGGAAAGTCTTATTTCTGTCTTGCACAGCAGCAGCAGCAGCAGCAGCAATTAAGTACCATCAAGAAAAGGTCATTTTAATGAAAATCATGTGCAGGGGGAAGGGGAATGTAAAATACCAACAATATGTCGAAGTCAGTGTCTATTTGAGAGAAACAGCTTACTTTCAGAGTAGATCTTTCCTGTTTTTTTTAATGTACCCAATTTATTTGATTGAAGTTTACACGCACAGAATACAAGCTTTCCAAGGCATGTATTGTATTAAATATGTATTACTAAGCATATTGCTGTCTAGAATGTTACAATACCAAATGTGTTTGCAGAATCCTCCGTCTTTTAGTCATGAACATGATGTTTACTTCTTTTAACATCTTTTTTACCTCTGCATATTGTGTTGCTGCACACCCTCTGCACTACATGACACACCCCTTTGAATATTAATGGTCTAAGTAGTTACTGAATTGTGTATTCAGTTTGTAGGTGAACTTTTTTGGGTCAATATTGCAGCTCTCCAATTTAAAATATCTGTAAAAGAGCTTTTCAGATACTGTAAAATAAAAGTGTAATATAACGAAACTGGCATTGTTCTGGTGTTCTAAGGGGATTCCCAGGTAATTGTCTTCAAACTTTGCCTTTTCTTTTTGGAATGCATACAGATCATCATTGTTTGCTCATCATAATTGGAAGAACAGTAGACTTCGTGGATGCAGTTGGTGCATGGGACAGCTTGTATGTTGAAATCTGGGCCCTGCCATATATAGAAGGAACTGTTCTCTTTTTTGGAACGGAAATTCATGCACGGACACATTCATCAAAATGTTCTCTTTGCTAGCAGAAACTGAGAATGTGGATTCTGTGGTATAGTTAATTAGATTTGATTCAGCTAAACTATTGCTACCCCCACAGCTCTCAGGCACCAGATAGAAGGCATTAAATACCGTCTGCTTTCTCAGCTGTGGTTTATTTGATGACATATATATTTGTGTGTGTTGTGTGTTAATAGCTGTAGATGTCTGGTGTCCAAAGCTGAATTGCTTCTCTCATGCTCCTTGTATACCCTTCATACCCATTGATAACATTACTACTACCCTGTTGGACAGGGATGAAGATCTGGTTATATTGCTGATGCCCCTCTGTCCTTCAGTTTATCTATGTCCATGTTGCTTGTCCTTGTAAAAAATTGCAGAAATAGGACCTTTCTTCACAACCAATCGGCAGATTGTCAAGTTCACACACGATAATGCTTCACATTCACTACTTTAGCTGTATCCAGTTTTGGTTTCTGTGTTACCGTGTCCAAATGATAGGGATTTTCATCCCAGTGCATACAAATCAAAACAATTATTTCACCCCACTTCATATGAACTTTAAAATTCCCAGCTTTCCCTTACAGTTTTGTCCTTTGGAACTTCCTTAGTACAGGGACTTTTTCTCTTCTACATAATGTGTGCTGATGCTTTGGATCATGGGGCTTTTACTATATAGGATAGTGTCACACCTTAGTGATCCGGTCAAGAAACCACAGTGCCTGTATTGTGGAAATTACTATCACTTCAATTAATTGAGTATTTATTGGCTAAGCTGAAGAGGAAAATTGGGATCTACCTTTAGAGTGGTCCAGTTGGCCATTGGGAATCCTGTATACTACTCTGATGCTGAAGGAATAAATGAAAAAGCTCCATTTCAGTATATAAAAAGAAAAACTGGCCGTGACAAAACTAAGTAGTTGTCAGAAGCTCGACTCTTGTCTTTGTACACAATTGCAGCATTTTAAAAATAATGGTTCCAGCTTGATTTGTGAATTCTGCGTTGTCAGAGTATGGTGGAGAAGGGTCAAGATGAGTGGAGAATAAACCTTAACTAGCTTTGAAGCTTGTTAAGGCAGTCCATAAGCAAATTGGATTTCAGTTTCAGTTTCAAATTATATGAAGTAATATAGGTGCTGTTCTATTCAACAACTGCTGATCTCCAATCCTGGGTCTGCAATTTTATAAAAAATGCCTATAAAGTGTTCTGCTTATATACCACCCCATACCACTACAAGTAGTCTCTGGGCGGTTTACAATTTTAATTACAGTGTGCAGGCTACACATTGCCCCCCTAGCAAGCTGGGTACTCATTTTACCGACCTCGGAAGGATGGAAGGCTGAGTGAACCTTGAGCCTGCTACCGGGGATTGAACCCAGGTCATGAGCACAGTTTTACCTGCAGTACAGGCATTTAACCACTGCGCCACGAGGCTCCATGCCGAACATATTTTAATCTTTATGTTGGTCTTCTGATTGTGATTATTGTTTGGTTATGTTTAATAAGTGGTGGCTCTACTTGGGTGAAGAGTAGGAAAAACAGGCCCTCTTCAGTACCTCAGATCTGGGTTTTGGTGGGAGAATTTCTGAAACAAATTTTCAAACTTAACAGTACTGTAATGTACCTCTGTTAAAAATAAGCAACAACAAATTAATCACTAGTGCCTATTAAGAGAATTGGCCAGAGAAGCTACTCTGGAAGGTATGTTGCATTAATCTACGAAGTATACATTGGCTGAAAGCTGCAAGTAGAGTACAGTCATTCAGTCAAGGGAGATTTATTGAGTCCAAAAGACTAAATAGCTTGTCTGTTTTAGGTGATCTGGCAAGCAGCAGCTTAGCTAAAATGGGAGGGAAAGCTTTTAAGAGTAAGAGCAGGCAGTGGGTGAAACTAAGGCCCTCAGCTTGTTTTTGTAATGTTAAACTGTGGTTTAGTACTGCACCCAAGCTAGCTGAATGTGTGTGTGTGTGTGTGTTGTGTCGTTACAGTCGTGACCGACTCAATGAGACTCCATGTCCATGGAGTTTTCTTGGCAGGAGTACTGGAGTGGCTTGCCAGTTCCTACTCCAGGTGCCTACAGCATCTGGTATTCCCTGGTGGTCGTCCATCCAAGTACTAACCAGGGCCGACCTGCTTAACTTCCGAAATCAAGCGAGATTGGATGTGCTTAGGGCATACCTATAGCTTAATGTCAGAAGCCACCCTGAAGCTGCAATCTTGCAGCCTTTATTTGGGAGTAAATCTCATTAAACACAGTAGTACTGTGCAAATATGCTGGAATTCACTTGAAATTTCTTTGTAAAACAATGTGTATATCACAAGGGTCTGGCTGTAGCTTCACAAATGCAAATATTTATATATTATTCATAACATTAGTTAATTTAAAACATTAAACAAAAGTATTCAGTAAATGTTTAGGGTCTTTGCAAGCTAAGTGAAAGTTTCACATCTCACCTGGGATGATTTTCTCCACGAAGAAAGGGTTCCGAATTCTGTGCATCTCTTTAATTAAAAATAAAACAGCATTTGGGATTCTACTTTCATCTTCCTGGGTTATGAAAATCTGCACTTGTTGTCTTCTTCAGAATACACTAGATGGCACCATAGAGATGTTATTGTGTAAATGTCGATATCTTAGAAGTAGATAAGTTATGGAATTTCATTGTAGTTTGGAAGAATGATATCAGTACTTTGTAGTAGGTAAATAAATGTCAGCATGAGTCTGAACTGAAAGACCACTTTTTTTAAGGTATACAGGAAGATGCTTTATCTTCTTGAAAAGTCATAAGAGTATGAGAGGAGCAGCTATATTAATAGGTTGCAACATTAAAAATGTCCCCATAAAGATTAACTAATGTCTTACTTTATGAGCTTTTGTGCACTCCAGACCATAAACCATATGGTGGAACAGGGATGATTGTTTTTGAAGCGCAAAATACTTTGTTCTTGGATGCGATTTCCCCCTTACCCTTGAGGTGACAAGTACACATTCAAAATGTGCAATTAAATTGGCTTGAACTCTGATCCTTCTTTGACGTGCATAATAAACCACTAATGTGGGAAATGGTAGCCAAGATTTATTACTAAATGCAGTTCCTAGAACAAAAATAATTGATCTCAAGATGTAATCACAGAAATCTGTGTTGTCAAATAACTTGGAAAGTAAGCAAGAGATATGAATATCCACATTTTGGCTAAAAGTGCTATAAAATCACATTTGTGAACGTAGGAAATGGAAAATAAAGAGAGAGAAGTTCTTAGGATCTGCTCCAGTGTACTTTCCATTTATGGCAGCTGTGCCAGATTCGTCTTGAGTTCTTTCACTACTCTTGATTTCTTTCTCAGTGAAGCCTTACACCGAAGGTAACCCTGGTAGATTTTGGCCAGGATGTAATGTTTTTGTTTTTATTGTAATGAGATACAGTCTCAGAGGCATCCTCCTGTATTTAGTGTTCTTAGACATAACAAGTTGTGGGCCAAAATATCTGAAGGGTCAATGATTCTATGCCTGTGGAGAAGAGAGTCAGTACTCAGTATAGCACGCCGGATAGATGGTTTGGATGGGGAGGCAGCAGAATGGATTTCCAGATCCCTGCTTGGCGATGCGAAGTAAGAAGTGACCAAATCATTGTCTAATGGAGGGCTGGGGAACCTCTCCTTGCCAGATGTGCCTGGACTTCAGTCTCATGGGCCCCAAGCAGTCTGACAAAAATGTTGCAACTAGTAGCTTTTTGACGCGTACTGTAGAGGGTTGAGGATTTCCCTTTTCCTGAACGTAGCTTTGCTTGGGAGGTCCTTCTGAGGACAATATCTGAAATGCCGTCCTGAACTCCATGGAATGTTTCTGAAAGGGACAACCCTCTCCTTGGTTTAGACTGCATGTGATTACTACAAGGAGTATCATTGTGTAAATCAGGATGCACATGCAGGTAAATATTTCAGTGAAGAATTAGTCTTTGGGATATCTCAAAACCACACACACACAAACAAAGCAAAGCAAAGCAAAGTGTTCTGCTTATATACCGCCCCATACCACTTTAAGTAGTCTCTGGGTGGTTTACAATTTTTAATTACAGTGTGCAGGCTACCCAAGCAAGCTGGGTACTCATTTTACCGACCTCGGAAGGATGGAAGGCTGAGTGAACCTTAAGCCTGCTAGCTGGGATTGAACCCCAGGTCGTGAACACAGTTTTACCTGCAGTACAGGCATTTAACCACTGCGCCACGAGGCTCTTCCACTTCTTGGTTTAAAAAGAGACAGGTGTGGGCTGTTGTATGTGTTTGAGACCTTCTGACTGGTGTTTGTGTTTAAATATGATGCCCTGAGCACATCCGATCTCGCCTGATTTCAGAAGGTAAGCAGGGTCAGCCCTGGTTAGTACTTGGATGGGCGACCACCAGGGAATACCAGGTGCCATAGGCGCCTGGAGTAGGAACTGGCAAACCACTCCAGTATTCCTGCCAAGAAAACTCCATGGGCATGGAGTCACGAAGAGTCAGTCACGACCGTAACAATGCAACACACAACACATGGGATATAATTACAATTTAACTTCTGCGAGTTGCCTGGGACGATGGCTGAGCACTAGAAAGATCTCTGCAAATCTTCATATGATGGAAGCAAGTAATGATGCCTAATATTCTTCTCCTCCCTAAACTAATCCTGAAATATGCACTGAGAGGGCAAGTTCTAAATCTTACCTATCTTAAACCTTTGCCCCTGAATCTCTAAAATAGTTGTGATTGCTAACTCTCATGGTGCTTTTAATAGCAGCTCAAAGTGAATGCTTGTGGTTGTCTTCCTGTACTGCTTTACCTTCTGATGTCCACAAATTAGGCCAAGGTGAAAGCAGAGGAATCAAGGTGGGCTTTTGTTTCCTCAGTAGCTGGCAAACTTAGAAATGGCACCATGGCCCTTCTTGATGATGAGATCCGTTACCTCAGAAGCTTGCACAGATTTCTGTACCTTTTTGGTTCATTACTTGGTAAAAAGTGCTCCTTAAGTGGGTAAGAATATTGCCACAACAGGGATTGAAGGGAAGGGTGAAAGAGACCCATGTGATATGTTAAAGAGACTGGCAGATATGAATGTAGAGAAAGCATGGGCACTTTGAGACCTGTAGACTGTTTCATGTAATTTCAGATCATTGCTATGTTTGCAAGAGATTGTTAGTGATATTAATTCAGCTCTCTTCTATGTGGTAGAGACAGCCAGCTTGAAATGGAAAAGGCACTGAGCTTTTTTAGTTCCATCTGCTATTTTTTTTACACACACCCCCCCCAGCTCACTGCAGTTACTTAGTGACTCAGTCCTGACTCAGCCTCAAAAGATACTGGGACCAGATTTTGTTGTCTTTGATTCCCATGCCTCAATATTGTTAATTTCGTGATCTGTAAAACTTCAAGTTTAGCACTATACTGTTTCATTTGTATAAATGATTGTTTCTCCAGTCATCTTGCACCATGTTGTAAGACTACATTTCGTCCCTCTTTCTTTCTTTCTTTCTTTCTTTCTTTCTTTCTTTCTTTCTTTCTGCTGAGTTGGGCCAACTGCCTCTATCCTTTAGCCAGGACATGTCAGAAGCCTGCAGCATGTTTGAATTTAATTAGTAGTAGCTATGAGTTCTCCATTCTTAAAAAAAACACAACAGATTATCCAATAAACCCTACAGCTTATTTTGGGCATGGCACAAAGAACAGCTGTTTGTTTGTCTTACCGTTCTGTTTTCTATAAGTTCAGATGGGTTCAGCAGATGTTTTGCACATTATTTCTATCCAAACTTTTGGTGTCATAATTCTCTCTCTATTGAAAGCCACCCTCTGGAACTCCCTAATTACTCTTTTTTTAACCCATTTCATGCCTTTTACTCTTTTCTTAGAAGCAGAGCGACCTGGATATCACCTAATACCCGGAACATCAGAATTGCCTTTCTGGCTCACTGTATATGTCTGCCTAGCGAGGCATTCTGAATTCAGTAAGGGTGAACTACGTCCCCTTGGGAGGCTTGTAAGCAGGGCATGAGGGTTATTGCTCATTCACAACAGCTGACAGTCATATGTACACAACTTCTGACCGTAGACATTCCATTCATATCTACGAATTTGCAGTTTTTTTTCCTTTGGCTGAATGCCTACACAGTGGTTTAAAAAAAACCTTTAAAATATAAACATAAAATAAGTCTTGTTAAGAAGGTGTAAAAGAAGGCATAAAATGACATAAAAGCAATTCTGAAAGCTGCAAATCGTTTCTAAATGGCACAACAGACGTCGTCCCTGCCTCTAGAAAGACCCTGAGGTAGACAGAGGTTTCTCAGGTGTATCCCATAGCTCTGATGCTACCTCAGGGCAAGTCCTGCTACTCATTAGTAGCAATTCTTAAAGGCTGGAACCTAGAGCAGGGCTTTATTTCCATTTAGTGTGAGAGCAGGTTTTAAAAAGGTCACTTAGCATTGTACTTGTGATTACTTTGCTGGGACAAAGAGTAGATGAGGTAGGATGGGAATTGCAACATAGAATAGGTAGAGAGCTAGTACAGGGACACCTAGAAACACTAAATGAATTTAAGTCTCCTGGGCCAGATGAATTACACCCAAGGATATTAAAAGAACTGGCAGAAGTAATTTCAGAAGCATTGGCAATAATCTTTGAGAAGTCCTGGAGAACAGGAGAAGTCCCCATCGGTTGGAGGAGGGCTAATGTTGTCCCCATTTTCAAAAAGGGGAAAAAAGGACCCAAATAATTACCGCCCAGTCAGCTTGACTTCAATTCCTGGAAAGATCCTAGAGCAGATTATTAACCAGTCAGTATGCAATTATTTAACAAACAATGCTGTCATTACAAGAAGTGAACATGGGTTTCTTAAAAACAAGTCATGCCAGACTATTTGATCTCTTTCTTTGATAGAATTGCAGGTCTGGTGGACAAGGGGAATGCTGCGGATATTGCTTATCTGGACCTCAGTAAGGCCTTCAATAAGGTTCCCCATGGTATTCTTGCTAAGAAGTTAGTAAAAATGGGATAGATAGTGCTACTGTTAGGTGGATTTGTAATTGGTTGACTGATCGCACCCAAAGGGTGATCATAAATGGCCTCTCTTCAGCTTGGAGAGATGTGACCAGTGGGGTGCCCCAGGGTTCTGTTCTGGGTCCAGTGCTGTTCAATATCTTTATTAATGACTTGAAGGAAGGAATAGAGAGTATGCTAATTAAATTTGCAGATGATACCAAATTGGGAGGGGTTGCTAATTCCCTAGAGGATAGGATGAAAATCCAAAAGGACATTAACAGATTAGACTGCTGGGCCAAAGCTAACGGAATGGATTTCAACAGAGGGAAATATAGGGTGCTACATCTAAGTAAAAAGAATGAATTGCACAGATATAGGATGGGGGATACTTGGCTGGAGAATAGTACCTGTGAAAGGGATCTGGGAGTCTTGGTGCACCACAAATTGAACATGAGTCAGCAGTGTGATGCGGTGGCCAGCAAAGCCAATGCGATTCTTGGTTGCATCAACAGAACCATAGTGTCTAGATCAAGGGAAGTGATAGTACCACTCTGTTCTGCTCTGGTCAGACCCCACCTGGAGTACTGTGTCCAGTTCTGTGCACCTCAGTTTTAAAATGATGTTGACAACCTCGAGCGGGTGCAGAGGAGGGCAAACAGGATGGTTGAGGGTCTGGAGGAAATGTCTTATGAGGAACGGCTTAGGGAACTGGGAATGTTTAGCCTCTCTAAAAGAAGGCTGAGGGGGGATATGATAGCTATGTTTAAATATTTGAAAGGATGTCATATTGAAGAAGGAATGGGTTTGTTTTCCATGGCTTCAGAGACTAGGACTCGCAGCAATGGTTTCAAATTACAGGAAAAGAGATTCCATTTGAACATTAGGAAGAACTTCATGACAGAGCTGTTCGGCAGTGGAATATGCTGCCACAAAGGCTGCTGGAGTCTCCTTCTTTGGAGGTTTTTAAGCAGAGCCTGGGTGGCCATCTGTCAGAAATATTGTGATGGGGTTCCTGCATGGCAGGGGGTTGGACTAGATGGCCCTTGAGGTCTCTTCCAACTCTATGATTCTATGATTCTATGATTCTATGAACAAATTCAGTGTTATATGTACCTTCACTCCCTATAAGACAGAAAGCTGCTTATCCGGAGACCATTAACCTGTCTAGTCCAATAATGTCAGCAGCTACCAGTCCTTCGGTAGGTCAACTGGGGACTTTTCCTAGTCCTTTTGGGAGTTCTCTGGCAATCCCTGATGCATTCTCTTCCAAATACTAACAACAACAGTTACTTCTGCTTAGCTTCCAAAACTCAGGTAAGATCAGTGGTGTTCAAAGTACTATGTGGGTATAAAACCCCTATTCTTTGCTACCAATCAAGAATATGTGGTAATCAGTTGGCTGGCAAGATCCCTTCTTTCCAATTGTATTTGCTAGTTTGTACATAAAAAGATTATTTGCTGATCAGCACACTGTACCCTGTGCATGCTGCTTTCATTTTAGAGACCTGAAATAGTGTTACATTTCTATATTTTTCTAATAAATGTATAATAGAATTTAGAGCTGGAAGGTAACATTATGTATCATCAAATCCAACCCTGCCAAGGAGGCACAGTGGGGAATCAAATTCCAAACCTCTGGCCTGGGCGACGAGATACGTAAACCAAAGCAAAGTGTTTTGCTAATATACTGCCCCATACCACTTCAAGTAGTCTCTGGGCGGTTTACAGTTAAATTACAGTATGCAGGCTACACATTGGAAGGCTGAGTCAACCATGAGCCTGCTACCTGGGATTGAACCCCAGGTCGCGAGCACAGTTTTAGCTGCAGTACAGGCATTTAACCACTGCGCCACTGAACTGTCCAGCAATTTGTTTGTAATACCACATTACATTTGCAAAGTACATACAAGCACAATTATTTCTCAAGGCTACCAAGATTTGCACTCAGATCTGGAATTGCAAAAGTTAGATTTTTACTGGTAGGTGCCCATTGATCAAGGTTTAAGAGTGAGACCAACCAGTCTTTTCCTGCAACTGCCCTGTCTTGTCTATAGGATTTTATATTACTTTCTATTCGTAAATCTCTTATTTTTCCTCAGACTGTCTTCTGTTCCTTTTCTTTACACACATACATACACATTCATAAAGAAGAAAAGGACAGAATTGCTGTACTTGTTGACTAGTAGATCTAGGAACCGTCCATCTGAAAGAAGCCAAAGACATAAAGTAGCTTATCTCTGGTACTCGGGAAAGTTGGGGCCCCAAAGGGAGAAGTAGCCAAAATTAGTATTTTCTTCTCTGGATTGTTGGGTACTCAGGAGAAAGCTTTCATGTGTTTTGACAGTTTACCAAGAAACGAGTTGACAATACATGGTACATATTTTATGATGAGGTAATTGGATGGTGAACCTGCCACGTTATGTCATAAGGGTGATGATTGCAAACTTACAAGCTCACCTCCTTTGAAGTTAACATTTTGTAGGAGATGTAAGAGTCCAACAGGATGTGGACTGATGATTACACATAGCAAATATGATAGGAATAACACTGGGGGAATGGAATGAGATATTTCAAAATGAAGACAGAAGATCAGACTAAGTGAATTTGATTGGAAAAGGAATAATTGACTAGATAAAAGAAGGGAGAAAGCTGTGTTTAAAAATATTTAATTACAATACAATTCCGTATAGCTATGGCGTTAGCTGAGCAAATTGACATTTTACAAACTAACTCTAAAAATGGAGGAAGCCCAAACAAAATGGTATAATAATAGCTGTTGTGAGTTTTTTGGGCTATTTGGCCATGTTCATCAGCTTCATTGATGCAGCTGCTTGGATGAGCAGTGAAATGTTTCAAGAAAAGAAATCCGGTTGCCAAGACTCAACTTCCAGATAATTAAGTACTTGAAAAACAACAGCACTGTGTAGCCCACTTGAAGAATGGGGAAACAGCAGTGAGTACTTTGTGTTCCAGAGTTAAGTATGTGTATTAATATAGGCGACTGGGACAGAAATAGGGAGAAACAAAACTCATTTCTATAGTAAATATCGTACTTGCAGACTGGCTCTGTTTTTTTGGCAATGAAGTGATTTTTTTGTTGTTCAGTCGTTATGTCGAGTCTGACTCTTTGTGACACCATGGACCAGAGCATGCCAGGTCCTCCTGTCCTCCACTGCCTGCCGGAGATTGGTCAAATCCATGTAGACTGGTCAAATACATAAAGTAATATCGATCAGTTTTATATTTCCCATTTATACCCATCAAGACGGTCTTGTGCTCACTGGAATTCTAATGGAAAAAGCTAAAGGGTAGAGCATTTTTATTTGCTTCTTTATGTGGAGAAAGGCACCATAGTCCTCGTGGTGTAGTTGATGGTAGTCTCATTCTATACAGATGCCATGAAGGCCCACAAAAATACCAGTGGTAGCTGCAGGTAGCCCACAGATACAGGTAGCCATTCTGACATTTTAAAAAGCATCTAGAAGCATAACTAATCCAATGGGGGGGGGGGGAAGAGATTCTCCAAGTGATATGGACCAGAACTATGAGTTGTTCAGAAAAGACTGTCAGCAATGGGGCCGTGTTCATCCATTGTGCAAACCTCCCCCCGTTTCTCATTTTCACACATACTTTATCCCCTAAAATGGCGATTTGGGGACCTCATAATATCTGTTTCCATTTCTCTCATACTTAACACCAGACATCTTACAGTTACCTTTTCCCAGCGTCCATGGTCCACCGCAGCTTTCCTATAACACACAATCCTTTTGGAAAAAACAAGGTGCCTAACGAAACTATTAGACTGTTACACATTGAGAAACTGTGCAGTCCCCGGTTCAGTTTCTCTGTCATTCTGCAAAGTAAAGCAAGCCAACACCACCCCAAAAAGTGCAAGGAGAAACTCATGTTCCATATTGCCAGAAGGCACAGAGGAAAGTTGTGGGTGTTGTTGATGCTGCTATCAAATATTTTGATACCAGTTACAGAGTGGTGCAGCTAGGGATGTTTTCAGCACCGCAGTGAGACAGAAGTACAAATAGTGAGTCAGCTCATAAAAGTGCAGAAAAATTCTTGCACCACAACAGATGTATAACAGAAGACACTTACATATAGTGGAGTGTGACTCAGAGAGGCCAGGCACAACACTGAATTTTATGTAGAGGGTGAGGGTTTATGTCTTGCATGTGGAGGTGGAAGACTATTTTGCTTTAATCACTCATTTCAAAGATGCTATTACTGTGCCATTTCCTGTAATGATGCCTGAATGGGCTCCTTTTTCTAACTCCTATATTGGCTTATTTGCCACCTTTTGATCTCTTCTAAAGGTTGTAAGAATCCCAGTGTAGTGTACTGGACAGAGTGATGGGCTAGGACTCTGAAGAACAGGGTTCAGATCCCCTCTTGGTCATGGAAACTGACTGGGGGAATTGAAATGATAAAACCACTCCTTAAAAATATCTTGCTTTAGTTTTGTTAGTTTTGACTTGATACCAAGAACACACCCAAATGGGGGGGGGGGGAGGTCGTCCCAAGCCTTGCTCAACATACAAGTCCTAAGGTGGCCTATATTGAAGCTACCTCAACATCAATTTATTTTCAGAAATTGAACTTATATTTCGATGTAATGTCTACCTACATGGGCTGCCAATAACAAATATGATCCAAGCCACGGGGTGTGATGGGCAGAGCTCAGCCAACCCAAAGATAATTTCAGCAAGGAGCTTTTAGTATGTTTCGGTACGTACATTCAGTTCAGGTAATTGGGTTGGGCAGAACAAGGGATGGATTTCACCAACAGCAAAGGTCTGCTGATCTTGCTGGAAAAAAATGTCAATGTGTGTGACAGAGCAAGCATCCAACATCACGTTGCCTCTTTAAAATTGTGCAGCTTGTAACAAGTGTATGGGCAAGGCTAGTTTCTAAATCTCTAGAGGGGTTAATAAGAATGTCATGGACAAGGACAAGATGAGTGGAGAAGCAGACGGGTTCACTATGACAGGCTTAGGACTAGGGAGAACATGCTTCCCTTCTGAGCATCATGGGACCCATTCACCATTCATCTAATAATGGGCTTTATTTACAGGGAGGACAAGTGGGAGAGAAGGACCAAGTGTGCAACTTCTGTCTGACCTACTCCTTTGAAAATATTGAAAGAATCTCATTAGGCATTAAAGCACAAAGAGAGTTTCAGATAGATAGATTAATTCAGAAACTTAAGTACACTAAGTACACTCCAGGCAGTGTAAAAGGAAAGTTAAAACAACAAAATAAAAATAACATTTTGCATATATTAAGTAAACATAATAAACATGTAGAGTAAACAAATCATAATAGGTTAGTAGACCTCTGTCTTTTCGGAATCTAATTTTACCTGCAACGTGGGTAGTCATATTTTTCCCCAAAATTAAATGTTAGGTTTTTTTAGTGCATAGACTGTGGTTGCACGCTACTCTGAAACCACGACCGAGTGTTGCAGGTGATAAGGTGGTGGGGCTTGGGAACAATCAGCTTGGGAAGTAGGTTAGCAATACAGATGGAAATCTCTCTTTTTTGTTCAGCAATGTCTTTTATTGTCAACTGTTTGTACAGGATTGGTCATTTGCCAATCTAGGATAATTTCTTGAACTCCCTCTGTGCCGATTATGCCTGAGGTGACTGGCTTTCAATTACTTTCTCCCTTGTGAGCCTGACAGGCACCAACAGCCTGTCCTATGCCCCAAGAGGTGATTTGTTCAGATTTTGCAAGGAAAATACTTGCACAGTTGATTATCAGAATGGCACACACACACATAAAAAGAGAAGAAACTGGCTTTAGATTTCTTCTCTAGCAAAAACCACATTTATTTTACAGTGTTCTATTTATTTTAATGGCATATATGATCCAGTAGCTTCACTGCATCAGCAGGCATTTTGTTGGTGAACAGGAGGTACTGCGGGAGAACACTGGAGAACTTCTTAAGGCCAAGCTAGCCTGATTGCAGGAATAAGGAGTAAAACGCACACACACACACAAACACACACACACAGGTGCCTTTTCCGCTCGCTGAGCAGACACACAAAGACTGCCTACGTTCCTCCCTAAAGGCTTGTTTTATTTTATTTTTATATAAGTTCATTGGAGCATTTATGAAAACATTGATTCTAATAGGAAGCAGGTGCCCTTTGACCCTGCCTCAAAGCAAAGGTGAAGGGATATAGAAGGTCACTTCCTTCAATATACGCCACATTGGCAAAAGCCAGGAGTGTGTGTGCTGCACTGAAACTTCTCTGAAAAGCATACTCTGAAGAAAGATTCCCACAAGGTACAGGCTCTTCATGCATTCTGTGCATGTATGGAACATCCACCTTGACATAGGATGCCCCTGAATTTGGGCAATGATGCATGCTCATTAGACTGAGACAAAAGTACAGACTGTACTGCTTACCCTCAGAACACCAAGTGGACAAAATGAAGAAACTAGTCATGTTTAGACTAGAGCAGTGATGGCAAACCTTTTAGAGACTGAGTGTCTGAACTGCAATTCAAAACCCACTAATTTTTCGCAAAGTGCCAATACAACAATTTAACCTGAATACAGGTGGCTGTGAAGGGGCGATGTCAGGTGCCCACAGAAAGGGCTCCTAGTGCCACCTTTGGCACCCATGCCATAGGTTCGCCAACACTAGCCTAGAGAAAATACGACTGAGGGGAGATAAAGATAGCAGTGTTCAAATACTTGAAAGCAGACATATGGAAGAGGGGGAGGATCTGTTCTCAATCATTCCAGTATGCAGGACACATAATAATGGGCTTAAGGGAAAGGAACTATTTAGGGTGAATATCAGAAAAACTTCTTAACTGTGAGAACAGTACAGCAATGGAACCAACTACCTCAGGAGGTAGAGAGCGCTCCAATGCTGGTGGCATTTAAGAGAATATCAGGCAACCATCTGTCAGCTCTACTTTGATTTGGAGTCTTGCACTGAGCAGGGAGTTGTTCTTGATGGCCTTACAGGCCCCTCCCAAGACTATGGTTCTATGATTCTGTGAATCTGTGTCTGTGTGCATTCAGACTTTATGTTTGAAATGAACAGCCACAGAATCAGACCAGCTGTTCCATCTGGCTCGAATGCTTTAAAAAATATTTGCTAATCAAAAATTTACAAAACTAAATTAGTCGACTGCATATATCGCTATGGTGTAAATGTGTATTCCAAAAGAGTCCGAGTCTTCGGGCCTAAGGCTCAAGGCTCAAGTCTGAGTCTCGGGTTGCTTGCCCTGCCCCCTGAGGCTTGGGACTCTGGATTGGGATCCATTCACTCAAGCCTCCCACTCCCTGCTCCCAACCCTCTTACCTGCTCCTGCTACCACCACCACGCTGCTTCCAGGGTCTCTGCACAGCCCCAGCTTATCCCCTGGCCCTCTGCTGCCACCCTTTGGAAAGTGACATCATGGCAGAGGCAAGTAAGGGGTGTAGCAGCAGGAGGGGCATGACTGCAGTGGGAGCGCAGCACCAACAGAGGTTTGGAAGCAACAGTAGTGCGGGGGTGTGTGTGACGAATTGGCAATACGACTCAGAAAAATGGCTCCAAGTTCTGAGTTGGGTCTGAGTCGTTGCACCACCACCACCAAGTTGAGTTGCTGATATGACCTGAATCCCTAGTGCTGGTGCCGGCAATGATTTCTGGCAATTGCAGTCCAAGAACACCTGGGTTACCCAAGGTTGGGAACCACCTGTCCTATAGAGAGTTGACAGGGATTAATCCCTCAGTCCTCTTGCCTAACAGCTGGTCTTTCAGATGTGAGGGCTCACCTTGCTACTTATTACCTAGATTGGAACCCCTCAGATCTGATGCACGGAGGTGATTGCTCCTGTTTTTCATTCCCATGGTCTCACCCTCCTGTCCTGTTATTCCGTTTGGAACCTCCTTTTATCTCCCATTACCAAATGGGCTGGGAAAACTGAGCATCCACCCCGTCACCTTCTATGATTGCGACTGATAATCTTTGCTATCTTACATCCCACCGAAAAAAAATCTATAAAAGAAGCACGGTGCTGCCAAGAGACTTACAAAAACCATGCTCCCCTCTTCACCAGAGGGATCAGGTTAATCTTTAATTCGATTTACAACAAGGTTTAGATTTGAGCATCCAAAGTTACTATAAGCATGCCAAAAGTTTGCAGATGGACAGTCTATGACAGGCAGTGAGATGGCACTTCACACTTGTAGGCAAGCTTGGCAGCTGACGCAAGGTAAACATTCTCTAGCTGTTACCAAAATCCTGTGTCCCATCTAAATAATTTCTGTGTTCTTTCTTTCAGTAGTGCATGGGTCACTGGTTGAGAATGACTGTCCTATGGCGCCATTATAAGCCAGTGTCCATTGCCCTGATTGCAGGAGAAGCTACAATTCCTAGAAATCTTTAGAAGGACATTGAAAACCAGGCTCATTCGGCAGGCTAATTGCAAACGTCAACCTGAAGATACACCCCTGCAATCTCAATTGTAGTTATATGTTTAATTTAATTTAATTAGATCTTACATTTTTATGAGTATGTATTGTTATGTTCTTGGTTTGTGTTTAAATGTTTAAATGTCCTATGCATTTGCAGGATATGAAGCTGTGGACGGCTGCCTTGAAACTTTCCTTGTTCGAAAGAGACAGCAACAACGTGTCCCGCCTCTTGTTAAATGGCTGTCACATTCTTTATTTTTAGAGGTTGAAACAGGCCCCCCTGGATGGATGTAAGCAGTTTGGGGTTCTTAGTAAAGGGCCCTGCACAAACGCTCTTCTCTCGTACACAAGTTGGATTAAGCCTCCCGCTTGAGGAGCTGTCAGCCTGAATGCCCTCAAAATTAAGCTTTCACAGTTTTCCATCTGGGTCTTGGATGAAGCTGGAAAAAACCTGGTTTCACTTTGCCTGTGCTATTTACTTAAGAGGGGGGAAATTAAAGGCATATGCACACACAGAGACACACACAGACACACACACACACACACACCTGCTCAACTGATACATTAATGTTTTCCAATGAAAATGAGAAAAGCAAGTTTTCAGGACTACAGCTCTCAGAATTCCTAGGTATTTCAAGGTATTCTGAGTAGTGCTGTCCAAAAAAAGTAACTTTCTAATATTTCTTTCTCCCACCACCTGCCCCCCCCAATGGCAATCCCTGTTCTCTGTCTGCATTTTGAACATGGAAAATAAATGTTACTGCATTTTTGGTGTTCAAAAATGGATAATGTCTTCAGTGTTCTGAATAGTGTGACCCAGTGGTTCTCAATCTGTGGGTCCCCAGATGTTCCAGGACTGCAACTCCCAGAAATCCTGGCCAGCTCAGCTAGTGATGAAGACTTCTGGGAGCTGCAGTCCAGGAACATCTGGGGACCCACAGGTTGAGAACCACTGGTGTGAACAATATTGTCTTTCAAATTATTAGTGTTGGATATCCCCCCCCGGTTTAAAATAGTTAAAAAATAATAATGTTCCACCTTGGCTTTTGTTATAATCATGTGCCATCAAGTCAGTCCTGACTTATGGCAACCCTTTTCAGGGTTTCCTAGGCAGAGAGTACCGAGAACCTCTTTACACTTCCCTTATTCTGGGGAATCCGTCAGTTCCATTTTCTATATTATTTATTATGATACAGAAATTGAAATGCCTTTGTATGGATAAGAAAGAAAGAAATGGGATGAATTGTTCCTGTTTACACAGGTTAACTTTCTCCAGCAAATCAGCATGCTTGATGCAGCGCTGTTCACTTACATGGGGATCATGGCATGCGTTTGGATGGTTCCTTATGCAAAATCCATATTTTTATAATGCCCTTGGTATGCCTTTTTGTTTTTCCCCACCAAGGAAAATAGACACAGTAATAACAGTGTGTTGTCAAGTCGATTCTGACTTATGGTGAGCTTTTTAATGGTTTTTTTTTAAGGTAAAGAGTACTCAGAAGGGTTTACGTACCTTTCCTTTCTTTCCGGGGCAACCTGGGACTGTACAGCTTGCCCAAGGCCCCACAGGCTGTCTCTTTTATCTAAAAGCCCTATGCGGAAAGAATGAAAGAATGGGGCACGTTTATCCTAGAGCAGTGATGGCGAACCTTTTAGAGCCCGAGCGTCCAAACTGCAATTCAAAACCCACTGATTATTCGCAAAGTGTCAATACAGCAATTTAACCAGGTGGCTGTGAAGGGGCAATGTTGGGTGGCCACAGAAAGGGCTCCGAGTGCCACCTTTGGCACCCGTGCCATAGGTTCGCCAACACTGGCCTAGAGAAAAGAGGACCAAGGGCAATAGGAGAGCACTCTTCAAATATCATATGGAGAATGGGTAGGATCAGTTCTCAATCATCCCCAGAGTGGAAGACATGCAACAATGGGCTCAAGTTATGTGAACCCAGCTTTTGGCCGAATATCAGGAAAAACTTCCTAACTGTTAGAGCAGAACAACAACGGGAACCAATTACCTCAAGAGGTGGCGAGTGCTCAAACCCTGGAGGCCATCAAGAGAAATTTGGACAACCCCCTGGCAGGTATCCTTTGATTTATTTTGCATGGGGCAGAGGGTTGTACCTGATCGCCTTATAGGCCCTTACAACTTCACCCTTCTATGATTCTATGACAGACTAAGAGAGAATGAGAGAGAACATGGCCAGCCCAAGGTGACATTTCTGCACGAATACTAACGGAATATTCTAGTTTTTATACATACCTTCTGTATGGACTGTGATCTGAATTTAGGGGGTGTGAGGCCCTTCCCCACCCCCTCCCTCATCCCTCAGGCCCAGTGACACAGAGAGTGGCAGCGCGGCTGCTTCTTTCAACTACCTGTTGGTGTCAGGATTGTCTTCATGAGCAGGAGCTTTCCCTTCTTTCAATAAAGGCTCCGCTTCAGCCCACCTCTCCTCTAAATGTCCAAGTGATACATCCAGCTGGACTGTCCACTTTTGAACAGGGAATGTTGCCTCGGCAAATAAGCCCGGGCCTAAAGTCAGTTCCTCTAACATTTTAACGGTTGGGTTTCGCTCACCCTTTCCCGTCTCTTCTGCAGTCTCCACTATGTCCAACAGACCGGATTCGCTCATTCCATCATTGAGCTAGCCCCGTGGGTATCATAGCATTGTTTCCAGTGAGCCCTCAACTCCCGCTGGGACTCTTTGTGGCGGGCTTGATACTCAAAATATTCATGCGCTTGCCTCCTCTGTTTGCGCTGTGCTGTCTGCCACCAAAAGGGCATCTTCTCTGCTTTTTTCTCCCTCCATTCCCGCTCAGCCACTTCTTGCGGGAGTGTAAAGGTAACCTATACCCCGGCCCAGGGTTTTTCTTTTACTATATCTACTAGATCTCCCCCTTTTATGCTATCCCCTCACTCCAATCCAACCACCCAGGGCCACCTCACTCTCTTCCTCCCTTTTTCCTGCCCCTGACTCTCATTTCTCATCTCCCCCTTTCTCAGGTGCTGCTTTGCCCCCCTCCGGTCCCAGTGCTAGTAGCTTCTCCCTGTGAGTGCAGACTTGAGATGTGTGTAGGTTCTTGGGGAGAGGGGGGCCGCTGGAAAATAGACATGCATCACTTGATGCTATCAAACTTGGCCCAGTAAAACACAAAGAGGTGTCAGAGCGTAGGTGGAAAACCAGTAGGTCAGAAAAGGAAAACATTGCTCTCTCTCTCTCTCTCTCTCTCTCTCTCTCTCTCTCTCTCTCTCTCTCTCTCTCTCTCTCTGTGTGTGTGTGTGTGTGTGTGTGTGTGTGTGATACGATAGCATCCCACAGGATCCCATATAGGCACAAATCTGTAGCAATCAATTTGGCACATGGGGCAAGTGGTAAAAAAATGTGGAGCCCGTATCATGATGTGAAAATAATACAAAAAGTGATTACAGCGCTGAGCACCTTGCTAGCAGCTCCCTTCCTCCAGAGGGGATCAGCAGTGCTCACAAAAGTACAAAAAGAAATTAAAGGCACATTAAAAGTGCATTTAGGAATAATTTGCAGCCACACACTATCACCTACACACGACAGCCTTTGAAAAGAAGAGAGAATAACCCTGGAAACTGAAGCAAGCAGATGATTGTCATAAAATGCTGGCAGAGCAGGTGTTGTGGTAATACTAAACACTGCAGACTACTGTATATAAAAGAAGACCAAAGGCGCATGAAAGAACAAGAAACATACAAATGTTTGGACAAAGACAATGCTGGACAACTCAACAATCATATTGTTAATACCATTCAAAGCCTGACAATAAAAAAATTCTTAATAAGTTCTGAATTATGAAGGAACAATGGGATGCAATTAGGATAAGGAAGGAAAGATTGAATAGCATCTGGATTCTCTTTTTAGGATTTAAAGTTGCAATAAATGTAGGCAAGGGGAAGTTTAGTGGAATGTATTGTAGGGCAGGGATGGACAACTTGTGGGCCCTGGCTTCATTTCAAAATTCTCAACAAGCAATCAGTTCAGGTCTCTGACAAGAATTATTGTTATTTTGGGCATCTGCTGAGCAAAGAAGGGTTGGGAATGAGGGATGGCAGAACGGTCTGGTAGGAACAGAGGTCTGCCTACTTCAGGTTCTGGACCCACCAGTGATATTCAGCTGCACTGCTATCAGCACCACACAGTTAAATCATTTGATACTGATTCAACTGTTAGGATTTCATTAAACTGCTGGATAGCTTAGTGGTTTAGGTGTCTGGCTGAGTTTGGATATTTGTGTCTCGTTGATAAGGGCTGGAAACAATGACCCATTACTCTGAAGTTCTAAGATGACAAGAATATAAGAAGAGCCATGTTGGATCAGGCCAAGGACCCATCTACTCCAGCTTCTTGTATCTCACAGTGGCCCCACCAAATGCATCTGGGAGCACATGACACGAGATACCTGTTTCCTGATACCACTCCCCTGTGTCTGGCACTTTGATATTCTCTCCTTTTAAGCCTAGGGATAACATTTATCCCCATCGTGGTTCGTAACCTGTGATGCCCTTTTAAAGACATCTAGGCCAGATGCAATCACCACATCCTGCAGCAAGGAGTTCCAAAGATTAATAACATGCTGTCTTTCCCAATCCTCAATTTGAGTGGATGTACTCTGGTTCTGGAACTGTGTGAGAGGGAAAAGAGCTTCCCTCTATCCACTTTATCTATCCCAGGGCTGTCCAACAGGTAGACCGTGGGCTACTGGTAGCCCGCGAAGGGTTCAAAAGTAGCCCGCCAGGCATCAATTAAAAATGTGAGGGGGTAAGTTCTCCACCTCTACCTCCCCCATCCCAAGGATCACTACTGCCCCAGCAAAGTTCTGGGTTTGCCAGCCCACTGTCTTAGCTGAGCGAGGAGTTCAAGGGCCATGAGCATGTGCTCGGAATTGATAAAATTCGTAAGTAGAGGTATTAGTGTAGTAGCCCTCAGGCACTTTAGGCTGGAAAAAGTAGACCTCGACCTGTTCAAAGTTGGACAGCCCTGATCTATCCCCTACATAATTTTGTATATCTCATTCATGCTACTTCTCTTGCACCTTTTATTCTAGATTAAGGTGCCCCACTTCAGTAATCATTTTAGATACTCTCTTCTGTACCTTTTCCATTATGCAGTTCATTATGATTTCAAAGAATCTTGGGATTTGTAGTTTGGGTAGATATTTGGAATTCTCTGCTAGGTAGCATAAAGAAGAACAAAGAATTCAAAATACCTCACCAGATTATAAATCCCAGGTCTTTTTAGGATGGTGCCATTATCAATTAAAGTGACATAAAACTGATAAAACAATGTAATGTTGACACATCTGGGGAGGAAGTGAGAACAGTTGAAAAATGAAAGGTTTTTTAATAACTACATTCTGGAAAAGATGTTTTATTTTATTTTATTTTTTAAAAAATACAGGTAGGAAGTGCCCTAAATTTAATCAGAACTAGAGATGGGCACGACTTAGCGGAATTCCCGTTTCCGTTTCCGTTACTCGTTTCCGTTACGCAACGGAAACGGTAACGGGAATTACTCCGCCAGAACTCGAACTCGAACCGACGAACGAATAAATGGGTCTGATTTGTCGTGGTCGTTCCTGGCATCACGGCCATCCCGCGATGCCAAGTGGCACAGAAAAAAAGTTTTTAAAAGAAAAAAAACCCAATTCCCGGCCAAAAAGCAGGCGGAAATATGCCTGCCGTGCCTCAGGGCACCTACCGGAGGGGTGGTTTCTTGAGGGGGTCCCCGCGGCCTCCCCCCTCTCCTCCTGTCCCTCCTGGCCCTGGGCTGCGCTGGGGGCGGGCCGGGCAATGCATCCTCGTCGTCCCGCCAAAGTCGCTGCCGGCTGCCGGCCGCCGCAATTAAAGCGGAAGCGGCACAGAAAAAAAGTTTTAAAACTCCCCCCCCCATCCCGGGCCAAAAAGCCGGCGAAAATATGCCTGCCTGAGTGAAGGCTCAGGGCACCTACCGGAGGGGTGGTTTCTGGAGGGGGGTCCCCGGCCTCCCCCCCTCTCCTGTCCTGGGCAGCCGGACTCGAGTCGCCATGCCATGCGGTGCGGGTGGGGGATCCAAAATGGGGCGGCAACCGCAATATTTTTTTTGAAATCGTAGTCCAAAAACACACAACAAGCACCACAGAAACATGCGAAAATTGCTAATTGCTTTGCTATTATAAAACTGCCAGAATTTTTACAGTAGCAGTGGGTTTTTCTTGCAACAAAATGTCTCCTCCCCTGTCCTCTCTCCATTGATTTTATTTTATTTTATTTTATTTACACCTGCGCAATGATGGGCTGGCCAAGTGGCCATGTGGGAGTGACCATGCAAATTTTTGGAGCCATCATGGCCACTTGGCCACTGAGACTTCTGGGATGTGCCAAAAAGCCCCCTAAACCCTGCCCTAGCCCCCTAACCCTAACCCTAATCCTTGATTCCTTACCCATACGCCACAGTACACTGTCCTCTTAGTGGGTCAGAGAGGCACCCAGAGGTGCACCCCACTACCCCATCCTAACCTCACCAGTAACTAGCCTAACCCTAGCCCTTGCGCTAAGCTGCTGTCCCCTAAGCCAGATCTACTTGCATTGCACTACACGCAAGTATGATAACCTTCTTTGTGAGACACAGCGGGTGCGAGTGACCTAGTCTTGACTCAGGATTCTCCTGGACGGACGGTCATGCACCAGTGCACTGGTCTCACTAGTCTGCAAATGGTGTGCATATCCATATGGCTATGCATGCCCTTTTGCAGCAGCAGGTGAGGAGAGGAGACCCCCATGCCATGAGGGGTCTCCAGGAGCCTGCTTTTCCTTCCTAGCGGGTGAGGATAGGAGGCACCCACGGGTGCCTCCAGGAGCCCGCTTTCCCTTTATAGCGGGCCGGCGGAGGCACCCACCCCACAGAGGTGCCTCCAGGAGCCCGCTACCCCCCCTAAACCAGTATAACGACAGACGAAAAAATGAAAAACGAACCGACTAATTTTTGCGAATTTTCGCGAAAAACGGAAACGAGCCGACACGGGCCGCCTCCGACACACGACAACTCGAAAACGTCATTTTCCCATCTCTAATCAGAACTGAAGCCCACAGGAAGAAAAGTTTTAAACCTTTCCTGTGGATGTGAACCTGACAAATATGATATTCCACCTTGTACAGCTGTGAGGTGTTTTCGTGGTGGGGGAAGGGGGAAGATCCCAGGGAGGCTTAGAGGATGTGTTTGTCCTCTGAATATCTTAGTTTTACTGGAATGGGCTAATTTCAGTGAGGAATATGGTTGTGTGTGGGGGGGGGGAAACATTAAACTTTTTCCTACATAGTGAAAATTGACTTGGTCCCTTTTATTCGGTAGAAATGCTTAAATCAGTGTAGTTCTTAAAATGCATTAAGCATCAGATATAGTTTTCCACTTACAGTATAATGTACAAGACCATGGGCTAACTTTCCTAATTACTAAGACCTAAACTTTGATTAACTACAGAATTTAGGGTTGCATGTTTGTGTTTAAGATCCATTTGTTGTAAATTAATCAGTCTGGGCGCCAGTGGCAGAAAAAGCAATTCAGAAATGCTAAAAATTAAAGTAAGAGTTAAGCCTGAAGGTTAATTGTTTTAATCAAGAAGATGCTGGAGCATTATCAGGACAGATGATGCTTGAATGTCTCAAACTGTCACAACAAAGCAAATTTGTTTGCTTTTCCCAGGAGAAAGTGGAAACACTTTGGGTGTTTTAGAAAACAGTTTGAAATGAAACAGAGCATCATCTTTTGTTAGCATTGTTTCAGTGTTTGGTGGAGTAATTGGGTAATGGTACTTGATAAATTTATTCATTGTATGACTGGTTGATTGATATGCATTTGACTTTGATTAAATATGTCATGGAAGTGGGGAATGGAAAGGAATAAGAGGAACATGAAATAGTTGGGTTAATGTCTCCCTATTATCTCACGTGGAAGGCTGGCTGCTAAATTTTTGTCAAAGACTTTCATAAATACCCCCTTCTCTCATTCACTCTTGTAGACAATTATCAAAGCCCTTAATAAAGCATGGCACAATAATATTACAGCTCCAAAGAAAATATAACATTGTGGCAAAGTAAGAGACGAAGTGTGTGTGCCATGTAAATTCAAGAGGAGCTCCCAGAGGGTCACATGAGATATGGGTAGAAATATCACGGCCTATCTAGAGACTAGGATAGGATATGAAGCAAACTATATCTCCACATAATCATTGCAGGCTACTTGGTGTTATTGGAAGAATTAACTGGGAACTGGGAATATCCTTTCTGCATAGGAAGCTAGGGTGGATCTTTAGGATGTGAAGCCTTCTTAGCTAGTCTTTTTCTCTAAGTGAAACACTTTTATAGGTCTGTAGGTGTGGGTCTGTCAGGTGGAACACTCAGAATGGAGAATTGTGGGATTTGTAGTCCACAGAATTTTAAATTAGCACATCTAGAGGTGAAATTTAGCCCCATGACATCAGAGCCAACCCTCCCCACTAACCTGAAATGTAGGAGCAAATTGTGCCACCATCCAATAAGCATATTACCCCCAAAATCTAAAATATACATCATCATCATCATTATTATTATTATTATTATTATTATTATTATTATTATTATTATTATTATTATTATTATTATTATTATTATTATTATTATTATTATAGCAGTCAAAATAGAGTAATAAGCAAGTATCCCACTGGTTTTTATCCACACATGGAATAGTCTTTTTCATACATGGTTCTTCTCATTAACCTCTTGTGCAAACAGAAAGCCCTCTTTGTATCAACAAGAGGATTTCTGGGTTTTGTGACTGCAAGCAGGGGATGTGTGCCAGAATAAACCTGGAGCCCTTATCCATTAAGGTGCTGCAGTCCACGTGTGCAAACAGCATTCTGGCCCTAACAATTTGCTTTCCATTCACGACACCTACAATTTTCTGTGTGCTTCATTTTGTTACATGATAAGACTGGTTTTAAGATTCGGTAAACGAAACCAGATCAAAACTGCGAGTTGCTCCTTCCCCGTCTGAGGGGGTGGGTAAAACTAGTGACACCCCTCTTGTTCCTCAACACTGCTGATCTAATCAAAATGTCAGTTTCAGCCCTGGCTGTGTGTCTCCTCCTTTTTCTCCCTCCCCTCTGTGTGTAAGAGCATGTACGTGTCTGTCTGTGCCCCCACACATGTGCTATGTGTCAAGGACACTCGGTTCTATCACTATACCAGATGCAACGACAACAGCAACACAGGAAAACTAACACCTCAGCAGCAGCAGCTAGTGGCTGTGAGAGGCAGCCACTGCAAGGGTGGAGGACAAAGTTTCAAATGCAATGATTCTAAAAGTCCATGTTGCCCCCTCAACCAATACACAAACAATTAAAAATGGATTGAAAATATCCTCTGGAAAGCCAAGCCCGCCTTGCAGCTTTCAGCTACCACGAATCCAGTTTTCTGCTGCTGCTTGTGGTGCCTCCATTTTTAAAAAGCCTTTGTGAAGACCTTGTGGAGTGCTACATTCTTTGTCTGGGTTTATTTCACCTGGGTGATTATTGCCGCCATCCCCTCTGCGCGACGGAATTAACAGAGATTTCCATTTGTTGAAATCATATGGAGACTGCGACTGCACTCTGCCTTATTACCAAATGCCCTTCAGTAATTCTTTAAACTCTCAAATGCCTTGGAAATAATATGCTGGAATATTACTGAGCTGTGACTGAAGCACCATTTGTGCTAAATGTGACAGTGCACAAATGATATTCCTCAATAAAAGTTCAAACTACATTAATCTTTTACAGAGGTTCATTGACTAGGAAGATGCCTTAGATACAAAATCAACTGGCAGCAGCAACCCTCTTGGAAATGACTTCTACATTTTGTTTGCTTGTCTTTTTTTAAAAAACATACATACATTAATTCCTCCTCTAGATACTTTATTTTAGTCATTTAAATGTTTTTCCTTTTTTAAAATAAATACCTTTTCCGTGTCAGCATTTGCACAAATGCTATTAGGTCTACGTTTGTAATATAGAAATCCCTCTTGGATCATGGTATCATTAAATGTAATGTGCAATGGCTCTCAATGTAATATATTTCTTATTTTCATTCCAATGGGATGAACAGACATAACTCAATAGCAGATTTACTCTCCCTGGTTAGATTGAGTTATAACCGTTCCTAGCATAGCAGGGCGGCGGCGGGGGGGGGGGTGTTACTGTGCTTGCAGTTAGACATTCTCTCTCATTTTTCATGGACAACCAATAGTATCATACATGTTCACACAGAATGTTCAGATGAAATTATAGATGAATTCTCATTTATCACAAACAAGCTCTGTGCTTGAGCCTGAAGCCAATTCACTCTTGCTTGGTTCTCCCAGCTAGTGCAACAAAAGTTCTTAAGTTAGGATATGATCTAGATATAGAACACTAACCAAAGAAGGGTTAGTAGTAGCAATTATACTTCAGTGGTTTAAAGTACCAGATTGTAGAGTCAATGGCTCAGAGTTCAAGTCCTCACTGATCCTTCTGGGAGAGTAGCCAGCCAGGATCATCCAGTGTGCCTGTAACTGACAGGTTTAAGTGCCCTGCTACCTGTGTGGCCAAGTAAACAATTCCAGAGGAAGATGTGTTAAGCCACTTCTGAGTAGTTGATGCAGGGAAGAATCACCATAAGTCAGAAGTGACTGATAATTATTATTCAGTTCTTCAAAAAACCTCCAGTTGATGAAAGTGTCTGTGTATGTGTGTGTGTGTGTGTGTGTGTGTGTGTGTGTGTGTGTTGTGTCATTACAGTCATGACCAACTCTTTGTGACTCCATGTCCATGGAGTTTTTTTGGCAGGAATACTTGAGTGGTTTGCCAGTTCCTACTCCTGGCGCCTACAGCACCTGTTATTCCCTGACGGTCTCCCATCCAAGTACTAACCAGGGACGACCCTGCTTAGCTTCTGAAATCAGGTGAGATCGGGTGTGCTTATGGCATCTAGGCAGCAATAATCTAGTTCAGATAGGAGAGGAATAATTTGAATATTGTTTCATATATTTAAACCTATGTTAAGGACTTGGGCTAGGAAAAATATAATAATAAATCACAATATCTGTCACTCACACCGAAATGTACACAAACACATATACACACATATGTGAGGGGTTGTTTGCCTGTACTGTGATCAAAAAGCCATAAAATGATGCAATATCGCTGCGCAATACCATGCCCTCATTGCCAGCAGGAAAAAGGATTTCAAACTTTACATAGCAATGGGCAGCCTGCATTCTGACAACACTAGTGGTCGATACCCTTTCCTGATCACTACCATTCATGCTTACTGAAAAACAGCCCTAACAATTGCTTTGTGTTTGGGTGAGACATGGGGAACTGGCGAAAAAAAGCAGCCAGCTTCTGTGATTTCCCCCTGCATTGCCTCACTCTGTGACTGGTAGTGCTTTGGAGGGATTCCTATTCCCCACCTTGACTATTAGACCGTGGAGTGTCTCAGGGTTCCGCAAGGACACAAGGAGAGCCATGTTGGATCAGGCCAAAGGCCCATCTAGTCCAGCTTCCTGTATCTCACAGTGGCCCCACCAGATGACACTGGGAGCACATGACACTAGATATCTGTCCCCTGATACCACTCTTCTGCATCCATGACTCCCCATACTATCTCACATATACATGAAAAACCCAAAAGAAGCTGTCCAGAATTTTGTGGTCTGGTACCACCAATATGCTGAGACACCCAACTCCACCTCCTTTTTAAGACCTCCCGGGAGGCCCTTCTCTCAGTCTTTTTTCATCAGTTGACCGCATTTGTCTGCTGCCATTGGTGTTGCCAATATTAGGCTGCCTTTTGCTATGTAAAGCTTGCCACCCTTTTTCCTGCTGGCAATGTGTGCATGATATTGTGCCACAATATTGGGTTACTTCCTGTGTTTTTGAACTGTGGGTACAGAAGCACACTATCCCACATTCATCAACTATAGGTTTTTTGAAGAATTGAAATTGCTGGCTGTTTAAAACAGGTGTTTAAAGATACATATGCTATCCACAAATCCAATCAGAAATTCCCCTCATGTACATAAGAACATAAGAACATAAGAAGATCCATGCTGGATCAGGCCAACGGCCCATCTAGTCCAGCTTCCTGTATCTCACAGTGGCCCCACCAGATGTGTTTGGAAGCGCATGAGACTAGATATCTGTCTCCTGACAACACTCCCCTGCATCTGGCCCTTGAAGTACCCTGGTTTTAAGCCTGGAGATTACACATCTCCCTCATAGTTTGTAACCTGTGATGGACTTTTCCTCCAGGAATCTGTCCAACTATGTCTTTCTTGAGATGTGGTGACCAGAATTGTACACAATACTCCAGGTGCGGCCTTACTATTGTTTTGTATAATGGCATTATAATGTTGGCTGTTTTATTTTCAATCCCCTTTTTGATAATCCCTAGCATGGAATTGGCCTTCTTCACCGCTGCCACACATTAGGTAGACACCTTCATGGAGCTGTCCACCAACACACCAAGATCTCTTTCCTGATCCTTCACGAATAGAGCCCATGAGTTGATAAATAAAGTTTTGATTTTTTGCCCCAATATACATTACTTTACATTTGGCTACATTAAATTGCATTTGCCATTTCGCAGCCCATTCCCCCAGTTTGGAGAGATCCTTCTGGAGCTCTTCACAATCTTCTCTGGTTTTTACCACACAGAAAAGTTTTGTGTCATCTGCAAACTTGGCCACCTCACTGTTTATCCCTGTCTCCAGCTCATTTATGAACAGATTGAAAAGCACCAGTCCCAGGACAGAGCCCTGGGGCACACCGCTTTTCACCTCTCTCCATTGTGAAAATTTCCCATTGACACCTACTCTTTGTTTCCTGGATCTCAAACAGTTCTCAATCCATAAGACGACCTGCCTTCTTATCCCCTGACTGTGCAGTTTTCTCAGCAGCCTTTCGTGAGGGATTGTGTCAAAAGCCTTCTGAAAATCCAGATAGACTATATCCACCGGTTCACCCAAATCCACATGCCTGTTGACCTTTTCAAAAAATTCTAAAAAAAATTTCAGACAAGACTTACCCTTACAAAAGCCATGCTGATTTTCTCTCAGCAAGGTTTGTTCTTCTATTTGTTTTAAGATTTTCTCTTGGATGAGGCTTTCCACCATCTTCCCTGGGGCAGATAAGGCTAACTGCCTGTAGTTTCCCGGGTCCCCCCCTTCCTTTTTTAAAAATTGGTGTAACATCTGCTATCCTCCAGTCCTCCGGCACTGTGGCCATTTTAACAGACAACTTGCCGTTAAGAGATCTGCAATTTCATTTCTCATTTCCCTAACAACCCTTGGGTGGATGCCATCTGGGCCTGGTAACTTGTTAATCTTCAATTTATCAATTAGTCCTAAAGCATCCTCTCTTTTAACCTGTATTTGATTTAATACTTTAGTCAAGAGGGGCTGTTCAGGCAGCGGAATCTGCTGAAGGTCTTCTGTCGTGAAAACAGATGCAAAGAACCCATTTAATTTCTCTGCAATTTCCAAGTCCTCCTTAACCTTCCCTTTTCCTGCCTCACCATCCAGAGCGCCAACTGGTTCTCTGGCAGGTTTTCTTCTTCTAACATATTTAAAGAAGCTTTTATTTTTACCCTTTATATTGCTAGCCATGCGTTCCTCAAAATCTTTCTTTGCCTCTCTTATTATCTTCTTACATTTCTTTTGCCAGAGTTTGTGTTCCTTTTTATTTTCCTCATTTTGGGAGGATTTCCATTTACAGAAAGACCTCTCCTTGCGCTTTAGAGCCTCTCTAACTCCACTCGTTAACCATGCTGGCGCCCTCTTGGACTTAGAGGAGCTCTTCTTTCTTTGTGGTATGCACTTGTGCTGGGCCTCTATTACCGTTGTTTTAAACAGGCTCTATGCACTCTGAACAGATTGGATTCTTTTAACCTTCCACTTCATTTTCTTTCTAACTAGTTTCCTCATCTGAGCAGGGCTGGCACTAGTTTTTTTTTGCACCCTAGATGAGGGGTGGGGGGCGGGGCAGGGGGTGGCGGGGGGCGGCAGATGGTGGGGGATGGCGACGGGCGCAGGGGGCGGTGGTGGGCGCGGGGGGCGGCAGGTGGATGGCGACGGGCGACGGGGACACACACGGTGGTGGCCAGTGGCGGGGAGCACTGGGGGGCAGCAGGCTGGCCAGTGCCCCCTCTCCATTTTGGTGCCCTAGGCAACTGGCTAGTTCACCTTAATGGACGCGCTGGCCCTGCATCTGAGGGAAGTTTGCCCTTCGGAAATCAAGGGTTTTTATGTCTGATTTGCTTGACACTCTTCCTGCAACATGCATGGCAAAGGAGATTGCAGCATGGTCACTGTTCCCCAGAGGCTGAGTGACATTCACATCACTGACTGGGTTCTGAGTATCACACAGTATTGGATCCAGAGTTGCATTACCCAGGGCAGACAATTCCAGAAGATGGAGCATATCATCTGTACCATGATTCCAGGAGAAGACAACAGTGAGAAATGATTGACCATGTAGTTCACATGTGCCAAAATGTTTTAAAGGACTGTATTGAACTTAATGAAATGATGAAGCAAAGATGTGAGTAGGTACAGCACATACAACAGACACATACAACAGAGAAAATATAGACATGTGGTAAAAAGGTAAAGGTTCCCCCCGCACATGCGTGCTGGTCATGTCCAACTCATCTCCGTATTGAAGCCGAAGAGCCAGTGTTGTGCAAGTCCATGGCCACGTGGATGGCATGGCTGCAAGGAAACACTGTTTTACCTTCTCGCTTTTTACAGTGGTACCTATTTATCTACTTGCATTTACATGCTTTCGAACTGCTAGGTTGGCAGGAGCTGGGGTTACCAGTGGGAGCTCACTCTGCTGCGTGGCACCTGGGATTCAAACTGCTGGGCTGCTGACTTTGCAGTCAACAGTTTTCGGAACCTTAGTCCACTGAGCCAACACACCCCTTATGCATGCTGTCACCTCTTGTTTAATGTAGCCATGCCCACTCCGTCACATGCAGACTGGAAAGCTATGTTCCAATTTTATATTCCTTTCTGTGAGTTAGACAAGCTGAGGAAGAAAAACTGTATTTTATTAAAACCTCAACGAATATGTTGTGTGCCTGTTTCTAAAAGATGTCCCTTTATTTTTTTGAGATGCAAGATGGGAAGAGGACAGAGTTATTAAAAGAATGTCACTAGAAACCAAGGCCATATCATCCATGCTATGCAAAAGGAAGACAGTGAAGGAAGGAGCAAAAATCAAGTCATTTTTTCAAATGTGGTATGGTGTTGGTACAAATACAAAAGGCAGCCAAAAAAGCAGAAAAAGGGAGTGCTCAGTCAAGCCAAGCCTGAACTCTCAGTCTAGTAACAATGAGTAACTTGAGCCTATTCTTCCTTGCACATATGATGGAAATACAGAAGGGGCCAGAATAGACTATATTGCTTAGAAAAGTGGGGTGGAACCAGAAGTGTAGTGAGAGTTTTCAGTGCCCGGGGAACAGTCAGTTTTGGTGCCCCCCCCCAGGGGCATTCTGAAAAGGATGCACCCTGCCCTCCAGCGGTGCTCTTCCTCACCAAGCGGCTCTTAGGAAGAGAAGGTGAGGGCTTCTCTGCTTCCTTGAGATAGACCTTTTCCAGCCCTATCCAGCCTCTCTGGCAAGCAGGATCTGGGTGAAAACAGGAAGGAAGCCAGCCACACTTCTGCCATGTGCAGAGGCGGGTGCTTCTTGCCCGCAATCTCTCCTCCACTGCCTCCCCATCAGCTGAAGAAAACTTTCAGAAGGGCTACATGCACCCTCCCCTCCTGGGGAAAAGGAGCCCACCCACCAGCCCAGACTGCCCAGAAGGGTCCTAATGAGGCACAACCCTTCACATCAGTCTGGCACTCCTGCGATGGCAAGTCCAGCAACATGCAAGGATGCCAGGGCATGTGTGCAGCCCTAGCATCAAAGTAAAAGGTGGATTTTTACATATCCTCTTGATTTCTTATGATTTTTGTATGGGATCCTTTCCAAATCATTATGAAATTATACATCTCATTAATGTCCAAATACTACCATAATCATGGGTCCTCCAGTGCATGGCTGTGCAGTGGCGCAAAAACATGGATCCAAGGCACAGATCAAACTGATTTTATATGATTTTTACATTGGATCATACTAAAACCACTGTTACCTCATAGCCCCCCTCTCTGTCCACAGATTGCACCAAAAAAATCAGGGGTCCATCAGTGCATGACTGCACAGGGGCACAAAAAACATGGATCCAAGGTACGGCTCCTCACGGATCTGATTTTTATCCAGAATCACCACCAAACCAGTCTCCCATCATAGGACCTATCTCTGCACACAGATTGCACACCAAAAATCATATATCCATCAGCACATGGCTCTGCAGTGGTGCAAAAGCATGGATCCAAGGCTCAGATCCACCTTATTTCTTATGATTTTTTACATTGGAGCATACTAAAGCCACTCTCACATCATAGGCCCCCATCTTGGCCCACCGATTGCACACCAGGAATCACGGTTCCATCAGCACAAGGCTCCACATTTAATAAGGTAGACCACGTGGGATAGACAGTGCAACTACCAGATGGATTTAATCTGTAGAGAGCCAGAGCAAAATAGGGTAGAGATGGACCCTGGACTTTCTGCAAGTGTTCCCTCTCAACTAAATATGCCATTTCTCATTTGCATCTGAGAATTTGGAGGTGATTAGTACCTGTCATTTATTCAAAATAATTCACACCCCATTCCATTATATTTCCCTCCACAAAACTATGGTAGTATGCCTTTCTTTAATATACCAGAATTTTGGTGATCTTACACCCATGATCTTGACCCCCTGTTTTATGTGTTAAAATGTCTTGATTGTTTGCCACATTTTCTAATCTGGCTACATTATTGTACTTCTCTATTGACAGTCACCTGTCGTACAAGATTTGGACGTGTTAATAATGCATGAGAGAACAACAGGTACATCAGTACATGGAGATAATTTGGACTGAAAAGTACTTTTAAATATTACACCACATGTCCAAAAAGAAATGAACTAAGGAAATACCTGCAATTGGTACATTGCTGTTGCCATTTTGGCTACACAAGTACAGAACTCTTTCATGGTACTTGGAAACTAAATACAGTATAAGACGGATATAGCAATGTATTCTGTACAGAGGACATATTTTTAAATGTCAGATTATATTTTTGGAAATCCATACTCAGACTTAGTTTTCCTTAATCAATGTTTATGTTATGAAACATATATGTTTTAACAAATCCTAACAGGCTATCAACTGTTGCTGTATCAGCAGCATGGACAGTCTAGGACCATCTAGGTATTTTCAGACTCCCACTTTCAGTACATCAGGCTGGCTGGTAATTATGGGAACTGGAGTTGCAACAATACCAATTTGCACCCTTGCTCTATGGGATTAGAGTGAAATAATAATTTTGTCAGTTACAACCTTTATGCCGTGAGGTATTGTATAGTTATGAGCACCTGGGGAAAAATGAAGTTTTATTGATTTCTTCAAGATATCATTAAGGACATTAATGAATTACATGCTATCAAGTCCATTTCAATTTATGGTAACCAATTCCAAAGGTTTTCTAAGTACAGGTGTAATCAGAAGTGGCTTACTGCCTCTGTCTCCTGGGCTCCTAGCTACATAGGCAACCTTATCCTCTCAGAGGCACAGTAAGGAACCCAACCCCTGAACTCGACTCCACACTCAGCTACCAAACTTGTTGAACTTTCTAAATCAGTGGTTCTCCACCTGTGGGTCCCCAGATGTTCCTAGACTGCAACTCCCAGAAGCCTCCACCACTAGCTGTGCTGGAAGAGGTTTCAGGGAGTTGCAGTCCAGGAACATCTGTGGACCCATAGGCTGAGAACCACAGCTTTAGCTGAACATGCTGAACTTGCTCATACTCAGTATACACTACAGAGTATGTTCACCAATCCTTATTCAGAATTTATCCTAAGGTGCCATTGGACATAAAGGAAAATGCCCAATGTTTAGTTAATATGCATAGTATATCATTTTTAATCCTGGTACCTCAGTCATAAAAATGATTTTAATTAGATGGGTGTATGAAAAAGACTATAGTAACCCTTGCAAAAAGCCGTTTGGAGTGTGATCATCTACCCCTAACAAAGATGAGTAAGAACATTTTTGTTCACATAATAGCTTTACTCATAGACTGCTGTTTGTAAAATACTGCTTAAGTGATTCCTTCCTACACTCAATATTATGAGTTGTACTATGAGTAATAAGCTAGTGGGTGACGAGTAAATATTTAACAATATTTGTCTTGGAGAGCCTTATATTTATTTATGGAACATTTTCTTTTCTTTTACCCTACTTGCTGACTGCCCAGCTATGTCTATGTGCCAGCCAGGGATTGGTGTGGTAGGGCTGACCCTACCATGAGATGGGCTGAGGGTGAGGCAGTTGCCTGAAGGCATACATACTGTGCAGTGGGAGGCAGTGATAGCCACCTGTTGAATGACAAAGCTGTGGATTCTAGGCAATCTGCTTTGAACCATATAACTAGTCTACTGTCCTCAGTCACAGTTAAGGATGCCATTGAATCGAAACTTGACTTGGCAGTATATATTTTTGTTATTGTTACATTTACATTCTGCTTTTCTTCCAACAAAATCAAGACAGTAAACATAATTCTCTCTCCCACCCTTTTTCCTCACAAAGGTCTCTTGGAAGGTAGATCAGGATGAGTGTGTTGGACTGGCACAATGATTACCTAAAAAGTTTGTGTCTGAACCCAGAGATCATGAGCATTCTCACCCACCGTACCACATTAGCTAGCTACTGTTGGTAGAATGTGAGCAGTGGCTGCCATTTTGTCTTTATTTGGGGAAACCAAAGGTCTTTGGCCAGCATTGAATAGTCTCACAACATCTGGGGAGTTGCTTCCAAAGCCCAGAAATTATTTCTGTCTGAATGGTTTAGATTCAGTCATGTCAAGGGAAGGAAGAGAGGCACTTCCACACATGCTTGTTTGTTTGCCTTTCTATGATGTCTTTCAAGTTAAAATAATCATCATGACAATAAAAGCAAAGCAAAGTGTTCTGCTTATATACTGCTCCATACCACTTCAAGTAGTCTCTGGGCGGTTTACAGTTTAATTACAGTATGCAGACCACACATTGCCCCTCCCCAGCAAGCTGGGTACTCATTTTACCGATCTCGGAAGGAAGAAAGACTGAGTCAACCATGAGCGTGCTACCTGGGATTGAACCCCAGGTCTTGAGCACAGTTTTATCTGCAGTACAGGCATTTAGCCACTGTGCCACGGGGCTCCTAAAAGTGCTGTAAAATGTAGCAAAGAAAACATAACTAAAGAGTTCTAAAAGTTTGCTTTGAAAACAGAGAGAAAAAGCAGCTGGGACGTTAAAAGCACAGAACAGAAAATAAAAATTTATAAAACTAAGATGAAATCATATAAATGAAAAAAGTCCTTTGAATTACCTGATTCATTTAAGAAAAAGTCCTTTTGGCCCATAAAAATGCTGAAACATGAGTCCAACTGGAACCACTCATGTAAGCATTACCCCAATACTGGGTGCTTCCTTACTTGAGAAGCAGCCTCCATTCCGTGCCAGTCCCCACACCTTGGGAGCAACAATTATAAAACTATGTTTAAAAACGACTTGCATTTGAAAATTTCAACATAGTGCACAAAATCAAACATAGTATAACACAGTAGAGAAATGCATCATGCACAGTGGCTGAAATCCTGTTGCTTTAACATTTACTGCATAAGGCTAATGATATCATCAGCTATGGCAATTTTTTAGAAATTTAAACTTTCCGATTCTCTTCCCCCCATCACGGCTCCTTGGGACCCCTTTCATTGTGGAAAAGCCATTTGGAGATAGAGGATGTGGGTGGGGAAGTGTCAAAATCACCAACACTGGGATGATTTTACTGTCAGCAGCATTTTTTTTTTTTTTTTGGAAATTAGAGGCTCCTCCCATTCTACAATCTCTTCCCCCACCCCATGAAATGGATCTGAAGAGACCTTTTGGGGACAGAGGGGGAAAGTTTTTATTTACAAAAATGTTATGGCTGATGCCATCATAGCATGAGTTGTGCTATTGGATTTTAGGTGTTGCATGTGAGCCATGTGATAAATGGTAGGTTGGAGTATGCACGAAATGCTTGCATTAGTAGTCATATTTTCAACATAGGCAGAAACTGTAGGAGCATGATTGATTTGTGAAGAATGGGTGTTGCACATTGCAGGCACCACATTGCTAAAGGTCCTTGTTACAGTTGAAGACAATGACCCTGTTTGCAGTTCCACTTATGGTTCTTAAGGTAGCACCCATTATCTGCTCTATTTTAATGGCACTTCCCCAAATGTTGAAAGTGCTGCAAAACAGCCAGATTTTCCTCCAAATTAACAAATAGGAATATTTCTACTTAGAGTTAGATGGATATCTATGTTATGTGTTTTATATGTCTTTTGTTTTAAGTGTTTTATAATGTGCACTGGAGATAGCATATGATTTTGTTGTACGGAAGTACAATGACAATAAAGTTATTCAATTCAATTCAGTTCAATTCAATGCAGAATGGAGGGCAGGGCCAGCAGCTCATCAGTTCAAATCAAGTATCAACCTAACAAGAGTGGAGAAGTTAATGATATTGAAATACTTCCACCAAGAAGCAATCTCTCAGCAGAGGTAGGGGACTCAGGCACAATCTGTCTGCTACTTATCAAGCTCCCCTTTTATCAGTGAAATCAGAAGCACCTCTCACCTTCATCAGCAAGGCCACAGTAACGACCAATATTTAACGGGTGTTGGGAAGGGTTGCATAGGTGGGACTTTCACACACCCCAGGCCATCTAATGTGCTTATTCAGGCTGTTGTCCACATAATGAGCTTATTCAGGCCACTGTCTATCTAATGTGCCTGTTTAGACCAGGGTGATGTGAAATCAAGGTGAATTATAAATTGGAAACCTTGCCACTAACTTTCTTTAGACTGACAAAGCTTCTTGAATGAGTAGTGAACCACTCCAGTCTTACACGAAAAGAAGTCCAGTTGCCATGACTCAACTTCCAGACATCCCAGGAAATATTGGAGATCACCTTCCAGATGACCTCTGTGAGATCAGAGTGGGGGTGGGGAGACCATTCTTTGTTGGCACCTTTTTTTCAGGCATTCGTGATTTATAATTAACTTCCTAAATCAGACCACTTTTTGAACAGATTAGTCTAGCCTGTTAATTGTCTAAGCACTACAGTTCTCAGCAAAATTCGCTTGTCCCAGCAAACGGCTGGGGGAATTGAACATTTTGCTGTTCATTATAAGGCAGAAATTTACATGGGCAGGCTATTATATTGACATTGCCTCGGACCAAGTCATTGTAATAAGAGCCAAGTGGTCTTTAACAATTTAATGCAAGATTTATTTATTTCTTTATCACTGCAAAGGGAGAAATTTGATGTGATATGTCAGGGATTGAATAGAAAATTACAGACATCAGCAGAGACTTTTGCATGAGGGCTTACTTGCAGAAAAAGTAATTAATTTTTCCATTTCATGACAACCTACAAGAGAGGAAGGCCTGTAAAGTCCACTTGGATTTGGTTGTCACTTGCTGTTTTGCTCTCTCTCAAATTATATGTAATCTGCATTTTGTTCTGTCCACATAAAACACAGTCAGTGACTTGCATTAGATATCTACAATCTGTTATGAGGCTTGAGGTTTGAGAACAACATTTTCAGAAGCAGTTAAGCCACGTGGTATTCCTTCCTGTTCTTTGCTCTTGAGAGAAATGACATGAACAATAGAATTATGGGTATACTGATCAATAGCACAACAGTTTCTGGAGAGAGAGAGAGAGAGAGAGAGAGAAAGAGAGAGAGAGAGAGAGATCTGTATCTTAGGAAAGAACAAGTGATACCAGTGATAAAATGTTCCACTGTACCCCTGCTTGTTAAGAGAAACACTCCAGTACAACATGGCTGTTATTCAGGCTTTCGAGAAGGGCAAAGATAGCCAATTTAGGAGAGTTTTCTTGGCTGTGGTAGGGGCTGCCAGCTTTAACCCTGAGTGCATGAAGTACAACTCAGTACAGTGGTACCCTGACTTAAGAGCAGCTTGAGTTAAGAGTGGAAAACTGTTGATGTTTAACTGCCGCCTTACAAATTTTAGATATGGTCTGCTCGACTTACAGGGGTTTTTTTACATTTTTTTTATTTTTAACTTATTTTTTTAATTTTTTAGATAGGTACCCCGACTTAAGAGTAGTTTGATTTAAGAGCATGCATTTGGAATGGATTAAATTCGTAAATTGAGGTACCACTGTATATATAATGTGTATTTTGAGTCAAAATAAAGTTCTGGAGAGTAGACACTGTTTTCTTCTTTTTCCTTCATTGTAAAATACTCCAAAGTAATCCAGATTATGTGTGTGCACGTATGTGTCACAATTCATAGAATATATTTCCAACTATAACTCAGCCCATTGTAGGACACTTTCTAGAAATGACTTTTGATCTCCTCTTTCCATTTCTTTTTCCATTTCTTGAGCATCCTCAACTCACCTTCTTCATTCCAAAACAAGATTTTTAAACTGTCATTTCTGCATATTTTTCTTCCATGAAGAAAACGTTGAAACACCAGAGTTTACCCTTCTTTGTTTAGCTTCTCTAATTAAGAGGCTTTTTGGATATCAGAGAACATTGTTTCTGTTTTGGAACAGGTAAAATGACTCTGAGATAAATGTCCTGAGGATTGGGACAATTTTAGGAAAACCACATCTTTCTAGTCTGCATCCCTCGCCCCCACCTCAGGCAATCTGGTAAAATAAACATGTCTTTCTCCTGGAAGGACAAAAAAAAAATCCACAGTCTTGAAGCTTTTTTGATATAAGGCAAAGATTCTTTTTTTAAAAGTCTCTGAACATGAGGCAGATTCTAATTTTCATTCTACCTCCAGTTGAAGGGAGCATACATTTCTTTTATCGAAATGAAGTCTCTGCTCTAACCACGAGACCTAACTGATCACACCAGTTTGTAGGGATGAATTATTTGCTTTTGGAAACAGTGGATATAGATTTTAAGTGCGGAATAGGAGACGTGAAAGTGTAAATGATTGAGAAGAGTACTCTGGATCATCTCTCAGAAGGTGAGCTCAGTGTCTTCACTTAAAAGATTAACCACCTCATCCTAGAACAGCAATTACCGCACGCACAACCTTATTAGGCAAAACACATTATATAATTTAGAGTGCTAACTCTATTGATAAATCAGCTCAGCAAAGCCGAACTCTTTGCATACAACTTACATGGGCAAGCAGTTAACCCTTTTCAACTTTTGACAATCACATACTGGTGGCCCGTGGCACCAGCCAATTTCCATGTGAAGTAATTTCTTTAAAGAGCTTCTTAGAAATGTTCCACATTTGCAAATGCAAATCTTTCCCCTTTTATAGCCCTGGTCTGAAAAGCAGTGGTGGGAAAGCAAAGTGGTTTCACATCGCTATCTCAATACAACAGTGTTGTTGGGTAGGCCATAAGTATCATGTGACAATTCAGCAGTAACAGACATCATTTTCCAGTTCTTTTTCTTATATGGGAAAGGGAGAGAGGTAAGCATATTCATAAAGGTTAGATGCATCAAAGGCAGAATCATAAAAGCTTTGTGGGGCAGACTACATAAACCTTGTGTGTGTGTGTGTGTGTGTGTGTGTGTGTGTGTGTGTGTGTGTGTGTGT